>JAQJVL010000225.1:0-702500 GCA_035578905.1 Stictocephala bisonia
CTAATACTAGCTGAATAGTAATGGTTCTAACTTCACTATGGGATTAAATAGAAACTTAGTAAAAACTTTTTGTTGTGTCCAAGAAAACACACCTGTACAGATCTGTGATACTAAGTACATTCTATAGGTTTAGCCCTGAAAAGTAAAAAAATAAAGGGATACAGCCAAAAATAGAAATAAGGCTCATATCAATTTTCTGCTTCAAGAAACATGTGAATATACAAAATGTATGCTGTTTACAATGTCCAGATAAAACTCCTATCTCTATATATTTTAATGATTATTTTGAATACCATTCAACCACACATTATAAACATTACCATGTATATTTAGACTTTTTGTTGAGTGTTCCTAATACAGTAAAAAGTAGGCTCCGTTATTTTGTATTTTAGTTAATTTTTTCTATTATTAATTTGTAATATTATTTATTTTTATTTTTATTTTATTTTAATAATATTTAATTTGAAGTTATTTCAGAACACACAAACAATTGTTCTGTCATTAACTTAAGACAGATTGTTATAACTCATAAGGGATCAAATGAAAATATATGATTTATCTCAACACAATGTACAAATTTAATTATTTACATAAATCTAAATTAATAATTTACAAAATTTAGTCTACATTTTGTTAAAGGAGACATTATCCAGTTCTCAACAGTTTTGCTTCTTTCTTTTCATCTAATTCCTTTCTTTGTTGAGCTACAATTTCAGCTCTTTCTGCGAGAAATTTCTGATATTCTTCTGGATCATATGTGTTAACTACTTTGAGGCCCATGTTATTAGCTGTCTCTATTATTTGTTTACATAGTTCTTCTTCTGTCTTTATAAAGTTTGGAGGATCTTCCATTTTTATTTTGGCTATTTCATAGATATGTTTTATTGTAACCCATCCACAGACTTCTTTTCCTGAAAAGAAAATATAATAAATAATCAAAAGTATACTAGGAGCTCATAACTAGACATAATACTCAATATACAATAATCTCTTTATAAGACTAATAATGTATAGGTAAAATCACAACCAGTTTTTAATTATTATCTGCATTCATTGCAATTATTGGTTATATGAATCAAGCTGCACACATTACTAAAACCAATAAAAGTAACAAATTTAATTTAGTTCAGAATCAAACATATCTTTTGCAATATGATAATAGATGCCTGCAACCTAACCACACCAAAAAATGTCTCATTTTGGACATCACATTATCATTTCCCACACAGCGTAAGCACAACTTTTGATTATTTAAACAATCGGCAACAATTTCATATTGACATTATTTCCTTAAGAAATCCAGACAAAATCATAGAACATCCAATTATTTCTCATACAGTTGTTGCAACAAATCTTCCGTGATGAATGAAATCAACCACTTCATTTAACATCTTAAACGTAGCAATCCCTAAATCCATACCATCCATCTTAAATCTTTTCATTCAACTATTCCTAAAAGTACTAATCCACTTCCAGATTACTTCAATGCTCATTGTATTTTAAAATAAAATGCTTTTAACACTAAGATAATAAATCACATCTCATACTTTGTAGCCTGCAGGATTATCAATCAATAGAAGAATTTTTAATACTCACTAGCAAACGTTAACACAGTAAAATATTTCCATAATGGTATCTGTAGCTTAGTAAAATATGGTGAGAGTAAAGTGTATTTAAAAATTTCAACTTCACAAGCACAGCTACGACAGCAAAAATACCTTGTACAGTACAGATAAAAAAAAAAACACAATACAAGTACAGTAAAACCTGGCATATCCGGTCCTCTGTAATATCTGGAAACTCTGATAACCCGCCCTGGCGGCTTGGTGACAAAAAGAAGGAATGTTAGTTCCCAGCGCTTGACCTTGAGAAAAGAGGAGTGGGAAGCATAATGAGGGATTCCTACAACAAACGTTGCCTACGCTATTTTTGGAAACATTGCACTGGCATGACGTTAGATCAAACACTTACTATTGACTGTATCACCATTCCGTGTGCGTTAGTATGAGTTTTTCTAGTATACTGTATTTACTGTTTCACAGTTTTTATTTACTGTATGTTCTAAAATAAAATGAAATTTATTATCTTTTGATTTTTTTATATCCATTACGTGATCAGAAATTACCTTAACCAAGAAATATGATACTAACAGGCCTACTGTATTTTATTTTTGTTAAATAAAAATGTGTAAAATACAATTCATTAATTACGTAGTTCCTTAAAAGCATAACCGTAATACCTGCGATGCATTTGCTACACGAACACCACTCCTTTATTTTATGGTAATTCCATAACCAACTTCAAAGTTATCCGGCCTACTCTGGCACCATATTAGACCGGATATGACAGGTTTTACATTAGTAGAAATGTAAATATTGCCAGTGGCCTTGACTGGAGAGTTCTAACGTTATCACAAGATAATCACGTAAAGCAACATTAAGTGTGGATGTTCTGTACACGATTGAGCGATGCCATCCACGCATGGGATACATGCCTTCCCTCGTGGTGGTTCAAAAGTTGTTACTTGCTAATTTCTTTTTATAAAAAAGCTCAGCTCTTAAGTAATTTGTGGCTAGATATGTGAGGGAGTATATGCAAGTGTATACACAATTGTAAATCTGCTCACCCAAAAATGTCTGTTGGAATTGACTTACCCCAACCTATACACACGTCTAATGGAGATGGCCCACACGCTCTAGTCATTTAGTGGTATTAGTACACAAGTATTGAATGGCATACACAAATTATTGATTGACAAGTAGTCTATTGTTGAAGTTTTAATATACATTGCTACAAGTATATAGTTAAATTTGCTACAAACTATACCTTAAAATCACTCCGACTTCCTCTTAGGATCTTTTTATTGGCGGGAATCTCCAAGAATATACTCTTAATTGAGATTTCACCTTACAACTGAGCATTAACAACTTTATCTTCCCGAACCTTCATTTAATCTTCCTTTTACTACGCTTTACTCTTCTGACAACACCAGGATCAGGCCTTATCCATCGATCTCAGTTGTAATAGAACCCATATTTTCATTGCAGAATATTATATTGAATCTAAAGTTTCATGCAGAATTTAAAAAATCCCTTATCATTATTATGGCTCTGTATAACCATTTGTTGTTGTCACTGTAATGGGGGACTTAAATTGTAACTTACTTGGACCAAATTATGAATAACTATGACAAAACTTACTTTATTAGTTGGTCAATAGTAAAGTTAGTTAAAGCTCAACTTCATAAATGTTCTCAGTTTGATCCCAATCAGTCATAACAATTTTGAAAGGAATTATCTGATAACCAGTGGACCTCTGAGCCACCGCATCAGCAAGAGTTTAGGTACAGGTAATTAAGTTTCTACCACATTTATAGTTTTCAAACTGATAAACCTTGTAAAATTCTTGATATATACTTCTCTCACACATACACACTATGACTTTTATTACACATTTATTAACTTCCTAAATAGTTTTTTTTCTGCACTCTTTCTTCTCCGTTTACTGCAACTCCTTTTAAAACAATAGTTTTGTAATTTGCAATAATTATCATAAATAGACTAGAAAACAATCAAAATAAACTGAATAGCAACATTACTGAAGCTTGTACATGCCTGGTTGCATAGATGCTTTCTGGATTCCAGCTGCTTGTTTAAGATAATACATGATTGGAGGTTTGTGAATGACCAATCTGTAACTTCTATCTGGATTCACATAAACCCGTGTTGGCAGAGGTATGTCTGGCTTTAAATGTTTTGTTTTTTCATTGAAATCTTTAACAAATGCAGCAATATTCAATCCTCGCTGAAAATAGAACAGAATAAATATTGGTTAGAACTATCAGAAAAGACAGTATGTAATATTACAATTCTTTTATCTAGTTAACTGTAAACACAAGCAGCATTAATTGAGAATTTTTATGTGTAAAAATTTCATGGCCACTATATGGTTAAGATTTCAAAACTATGGTAGATTAAGGGTTACTAGGACAGGAATTAATCCTTCGCGAGCGTATGCTGATTATATACGCAAATATTTTTCTCCGAGCAAGCAGTGTGCGTATATATACAAACACTGTTTTTAGCTCAACAAGTATTTGCCGGGAATACCCATCATATGAAATTTGAGTTTGTTGGATCCCCACCCTGCCTCCCAAGGTCACACACAATTCGTTATTAGTCATACTACACCCTCCACCCAATACTATTACTGACTCCCCCTTCCCATCCCTATCCTAACCGACCCTCCCCTCTCTCTCTCTCTCTAAAACTTGTGTCCTTGTTAGTCCAGCATCCAGTGCTTCGTCTGCTGCATTCTGCGCCGCACACTTTGTTTACTTAGACATGAGTTACTTCGGTTTATGAATTTCATTTGTTATGTTTATTTTAAGTAGTTTAGTTCTGTTTACTTTAGCATAACCTGCCAGGTAAAGGCTTACCTGCATCCAGAAATATGCTTGAATACACTTGTAATATCATGTTTAGTCATTAGATTATACAATGATATGAAATTAACAACTTTACTAATTAGTACTTTATTTAAAACTTACCGTACAACTGATTTTAGTAGTACCATACAAGCTAATGACGAGTAAAAACGTACAAAACCAATTTCCCTTAGAGCTAATGACGTGTATTACTTAAGAAAAAAAAGTATTACTTAAGAAAAAAATTTAAAAAAATTATTTCAGCCAAATATTAGTTCACTTTGCATATATAATAGTTAATTTGGAAGCATAATATTATATATTGGTAAAGAATGTAGTAGTGACCCAACTGAGTTCCATATATGCTTACATTACGAATATAAATTAGCTCGCAAAGGGTTAATATAATAGAGATATAGAACATCATGAAACATAAAAAAATGCTGTCTTTTGAGACATATAAGTTTATAATTTTTTAATTAGCATACTGGTACATCATAATAGTATATATATTATAGAAAACAAGTAAACGTCAAAAAATAAACATTTATCAAAATTTAAGTACCGTAATAATCAATAGATTACCTCTATTGGTAAAAAGATCTAGCATTAAGTTAGTTTATTAACGCTTTGTATTCCACTCTTTTAAAATATTGTACAAAAGTTTAAGTATATTTTTTACGATGTACACCATCTTTACTTTATTTTAAACTCCTTTGAATTTAATAAATTTTATACCATATTAACGATATCATTTTATTGCCATGTTTGTGTGCGTAGGTTATGTTTCTTTTTGTTATTTTATTTTTTTCAGGTTTATTAAAATTAAGTAACATTGTTAATAGTTATTTGTATTTTGGGTAATGGTGATTTTCGGTTGAAAATCGATTTATTCTTACGCTATTTAAAGTTAATACATTTAAAAACTATTAAATACTTGTATATATTTGTACACTGTAATTTCTATAAAAAAAATGCTAGCATAATAACTGAGGATTAAATGTTGTACTAAAATTAACAGTAGAGTGGTTCATACGAAACAGATTTAAAAAAAATCTTCATATCAGTTGCTATTGTTATTTCTGACTCTACATGTTTTAATACCAACAGTATTAACGTTTATGCATTCCTTTTGTTATAGGAATGGATATACATTCTATATTAAAATGAAAATTCAAATGATAATGAATATTTATGTAATGATACTTGATAAAACTATGCACACTTTTAATTAGATATACAATCTAAACTAAATGTGATAAAAAGCCTTCAAGTGACTATCTCTCATATCTCAACTAGAATAGAGTATACTCTATCAGATCAAAATAGAGCTCTGCTTAGTTTTCATCTGATTCATCACAAAGCAAAATTCTTCACCAACTCATCTCTTTCAGAATACTCAAGTCCGTCCAGATCTAGAGTAATGTAACATGATTCATTAAGCTAATCTCAGATACCATCTTGACAGGGTTCATCACTTTTTCCGCCTAATTGGAATCAGAATTAGTTATTCCTACTCTGAAGTTCTTATAAAAGCACTTCTTGTGGCGTAAGACAAAAAATATTAGCATTATTTCCACTTATATTAAAAAGTAGTCATTGTAGCCCTACTCAACCTTCCATCACTTGAAGCCAGATGACAGACAAGCACTAATTTGTATAGTTTTTGTTTTGTATATTTGCCTCAATATATCAATGTAGGCTACTAACCTTATGTATTGTTATCTATTTCATATTCTAATTTATTGTTAACTGAATTATATTACTCTATTTTTGTTGATATTGTTGTGTAGCTTTATTTTTTTCTTTTCGTTAGTTTTTCTCTCATATTTAAATACCAAGCACATATATTCTGCACGTTAGGCTAGCGATTTGTTGTTACTGCCTGTTATTCTCAATGATTTTTATTATTGCAATTGTTTGCCTTGTTCATTGATTTTTCTTCATTTATATAATATTTTTTATATTTTGTATGTTGCATCCTGCTTGAATAGATATGTAGCATGAATGAAACATAGTTATAGTCATGTATCTATTTATTCTAGTACAGTACAGTGTAGTGTTTCTTAATATTTCCTTAACTTTAAGGTATGCCATGTTAGAATGCATTAAGATTATGATAGAAAATATTCATGGCGAATCGAGGGTTAGATTAATTGGCTACTAATCTCAAATCATTTTCTACGGAATTAACCACTGAAGTATAGTTAGAAATATTGAAAGATGATTAATAGTAACACCAATATTTAGATGTGAATAATTAATGAATAGTCCACTATAGAATTCATATATCGAAATTATTATTACTAAAATATGATATAGTTGTTCCCATACTGACGTCAACACTGATTCTGCAGTGAATTTTTGTATTTTTGAGTAACCCTACATGCAGACTGACCCATCAATTTGTAATCCGTGCCTAACAGAATTAGTGGACAGATAAAGGTAAATAAATGAAGCTTGCACACTCTTGAACGAATATTCTCATTTTTCGTACAATGTATGCTAGGCCTACGTGGTCAACTAACCTTAATATAGGCATCTGTCATAATTTAAGATCATTCTTAGACCAAATAGCCTAATGACAATTTTTATACATCTAAGTTTGTAACATGAATATTTTGCTATTTGGTCAGTAAAAAGTAAACTCTAAATCATTACTACATGACATGATCTTCAAATATACATGTACGTTATTTTACCTGCCCTAGCATAGGACCCAAGGGTGGATTTGGAGAAGCTTTTCCTGAAGGTATGAACGTCCTCATTTTTGTGGAATGTTCGATTTTTGCCACTGCTTTTTTAACATTTGTCATCTTTCCAGCAAATTTCGACATTTTGAGTTTTAGTTAATTATAACTAAGTTACAAGTGTTAACTGTCCAGTGCTTTAAAGTAACGATCCAAATATAATCTGCCTTGGCTTTACTCTTCAGAATCAGAAGTCATATGCATAACATAACCTAAGTAAGAAATTATAATAAATAAACATACGTAAACAATAAACATATGATAATTCCATATAATACAATCAAACTATCAGAATAAAAAGATTCTGATAGAGGTGGGAAGAAGTATTCGTAACCGATATTTTGTATCGGTTACATGACGCAGGCAGAAGTATCAGATACACAATTCCAAAAGTATCGGATACAAGTATTCGTTTAAATATCGCTTTAGGTATCTGTATCTATTGCGTATCGGCAATGAATACTTTAGTATTCGCGAATACTAAAGTATTCGTTGGTATCGGGGGAATACAGGTATTCGTTTAAATATTGCTTTAGGTATCTGTATCTATTGCGTAACCACTGTCCAATTCTAATTATTACGATAGTTGAATTAGTTAATCACTATGAAAAACATTTCCTGTCAGTAAGAACTGTCAATTGTTTATTTGTGATAGCGATAATAATTATTCATACAAATATTTGTTTTTGATTGTGTATATGGCCATTTAAATGCCCAAAGTTCTCTGATACTAACTAATATTTAAAGCGATATTTGTAACCGATATTTATACCTGTTACTTAAAAGTATCGGTATCGGTTGTATCAGATACTGGAATGTATTCATTTAGCACACCTCTATTCTGATTCAAACTTGTTAGTCAATGAAGAATATGTTTGCTTACGAAAAAGATCCTACACAAAAAATATACTTGGTAAGATATATATGCGGATGTATAGAATTAGGAAGAAGAGATTGAATACCAAAAGAAGAATCATTCTTTTGGTATTCATTGTTGTGTGTGTGTGATGAACAAAGAACAAAATCATTCTTTTACATTTTCTGATAAGGATAAATTGAATTTCAAATATATTGACGAAGTATATATAAATATTGTAATTATATGATAGCGAATAAACTCTTCTATCTATAAAAAAATATTCTAGGCTTTTATTAATTTGTAACTAACTGTCAGTAACATTTACATAATTTTTATTAAGAGGACATAAGTAACAAAACAATAAAAATATTATATCTAATGAATGACTCAGAGTAATAATTAAAGAAAAAACTAAATATTAAGATAAAGAGTTTTTATAAACAAAGAGTTATTTTACCGCCGTACATTGGAGAATAAAGTAAAAAACTTAATATATGAAATTACTGTATATGGTCCACAAACTCAACAATATTTAAAAACTCAACGTCCAAATAATCAACATACATGAATTACCATACACGTATAGTGGTATACACCCTGTCTACTCCATAAACATACAGTAGTTAGACGCACCCAATACAAGTACAGTTGTACTTGTACAATACATTAGGAAGTTGTAAATACGAGCGTATAACCCTTCAGAGCACGAATTATTTTTATAGATCCTAATTGTTATTTTGTAATTTAAATTGAATGTCTTTTTCATGTGCTCGGTTATTATAACGTTATTTTATGTATGTGTAGTTATTTATTATGTCCTGTTCAATTATGGACAAAAATCATCCTTCTCTGTATTATTGTAAACATTTGCAAACCCTATGCACTAAATTTACTAGCACATTTTTTAGCCTTTGAGTCACCATGCGTGCATTATGGATTTGTTACATGCATCTATAGTGTGATCCCTCGACCTTACTTTCCATTACTTTTTAGATCTCTCTACGGAAGTTATATCAAGAACTATGTCAAATACTTTACTAAATATATAATACTAGATAACTCATATGTGGCTGATATGGGGGTCGATTATTTTTAGTCAGGGGGAAATCTTCGAAAGACACTTGCTCCAGCTAGTAGTGTGGGATTTTTATCCATTAAATTCGCTTGACAATCCGCCCTAGAATTGCAGATCGTCAGGTCCAGCCTCACTTCCCGAGGGAGAGAGAGGCCACCCCTGCTACTACGCCCCCGCATGGCCGGGCAGTTCCAGATTCTAGGTGTAGTCCACTGTCTGGGAAGTAATATCTTAAAAATAGCTCTCTTCCTGCAACAGGAAAAAAGCATTCATTAATCAATTGCATATGCTATGATAAAACTACGCCGAGTAACTTTCTATTTTTCGCTGTGTGTCGCTTTCTCAGTGACATTAATGCAAGTTTTTCTTTATTCAGACTATTTACTACTTTTTTACATTTCTAATAATATTTTTTCTCATCATGGTGATTATACTACGTGAATAAACTTTATGCAACATTAGCTATAAGGCTGTGATCGATAAAGGGGTTGAGTGTGATAGCTAATGCAATCGATGATACCAAAGGATTGCGTAAAATTACCGAATTCTAAGAATAAAACATTGTTGATGGTTCAGTTAAGTCTTAGTAATGCGGAGGAGTGGACTACCAGATTACTTCCAACCGTGTTCAGGGTGATATTAGCTCTCAGCTCTGAGCTAATGATATTAGTTCAGGGCCAAGCTCTCACTGATATTAGATCAGTCAAATACAATAGTGAATAAGGATTAAATTAATACAGCTACTAAAAAGCTATTGACAAACTAGAAAATCTGGCTACAAAAATCTACGCATTTGAGCCTCAACCTGTGCCTAAAAGCATTGATTATAGACACGATATAAAACTCGTGTCTAAACTAACGGGTTTGCGAGCCAACAGCAACAAGAACATTAAGTTCTTCAGAATTGGTAGGGACTTATCACGAAAATCCAGGCCATCAATAGTAGTTTTTGTTGATCAGTCAGTATACACCACATTCATTAAGAAATTCGACAAAGAATCAGACAGAAACAAGTATGCTAGTTTTAGAATAATAATTATCCTAACAATTATTGGAGTCTACAGAGATAGTACATCTGCTGAAATAAGATATTTCGACGATCTAAGTGAGTTACAAAAAAGATGATATAGTAAGGAAACTATTTAACACCTCAACACAATCCCAAACTTGTAAATGTTGGAAATTGTCTCGTAATAATAAAACAAAAATAGCCTCCAGACTACAATTGACGCCTTAAAAATGTGACGAGTCCCTCCTCATTCAGTCAGAATAACAATTAATTAATAATACTCTTTCAGCCGAAGTTCTTTAATGTTTAATTAAAGTGTTTTAGTAGATTACGTTAAACATACATTTCCCAAAATTGAGTCTTAGCGACCACGTGGGCTACTCAGTGCATGGCGGAAGTTAAGGTCATTCACCTGACTGCATTGTCATCACCGTGCCGATCGTATGATCCGATTGGACCAATCAACGATCGCCATGCGAACGCATGGAGGTGGCCAGGAGGGGGAACTGGCAGATCTCTATGAGTATGGGATGAGTTATGTCTTGGTCGGCTCTTGGCTAAAAGTAATTATCAGATATGTTTAGGTTACTGTAGCTAGACGATACGGGACGTTGGGATTTTGTTCGTTTTACAATATAACATTATGTACTGAATCTATTATGGATTGTGGTCCATGTAAAATAAATACAAATGACATTTACAGAAAGCCACAGTTGTTATTGCTCCTTCCGTGACCACGTGGTGTATCCGTGAGGAAGTATGCTAGGGTATGTCCCCCTTTTATAAGTGACAGTGGTGGCAGCGTATTTGTACTACCGCGACAAAAATACTTTGTCAATCGTAAAAACCTTTGTCTACGATCTGGTTGTTCTATTTGAGACTAACTTATCAGAAGAAATATCTGATGCCTAAATTGGGTTAACCAATTATACAGTGTTCATCTCTCACCAGCTCTAATAAAAGTGGTGGTGGAGTACTTGTTGCTGTCAGATCTAATTGTTATGTCACCGGAGTTTCTTCCCCGATCCCTGAGACTGAATGTGTTTTTCTTGCTTTGAGCTGCGGATTCTCTTATGCGATATTGATAGCTGTCACTTACACCCCCTTAAATCAGCCTGCTGCTGTGTACAGAAACTTCTGCAATGGTGTTGAGGAGAAACTTACAACTGGTCCATCCAACAACACGACTCTTCTACATGGGGACCATATATTTTCTACAGTAAATTGGGGACTCACTGATTTGACGTCTCACTGTTGTGCTTCCAAAACTATTATTGATATGGCTGCCCTTCACAATTTGTATCAATAAAACTGCCTATAATTATAGAGGTGTTCTTATTGAACTCATTTTTGTTCCTCTAAGTCTGCGGACGTTGTAGCTGTGATTTGTGTAAATGTTAAAAAAACTTATGTCTATAATCTGTCATAGCACTTTGTTATTATTCCACTTCTTCAGAAGGCACAATTCAATAGAATGGTAATGTGGTGTAGTTTTGCAGTCCGGCTACTTGGAGCGCTGGCTCCACAACGGAGCAATGGAAGTGTCATGACTGTATGTTATTATACTGAGCTAAAACCAATCAGATCCAAATTCATAGTAGTCTAGTGTATTTTTCGACGTACATTCCTAACACACAGCACGCTTCCGATGGAGGGGAACTGTGATGGAAGAAGATCTCCGTCTCGCGCACTACCTTTCCTACGCACATTTTACATTGAGTTTGAGTATATAGGGTTTCTTTGTTTTGTTTAGTTAGGGAGAGAAACTTCCAAAATGACTGGTAGTCTGGGATTTTTCCACTAAAACCACCTAACTCTCCACTCTAGAATTGCAGAGCGTCAGATGCAGCCCTACCTCCCGAGGAAGAGACAGGCCAGCAAGTGCTGGCTGGCTAACATGCTCTCGCAATGACGGTTCAGCTTCCGGACTTCATCCACCGTCTGGGGAGTTATACTTGAAACACAGCGTAAGCAATGTCCAGTACTTCGAAGTAATGGCCCTCGCTCTCATCCTGCAACAGTAAAAATCATTAATTAATCTGTTGCATAGGCTATGTTCAGCATAGGCTATGATGCCCGTTAGCTGCTTTGCCTTAGTAAACTTCCTTGAAGCGTGCTCGTTGAACCTAAGTTTGGAATCAAGAGTCACACAAAGATATTTGACAGTATACGCTTCCGGGCTATTGGTTGGTTATCTGGGGTGACAGGCGGTGGCTTAGCTCGAGAGACTCTCCGTTTCCCCCTGAAATAACAGGGGTACCACTATTGCTCTTATCGGTGTTTTTGGCAATCCTACACTTCTCAAGCCATGAGAAGATTGCGTCCATCTGCCTTTGTATCACTATTGCTGCACGAGCAGGCTATGTGCTGAGACACATCTTTATGGCATCGTCTGCATACAAATACAGCCACACTCTGGGGGCAATCCAGGTACATGACTGAACCAAGTACTCTACCATATGGTACGCCAGACTATCGGCCTGCGAGATGACAGTACGCCGTCAGCACATGACCTGAACTTCAGGTATGACTGTAGCTGGTTAAGATCTTCCCCTAGCAAAGGGGATTCGGTTTGAAAAGCAGACAATTTTGCCAGATTTTGTGTAGTGCCACAATCAGAACTATTTATAGGAATCAAAAAATGTTCATCTGTTAATCTTCGTCATTCTTTCTCAAACTTACTTTTAAGAGGAACAGTTATGGGCCTTGGCTTAAAATACTTAGGTTTTAGAACTAGTTTTACTGCTTCGCTAAGGTAATGGACTAACTTATCTGAAAATACTTCTGGAATTTTATTGAGTAGTTTGTCAATTAATAAAAATTAGTTTTACTATTTACAGATTCACATTCTTTGAAATATAGGCTCACGTCTAAAATTTTAAGCCAATCACGGCCCAGTTAAGGATGTGATCCTGATCTAATAACGTACAAATAAAGCATTCTGTTTATGTTCTCACAACTAACTTTAAAGTTTATTTATTTTACCAACAGGTAATAATGGTACATTATTATATGATCTAAGGGTTAAATCACTTGGTGGAAATTTATATGAAGATCACTAAAAACTGTAACACTTGCTCCAGTGTTGGTTTTAAAAGTAGTTAGTTTATTTTCGTCTAGAACATCTATTTTAATTAGGTCAACTCTGATTCATTCTGGTTCATTCATTTTAAAGCAATGCTACATAATTACTATCGTTAGCACTTTCAGAATCTACTTCCATTTGATAATTTTCAAAATAATATTGTTTATGATTTTCAAACATATTATTATTATTATGAAAAGAGCTAGACTTAGGTTACCTATTAGTATTAAGTAGGGAGTTTTGCTTAGTTTTCTGGATCCCTGCATATGTTGGCAATGTGGTTCTTCTTACCACAGTTGTGATAAACTATATCGAATAACTTACACCGCTTTCGAACATTACCATGTCGACTACAACACAGATACTGTACTCGTATTTCAATACTTTTGTATTGACTGTCGCTTTTCACTGTGTTGCTTGGCTGCCATCCCCTGAACTCTGTCACTTCCACCACTGACCGAATAGTGCCGCGTTCTTCTCTACCGCTTCTGCTTCATAGATGATTTTCACTGCTTGGTCGTAGATTAAGTTTACCTCTGATAGTAATTTTTGTTTTGTTACACTCACTCCTGTTGCCGATCATTAGACGACCCCTCAGGTAGTCACTCAACGATGCTCCAAACTCGCAGTAAGACGGTACCTTCTTCAAACTGGCAGTGTAGTCTGCTTCTATCTCTCCATCTCTCTGGTTGCGATGGCTAAATTTATAGCGTTCAGCCGTTCAGATATGCTATAAACGATGGTGTCGGAGACAGATGTTAGTGAATTAGCTTCACTAAATCACTATATCCTTTTGTCAACGGCATGTTGGGAGTAGACAAATGTCAAATCTCTAAGCATAATGTAAGTTTTTACACACACTACAGTTAGTAAAGTGCTCACTTACTGCTCTTGAGTCACGCTGTTGCAGTATACGAATAACTAAAAGCGTTCTATACATGAAGACCACGTTTCCGTACTGGTGTAAAATTCGCCGATTGAGCCGATTAATCCCAATTTCTGAAAACAATGGATTAATTACTATATCTTCTTCTTTGGACGTCTAATAAATCAAGCGAAATATTGAGTCCTATGCACGTCACCACAGATAACCTAACTTCCTCTCACCTAATTTCAGAATTACCAAATCAAAATACAATTGAACAGTTATATTACACTCGCAGTTCTCTTACTCATAGCCAATTGTAGTATACTGTATTTACTATGATTGTAAGTAATAATACGTTAGGGAGAGGAATAAAATAATTAGACGGAAATTTTTAAATAAGAAGAATCTGCTAAGTGTATGTTCAGGTGTCTGAGGACGAGGTGGACTCTCAGGGTGGAACGTTGGACGTAAAGACTTGAAAATGGCATGAGATAGGACAGCCAAATGGCGTCGCTTTATTGAAACCATACGATATGACTTGACAAAATATAACACAAAATAAATCAATATATTATTGACATTTGATAATATACCTGGTCAGCCAAAGTTAGTATAATATATTATTATTATGATGTAGATACATTACAGAGGGCAATTTTTACAAATATTTAGAGTAATTTGGGAACGTTGTTTTGGTTACACTGGTTGTCAAGATTGCAGTTCAAGTTTCTAAGTTAAATTTTATTATTGTATGTTTTTTTTCTAATGCATTGCGTAAGTGCTTTGTTTGTGCTCTTAGTTGACTTAGTTGTTTAATTTAGTTTTTTGTTGCATGTAGTCGTAGTCGAATTAGAATAATTACATTACAAGGTTTTTGGATTTGAATATAACCCTTCTTGAAATAATTAGAATGTTAAGTTGACGTTGGTGGATTGTTTTACGTTCTTCTTTTTAAGTGGAGATATCAGGAGAGCTCTTGTTTTTAAAGGAAGGCAAGCAAATTGTATTAAGTTATAATTTGTTATTATAAGTTATTATAAGTTAAGTTATAATAATTAAGAGAGATTATAACTATATATATAGTTATAATTTCTCTTAATTATTATATATATCTTATTTATTATATATATATATATATATATATATATATATATATATATATATATTATATATACACGTGTTCAGCATAAAACATATGTTCAAAGAACGAAAAATGTTTGAAAAATAACAATTTTCATAAAAGTTGGTTATTTCATAGTCTTGGTGTTGGCAAAAAACTAGTCTGATCTTTTGGTAAAAAACGAGTTTTCCGTGGTTGGGTTGAAATATCTCCTCACTTTTCCAACAATAAATAATTTTTTCAGATGTGACAAGAAATAGTATATAGTTGGGCTACTAAATATATGCAGTTTCTTGCCACCAAACAAATTTGGAACATTTTGTTTGAAATGGGTCTAGAATAGGCTGTATTTTCATAAAATATGCCTTTTATTCCGCGGAAATAATGTATTTTACCGAAAAATCCAATGTTACAACTTTTAGTATTTTTGTCATATTTCCGGTATTTTAACCCTCCGATGGTTCACTATTTTACCTCTGGTGGTTCAGCCCATTTTTGCCAATTTGCAGCCTTGTTTTTAAAAATCTGTAAAAAATTTATTTTTTATCTAAATAGGGTTTATTATACATCATTTTGTTCATAAAACTATGGAGTATTATTATATGTATTTCAAAATGACTTAACAAGTAGTTTGGGATTTTCTTTAACGGAGAGAAGAGGAAGAATAAGAAAATCCACAATGTTTTTCACACTTTACACACACACAAAATTGTCACTATGTACAATACAAAAATTCTAAGATAGCCTTTTTGTGCAGAATTTATAACTGAATAAGAAAATATAAATTTGTAAGGACTTCATTACTAAAATAAATAAGTTATGTACAAAAAACTATATACAGGCGCAATGGTGAAAACCGCTCAATCTGACTCACTCCCGCTGATGGGAGCTCTTCTTTTCCTGTTACCCCTAGATGGTCTCCAGAAGTGTTGTAATTTGGAGTCCAGAGTCATTGAACAACTCCCTATCAATCTCACTCGTATGTAATTCAGACATTTTCACGTAAAAACCACTAAAAACGAAACGTTATTACGACCAAAACAACGAAGATGCGACACAGTAGTAAACAACAATGGCGGGCTGACAGTTGGAACTGTCAAATATGGAATTGTATTTTGTTTAGTCTAGGCCAACGCCATCCAAATAAAACTTTCACCAGACTAAACAGTAGAACCAGCTGTTTCAAATGACATATGATATAGGATGTTTAGTGAATGATGAACACCCGTAAGACACAAAATAGTGAAGGTCGATTTTTCGACTCTAAACCATGGCAGATACGTTGTAAAGGTCGATTTTTCGACATTAAACCATCGGAGGGTTAAATGGTATTTTAATCATTTCTTTTAACCCTCCAGCGGGCGCTTGTGGAGTTTTCCTCCGCACGATTAGTTTTTGTTAAAATAAATATGCACAATTGGTGTCGGCAGTCGTGTCCGGCTCCGTACCTCATGAGCCTCATTCCGGGAATCCCCCAAAGCTATTTCTACCCTTCCCCCTTGGTTCCTTGTCAGTTACAATTCAGTGACGCAGTGTCAGTTTGCGGAGATTTTCTCTGCGTGCGCCCTTATCGCGTAAGTGGTTAGTGCGGAGTTTATTTCCTCGTGCGCCCTTCTGTGTTAGAGGTAACTGTTTTAGTTGTGTCTGTTAGTGAAGTATATGACTATTTGGTGTTTCCGCTTTATATTACACTGATCCCACTATGGATTTATTAGAAGAGGAGAGATTACATGGAATGCTTGATAGTTAGTTTAGACAGAAATCTATTTTTCAATTTTTATTTCATATATATTTTAATTTATATTATGTAGCTTTTCTGTAAATGTATAGTATAAATTGTTTACTAAACATAACCAAACTTCACAATTGATATTTTATGATTAATTTAGACAAATTAGAATTAGTAATAAAATTAGAATTTTTTATTTATATTCATAACACGTAAAATTGGCCAAACTATGTGTATCATATATATACACATATACCAACATATATGTATGTTTTTATGTATTATTTAATTTATAATTATTATTAAATATATTTTGTTTGCATAGATGTATAATTGCATTATTGCGGAGCAAAACTCCGCATGCGCCCTCTCACATAACACCAACAGTGATACCCTTTTTATACTAGAAAATTACTTAATTTGTTTAATTAAAATATTACTGATATTTAGTTGAACAATTAATGTTATTAACAATGACATTTGGTTCCTAATAAAGTTATTCAACATTTAAATAAAATATTGCGTTATAACTAGAAGTAAAATGGGTAAAATTTGTGCAATTTAGTGTTGCGGAATAAAACTCCGCATGTGCCCGCTCCTGTTTTATAAGTGAAGCGCCCGCTCGAGGGTTAATATGATGTGTTTTCTTTTGCTAAATACAAATTGTAAACTATTTTGGTCTATTACAAATATTTCTCGAGATATAACGGAAAAACTAGTATCGCGGCGAATCGTGATTAGCGGCCATTACGCGATCATTATATACAACAACTATATATATAGCACAAAAACCGAATTCACCTATATTTCCGCCGGAGTGACGGCCGACAGGCCGTCAAGGAGGCTAAACGCTTGAATTTAACTCAAATTACGAATTTTTGTTGAGAAAATAGACAATTAGGATAAGTTAGGTTATGTTTAGTTATGTCAGTAAAAAATTCATTTTTCGAGCTGAAAAACTATTTTACTACAAAACCAGTTATATATTTGTGTTCAGCATAAAAAAACGTGAAATAAAAAAAATTTGTCGATAAATAACGATTTTTAAAAAAGTTGGGTTTTTCACTATCAGATAAAAAACTAGTTTTTCGATTTTTCGGTAAAAAACGAGTTTTCCGCGGATGAAATCAAAGTCCTTAAGAGATATAAACTCATATTTCACCACTTTTTTAATTAACATGAAATCGTATTTTCAGAGGTGGCAAGAAAGTGCACAGTTACCATTATTTTACACTTTTTACTGACCTAACCAAACATAACCTGTCCAAGCTTAGCCTAATCATAATTGTCTATCAATATAAATTCGTTGTTTACATTAGATTCAAGTACTTCTAGCAGGAGTAATTTTTCAATATAGCACATCATGTTTTTTCAAGTTTTTTTTCTCAAAACATTTATATAATGGGCTAACTTTGAAAGTTAAAAAAATTTTGGGGAAAAAGCCAGGAAAACTATGAAAATGAGAAAAAAACACACCATTCTTATGGTCCTAAATCATCATTGTTTGTGTAAAAATATTGTTGTGGGTACTAAAATTAAGTAGAGTTGTGTCTTGATCACAAATATGGCTAGGGCTTTGCAATCGGAAAATTACAAAGTGTGTTAAAGCTGGAAATGTGCTGGTTTCAGTATAGTTGTTAGGTTTTGTAAGCTTATTTTAGGTTTTAGTTAGATTTTGTTAGGTTTTGGATAGGTTATGTTAGGTTTTGGTTAAGTTATGTTAGGTTTAATTAGGCTAGGTAATCAAAAAATAATTAATAAATCTAGCCTATTACCTTACTAAATATAACCTAACGGAATGTAACCAACTTTGTATAAAAAAACAAACCTAACCTTACAGTACCCAAACTAACCATGGGTATGTTCATATGGATATAAACATAACATAACCCAAGCACTACGGGGGTGCCGTATGGGTCTCTGTTGGGTTATGCTTTATTTAATCTTTTTAATTATGAAAAAGGCCAGCAGATGTCATCAACAATTCTACTGTTTGCTGACGGTGTTAAGTTATTTTCTAGTATTAACTCTTTGAAGAGTTACTTGAGCCTACAGAGAGATCTGGACATAATTTATAATTGGTGCAGCATAAATGACATAGCACTGAATTTTAATAAGTGTGTGATGATGATTTATCATCGATATCACATACCATTGCATCATCAGTATGTGATTGGTGGCAACTTGTTGAAACGAGTCTCTAGCATCAGGGATTTGGGTGTTATTTTATTGCCGGATCTCAGCGCCAGGGATTACATCCTTCATGTTTCAATCAAAGCAAGCTCAATCTTGGGATTTATTATGAGGTCTTCTCGTCTTATAATTGATGTTCTTAAGATCCTGTACACTTCACTTGTGAGAACTCATCTGGAGTATGCATCTGTTGTATGGTCACTGTATTATAAGAACATTTTGTGACATTTTAGACAGAGTGCAGCGCAGGTTCATCAGGATGATTGGTGTCAGACTTGGTTTCAATTATATGGATGTTCCAATAGGTTATGAGCAAAATAATTTGGGCTTATCCACTCTTGAAGCTAGAAGAAAAGAGTTGAATGTAGCATTTCTTTTCAAACTTATCAATGGGACCGTTGAGTGCCCGGAACTGCTTGCTGCAATTGACATCAGAGTCCCACTGAACACTAGATCTAGATGGAATTGTTTGGCAGAAGGCTTTTCTTCACCTTGTATGGATTTTCTGGTATCATCCATCGCCTGCAGAGATTTGGAAATTAAGTTTGTAGTCAAGATGATTTCTTCAATAGATCTTTAGTGCTTTAAAGAGACAATTACAAAATTGCTTATACACTTAGTGCTAATTTCAGGTTTTGACTTACTTTCCAGTTAATTGTTTTTTTAATACAGTCCTTTTTTCTCTTGTTTCTATTTCATATTTTATAATTTATTTGTATTTGCTGTTTGCTATTTATAGTTTATATCTTTGTTATTAGTTATTGTTGTTTTTCCATATTTATCTGTTAATGTCTTTGCTGTTTTATAAATATATATAATTAATTGATACGGTATTTTTGTTGTTGTTTTCTATTAATAGTTCATATTATTGTTATTAGTTATTTTTCTTGTTTTTGCCATATTTATCTGTTAATGTCTATGTTGTTTCCTTACTATTATCTATTGCAGTTTGTAATTTTTGTAAATGGCTATGTCTGTTGGAAACAAATAAATAAATAAATAAAGATATAAACTTAACTTTATTCTAACAGACACTTTTCCAGTACTAACACTCAATAATGGTCCGATTTCAAAACCATTTACATATTCTTGATCAGAACAAAATTTAGCAAACTTTGAGCACTCACAATGCTATATTTTAGTAAATGAAAACATTTTTAAATTTTTCCTCAACTTAAAACTTTACTTTTCATTGACGAAAAATGATTTCCCCCCAAAATGTTTTTAGTACTTTCAAAGTTAGCTCATTATATGATAATTTTGAGAAAACAACTTGAAAAATACATAATGTGCTAAATCGAATAATTGCCCAGTGCAAAAAGAAACATAACATTAAAAAAAAAGAAAAGATTAACTTAGGGCCTAAAATATCAGTTAAATTAGGCCTAACAGAAATATGTCAACAATACTTAACCCTCCCAGTGTCCAGTAGTCCACTCCTTAACCCTTTTAGTGCCAAGCGAAATGTTGTAAATTTGCTCTAAGTTGCCAGGCCTTGACTCACTATTTTGTCCCTAAAGTGCCAGGCTGTTTTGCCATATTTTGCAGAGTTTTCGAAAAAGTTTTGTAAAATCCTTATTTTAAATAATAATTTAATAATTCATTTTTTGTTTTGTTACCAAGGAGATCCATTATTTAAAGATGTGATTAAATTCTCCTAATATTTGTATGTATAATATTGAAAAAATATACATATATTAAAATTTTTTTTAAATTAAAACATTTTTCTGTTTGAAATGCATTAAAGTATAGAAAAGTATTATTAAATAGAATATCCTTCATTTTATCATGTTCTCCACTTATTTATGTACATGTAAACCAAATTTCAAGTTGATAGCTAATAAAATGTGGATATGACATAAAAAATAGTTTTGTTTACATTATCTTCAATGTCACTCAAGAAACAAACTGTCACTGAGATAGTCTTCATTTTCCACAATTCTAAGAATTGTATTGTCACTAACTGGTGACAGAGATCTCTTCATATCTACTAATTATTACATATAAAAACAATTTACTAAAAATAAATCACTAAAACAACGCACACAGTAAACAAAACACACTAAACACTGACAGTAACTAAGCAACACAACTGGCGCCATCTGACTACTGATAAGTCAGATGTGCCAACTTCGAAATCGAACTACTACGACGTCATATTACCTAGACACTATATAATGTGATTATCGTAAAGATTGTTTTATCTTGATTAAAAAACAGTAAACATATGTTAATTTCAGATAGTTTTTGTATTATTTATGTTTTTTTTTACAAAACGTCCGAAAAATCGGACGCTGGCAATTTAGCGCTAAAAAGCCAATGTCAGATTTTTCGGACGCTGGCAATTTAGTTATGGTTATTCTACGTCCGAAAAATCGGACGTTGGCACTGAAAGGGTTAATGTCCAGCCTTTTTTAGCTACTTTGCAGCGTTTTGTAGAAAAATGTTGAGCACACACAAAAATAAGTAAAATCTTAAAGTATTAAATATCAATGTAAAGTAAACAAAATAAGCTGTATTAGAAAAATATTTTTTTTACCCACCTTGAGTATTGTTGATGTTATCCTTGATTGTATTGTAAAAAATCAAAATTTTCCAAGTTTTGTTCAAAGTTTACACTATGCTAGTAAGAGTTATTTCACTATATATAAAAAACCAAGATAGCAGTTTTGTTGCAAATTTTATATATAAAAAGAAAATATATACATTATAAGGTTTATTACTACACTGAAAAAGGTACTCTATGAATTCTCTGAAACACTGACAGACTGTTAACACAATAACTGCGTTGTATAAATCAGCTGTGTGTTTTTTGTTTCACAAGGGAATAGAGGAAATCCAGAGATGTGCAATGTAAAGTAGAATCTCCTCTATCGATACATAAATATTACAATGTATTATTACGAAAAATAACCGAGTTAACATTATATTTTGTAAACGATTGCTTGATGTCGACGAATCGACAGGTATCATTCAGAGCGCCGCTATTGCGGTCGAATTTTCGACAAGTAATGCCGGGAGGGTTAAAGGTTTGACATTGGCTTTTTTGAATTTTTGGGTAAAATTTGTGATTTCCACAGAGTAAAAAAATATCTTGTAAAAAATATTGCCAATTCTTGACCCATTTCAGGCATAATTTTTAAGTTTTTTTTGGTGGCAAGAAAATGCATAGTAGCAAAAATTTTAAAATTTTTACAGTAATTATATAGTCCTACTTGTAAATTAATAAAATTATAAACATATTACAGAAAAATCTTTGAAGTAAGCTGTCTGCTCTAAAACTGATGTGGGAATGTTTGTTTCAGTATTGTCACTGGTACGGTTTAGGGGGGGAAATATACAATGTCTACAGACAGGCCAAAGTGTCACATTTCTAATACTACTAGAATCATGTTGATTCATTTGTTTTTAAATAAACAATTTCAAAGGAATTATCTTGCTGCCAGATTTCAGCACCTACCACCTCAATATTCAGGTGTCGGATAACTGGCACCTGCCACAAGTAGGGGAAAGATCTGGGGAATAGAATATGCACTTTCTAGAAGTTTCTAAAACTGTTTTTTTAGTGGTAAGAAATTAGGTTAGGTATTTATGTGAAGGAGGTTATTTTAAATAGTATAAAACTCATGTTTTTTACTGAATAGATTAATCAGGAAAAACTCATTTTTAACACATAATTTTAAAACCAACTTTTATCAAAATGGTAAATATTTACTGTACTAACCCTACTTCTGGTTTTTAAAAAGTTTATTTTTCTCAAAATCTCCATAAAATGGCCTAATTCTGAAGGAGCAAAAACATTTTTGGAAGGAAATTCAATTTTTCTGAAAAATATGTTTATGATCATTAAAAATTTGATCTTTTTTGTGGTAATTTTATATATATATATATAATATATATATAATATATATATATATATATATATATATATATATATATATATATATATAATTAGTAAATATAGCTTTGTTAGTACTTAAATTGTGCAGAAATTTATCCTGATCACTAATAGAAAGTTGTTTGCAATTGAAATGTTATGAACCATTATATAGCTAGCTAGCAACTTAACCCTATAACCGGTGAGTCTTTTTGTCTCAACCGCTAAGCTCTTAAAGGCGAATTCGCAAGGATTTTTCTAAAAATTTATAAAAAATACATAAATAACATTATATACTAAGTGTCATATATCATTATTTTTAGTAAAATACAAGTAACAATATTATGTAAAAATCAAACTTACCAAAAAATCCATGTTGTTCTTCTGCTCCAAAATATATTAAAAAAATTTTTTTTGAAAACATTTTTTATTTTCACACACTTGTTGGATCCTTATCCTTTAGTCTAATTAAAAAATCAAGATAGCAAAATTGTTCAAAATGTGTTTTAGATTGAAAATATATACCCTTATTATCTAATAACACATATAATATTATAAAAAACGTTCGCTATGTACAAGAATGTCACAATGTAATTATTGCGGGTCATCAGCATCTACTTCAACTTCTGGGGCTGAAGAGAAACGAAAATAACTTAACTATGAATGATTATTACTCTATAGTTTTCGTAGAAAAAGAATAATATATCATAGTAAGTATAAATGTGCGCTGTGTCGGCGCAATAATAAAATAAACAATGCACTACATAATGCGTCTCGATCGAGACGTTAGCGGTTGAGCGTGGCGTAAATGGATCTCGATCGAGACGCATAGCGGTACTAGGGTTAAATGTGCCCGAATTAGGCTATCCAGACAAAAAGGTTGTTTTTTTTGTCTGGATAGGTCTTTTTTCTATTGTTAGGTTAGGTTGGTTTTATTAGATTAGTTAGTATTAGCCTAACCTATTATAATCTATTGGTCATTAATTTAGTCATAATTCATATCACATATCATGTGCAGTACTTGGACGTTTTAATACGTTCTCTGCTAGTTAAAAATTATATACCTTTGAGATGTGCTGGAAAAAATACTATTGTTATATTAATATAACTAAATACAACATTACTCCAGGTGGTAACCAATCCACCCGCCAAGTGAATACGAAAGCGGCAACCGGCCATTCGGATTCTGGAGGGACCGGACTTACACGAAAGAGAGAGTCGGAGCTCTCTGACAAACTTCCCACTAAAAAACCCTTCTACATTGGTACCTTTAACATCAACACACTAATTCAAGTAGGTAAACTCCTGAGACTAACATCAGAATTAGACCAACAAAAAATCCAACTACTAGCCCTTCAAGAAACAAGACTCACAGAGTCAGAAACAGCAGACTACGGGAACTACCGTATATTCAAAAGTAAAACCAGTAGAACTGTAGGCAAGGCCACCCCAATACTAGGCATGGCCTTCCTAGTCCACAAAAAGATCATAAATTCAGTCAAAGAAATAAAACCAATAAGCAACAGACTAATGACTCTCAGACTTCAATGTGGAAACCGCCATTATACATTTGTAAATGCTCATGCTCCCACTAACAAATGTAAAGATCAGACACAGACTGAAGACTTCTGGTCCAAACTCGAAGCAACTCTCACTAAAATCCCTGAGAAGGATACAATCATACTCTTAGGAGATTTCAATGGAAAAATTGGCAAAGAGAGATGCTACAGGAAAACAGCAGGAAGATTCTCTGCCCACAAAAACACCAATGAAAATGGTAAACGCCTCATCGAGATGTGCCAACAGTTCGACCTCAAAATCATGTCAACTTCACTTCGGAAAAACCCCAACAAACTCTTCACCTGGGAATGCCCCAACACCCAATGTGGGAAACATCAGATTGATCACATAGCTATTTCATTCCCTGCACAAAAAGAAGTACATAATGTTCAGGTTCGACGAGGTGCTAACATCGACTCGGATCATCATTTAATCCGAATAAAAGTCAAATTCACTCCAAAACGCTTCTACCAGAAATGCCAGGTCAGCCGAAAGCTCAACACACAGCTACTGGAAAAATCCAACCTCAAAGAAATATGGGAGAGAATCCCAGCAAAAACCTGGGAAGAATTCCATGAGAAAATCATCAAGAATGCCCAAGAACAGATTCCACAACGGAAAAGAAACAGACACCCCTTTTGGAACGAAGAATGTGACCAAGCAATTCTCATGAGAAAAATTGCCTACCAAAAATTTATTAGCAACCGCTCTCCAGAAACTGAAAAGAAGTTCAGGGAAGCCCGAAAGCAAGCCTCCAAACTTATCAGGCAAACCAAGAGGAAGTACTTGGAAAACCAACTTAAGTCGGCTGAACAAGACTTCAGAAACTACAATACTAGGGACTTCTATAGAGTCTTTAAATCCCGTCTCAATGGATATACGCCTAGAAACCTCTGCTTCAGAAAACAAGACGGAAATTTGGCGCTAACAGACCAGGAAAATACTAAAGAACTTGCCCGTTACTTTGAGTCTCTACTTAACTGTCCCGAACCCACTGAAAAGTTCCAACCAAAACCCCACCTGAACCCACACACGGACTCACTCGCCCCTGACCTAGACGAAATTCAAAGACATATCCAACGACTTAAAAACAACAAAGCATCCGGAAGTGATGACATCACTGCCGAACTACTGAAACACATGGGAAGTAACTCAATAACAGAACTCACTAAAATCATTGAAGAAATTTGGATAACAGAGAAACTACCGGAAGATTGGACAAATGCCCTCATCGTCCCACTACACAAAAAGGGAGACCGAACAGACGTGAACAACTACAGAGGAATCTCCCTACTACAAGTCCCCTACAAAATTCTCTCGGCTGCCCTATTGAAAAGAACACAAGAACAAGTAGAACCACTCATAGGGGAATACCAAGCAGGTTTCAGGCCCAACAGGTCCTGTGCTGAACAAATCCTTAACCTGAAAACCCTCCTAAAATACAGAAACACCCGTAGAAAACCCACCATCTGTACTTTTGTCGACTTCCAGAAAGCCTACGACTCCATCGACCGACAATCCCTACTACAAACCTTGGAAGAATACGGACTAGACCAGAAGACCAGGGCACTTATCCGATTGACACTTACTGACACCACCTCTCAAGTAAAGTTCATGGGGAATCTTTCGGAAAAATTCCAGATAAAAACTGGTGTGAGACAAGGCGATGGCTTATCTCCCCTCCTTTTCAACATAGCCCTAGACAAAGTCATGAGAGAGTGGGAAAACAAACTAAAAGAACAAGGAAACTGGAACCCTTTGAAAATCTCCAGAAATCAAACAAAACTTACCTGCCTGGCCTTTGCAGATGACCTAGCCATCCTGGCCGAAACCCGTCAACAGGCAATTGCCCAAATCGAAACCCTCAAGGAGTGCGCTGAAAAAATTGGCCTACAGATTTCTTTTTCAAAAACAAAGGTAATAACCAACTTCTGTGACCTAGAAAATTTGAACACAAAATATGGTGATATCGAAAAAGTAACAGAGTTCAGATACCTAGGAGAAATCCTTGAACCATCAGGGAAAGAACTTAAAGCCTTGGACTCCCGGATCCAAAAGATGAAGAGGGCTTTTGGTCGTACTCAAAACATATATAACAAAAAATACCTATCAATTTCTACCAAAATTCACCACTACAATACCGTCATCAAACCTGAAGTCCTATATGCGAGTGAAACTCTTGATTTGACCAGAAAAGGGATACTTGAAAACATCCTTAAAGAAGAACGGAAAATCATCAGGAAGATTCTCGGCCCAAGACTCACTGATGAAGGATACCGACTTCAGTCCCGAACTAGAGTGGAAGAATTCTCAAACTTAGCCGCGGATATCAGAAAAAGACGCCTAAAATTTTACGGGCATATCAAGCGTCTTCCTGAAAATAGACTAACAAAAATCTTACTAGAGAACACTGAAAATATTTTAACCAATAAGTGGACCTCGGAAATCAGGAAGGATTTGTCCAGAGCCCAGATTTCTATCAATGATATTTCGGACCGATCCACCTATAAATCCAAAATTTATAAATGGGAAGTAGAATCAGAGAGAGACCAAAAGAAGAAAACAGGAGCTAAATGGACAGAAGAACGCAGATCCATTATGAAAGAAAAATTGAAGGCTGCTTGGCAAAGGAGAAAAAGGACGACCCATAAGTGAACTTTGCGTGATCATTTACTGGTCTTTTTCGCATGTAATAATAATAATAATATAACTAAGTATAGTTATAGCAAGAGTATAAATGATGTATACTTGTAATGATAGGCCGTAATAATAAAAAAAAATTATCACTAACGCCCATAGACATCGTTAGCATACAGCATAACAATTTTGTGTAGTGCACCTGCCATAAGGCGCTATGCCCATGGGTGTGAGCCACATATAGTGTGGTTATAGCACAACGTGCATCACATTTATTATATGATGTATAAATATATATATATTATAATGAACATTAACAGAACAACCGACAACATGAACATTAGCAGGTGACAAGTACATAAACATACATTTCTTTATCTATCCATCATATACTCATATTATTTTACAATTCTTGACACTATGCAGAAAGAGAGGAAACTATTTTGTTATTGTTCGTACAGGTTAAGTAAAGGAAGCTACAGTTAAATTAATAATTGATTCAATTTCAACATTTAAAATTAATTTACTATACCACTTTAAAAAAGAAACATATTTTGTAGGTATTTGCTGAAAGGATATGTGGACTAAAGTTGTTGTGCTCTCTTTGTCCTGCACAATTTTTACCGTCTCTATCATAAAGTAAGTTGTATATTTTTCAACAATAAATAAGTTGGAAAATGGAAAAATTCTGCATATATTCAAAATATTCTCTCTGTACATATATTGCAGTAAAATATAGCTTAATTTTTAGGAACATTGCTGGTTAACATATTGTCTTCATCTTGTGGTTATTTTTTTTTCATAATAATTAAATTTGGAATCTTTCAATTTCATAGGTAAAAATAGAAACAGTACGCACATCAATATTTGATCAATTAACATATTCCATTTGTTTTTCACTTGTTCTGTCTCTATTCACCTGTTCACAAGTTTCCATTTTTAACATTTAAATTGATTAAAGCAACACATTTTCTTACATAATGGACAATTCTCGGGTGGCTATACTTTAACAGTGTATACTAACAATTTTGTTAACAACTTGTAGAAGTTCTCACAACAAATAAATATGATATGATTTGATTTAACTTTGATTATCTTAACTTTTATTTACCAAGAATATTTTTGGATACCATACATTTATTCAAAGTATATCTCTTGCTCCCAGTGGTCAACACCCAAGGCTAGTAAACAGGAGGTTGGCCCAGTTGAATTTTCATATGTGCACACATAGTATTTGTGATGTCAGTGCATCACATCAAAACATCAAAATGTGTTTAATTCTGAGCGTGACATCTAATTACACATCAGTCGCTCCAGTGGTTATACGTAAACGCATTAACTTTTGTTAGGTCATAATTGTAATAGTCATATACCACCCATTCTAACAGTACAAATTATATTTTATAAATAGTCTATAAAACGGTTTGTTTCCATATTGAAGTAGCAAGCTAATGGATAGTACAAAAAAATGATTATTTAATAATATACTTTAAAATATAATATTATAAATGAAAAAAAAAAATATTAAGAAAATGGATACACTATTGAAATAATAATTTAATTAATCAATGAATAGTTAAAAGTAAGTATTAATTTATTTACACTAACATTCCACCTGTCAATAAAAGTAGATATTTTTCAACATGTTTGGTATTTGCTAAACAGCTTGGAAGTACATTTATATTATGTATATTATTGGAATAAATATCTTAATATTAGTAGAACACACACAAATGGTCTTCTTGCAATCTAACTCAGTAGTTTTCTCTTTATACTAACTTATTTAATGTAAATCTATGACTTTCTCTAATACTGTGAGATTATTACAATTTACTATATATTGTTTCAGGAGATATTTTGGAGGGAAATATTGTAATTGCAAAGTAAACTTCACCAACAAAGTAATCATTGTGACAGGCGCTACTTCAGGGATTGGAAAAGAGACTGCTGGAATACTTGCAAGCAAAGGTAAATATAAAATCTTTTAACATTCCAATATTAAGATTATTAAAGGACTTCAAAATATTATGATTTTACATTAAAACCACAACTAAATACAATGTAAAAGGCTATAACATAATTATGTAATATATTTTTTACAAGTAAATCCATACATAAATAATGGTTCTTATAAATAAATATTTATTGCTGAACAAACTGTTAGGAAAACAGAATAACAAATAAGAATGCTGTTTCTTCAAGACTGAGTTGTGGTTAAAAGTTATTTTTTTATTAAAATATCAAATAATCCTTATTTATAGTTGAATATTACAAATGGTATCAGAAATAGTTCATTTTTAAAACATAATAATTACATAACATTTACAGTTACTATTTGTTAAGTATATATATAGAGAGATTACTGTTGGAATTCTTCTAAGGAATAGAAAGGACCGATAGTGGGCCAGTCATTTGGTGGTATCTTCAGTGATTCCCATGTTGATTTGAAATTAAATGACAAAAAAAAAAGGAGTTGATCATAAAATATTCTACCAGCTAAGTAAGGGCTATTTAGCCTTCTCTTACATAATTATAATTATAGCCTTCTCTTACACAATTGATAATTATAAACATTTTAGTATAATATTATAATATAACTATAATACAAAATTGTTAATGAAGAGTAAGATATTAAAAAGAATACTAACTAAAAATAAAAATTAACACGTTCACTGTGATGTTATAATTCATCCTGTGTATCACGGGATCTCGGGGTCCTGTAGCATACCACCAATTTAATCCTGAGATCTCGTTGCGCAACAGAAGTTCTGCGCACAATATCAAGTCATCAATTGAAGATAGAACACTCTAGGTTATTGTTTTAGAACTATCAAGTTTCTGATTTCTTAAGTGCTATGCAGGGTGTGGATATAGCGTATAAGCACGAGGCCTCGAGATCTCATGTTGCATATAAGGAAGTAATAAATTATACTCTACCTAAGAAATTGAGGTTATGTTGTAAATAAACAGACGTCTCAGTAACCACGTGGAACAACTCTCCCACCTTTTCAAACATCAGCTGACAATCTGAATGCTAATATTGACGTTTAGTCTACCATGTGATCAACGAGGTCTATAGGTCTCGTACCGCATATAAGTAATACGTCATTACTCTGAGGCGGCATATAAGTTATAGATCTCGTGTAAGGTTTAGGTTACTATTAAATTCACAAAGAAAATGCTTCATAGAGTTCAATTCCTGCAACAATGCATTAATTACAACGAAAAATATCACAAACGTAAATAAGGAATTAATTGGGAATTTCATCACCGTGTGTATGTAAGCCTACGACACGAGACCCCAAGATCTCGTGACGCAGTGAACGTGTTAATTTCCTACATCCAACGTGTTAAAACCTATGTCCTGAACTCGTCAACCCCAATTGGCCCGGAACAGATAATTCTTCCTACACATTTTAAATGTGTATGCCCACATTTTAAATGCTACCCGTTGCCCATATGATCTGTTAGATTATTCTATAGTCGACAGGCAGATACTGAACATGGTACATCTATGAACAGGAATTGATAACAGTGAAGCTCCAAACCAAGTATTCCAATTGCTGATATAGGAAATAAAAGAAAAAATGTTGAACAAATAAAGACGAGGGTTATTGTTTTATAGAATGGAATGCAAAGTAATAAGAATGTGAACTGACAGAGTTGATTCAATTTCAAGAGATGTAACTGATTGATAAAGGTGTAACATTGATTGTGCCCTCTAAAGTTGAAGATGAAGCGATTATTATAATTTTGATCCTGTTGTAATTTGTCCTTAGATGAACTGTCATGTCATTTACAATAATGCTGCAATAATATAAGTGAAAAAATCAAGGTCTTAAGTAGCTTTATTTTTATATATAAGGGCAAAAATATAACATATTTCAAGATTATGAATGTGAGAAAACAACTTATTACAAGTTTCAGTAATGTAATCAGCCAAATGAGGATTTTTTTTTACTGATCCCACTTTTCTCTTACTATTGGAAGAGGAATTTTGCTTAGTATAAGAGTAGGAGACGTGACAGAATAAGAAACACAACTATAAGAACCCAGTTTGGATGCGAAAAAACGGTAAAAGAGAAAATAAGAAGCTTAAGGCTAGGATGGTTTGGTCATGTGAAGAGATTGGAAGAAGGAAGAGTGACAAAAACCTGGCTCGAAAACGAAATAGTAGGGAAGAGAAAAGTCGGAAGACCACGGACGAGATGGATGGATTTGGTAAAAGAAGACCTATTCCTGAAAGGGACAAGCATTCAACAGGCGGAGGAGAGACTATTATTCTTAGACAGAGACAGATGGAAGAGGCTTATTAGCACACCCGGGAGAGTGGAGATGCTGATCAGATGATGATGATGATGAAGAGTAGGAGAGTTAATGAAGTAAATTGTACTCACAAGTCGGGAGGTTGCAACTAAAATAGCTTGAGTTTTTCTCTTATACAGTTTCAGACCATGTCTGAAGGTCCAATTAGCAACGGTGTCAATATTAATAGTCGTGTTAGCATTATTGTTGGGGGAAAAAAAAACGAAATAGAAATAATGACTGAATATTCATGTTGTCAGCATACAGGTAAAAAGAAGAATGCTTTATCACAGTAATTAAGTCGTTAGTTAATGTAAATTTTAAAAAGATGAGAGAACTCATAACCTTGCAGCACTTTAGGAGTGACAGGTTTCCAGCAAGAGTTTAGTTGACTGGATTGATACATTGCTCTCAATTAGAATGTTAGACATAAGCCATTTTACTCTAGAGAGCTCCAATATAAACAATTTTAATGTACGTAATGGGTGGAAAACGCAGCCAAATGCTTTAGAAAAATCAAGAAGAGTTACGATGTTAAAAAATCTTTTGTCCATTGATGAATGAATATTTTTAGTTATTTATGAAGAGCAATGGTGATTTAGTTATTTATGAAGAGCAATGGTGATTGGTACAACAATCTTGGTAAAAATTAGAGCGTGTTTTATTGGATTCTAAGAAGGAATAATCTTACTGATACACTAATACTCAAAACGTTTTGATAACGCTTACAGAATGCTGATGGGCCTGAAATCTGAATGATTACAAGAGATGGACTTTTTTGAAGAAGGTGAACAATTGTAAGTTTCCAGACAGACAGGAATGTTTATGAAGATAATCATTTGTAAATATGGTTGTAACTATAGGAAGTACTATGGGGATAATATATTAGAGCAGTGTAATGGGGTTTTTATTATTACATTACAATAAATTCTCAGGACTACCGAGAACATCATTGGTCACAAGAGTGAAGAGAACTAGAGGACGATTGAAAATGGTTGTAGATTTTAAGAAATTTGTACAACTGATCAACACAGTATATAACTATTTTCTAATAATTTTGGTTTGATTATTTGCAGGGTTTTGCAAAAATAGCTATTTAGACTTGATTAGTACTGTGCAATATAATTATATTAAAGACAGCCTCCTGTCAAGATGAGTTGACATTCTTTTAATGGTTCTCATTATTGTGAATTGGTCTTAGTTGAGCCTTGGATGTTGATTTTCTTTGCTGAAACTTTTCTTTTGAATGGGAAGTTAAGTTTTTGTACTCTATATTACATGGCCAATAAAATATAATCTACACCATTATATTTGAATATATAATAAACTGTATTTCCTTAAGATACTTTCTATGGACTATTTTTATTATGCATTTTCTAGTGTATGAAGTGTTCTTATTAATCCCATGACATCTTAAATATTTTTTTATGACAGCCACTCAATATTATTTTTGATAGTAAAATCTCTTAATGTTTGATCAGGTGCCGAAGTTATTCTGGCGTGTAGAAATGTGGATAAAGGTCAAGAAATTGTGAAGGACATCCAACTAAAGACTGGGAACACATCAGTAAGGTGTGAAAAATTGGACCTGTCAAGCGTACAAAGCATAATTGATTTTGTCAACAGATTCAGACACCAAGGTAAACCATGTGCCATCTTTTGTTAATATTACAAGTTGAGGCAGTCCATATACAGTACTTTACTCTGCTGAACTACATATACCATGTTTCGGATTTAAAAAAATATTTCAATAATATAGTAAAAAAAATGTAGTTATACTTTAATTTTAGAAAAGGTTTCAATAATTATAATTTATAAGATGAACCATGTAAAGGTAAGCTTGGTTGTAAGTTATAAATTAGAGTAATATTAACTTGTGTTTTTCTCTATTATATTTGTTTATAAGTAAGTTTATATGTTAAAATTTGTTTATGCATAATTTCAAACTACTATGAACCTAATGTAGACTAGTTTTATTGGAAAAAAAAAAATAAATAAATAAATAAACAATTTGTTCCTTTACCTCTAACTACAGGATATATGCTTGTTCATGTTCAAACATCAGCTTAATGTTTTCTTTAAAATCTTAAAAATTAAATTTAAGTTCAAACTTCTCAACAGCCCAAATTGGAGTTAATTCGCCATATCAGCCCCAATTTGCAAAGCGGCGTTTTTGACTTCTTCAGATTGGCAATTGGAGAAACAGTTGCTTCCTAATATAATTTTGTGTGATTAATGACATGTAAATAATCTTACTAGAGTGTCATGTTTGCTTTGGAAACAGCTTAATTTTTTAGTAAAAACTATTTCTATTTAAATCACACATTTACTAAATAAACAACCTTAAGCAAATATCAACGATCTAAGTTTTATGCTCTTCATTCAGCAGACTGTACTATACATAATTTAAATAAACATTCTTTTATATTTTAGTGGCTGTTAAACGAATCACTAGATTTTGAATATGAATTCATGTAACATATTTGATTTTATTTCATGATCCATTTACCATGTAGTGAGGGTTAATGTCACTTACAAAGAAACATGTGTCTTAGTTTGTAACAAGACTGCATTTTCCTATTCAAACTAATTAAACGGGCAGTGGAAATTCCTTACATCGACTCTACTAAGTCACTTAGGTACTGTTTTTCTGATCAAGAAGTCACTTTGGCAGGGGACCACAGGGTTTGGTACTTGGACATTTGCTCTTCTTGTTATTTGTGAATGATGTCAGTTCTGGTGTTACCAATGTAGACTTGTGTCTTTTTGCCGATGACCACCTTAACGATAATGGGATCCTGTAGGGAGCTTGTTGAAACAGAGCTTTTTATGAAAGTTAGTTGCCTCGTACAGTAGTTTGGTGAAAATCGTCTCAATGTTAATGTCAAAAAAACAAGCTTGTTGTAGTATTCCATACAAAACAAGGAAGATGCTGAATTATGCTGTGTAATCAATGAAACGGTAGTACACTCTTCTGATAACATAAGATTCCTAGGAGTGATAATAGATTAAAATCTTAATTTTCACGACCATTTGACTAAAATTTCAAGATTTATCAGCTCAGGAATCTTTATCTTAAGGAGGCTGTCCCTATTCAGTGAAATAAATCTTCTACTGACTTTATTGTGGAGTAATATATCCGCACTTATGGCATTCCAGTTCAGTCCCCCAGCTCAGTCAGTCATAACAAACAAAATTTCCAAATTCAAAAATGAGTCAATTTTTAACAACAACAACAATTTTTAAACTGAAAAAAAGCTGTATCACGCTGTCCACTTTTTAAGCAACAAAAGATTTTAACTTTACTGTCCATATTTATTTTAGAAACGTTACTTGCTAAAAAGAATCCTTACCTCTATTCCATAGTTTCTCAATCTCCACGTACATACAATCTTTGTAACCAACTGAATCTGGTCATCCCAAATCATAGAACCTCCTTTTACACAATGACATTAAACTGTACAATCACTTCTCAAATAACCTCAAACTGAAACAAAAGCTAACTACATTTAAAAGAATATTAAAAGATAAGCTAGTATTAGTAGATTTGGTTCCTTATAGTGTTAATGATTTTTTTCAATTCTATTTGGTAAAGTGCTGCAAATATTTTAGTTTATTACTAATTAGCAGGACATGTTTATTTTAAATATTTAATTACCTCATTGTAATTATATATTGACAAGTGTTTATGTACAATTATGTATCTATTACACAATAAAAGAATAAATAAAAAAAAATTATAATTGTTCGTAAAACACATTCATCTTCACTTTAATTATTTAATACTGTTAGAATTTTAATATTAAATAATTAAATGTTATATTTTTAACTAAGTACTTTTGCTGATTTCTGTTTGTGTTTCACAGGATCTAAACTGTATGGCTTGGTGAATAATGCTGGATTGTTTCATGTCCCCTTTCAACTCACCAAGGATGGTTTTGATCTTACATTGCAAACAAATTACTTAGGTATTATTCTATTATTATAACCTGTATACTTTATAGAAAGCAGTTAAAGTGTAATTTAAAAAGCCACAATGGAGAGGTGCACGAGAGAAAAATATCTTGGAAAATGTATTCTTAAAAGTACATTTTTCTTCATATCAGTGGAGGTAATAATTTATTTAAAGCATATTTTCGAGATATTTGTTGGCAAACAGTTCTATAGTAACGAGTAAAATTAAAGTGTAAAAATCATTAAATATTTTAGGATTACAAAAGTAAAAAACTCATGAAAGGACTGCTTAAACTTCAGCCTTGAATTTTGTACAAAAGACAATCAATGAGTGATTCAAGGCTGACGTTTAAGCGGTACTTTCATGAGTAATGGATAGTAGACAGTGAGCGAAGAGAAATTACTTGCTCTGATCATATGCTGAGCTGAATGAATGAAACAACTTTGCTCTTATTTTAGTGGAGATTAGACAAGCATAGCACAAGAGATCTGTAAATTATTAGCTTATTATAAACTATAATGTCACTAATACTAAGTAGTTATAAATACAACATCTACAACACAAGACCTTTTACTAATAATAAAGCTTAAATAATTTATTACAGTTTTAAACTATTTAAATAGTGTAGTATTGACTTCTTCCAAGCTACTATTCTTTAGAAATGTGTTATGCGATATCCGTAAAGTTGGAAAGCCTTTTAAGTTAAGTATAACATCTACTTCTTAAACGTCATGAAAGATCAGTGATGTAATTTTTCTTTTAAACCTGGGAGATAACAAATTAATTAGATAGTACTAATAATTAAGTTGTTTTGTGTGTAGATTCAGTAATAAAAACATAAGTATTATCATAATTTAAAGATTTGTAGGGTGTATAATCACATTTAGCATTGATGATTTTGTGTAAACAGATGAATTTGATCAATATACTGTAGTCTATTACTTTAAAGTCCCTTTACTGCTATAGACAATAACTAAGTAAAATGGTAGTTTTGAAAGTAGAAACTTTCGTTTATTTTGACATACTTAAAAATATCTTGTAGAACAGTTCTGAGTTCTTGATGTAATATTATGAATTATAAAGGAAGCTTCCTTAATTAGTAATGTCTAAAGAAAAACTAATATTTTTAGGCCCTTTCCTGTTGACATATCTTCTTTTGGATACACTGAAAGGAAGTGCTCCTGCACGGATTGTAAACGTTGGCTCAGAGAGTCACCGGTACCTTACAAGTCTCAATGTCAACTCACTTACAAAGCACTACTCTGAACAGGATTCCTTTGATAAGTTTGAACACTACGGCACAACTAAATTATGTCTTATGCTCTTTACCACCAAGTTAGATAAACTCTTGAAAGGTATTTTTTACTTTTATCACCATTTATTAAGTAGCTGTTAGTAGTTTTATCATAACTTTATCAAACATGATAGAACTAATCTAGACTAAGATCTAGAGGGCCAGTAGAATATATTAAATGTGGCTGTTATCATAACCAACTTCTGATAGCTCAAATGTCTTCATATATACTCATGTGTTCACAATCAATTTGAGCATTCTTACTTTGACTTTTTCTAGTATCACCTCTTTAACTATGAGAGGCCTTAACCTATTAGAGTAAATCTTATGTAAATAGTAAGATTTTACACTGCGATCATAGCTCTTATTCATTACTCATTAGTAAGACACCGATTTTATTTTATTTTATTTATTTTATTTCATGCAACAATACAGGCATAGACCCAATTACATTGAAGCAAAACATTTTAACATTTTGAACCCAATAAATATTTCATTCAACCAGCCAGTCTACACACTATTAAAAAAATTAATAAACAAGCATTACATATTTACAAGTTGTAAGGCCCAAGAACTTGATAAATATTTTATAAATATACAATAAATAGTTAATAAATAAGTATGCAATAAATATGTAACAAATAATAATCAATATGAACTAAATAGTTAGCAAATATACAATAAATAGGTAACAAATATGTAACAAATAATAATTAATATGAACTAAATAGTTAACAAATATACAGTAAATAGTTAATAAATATGCAATAAATAGGTAACAAATATAATAAATATGTAAAATATAATTATAAATATAAATAAATAGTTGACAGGTATACATTGAATAACTAATAAATATAAATAAGTAATAATTTATAGAACATAATTTAAATAAATTTGCATAAAATATTTCATATAATATTAAATATTATATGTTATTTTAAAAATAACCTATGCTCTTTCATATCTCATTGATTCATAATCTAAAAGAGAAGCCTCTTCATGAGTAAGTTGTCAAGCCAATGAGACATTCTGTTTGGCCAAATTCGACTGCAGCTTGGAACTGGATGCCTCTAATATCCTGAAGAGGAAGCCACAGCTACATTTTAGAAACAATAGGAAATAAGAAACTCCTTTAAGTTTATCGAATTTCGGGACTGATTGTCCTTTCTTCACGGAAGGTGGTAGATGATTATAAGTCTTCAAACACATATAATGGATACCCTTGGTGGAAACTTGTTCTATGGATGGAATACTCAAGCACTTTTAGAATTTATAGTGAAATGAGAGTTAGGATGTTTATTGCTGAAGAATTTTCTTGGTTAGATTTGGATACCCTTGGTGGAAACTTGTTCTATGGATGGAATACTCAAGCACTTTTAGAATTTATAGTGAAATGAGAGTTAGGATGTTTATTGCTGAAGAATTTTCTTGGTTAGATTTGACGTGAAGGAGAGTTTCAAAAATGAAAAAGGAGAATAATTTGCAAAATCTTTTTAAGTTTTCTCAGCAGGGATTACGAAATGATGCTGAAATGATTAGTCTAAAATTATCTTTTGCAAAAAAACACTTTTTCAAAAGCAGAGAAGTTACCATAGAGTACGGTAAGAATGGGCTTAGGCAAAGTAGACTTGCTTAACTGTTAGTCAACAACATGTAATAAAGTAAATAAGCGAACAAAAATTATTTTCTGAGTTTTGTCAATAGCCGATTTATGTAATATACATAAGTCTATTTTGATTTCAAGAAATGTTGCAGTTGATACAAAATCGAAAATTGTTGTAAAATACAAAGGACCAATATGGAAAGAGTTTAAGTTGGTAATATGGAAGTTGAGGAGATAATGTTTTATCTGGATTTAAGCTTAGCCAGTTCACTGAAAACCATTCTTTATTTCTGTTTGTGTTGTCTATAAGCAATTTCGAAAGCTGGTGCTTGTCGCTGATGGAGACCACTACCAGCTTGATAGTTGAAACAATGTCAGGGAGATCATCACAGTGGAGTACGAAGAGGAGAGAGTTAAGTTTCGGTGTCTGAGTTTTACCAGTTAGGATTAGAATACAGTAGTCACCTTTAGGTATTCAGTATAATTATGCTGCGTCTTAAATTTGAATCTGATACTAAAGGGGCCCTAATTATGTTATAAATGGCCTGAATTCATAAAATGGGAGGGAGGGAGAGAGGGGGAGCGTGAGTGAGCGGGAGCGTGAGTGAGCGGGAGCGTGAGTGAGCAGAAGCGTGAGTGAGCGGGAGCGTGAGTGGGCGGGAGTGTGAGTGAGCGAGAGAGTGAGTGAGTGAGCAAGAGAGTGAGCGAGTGAGAGAGTGAGCGAGTGAGAGAGTGAGTGAGTGAGAGATATGACTTCCACTATTGCTGGGTAGGTGGCAGTGGTGGGGGTTGTACATCCATAGAGCAACACTCAGGTATTGATGCAATTTTTTTCAGTTGGTATATACAGTTGACTCTTGATAATCCGACAGTCACGGGACCAGTAGGGTGTCGGATTACCAAAAACGTCGGATTACCAAATGTACCTCCCATCATGACTGAATTCGATGTTTAAACTTAAAACAATAACAAATACGATAGTTTTAAGCAATAGGTATGTACAGTACTATATTAACAAACCTATTTCATACGGTTTGTGAATATTTATGTGCATAAAATAAATACGTACTGTATTGACCAAAGGTCTAGGTTAAAAATAAAGTACAGTAATTAATGCGGATAATTTTAAGAAATTGACAAACTGTATTTACTACATTAAAAGTACAGGATTGTATGTATTATAGCAAAGTTTGTACTGTACTTACACACATATGAACAGATTGCAAAACAGTAAATAAACTAAACATGAAAAAAATCTGTCATTTTCTTCTGCTTCTTTGTACGCAAACCTTCGTTAATCGCTTTTTCTTGAATGCATTTCAAAACTAAAATGTTGTTGACGTCTAGGTCACGTTCCTCACACCAGCGAATCAAAGTGTTGGCAGCAGACAAAGCTTCATCACAGCTGATCACGTATTTTTTCTCCGTCTCCACGGCCTCTTCAATTGTGTCGTTTTGTGTTATGATTTCTTGCAGAATCTCTTCATCTGTTTGTTCTGCACCCAGGTTATCGTCTAACACCCATCTTATTAGTTCTTCCGATAATTCTTGTTGGACGTTAGTTTGATTACAAAGTAAAATGGTTTCTTCCACTACACGATTGTTATCTTGGGTGTTGTCGTCATCTTCCCGTTGGTTTTCATCATCTTTATTTTGGAGGAGGGGGTTATGTGACCAAACATTTTTCCAGGATTTTATAAGTGTTGATGGCTGGACTTGTTGCCACGCAAAAGCTGCATTATGAATAGCGTCCTTAATGTCAAACTTTTTCAACAGTGTTGTAATGTCTGCATCTGGTTGGCAAACAATATCCATAAGTAGGCGTTTTTTGTAATGCGCCTTTAGAGTTTTGATAACATTCTGATCCATTGGCTGAATCAGAGCAGTTGTATTTTTCGGTAAATACATGACCTCTATGTATCCATCAGCTGTTTTTGCTTTTAATTCTTCTGATTTTGGATGCCCAGGAGCATTATCTAATAATTCAATTCAATTCAAAATGCTTTATTTGTAAATGTACAAAGGTACAATAAATAGCGTCAAATTAGTTAAAGCTAGTTAAGGCTATAAAGCTTATTAATAGTTAGCTTAAGGCTTATTACTGTAGTTGGTTAAAGTCTTTAGCAGGGCTAAACATGTGTTAGAGATTTTAATTATTAATTGAGAGAAAGCATGAATTTGTCACCAAAGTGCTGGAGTGACCGGGCATTCTATAAATTCCCATGATGGTGGTCCATGAACTCACCAACCGTATAGAAAGCATTAGACACAAGGTGACTTTAATGGCAGATTATTAGCCTTTAAATGCTGTTTTACTTCTTTGACAAAATGATTATTATACCAGTCTAGGAAGATTTCTTGGGTCACCCACGCTCGACTTTGGTTCATATAAACCACTGGAAGAGTTTCAAGATTGGTGTTTTTAAACGCCCTAGGTTTCTTACTTTTACCTACAGCTAACAGTTTTAACTTATGACTCCCGGCACCATTTGAACACACCATCAAAGTGATCCTTTCTTTTAAAAGTTTCCTGCCGGCAATATTCTGTTCATCCCTTGTTACAAACGTTTTGGTTGGAAGTTGCCGCCAATTAAGGCCGGTTTCATCGGCATTGTAAACTTGTTCGGCAGTTAGGCCCAATTCAGTAATTTTTGTGTCTAGGCGCGTGATAAAGTTGTCAATATCTGTCTCATCGGCAGACAGTTTCTCTCCGCTCATCTGCAAAAACCGAATACCATGCCGTTTTTTAAAATTTTTAAACCAGCCATCGCTTGCTCGAAAATCGTCTTTATTAGTTATTTCACGATAAAAGAACTTTGCTTTTTCTTTTAAAATATCCCCAGAAATTGGGGCATTTCTGTTTCTTTCTTGTCGAAACCACGCATGAAGAGCTTCTTCAACTTGAGGAAATTCACTCATTTTAAAAGTTTTTCTGTTTGAATTATCCTCGGCACAAATTTAAGGAGTGATTCTGCAGAACATCCGATAGACTTCCTTAAAAAACTTACTAATACAATCAGTACCACATTTCAATGGACCAAAATTTCACATTGTAATATATTGGAGTCAATTAGTAATCTAAGCAACTCAAAGGCTGAAGATTATTATGGTCTATCCAACTTTGTTGTTAAGAAAATTGGTCCCTTGATAGTGCAACCTCTACATTGTATTTTTAACAAGATGGTTAATGAGAGTGTGGTCCCGGATTGTCTAAAAATTAGTGTAACTGTCCCTATTTATAAAAAGGGTAATAAATCGGATCCGAACAACTACAGACCGATATCTCTTCTACCTATATTTTCTAAATTGTTTGAGTATTGCCTACATAGACAAATATATTTATATTTTGAAAAAAACAAACTACTTTCTGAAAATCAATTTGGATTTCGCTCAAACCTAAGTACTATTAAAGCTCTTCAACATTTAATTACAACCCTATATGATAACTTTGATAACAAAATTTTTTCAAGTGCAACTCTAATTGATCTGAGTAAAGCATTTGACACGGTACCTCATGATATATTAATTGAAAAGCTAGCTCACTATGGTGTTGCTGGGGCCTCTCTTAACTTATTGCGTTCTTATTTAAGCAATCGACTTCAATTAGTCCAGATCAACGATAACAGATCCGAACTGTTAAAAATCAAAATGGGAGTACCTCAAGGTTCTGTCTTGGGTCCATTTCTATTTATCTCATATATTAACGATTTATCAAATTATATGCCATGTAAAACAATACTGTACGCGGATGACACTACTTTTATCGTATCAGATCCAAAATTGAACAACCTTTTTGAAAAAATTAAGACTGTTGAAAAAATTGCCGAAACATGGTTTGAAGGCAATCAGTTAAAGATAAATCACTCAAAAACCGAACAAATTATATTTGATCTTAAAGCTCGAACAAACGAAAATCATCATGTTAAGCTATTAGGGATTCAAATTGATACGAAACTTAACTGGAACGAACAAACAAACTCGATATGTAACAAATTAGCTCGTGTCATTTTTTTACTAAGTAAATTAAAAAATAATATCAGTGAAGAATTATTACTTTATTCATATTATGCTTTTTTTCATACACATCTGCAATATGGTATCATCCTGTGGGGCAGTTCAGTAGGAGCAGAGTCTGTGTTTAAATGGCAAAAAAAGGCGGTTAGATGTATTTTAGGGTTGAAACAAATAGAATCCTGTAGGGAACATTTCAAAATTCTACAAATAATGACAGTACCAAGTATGTACATTTACTACTCTCATTCATGCAAAAGAAAATTTAAATAACTTCATGATAAGATCAGATTTTCATACCCATAATACAAGGACCAGTCAATCTCTCAACCTTCCTTTCACTAGACTGTCATTAACCAGAAATAGCTTTAAGTTTTTCAGTGTACAGTTTTTCAATAGATTACCTGGACAAGCATCACATGTTACAATAAAACAATTCAAAAACACTCTCGAAACTTGGTTAAAAAATAAATCTTTCTATTCAATTGATGAATTTTTAAGAAGTAATTTAGATGATTTAAAATTCTGACACTTTAACCTGTTTAACTAATGTTATTTTTTATTTATTAATACAGTTTATTTGTTTTATTTTTGTTATGTATTTATTATAAAACCTGATTTAATTTAATGCAGAAATAGTCCTTCATTTCTGTATTGTATTCACATGTATATTATGATTATGTATATTATGTGTTATGTATATATGTTGTTGACTTTGTCGATTACTGTAATATGTTAAAAGACAATAAAAAATATGACTTATAAAGTTTTCAATTTTTTCCCGATTTTTTACAATGTCATAAACTGTAGGCCGGCCTATGCCAAACACTTGAGAAATTACCGTAGGGGTTTCGCCACGGTCATATCTCTTAATGATGTCCCACTTTTCTGAAATTGATAATGTTTTATGCTTACGTTTGGTTCCACTTGTGCTCGCCATCATATGCCACACCAAATATACTGTACAGAACTCTTAACTACAGTATTTACATTTACATACAGTTACTTTGCACTTACATATACTTAAATACAATTACAGTTACATATTTACAATTACAATGCCACAGTACACAAAAACTGTTCAAATTTCACACACTAAATAAAAAGGAAGAAGCACTTGTACTGCACTATGCTACACGGAAATACCGATGCGTCAATCCTGTTGAGACATGAAACGAAGGTTGTTGACCGCGTCGGACTACCGAGCGTGTCGGACTGTTAAGTGTCGGACTACCGCGAGTCAACTGTATATATATGAAGTTTGCTGATGGGGAAGGGGTTGAAGGGAAGTGGTCTATCTTATGTTCAGATTAGGTGGGTCACGGGATTTTGTTATCCATTGTTGTGCTAATTCCATCCTTCGGAGTTGGGAACTATTGGCATGGGAAGGAAGGGATCTGATTACTTTAGTGGTGTAACACTGATCAAAATGAGTATGGGCAGAGACAAGATTTTCAGGATTTTGGACTTTGCAATCATGTCTATGGCCATTCATGCGTTTTCGAAGGGTTTCACTGGTAAGGCAGATATATTGGGCAGGACAGTGCTGGCACTGGAGTTGATAAATTAAATTGGTGGAATCACAGGAGTGGTTTCCAGGTGTCTTGTAGGTTAAGGAGGTAGTGCAGCTGGTAAAAGACGTGGCTGGGAGATGAACAGGGCAGGTTTTGCAAGATTTCTTGTTACAAGGATTAGAACCAGGTGGTTGCTGGTCTTTAGTAGGACAGGCCAGGATGTTGGGATCGGTTAACTTAGGATGGACCAGGATTTGGCGGAGGTTTTTGTTTTGTCTGAAAGTTACATTAGGAGGTTTTTCAAGGAGATTTTTGGTGTGGGGGGAAGCTTTCAAATGTTAAAGCCATCTTTCTAGATTTGGTTGAGTTTCTGTAGGCCATGGTGGTAATTAGTGAGAAGGGGTAAGCATTGGGAACTACTTCTGGTTTTGGGACTGGGCTAAAAGGATTAAGTTTTTAATAAGGTTGGTAGGGTCACCTCTCTTTTGGAATGCACTTACAAGTTGGTTATTGTATTTATTTAGGTTTCTGGGAGGGGAAATGATACGGGTGGCTAGGCTACAGAGTAGGGAACGTTTAGTGTTGTTGGGGTGACAGCTGGTTTAGTGAAAGTATTGTTGTTTATTGGTAGGTTTGATGTGAATATCAGTTTGAAGGACACCGTCCTCCAATCCAATTTCAACATGAAGGAAGATTATGCGTTTAGAAGAGGATTGCCAGGTGAAATTCAGGGATGAAAAGTTTTGCAGGTTTTGAAGAAAAGTTTCAAGATTGGTTTCGGAGTCAGTCCAAATCATGAAAATATCATCAATGAAATGGAGCCAGCAGAGGGGTTGGACGGGTCCCCTCCAATTTCCCCATGAACAGATTGGCATAGGAAGGGGCCATGCGGGTACCCATAGCGATACCTTGATCTGGAGGTAGTTAATGCCAGAACTTTGGAAGTGTTTTTTTTCAAGGATGAATTGAGTCAGCTAAACTAGGAAGGAAGTGCTAGGTTTGATGTTTGGAGGGTGTGTATTGAGGAAATACTCAATAGCAGGTAAGCCATGAGCATGGGATATATTGGTGTACAGTGAAGTGGCATCAATTCAATTCAATTCAATTTCTTTATTTACACAATTGAACATTATACAGTTTTCTGTGCAAGTCAGTAAATACATAATATAAACAACAAATTTAAAATAAATTAAAGTAAAGTGTAAGTCACAATAATGATTAAAATAAAAATAAAGATCTATGTACATCAATTACCATTAGACATTTCGATCTGTATGCCTCAAAATGGGGCCCCCTCGAGAGCTTCTTGAAGGCTATAAAAAGCTCTCCCGATCAAGTAGTCTTTTAAAATAGTTTTAAATGATTTTAAGCTATTTTGGGTTTTTATATGATGTGGAAGAGAATTGAATATTTTTGGTCCTAAGTAAAATAGTGAGTTTTTGAACAATGACAATCTAAATTTATTGATTACCAGATTATTTTTGTGTCTTGTGTTATAACAGTGTTCTAAGACAGGAAATTCATTCTTATTTTTAAAAATAAAAACTGCTGAATGATAAATTAGAAGGCAAGTTAAGGTGAGAGTACCACTTGATCGGAAGACCTCCCTACAGCTCTGCGTCTGTTGCAATCCCCAGACAACTCTTAGAGCCCTCTTTTGGAGACGGAAAACTCTTTCAAAAGAGGATGCACTACAAAATCCCCAGAAAATTATTCCATAGCACACTCTGGACTCAAACAATGCAACGTAGCCCAGCCTGAGAGTTTCTTGGGAGGCAAATGACGAGAGGCACCTCAGGGCAAATATTGTAGAATTAAGCTGTTTTACCAGATAATTTATGTGAGTGTTCCACTTTAGACTAAAATCAATATGGACCCCTAAAAATCTTGTGGTTAGGACGTTATTTAAAGGATTGTTACTGAGAAGAAAGTTACTGGGAATATTCTGTGTTGTCTGAGATTGAAATTCTATGAGTTCTGTTTTTGAGAGATTTAGATATAATTTATTTTCAGTGAACCATTCGAGAAGTTGATTTGAAGTTGCGAGAAATTGCTGTGATAGGATGTGGTAGTTGTTGTGATTGAAAATCAAACAGGTATCATCAGCAAAAAGTGAAACAGTAAGAGAAAGTCTGTTTTGTTAATTTTTTAGGAAATCAGGAAGATCATTAATATACAACAAAAATAATAGAGGTCCTAACACTGATCCCTGAGGTACTCCAGTTCTGACTGTTGAAAACTTTGATATATATAATGTTTCATTGTTGTGAATCTGGACGCACTGTACACGGCCAGTCAGATAGGACCGAAACCATTTGAGTGCTACACCACGAATTCCATATTTTTCAAGCTTATTGAGTAGGATTTGGTGATCAACTACATCAAATGCCTTACTTATATCGCAGAATAAACCCAGAGTGTGCTCGCCAGAATTCAAGGAGGAAATGATTTTCTTCAATGCAAAAGCAGTTGCAGATTCGGTATTCCTGTTAGGTCTGAACCCATACTGACAGGAAGACAAAATATCATTCATTTCTAAAAAGTTGTAAAGTCTGTTGTGTACAATTTTTTCAAATATCTTTGAAAAAATCGGTGTAATAGATATAGGTCTGAAAGAATTGGGATCTGTTCTTTTTGAGTTTGATTTTAACAAAGGAATAGTTTTTGTGATTTTTAGGTCTTCAGGGAATACTCCCTCAGACAAAGAAACATTGAAAAGCTTAGTCAGTATAGGGGCTAGCTCCATGGCAAACTCTTTAATTAAGGACGACGAAATCTCAAATATGTCCCTAGAATAACTATTATTTAAAGAATTAATGGCGTGGAAGGTTTCTGATAAGTCAATTTTACGGAGAAAGAAAGAATTGGATATAGTAGGTACATTTGAGAAAGTATCCCTTCGTACGTGTGATGAGTTCGTCGAGGATTGGCGTAGACGCTCAGAAACATTTAGAAATGATTCATTAAGAATGGAGGCGATACGTTCAGGATCCCTAACCATCTCGCCTGCGTATTCCAGCTCACACACTCCATGGTTGACAGCGTTCTTTGATGGCCTGCAACTGTTAATCATCTCCCAAGTCGCTCTCACGGGGTTACGGCTTTCTAAGATAGATCGCTCTGCCTGCCTGGACTTTGAAGCTTTAATAAGGTTCACGTGACGTTGCTTCAGAAGGTTGTAGTGAGCTTTAAGCATGGTGTTCCCGTCCAGCTGCAGAATGTATGCGTCCTGTACATTACGCCTACTCTTTCGAACTTCTTCAGTGAGCCACTTGGGTCTCCCTGGCTTAGTAACCACTGTTCTAACCAATGGAAACGAGGCATTTATATATTTAATGAGAATATCAGAAAAGGTAGGAAACATTGTGGCAATTGAAAGGCTTTCTAGTACTGACTGCCATGATTCGGATTGAAGAAATGTTCGAAATTTATCTTTGTTTTTGATTGAGAATTTTCGAGCATATTTTACCTTTTTAATAAAGATAGGTTTATTTATGGGAAAGAAACATTTCAGTGACTGTCCTTCATGGTCAGAGAGGCAAGTGAATATGACGTTAGAAGTAAAAGAGTTTGCAGGAATATTTGTTATTATGTTATCCACGCATGTACCACCATTGTCGTTTCTTCTGGTGACATCATGAGCAGTGGTAACCAGATTAAAACTATTTATAAGGTCGGTGAACTGTAAAGACTCATTAGAAGATTTTAGGATGTTGATATTAAAGTCTCCTAGAATTAATACATGAATAGAATCTCTACTGATAATGGACAAGACAGCCTGTAATTTTTCAATAAAGAGGGCAAAAAGACCATCCGGAGACCTATAAATGCAAAGAATAACAATTTTCAACTCAGGAACCGAAACAGCTGCCACCTCAAAATGCAACTCAACGCTGTGCTGCATGATGTCATGCCTATTTTTTATCTTATATTTCAACTGTTCGCTCATAAAAATGGCAGCACCACCACGTGCAATGAAGGTTCTACAAAAAGAGGACAGGAGAACATAGCCACTAATTTTTATCGCATTAGCCTCATCACTTGTAAGCCAATGTTCAGTGAGGCATACAAATTTATAATTCTCATCATGCAGCACAACTTCAAGCTGACCTATCTTATTTCTAATACTACGGACATTCTGATGGAAAAATGTTAAATTGTTTTGATCACTTACAAGGTGCTGAACTGATTTATTTACTCTAGTATGAAGAGGGGCTACAACAGGGGTACTTTGATCTTTTGTATTAGCTATTATATTACTCCCAGACTCCCTAAAAAACTATTGTCATAGTGGTCACAAAGGGTTTTTGAGAGGATAGAATTTGCATTTGCTTCAGGTGTTCGAGGAGAAGGACTGAGGTCAGAATCAGAGTGTTGAATTAAGGACAAGGGTGCTGTGAAATGTTGAGATGTACTAGGGATGTTGGGATTGAAAACAGTGTGTTCTGAGGCAGCATTTTCGGCTCCTAAACCTACAAGAGGGCCCTCTTTTGCCCACATTTCTACTATCTGCTTAATCTCTTGACAAATCTGTAGCTTCCCTTTATTGGTTATTATTATTCCCCTTTATTATTCCCTTTATTCAATGGTAACCAATTTGGTGTTATGGGTCAGAGGTTGGGGAAGATTTGAAAGAAGATTAAGGAAATGATTGGTATTCTGGACGTGGGAAGGAAGTTGTCGTACTAGAGGTTGGAGTTTGTCATCGACAAAGGCAGAGATACGTTAGGTAACAGAATTATTGCTGGCCACAATAGGCCTACCAGGGGGAGAGATGGTGCCTTTGTGGATTTTGGGTAGGATATAAAACTGGGGTGGAATAGGATGCTCATTGATAAGCAGGATTTGGCTAGCGGTGGTTAGGTTTTTTGGTGTTTAGCATGATGAAGGAGGAGATTTTTCAGTTCTTAATTGTGTTTTTCGGTTGGGTCAAAGTCAAGTTTTTTTGTAGGTGGAGGAATCGGGCAACTGGAGGTTAATTTCACTGATATAATCGGATTTGTTGAGAATAACAGTGGTGGAAATAATAGGCAGGAAGATCATTATGTTGTCATTGGATTTTAGGGACTTTATGGCTCCGCGTTCAGCGATGGTAAGATTCTGATCTTTAGGGAGTTGGGAGAAGAACTGAGGATCTGATACTTTTTGGAGGATGAAGTTAAGGTAAAGTTCAATAGGATGGTCAGGAGGTAATGGTGGTGGGTCAAAGCTGGAAGGAGGTTTGAAGCGCGTTATGCAGGTTTCAGGCAGGTTCGTGGGATTAGGGTTGAAGGTGTTGTTCTCAAAAAACATCTTCAACTTCAGGTTGCGGCCAAAGGAAATAACATCAGAAACTAAGCAGAACTGGTCAAGGTGAGGAGTAGGAGTGAAAGTAAGGCCTTTGGACAAAATGCTCAGTTCGGGTTCGGAGAGGGTATGGTTTGAGAGGTTATACACAGAATGGTTGGAAGGATTGACTGTTTCCGTGTGAGAGATACGAGAGATTTGGTGAACTATTAGAATGATATTTGCATTTAATATTACAGCTGTTGTCTGATTGTTGTTTACATTTGGTGGTGTTGAAAACAATGTCGGGCATGGAACAAGAAATAGACAATTTATTTGGTGAAAGTGATGATTTGAATGATTTATTTTCTGATAACTGTAACTATAAAGATCCTGTGTGTAATATGAATTAACAAAGTAATTGTGAAAGCACTAGTGAGAGTAGTGACCCACAATCTCCTCCGGCCAAACTAACATGTAAACAAAGTAATTGTGAAAGCACTAGTGAGAGTAGTGACCCACAATCTAACATGTAAACAAGTGAAAGGTCAGTCTAGTTTACATATGAAAACAATTGAAGGGTAATTTATATCTGGACTAAGGTTGGAGGACAGAAAGTCCAAACCAAAAAATCCAACCCGGAAGGTCCAAATCTATTAGGTCCAAAATTATTTTGAGAAAATCTATTATTTTCTCAAAATAATTTTGAGAATAAACTATTTTGAGAAAATAAAATATACGGTTTATTAAGCTTTGAGAATAAACCGTGATCCACTTGGGTAGCAGCCGTGATCTACTCGGGTAGCATCCGTGATCTACTTGGGTAGCAGCCGTGATCTACTCGGGTAGCATCCGTGATCTACTTTGGTAGCAGCCGTGATCTACTCGGGTAGCATCCGTGATCTACCTGGGTAGCAGCTGTGATCTACCGCAGGTTAGATTAGTTTAGGTTAGGTTAGGTTAGGTTAGGTTAGGTTAGGTTAGGTTAGGTTAGTTGCTTACTTCAATAAGTTCAAAATAAAAATAAGCTCAAAATAACAAGTATTGGACTTTTTGCTTAGACTTTTAGGTATTGGCTGTTACAGCTTTTGGACTTTTTGTCTTGGACTTTTCGGTTTAGACTTCTTGATTTGGACTTTATGTCGCACAATCCTGGACTAATTACCCTTTAATCTAGATGTTTGTACTTTTGTCTTATCAATTAGGGGAATACAATTGTTTTAGTATTTTTTTTTGTAAAAGCTATAGCACATATATAAAAAACTCAACACAGGGGGGGTAGATAGGCGCTATTAACATAACAATTGAGAGGTTAATGTCTTGAATATTCTAAAAATATTTTATTTGGGGATATTTGAAGCTACACGTATATAGTCCACAGTCCGTTCAAGAGCTCATAGAGGAAACTCATCCATCATGTTCTTATTGACATTCAGCCACAGAAGTCACTTTGTCAAAAGAGTTAGAATTTATATGAGGGCATGTATCAGACACAAAAGTTCATAAGAAAGTGGAAGTAATGTACTTTTAGATTAATATGTTATTTTATTTTATTACTTTATTGTGGAAATAAATTTGTTTACAATTTAAATCCAGTGTTCTTACTGAGGCACTCTTTTTTGAAATGTAAAAAAACATTGAATTATTAGAAAATTGATTGAACTATCGATTGTTTGGTTATATTTCAGAATTAATTTGAATTGTTATGCATATTATTAATAAAAACCGTTAATCACAGTTTAGAATCGGTTTATTTTATATTTATAAATGTTTATTGAAAGTTAACTGCATTGTTTGAAAACTTAATTTAATTCGGAACTGCATGGAACTATCCGTAAAAAAAAAGGAAAAAATGTAAGCAGGCTGAACAAGTCTATTTTTTTACAAAATGGTATACTTTTCATAATTATCTTTTTGTAGGTACCTTATTTTGAGATGTTATAACATGTCATGCACAATAATGTTTTCAAGGTTCTGGGGTTACTGTGAACAGTGTTAATCCAGGCAATGTTCGATCTAACATTCATCGTCACTTCCCCCACATTAGAGACATTCCACTTCTGAGTTTGTCTAGGTTTTTACTGTGGATGACATTTAAAACTCCTTACCAAGGTGCCCAAACGTCTATTCACGTACTTGCGGATCCAGCTCTTGCTAATGTTTCAGGGAAATATTTCAGGTAATTATTTTTATTGCTATCATGCTATCAGTTAAAGGCTCGGCTAAGAACTCTAACTGTAGAAAATTTATTATTTTTAAAATTAACTCTTTATGATCAGAGTTTATGTTTATGGTTAGTAATTCAGTGTTTGGGAGGATAATGATGAGGTGTTTAGCGTACTTAGATATGTAGGTGGTGGAAGTAGACAGTTCTGGACAAGGTTTAGTGCGATAAAAAGTGAGCAATGTTGTTAAAACAAGGTGAACATATTCATATGTTATTGTTAGGTGATTTTTAGGACAGGATCAGTTGAAAACAGTGATATCTTTAAGATGTTTAGGTAGTACATGGAATAAGAAAAGAAGGAATAAGTCAAGTAAGCAAGCAAAGGGCTTTGTAGATGAAGATGAAATGCATATATGCACCAGAAGAGTAAAGAAAGCAAATGTAGATTGAATTATCTGCCAGTAATGAGATATTCTGAAATATGAGACGTTGAAACAACTTTATGCATATTTTAAGGCGAATATGAATGATAACTTGAGTGCAGGTTGAGTGTGGATGACCTGTGTAGTCTGGGTACTAACTGAGGACAACATCTCAGAAATGGCCTTTTATTAATAGTCCATTAGCCAGGGTAACTAAGAGACCTACAACTTTACGTGGAATCTGAACCACATAGTATAGGTCCAATTTTCAGCTAATTGACAAGTCTTATATTCAGTTCTCTCTCCTATATAATATGATATGAAATATGAACCAAGTAGTAGTTGCACCTAAAAAATTAGTGTTGTTTATATATTATAAAGTTGCATGATAAATATTAGTACGTAGTTCAAATGCTATTAAACAGGTGAAACAACTAATTAGGTGATGTGTTAGTTTACAATAAAAAAGTATCAAGTGTTTGAAACTCGTGTTTGTTTGTAATTGAATATTCAAACAATCATTATCTTTGACAATAATAACGGTCGTCTTGAAGTCATTATTTTATCGTTAGTACTGTATTTATACATCTGTGAGGGGCCACTGTTTATCATTTTATGATTGCATTTTAACAGTTTGCAGCTTATCATCATTTTTTACTTTCTCCTATATGCGTCAGCATAGAGAAAATATTGTGATCGCCAACAACATTTTTTACAAGTTGGTCTAAACATCCTTTTTAGGGTCCCCTAAACCCAAATAAGTGTTTTTTTTTCAAAAAAAATATTTGGTGTCTGTCTGTGTGTATGTGCAGTTCCCTGAAGACCAAACGGATGGACCAATTTTTATGAAATTTGGTATGTAAGTGTATTTAGCCAATATCTCCAGACCATTTTTGTAACTTTTTTGAAATTTTAGTTTTTTTAAAATTTTTATGGGCAAAAAACATATAAAAATGGAATTTTCACAAAAACAGCTCTAATGATTTTGATTAAATTTTTAGGAAAGAAGTGAATTACAACTCAACATATTCTAGTAAAAACTGCATGTCTCTAACTTGACTAGTTTTTGAGTAAAAAATATTTGGGAATCAAACTGGTAATTTTCAAAGTTTTGAATTTTTAGTGTTTAATATGGGAAAAGTTTGTGCCAATTCTTTGGAACCATTTATTTATGAGAAAAAACAAAGAGTAGCTCTTATTTAAAAAGAAAAAAATTCAATTCTAATCAGAGTTAATGCAACAAATTATTAGTATGAAGTACATAATTTACTAGTTTTTCTTTGATAAGGTTAGCAACATTACCACTTATCAATGTGATAAAGTTACTTCACATTCATCTCCAACAAAATAATTATCATAATGGATTTTATTTTGGCTGAAAAATACAAATCATATGCAAAATGTAATGTTAAAAATATAATAAATAGTACAAATGGTCAGTTGATTCAACATGAAATTGAAATATTAGTTAATGAAAATTTCATAAAATAAGGATTATTTTTTGAATTATTTTAAAGACATTGCAGTATTTGATCTAAAAACTGATTTTCAATATTTTAAATAAAATTTAATAAATAATAGTTTTTCTTAGCATCATTTCGTAACATATTTGTATGAACAATGTAATAAATATGTATTTTGTGACGTTCTCTTGTTTTGGGACATCATCTATGACACTAAAACCAAAGTTAGAGAATAAAGTTACATTTAAAAGTTACTCATTATCATAAGTATATAATGATATACTTAACTAGAATCTATATTTTCTAGTGACAGCCACTTCAAAGTGCTATCTACTCTATTTACAAGATGACGAGATGTATCGCCCATGCTGTGATGTGGCATCCTCGGTGGTATCGTTTGAGGATGTCACACCACAGTGTGGGCAAAACATCTTGTTATCTTGTAAATAGTGTAGATAGCACCTTGACGTGGTTGTCAATAGATTCTAGTTGACGCTGGCTGCTTAAGCCTAAGAATATATACTTCTTTTGTTATTTAAAAAAATCCTCCTCAACAAAAAAGTATAATTTTCAAAATAATTAAAGCAATAGAAGACAGCACCAAGAAATATGACTTCACCGATAAATCTGTCAGGGCCATTAACGCCAACTCTCTCCTTAAAAAAGCAGTCTACCACCCACACACACCTTTTCAGCAAAGGTCACCAAACTTCCCACCACCAAATGACCTCAATACCAGTAGGCCTAAAAGAAAAATATGTGGAAAAAGTGGCGATATCCCAATTTACCCTGGTGTCAGTCCATACTCATTCGTAGTGAATTGAAGTGCTGCTGTATGAGCAATTTAGATTTTCCAATTTAGTTTTTAGTGTCACAGATGAAAATGACACACTAGTGGGGAAATTCGCCTGAAAAACCTGCAAGATCAAGGGGCATCACTAATAGAGTAATAATATAATTAAAATCAGGTCTTGCCCTAGCAAAGAAATAAAAATTAAAAATCATTAAATGCTCTTAAAATATAGAAATATTTCACTAGTAATTACAGAATAATTTTAAATACAAGGTGTGGGAGAACGTTAGTAAAATATAAATATTGACATTAAACTATAACACTGAAAACAATTTTATATATATATATATTTTTTTCAGTAACTGTGCAGAGAAAGAAGTTTCTAACCTTACCAAGTCAACAACTTTAGAGAATGAATTATGGTTGTCTACTTTGACTTGGTTGGAACCTTACATAAAAAATGCCAATAACCAAAGAAGAGTGGTGCTTTAAGGGAGGAAGCTGTGTAAAAGAAGTGACATACAAGGGAAAGTTAGGGGAACGGCCAAAAGAGAACTCTACTTGTCATGTGTTTGTGAAAGTGAAGGAGGGCACACGTTTTCAGTGTGACGAGTCTGCATATCTCAACAATGATTTCAATGGTTATATAGTAGTGGGGAATGCAGACTGTGAAGTGGATTATCAAATTGAAATGTGCATTCGACGCATGGTTCCAGAAGAGGAGTGTGACTTAAAATTATCATTTGAAGAGTTTCCTGATACAGTTATACTCATATTAATCTTGAAAAGTTTTGTTCAGTTTCCAGATGTGTTTAAATGGTCTAGGGAAGAAAAACTGGAAATTGCTAAACAACATAAGCAAAAAGGTGTCCAGTTATTTCAAGCTGGTAGGCTTAAGGATTCTTTTCTTAGATTTAATAAAGCTGTTAAGTTAATGATAACTCTAGGAATTGAAGATGACACTGAGGCTAAAGTATTGTACGTCCAAGCATGTAATAACATGGCACTATGCCATTTGAAACAGGGAAGTGCAAATCATGCTCTTACTCTGTGTAACAAAGTTTTAAATATAGACCAAACCAATGTTAAAGCCTTACTCCGAAGGTCTGACGCATATACTAAACTGAAAGACATTGAGTTGGCTGTTCTGGATCTCAGGCAGGCAAAACAACTAGAGCCTAATAATGGAGTAGCAAGAGAAAGACTTATTGTACTACAACATAGACTTGACCTTGAGAATATTAAATATGCTAACATGATAAAACGAATGTTTCAATAAATATGGTTTACATTAAACTGTTAAAAAATATGTTTTACAGTAAAACCTTAAATAACCTTGTATTATAAAAATATACTTGTTTACTATCTTTTTGAAGATATTTTAATCACCCAATTTGTTGTTATTTTGAAAACACTTTAATACCAAACAGTGTTTACTTATCTGTTATTGTCTGTACTCTAATCCCACACGTGATACAAGGGTAGTACTTGATTTGCGTGTTTGACATTAATTGCAATGTGAGTTACCTTAAATCCATGTTCAAAAGTGCAAAACAGGTACCTGCATTGCATCACAGATCTAGGGTTAGCATATATGACGGTTGTTTTAAAATTAGGACCATTTTACTATGTTGTAAGAGGAAATTTATTTATGGACATAATGTGCATTAGAAAGTAAAATAAAAAAAACTTTACTTTTCAACGTAGTCATCAATTCATTTCTAAACATTTGTTTGATCGTGATACCAGTTTTGGAACTCCTCTTTACTGAGCTCTTGTCGCCAGACCATTAAACCAGTTTATAACAGTTTTTTTTCAACATATCATCACTTTCCGCTACAAACTTCCTTAAGGTTTGGAAAGAGATGACAGTCTGATGTCAGGCATATTTGGTGGATGCCCAGTAATTCCCAATGAAACAATCAACCAAATTTTTTAAGCTTGTAGTTTCAAAGCTTCACACTCACAAAATAAATTTTGTTACTGAATACCATCATGCCATATAATCACTTAATTCTATTTTAAATAAATGGTTTCAAAATTCTTCAGGCATCCACATACAAAACTTTCCTTAAAAACCCTTCTATCCACCATCTTTCGTCAAATCTCCGACATAAAACATATTGTTGTTCACTCAAAATTACCTGATCTGAAGACTAGAACTACCACGAAGCCCTCAAAGGCTTGTTCTTATGCAAAAGCAAGATATAAAAACCTGTGACATGAACCTGCCCTCTACATGTTTCAGCAATATTTTTAGCAATGTAATTTATCTACTTCAGTGCCAATAAATTGGCCTAATCAGTTCCAAACAAGAATGAATTAATTGTCACTTACAAAATGTAAAAAATGATTACAAATCTCAACAAATTGTCCAATATGCCACACATCCACAAGTAAATTTCAATTAATTAAGATTGGGCGAGCCAGTGGCCGAGAGGTTTAAGGTGTCAGAACTTTGAGCTTGGGATAGAGATAGCGCTGATTCAAATCTGGCCTAGACTGGAAGATTTATCAGTAAAACTCACTGTTTACTGTACTGGTTCGCCCCGTTACTCTGTCGGAATAAGATCCTCTCACAGATCAAATAGTCTATGAGGAATGGGCAGAATAAGGTTAAGAAGATCAGCCTCTCCTTAAAAAAAATTCTTTGGGAATTTTCCTTTCGGTAAATTTAAATTTTTTCCCTTGAGGACCGATATGGCGAAATACGGTCATTACTAAATTTCACGTTGAGGACCGAATGACGATATCCCGTCATTCGAGGTTTGTTACATATAACATTCAATTTACCGCTTACGATAACGTGTACGTCTTTGGGATGAGACGCAGACATGTGAGAATGTTTTTTTAATGTCTGGAGCCTGCTGTTTTAATCTAATGTCAATGAAAAGAACTGACAATAACAAACATAGAGTCAATTTTAACAGATGAATCTGACAGTATTAACAAAATATTTCATGTTATAATTTTTTTATTTTCAATCCAATTGTTATAATTTATTCTGTGTTTGTAGGAGATTTTTAGACTTCAATAACACAGTTTCTGACAAGGTAACATTTTTTTGTTTATGAGCTGTAAGCATAAAAAATACATTTTAAAAACAAAACACACTTTTTTGACAAAATGTAAATATTTAAAAATTAAGAAATAACTTTGGACATTTATTCTGATAAAGTGCTCAATTACAAACGCTCTGGTCAAAGAAGTACCAGTATTGTATAAATGCTGTGATATATATTTGGAAAAAAGTCATGAGATATTAATTAAAATATAAAGTGATGTGTCACAGCTAAATCTAATCCATCATTTAAGATCTGGCTCACTTATCCTATTTATGCTAGCTAATCCATCTGCAAAAGATTGCAGGGAGCACTCTATTATTATGTGATTCATTGTTTGGATAGACTCCCCGTAATCACATGACTGTCAATCCCCCCATTTATATTTCCAGTTGTTACATCTGCCCACACCAGTTCGGAAGCGATTTAACAGTATCCATTCCCTATTAGGGAGGTTCAGTTCATCCCACCTTCAGGTAGACAAATTGTTATTAAAGAACTTATTTCGTCCATCAAAACTGTTCCATGCTATGGCCCAGCTAGTATTGGGTGAGGAATTTGATCTCTTGAACTGGAAAGCAATACACAGAGGAAGGTTTCAAGATTCTAAGCGACCATGGGAAATCCTTTGTAATGGGGAGGTGTGGGGGATTCCATTCTTATTGAATTGTTTAAGCAGTGCCTCCTGATATTGCCATGAGAGTGCCACTGATAGCTCTCAAGACTTTATTCAGTTGGACATAAATCACTTTAATTTATATGCTATTTAGCCATACAAGAGCACTGTATTCAGTAGCTGAAAAAACAGTACAACGCAGTTGTACACAGGACATGTGCGTCGGCTCCCCAAGTTGTTCCAGCAATATAATGTAGTACTGCTGCTGATTTTTTTAGATGGCTTAAATGTCAGTGAACGATTCTAATGTTACTCCAAGGTACTGTGGATATCATTGTGGTGGAGTAAATGGTGTAAAAACACCATTTAGGAAGCACAATTTTCGATTAGCTAGTTGGTTAATTAGGTGGAAGCTGGCTTTGGTTTTTCATGGATTAGGATTTAGTTTCCAGGTTCTAAAATATTCTTTAAAGATTGCAAGATCACTTGTGAGCATTTCTTCAGTAGCTCTGAAGTCGATGAGCTAAAACAATATCATCTAATCAAATCAAATCAAAATAACTTTATTCAGCTAGCACATATGCGTACAGAATGGCGTCATACAAAATTTACTTAAAGCAGTTATTATAGGTACATAGAACATATTATATTATATATTATAAACATAAACACTTAGTATCATCTTTTACCTCAATATGTCAATAAAATATTATATTAATAAAAATACTCCTCTAATGAATAAAGAGGTTTGTTAATCATTAAAATCCTTAGTTTTTTTTTTTAAACTTGTCATAACTTGTAATATCTTTTATATATTGTGGCAAATAATTATAATATCTGACTCCCGCATAGTTAGTTTTGTTTTCGTAAAGTTTTAACTTATGTGAATTGAAAGCAATATTGAATTTATTTCTTGTATTATAACTGATGATGTCCCAGAGTATGAAGTATAGTACTATTACATTTTATTGATAATACTAACTGATATATATAAACACTGAAAACTGTCATTATTCCCAAAGCAGGAAAATGATGCTTGGCCGACTCAAACCATTTCAATTTAAGCATAATCCTAACAGCATTTTTTTGCATTTTCAAAATTCTGTTTAAATTTTCAGTTGATGTTCCTCCATATACAGAAATTCCAAAAGAAATATGTGAATGGATAAAAGCAAAATATACAGATTTCAGTGTAATTAAGTCACAAAGCCGAGCCAATTTTCTAAGAGCAAATAGTCCAGTTGATAATTTTTTGGAAATGTTATTGACATGCGAGTCCCAAGTAAGATATTTATCAACTTGTAATCCAAGAAATTTAAGTTCATTTACTTCTTCTAAAGCATTGTTATTTATAAAGATATTTGTATCACTTCTGCTAGATATTCTTTTATTTGCAGTAAATGTAATATATTTAGTTTTATTAGGGTTTATTACTAAATTTAAGTTTGCTAGATATTGTTGAATAGCTGTAAGATTACAATATGCATTAATTTCTAAATCTTGAAATTTTTGGCTGGACAATTTTAAATTTATATCATCAGCATATTTATTTATTTATTTATTAACAATTTGTTTACAATTGTTTGGCCCCACCAAGTTACAAAAAACTTGTCGGTGGGGTCCATTTCTTACTCGTTAAATATACAGTATTGGAATTTGTAACATTTTTAATTACTGTGGCGGTTCAGGGGCAGGCAACTTATCATAATTTTCTCTTTACAAGCAACTGCAGATCTATCCTGCTGCAAATAAATACCTAGCAATAATAAAGTAACATATGATATAAATAAATTATCAATAACCAATAACAATAAATAATATACTAGTAGTAATTTAGTAATACAAGGCGAGCAAACATAGTTAACAGTAACAATAAATTAATAAACTATTCCCTACATATATCCTGTGCTTGTCACCCAATCAATGCATAGAAAACAGATAACTCATCAAGATGTCATGGAAAAAGAAGTAATATCTCTGTGCCTGTCTCCAGACGTCTTTGGACCGTCTGTCCACCTCAAGGAGAAATGTAAACAAGCCCTCCATCACAACAGCAACATAACCTCAAAAAGTCAAATAGGTTACCTTTTACTCACCCAATCATAGTTTTACTTTTGTTGTGTTTCTTTACCCTATGAGTCAATATTTATATTATTTACTTGAATACCGTGTATGTTTAGAGTTACCAACAGTGTACAAGGTATATGATCATTGTCTTTCAAGCTAGTCCTATGTCTCAGTGTCTGTGATTTGCAGTGCTGTATGGGTTCTATTATATACCTGTTTATTTGTCAAGTAGTTAGCCTTAGTGACTGATGTGTGGAGTAAGTATTGTCACAGTGTCTTGTGTTGTAAATTGTGTTTTAACCAGTGTTTGTATGTGTTTGTTTGTACTTAATCATTAGTGACCGTGAAGTGATAGTGAAGTAATAGTGCAGTGATAGTGCAGTAATAGTGATAATGTGTTTTGTTGTTTATGGTCACTATCCATTCTAGTGGATATCGGTTCAGGTAAGTTTATAGTTAGTCTCACATCAACAGAGTAGTCTCAGATAGCCATAGCCTAACTTTTTCCTTATAATAATTCATACTGCTAACTTCTTCAATATTATTTGGTAGCTGATTGAATAAATGGGGAACAGTATATTTTGGCAATCTTTTACCATACAGTGTACGAGGAGTTGGCGTTACATATTTAATCACTCTCCTTGTGTTAAATGTTCTACTGTACGGTATCTTATATTCACTCTCTCCAAAGTATTTAATTAACATATTAAGTATGTAAAGACCTTTAGCTGTTAATAGGCCCATGCAAATAAACTCATTATTCTCATCTATGCCTAGGTTGGGACCAATATTGCTTTTAAAGAGAGTCTTCAAAACTCTTTTTTGAAGCATATTTATTGAATTAAGATGACATTCTGCTGCTGTCCCCCATACTGAAACACCATACCTCATATTTGACTCAATAAGTGCCTTATAAACACTAATTTTAACCTTTTGGTTTACTTTATTTTTTAATCTATACATGACAGCTACACATGGATTAAGTTTTTTACGTAACGTGGACACATGATCCTTCCATGTCAATCTATTGTCAACCGTTAGACCCAAATATTTTGTCTTCTCCACCATCGTTATGTTTTCACAGTTACAGTTTTCTATGTTGTGTAGACATTTGCAATTATGATATGCAATTTTGATGTTGTTATCAAATTTCATGTTTTTTGGACAGAAATGCATTATGCAGGTTTTTTTACTGTTTATCACCAAACCATTATCATGAGCCCACTTGGTAAAAGTTTTAAAATCATCTTGTAAATGTCTTTCAGCTATATTTAAATCTCTGTTCACTGCTAATAACAAAATATCATCTGCATAGGCCCATATCTGACAGTTCTTCATTTGATTCAGTATTTCATTTAGATATATGATAAATAATGTCGGTCCAAGCTGGCTACCCTGGGGTACTCCATAATTAATATATTTTTCATCACTGAAATTGTTAAATAACTTTACTACAAATGTTCTATTATGTAAGTAACTCTTAAACCAATTTAGATAGGGACCCCTCACACCTATCCTCTCCAACGCTTTACAAATTAGTTTATGCTCAACGGTGTCAAACGCCTTGGAGAAGTCAATAAATAGGCCCAATCCATGACTTTTAGAATCCATCACTTCATTTGCTTCATTTGCAAATTCCTCCAAGGCAAGCTGGGTATTGAGCTTTTTTCTAAAACCAAACTGCCTGCGATTTAGGATATTATTTTCCATCAGGTATTTATTCAGGACTTCTGATACATATTTTTCAAATATCTTATCAATACTACTAAGAATAGCCACTGGTCTATAATTATAAAATTCTTTCTTGCTTTTGCTTTTATGTATTGGTCTAATTACTGCCTTTTTCAAACATTCTGGAAATATACCCTCAGTTATTGATTTATTTATTAGTCTGGCCAAAGGTTCTGCTATTATATCCGCAATCAGCTGTAAATCTTTCATTCTAATTTGATCAACACCAGGTGCCTTGTCTTTATTCATTTTTTTAATTATATTCAAAATTATCTCCTTGGTAGCTTTCGGTATTTGTAGAAAATATTCAGGCTTTTTATTTTGAGATCTCAAATTATTGTCCGTGAGCATAATATCATGATTTTGATTGAAATTGCATGTATGTTTTAAACACTCTACCCCTTCCACAAAATACTGAGCAAAGCCATTAGTTATTTGATTTTTACTCATAATTTTTCCCATAGCTGTTTCAACTGTCCTGTCAATATTACCTTTTTTCTCTCTACCAAGTAAATTATTCACATTTTGCCATACTTTTTTTGCATCATATTTATTCTTTTCAAACAATTGCTTATAAAAATTATTTTTGTTATATCTTATTTCACTGTTTACTTTGTTTCTAAGTCGTTTATACAGGTTTCTGTGTCCTTGATTTGAGGGGTCCCCTTTCCAAAGATGAAAAATTCTATCCCTTTCCTTAATTAATTGCAAAATTCTATGTGTCATCCATTCTTTTTTCAAAATATTTGACTTTTGGCTTTGCCCAGTTTCCCCACCACCTTTCTTAGTGATTGTTACTTTAGATTTTTCATAATTAAGTCTAAATTTCCTAATTAACTCTTCAAACCCTCTGTTAACATTGTTTTCTGCAATTAAATCCCAGTTTTCTCGTAACAATCTCTCTTTAAGCAGCGATTCATTTATTTTTTCAAATTTTTCTACCTCTGCGTCTCCTTTTCCTCCTTCCTCCATTACAATTCTAGCAATTATAGGATAGTGGTCTGAGATCTTTGTTTTTATAACACCAGAAAAAATATTTTCAATAGGCCTATCAAACTTGTAATAAATATGATCAATGCATGATTTTACAACAGTATCCAGTCTAATTTCTTCTCTGGTGTAATCCCAAATTGCTCTTTCCATACCCCAGGTTGCCAGAACAGCTTCATATCTGTGTACATTTAAATTGTCTTTATCTTTACTGTTTATGTTAGTATCTCCAATGAATATTAAATTTGTATATGAGTTTAATGCTTGTAAAGTAGTTTCAAATTCCTGAATAGCTTGAGGAAGGGGAAATCTGCTAGAGGAGGTGGGGGGTCTATACACTGCGTGGATTCCAAGTTTGCCTCGGCTACTGGACCCAATTATCTCCAGCTCTCCAGTTATGTGTTCATACGTTACAATTTCATGCAAATCTGTAGGAGTAAAGTTCAAAGTTTTACTATTTACATACATAACTAGGCCCCCTCCGTCTTTGTTTTCCCGTAGTTTAACAATTTTTGTGAAATTTTCCAAATTAAATACAGCTATTTCGTTTAGGTCACAGGACACCTCAGATAAAATCAGTAGATCAACAGTAACATTACCTATTGCTAATTGTATTTTCAAATTATCCCAGTGCTTTCTAATTGATCTTATGTTAAGGTAAACTATTTCTATACTACACCTACTATCTAAATATTTTACGCTTTTGCACCATTCGTCAAAACTTTGGTATGTGTCAAAAAACAGTCTACTATCTATTAACTCTGGGGCCATATCATTTGAATTGCTATTCCTAATCCTAACTTTACTCTAGATATGCCATCTGATACCATATAGCCTAGTGAAACATATAAATATCTAAATCTAGTCCAATAAGAACACCAGCAATAAACCTTGATACAAAAGAACAATATTAGCCTAATATAGCCTAACTTAACAAATAAATAATTATAACATTGTAAGTTCAAAAATAACAAGTAATAAACTCTGAAACCAGACAACAATAAATAAACACTATAATCTATAACAAATAAATATTGATAACCATGCAGAAACAAAAATAACAGATAGTAAAATGTTGGACAAAATAACAGTGTGTAACTTAAGTAGCCTATTATTAGAAATAAATACCTTTGGAATAGGACATTCAAAAAGAATAAATAATGAACTATTCCTAATCCTAACTTTAATCTAGATATGCAATCTGATACCATATAGCCTAGTGAAACATATAAATATCTAAATCTAATCCAATAAGAACACCAGCAATAAATCTTGATACAAAAGAACGATATTAGCCTAATATAGCCTAACTTAACAAACAAATAATCATAACATTGTAAGTTCAAAAATAACAAGTAATAATCTCCGAAACAAGACAACAATAAACAAACACTATAAGCTATAACAAACAAATATTTATAACCATGCAGAAACATAAATAACAGATAGTAAAATGTTGGAATAAATAACATTGTGAAACTTAAGTAGCCTATTATTAGAAATAAATACCCTTGGAACAGGACATTCAAAAAGAATAAATAATGAACTATGAAAGAATATAACAATGAATAAAATCTATATACATTTGACAACCATGCATAATAGACTTTATGAAAAAATAACAGGGCATAAAATATAGAGATCAGTGTAACAAGTGTATAAAGTGACTTTGCAGCTAGCATTTGATTTTAAAAACTGGGGAAGTCCATTAATGTAACATAAAAACAAAAGTGGTCCCAAAATAGATCCCTGAGGGACTCCATAATGTAAAGTGCTCTTTAGTGAATTAAATGTTCTTAGGTTGTTACATTTCAAATGATTTACTTCAACATAAGATGATCTGTCAAGTAAGTATGACCTAAACCAAGAAAGTGCATGATTTCTTATACCCAAGTTTTGAAGAACATCAAGTAACCTACTATGACAAACACTATCAAATGCTCTACTAAGATCCATAAAAACCCCAATAGTGTTTTCACCCTTATCAATAGAGTCAATGACTGATTCAATAAATTCAATAGAGGCGCTTATCGCTGATTTGCCACATCTGAAACCATGTTGATCACTTGTAATAAGATTATTGTCTTCTAGATATCTAATCAGCTGATTGGCCATTGCCTTTTCATATAATTTAGAAAATGAAGACAAAAGTGATAGTGGTCTATAATTTTCTACGCTTTCGGGGTTACCTGTTTTAAAAAGGGGCTTGATTTTTGAGATTTTTAGCCGTTTTGGAAAAATTCCAGAAACAAAAGATGAGTTTATTATGTGCGTTAATGGTTTTATTAAATGGACCTTAGCAATTTTAATTATAGGCATAGGAACTTCATCATAACCCGTAGAGTATTTGCTATCAAATGAGTTGATTATACAATTCATTTCCTTTTCAGTTAAAAATGTAGGGGAGAATTTTTTATTAGTAGTATTTGTCTGATAAAGACAAAAACTACCTGCAGGGCAGACAGATTTCAACTGGGGAATGATTTGAGTATCGACCATGTTATTGTAATAATCATTAAATACTCTAGCTACATCACTAGGATTATTCACTAATGTACCATTAGATCTTAATCTAAAGTTTTTCTGTTTTACATCATTTTTAGGACCAATTTAATTTTTAATAATTTTCCATGAAGTTTTACAAACATTACTAGAGCTACTTAACAAAGAGCTATAAAAGTCATGTTTAGCTTTAATAGCATTTGTATAGTATTTTTTTTTCTTATTTTGAATCATAAACTTCAATTCAGGAGTTTTCAAACGTCTGTATATTTTTGTCAAATTAGTAATTTCATCTTTATTTTTTAGTAATTCAACTGATATCCAATTATTTTTTTAATTAATTTGTTCCCTACATTTTACTTTTGGAAAGCAAAAATCAAAGTAATAAAAAAATATACCAAAAAAACAATCAAACTTATCATATACATTAGAGTTATAGACATTAATCCAGCTTTCCTTGGATATCATATCAAGAAATAGCTTTTTATTATTTTCTGAAAATTTTCTTTTGAAAAAATGTAAACTTTTATTATTGTTAGAACTCAAAGCAGGGTTATCCAATTCAAGAACTTGAGCATCATGATGTGACAAATTTGTAATCAATCCTCTAACATTAAGCTTATCTTTGGGTAAATTAGTAAGGATGTTGTCGATGCATGTCTCAGCTGTATCACATATTCTAGTAGGAAAATCTATCAAATAACTAATTCCATGACTCCTTAATATATTTTTGAACTCTCTTGTGTCTCTACAATTAATCAAGACATTTATGTTAAAATCTTCACATATTACAATATTAGGACATTTCTTTACAATTCTCAATATTAAAATGTTTAATCTTTCCAAGAATTCAAAAAAATTAGAACTGGGTGAACGATATATTCCTATTACAATAAATTGAAAAGAACCAAAAATAAATTTTGTAGCACAAAATTCAAATATTTTGTCCTCACATATATTTGTATCAATTAAATCATTTAAAACTATTTGTCTGTACTTGATATTCTCTTTAGAAACAATCATAACACCCCCTTTATTACTATATTTTCTACAATAAAAAGCATTCAAGGTATAACCATCAATTTTTATGCTATTAATTTCACTATCCTTAACATTGTGTTCTGACAGAATAACTATTGTGGGATCAATTTCAAACAAAACAATTTGTAGAGATTCCAGACGACTAACTTAACTCTCAATATTTTGGTGAAATATGGTAATTTTTGTAATTAATTTTTTTTCCTTAAGCATATAAACATCTTTATCCGTTATGTAACATCTTTTGAATGAATTAAAGGAAAATTTGTCATAGATTGATCTGTTTTGTTATATGGAGTATTATCAGTATTTACTTGACAATTATTTACATGCAAAAATGACTCATTCGTCCCAACACTTGATACATATTCATCACTCAAGGTATCAGAACCTGAAATTTCACTCGGTAAATTATTAAAATCATTACTTCCAAAACAACTTGCTGATCCTTGATGGTTTGTAGGAGCATCAAGATCATAATCATCCACAAGACGAAGAGCAGTAGTGTATTTTTTCAAGTTAGAGTCAACAGCTACCCCCTTGACTGCTTCACTATAGGATGGCACTCCAGGAACAACTATCAGGGAAGGAGTCTTTGTCAGGTCATAGGTTGCAAGCTCTGGACTTGGCCATCCTCGCCATGGTGAAGATGTTGATATGATTGATAAGTCCAAGTCTTGATTCAGCAGGCTTTGTGGCAATATCTTGAACTCACAGATTGTTCTCTTTAAACTCTTGAAAAAATCTTCATGTGAAAGTCCTATTCTTGACTCGTTCCAATGCTTACTATATAATATAATGTTAATGGTGGCTTGTGTTTCTTGTTGAAATTTGCTAAGATTGGCAACAAAATGGTCAAGTTGTATCTTGTCTCTTATACAACCCATGGGAGAGAGAATCAGATATTTGAAACCCCTTTCCTTAAAATCTTTTAAAAACTGGTTAAAAGCAGAGTCATAATCCTCCTTATTCGGTTTAGTGTTGTATTTTGGTTTTGTGACTAAACCATAAACCCCGGCTTCACCATTTCTCTGCTGGAAAGTCAGTTTTGAGGACACATAATCTCTAGCAGAAGATTTACCAAACATTTCCCTAAATACAACCGCCACCCCAGCTGACATATGGTGCTCCTGACCTAAATCTGCTGATATGCAGTGAGAGAAGGCAACTGATGGGTTCTTCTTAAGTCTTGAAATCATGGTTCCCATGTGAACATCACTTATTATTATCACATCTGCATAAATCAATTTTGTAGAATTCATTTTGGTGTTGTTTTTCTGAATAAATATATTTTATGTTCAATGTTTTTTAAAACTTTGACAAGACTATGAAGAATAAATTAAAAATCTTTCAAGTTTAAGGATCTGATGATGGCATAAAAGCCGAAATGTGTAATCCAACAGGATTTTCAAAGATCATTAGCAAATTAAAGGTAATTAACCTATGATACACTTTGTGATTGGGATGTGAGCAGTATGCACGTAGAAGAAAATTAGAGCAAGTTTAGACCCATTGTGGCTAGCCATCCTTCACCTGTTTAAAAGAGCTCTTTTAATGATCGAGATAAATTTTTATTAGCTTGGCACTAATTATCGAGTCCCAGGGAAGAAGGCTGTATAACTTTAACAAGAAAGTGTTGCTCCATACTTTGTCATAAGCCTCTGTAAGATCAAAAAGGCTGCACATGTTATCAACTTATTTTCAAACCAATTCTCGATAAATGATATCACAGCCAGGATCTGACATTGGTACCTCGTACGTGTATGGGTGAGTCTTGCTTCTGGGAGATGATCGTGTTCACAGCAAATCATTAAAGTTGTACTTACTCCCTGGGTAGTTCTAAACGAGCAACAAAACCTGGTAGCTGGACTGTGACGAATTTGTGATCTCGCAGCTATGGCAGCTACCATACAAAATAAAAAAGTTGATGGATAAATATTATTTCTATAAATTTTAGGTTAGGTTAAAGGGTACTAGGTCAGGAATTAGTATATTGGAGAGATAGGACATCAGCAAACTTACCTTAGAAGATAAGTTCAATAACACTAGAGTAGTAGTAACATACCCAAAAGAATCACATAATCACACAAAGATTCTGTCCCACTGGCATTTTCTTCAGGTGAGTAGAGAGAACCTCCTTGAAAAACCTCCTACTGTGACTTTCAGACAAAACAAAAACCTCCGCCAAATCCTAGTCCATCCTAGTTACCCGATCCCAACATCCTGACCTGTCCTACTAAAGACCAGCAACCACCTGGTTCTAATCCTTGTAACAAGAAAGCTTGCAAAACCTGCCCTGTTCATCTCCCAGCCACATCTTTTACCAGATCCACTACCTCCTTAACTACAAGACACCTGGAAACCACTCATGTGATTTCACCAATTTAATTTATCAACCCCAGTGTCAGCACTGTCCTGCCCATTATACCGGCCTTACCAGTGAAACCCTTCGAAAACGCAGGAATGGCCATAGACATGATTGCAAAGTCCAAAATCCTGAAAATCTTGTCTCTGCCCATACTCATTTTGATCAGTGTTACACCACTAAAGTAATCAGATCCCTTCCTTCCCATGCCAATAGTTCCCAACTCCGAAGGATGGAAATAGCACACCAATGGATAACAAAATCCCGTGATCCACCTAATCTGAACATAAGATAGACCACTTCCCTTCAACCCCTTCCCCATCAGCAAACTTCATATATATATATATATATATATATATATATATATATATATATATATATACCAACTGAAAAAAAGTTGCATCAATTCCTGAGTGTTGCTCTATGGATGTACAACCCTCACCACTGCCACCTACCCAGCAATTGTGGAAGCCATGTCAGTCTCTCTCTCTCTCTCTCTACTGACCTAAAGAAAGTTTGGTACTGAAAACTTGTGTGATTATGTAATTCTTTTGTGTATGTTACTACTACTCTGGTGTTAGTGAATTTGCTTTATGAGGTAAGTTTGCTGATGTCCTATCTCTCCAATATACTATTTCTATAAATTGTTATCATTTATACAATTACAATTTCACTAACAAAAATAAAGGCGGCAAACTGTATTGCTTAGTAGTATTTCATTTGATTCAGTTTAAATTATCAATCCGCTGTTATTTGTTACCAATCAGATCGACTCAGAAGTACTGTGAATGTTTATAGGAATACTTTGATCTAACCCCGAGTTCCTCATCTCACAGTATCTTAACATGACAAGGTCATTGGTACAGCCTCCATAAAAAAACCTGCTTTTCTCGTCAAATTTACCTAAAATTAGAATGGTATTGAGAAGGATGATTATCCCTTTGAATTATTAACATTCAGTTAAAATTAAAAACAATTCATTAATTCTGATTTTTTAATTGTGACGTAATTTGATATTGGGAAAGCCACTGAATCACATAATTTACCAATAAATGGTTTAAAGGTACCTGGGAACTGCCTAGTGATCCGCTATTGGTTGGAACGACCAATGGTTTTGAAACTCAAGGTTTTATTATCAAGCTGTTATACTTTAGTGATGAAGAGGAATGCACCTTCACTTGAGTTTAATGTTTTAATGAAACCTTAAGTTTCAAAACCATTAGTTGTTCCAACCAATAGCGGACACTTGGCAGTTCCTAGACAACTTTAAACCTTATATTGTGACATGATTTTTGTTTCCATTTTACAACTGGTAATACATAATCTACTATGTAAGACTCAGATTGATTTATTTTAAATTGAGATAATATTAATTTTGTTTTATTTTTTGTTGACCAAGTCAAACAAATACAATAAAAATAATAAATCGAAAATAATTTAACTGTTGCTTACTGACTAAAAAATAATAGAATAAGTACACCAATGTATATCATCCAATCAAGATGAACGAGTGGAGTGATATGCAGCGACAGCTGGTGGAACAGGCTTATCTAGAATGTGAGGATGAGACGACCATATTTTTTTCCGTTCAGCAATATGTTCTGCAGTGTTATCATTTGATAATTAGTTCTAAATTAGAGTAGCCAGATCCAGAAAAAAATGTTGCTACTCTGGAAGCGTATTAACTTAAAAGGGATTGTAAAGAGGAGATCAACTCCTTTTTATTATTAAAAAAGGAGTTTTGAGGAAGAAATAGATGTACAGAAAAGATATCAAAATTTGTTTATAAAAATAGGTTTATTTACCAAAACCCATTGAACAATCTTTACACTTGGCAACATTTTATCACAATATCACTTATTTCAGAGAGATTTTGATTAACAATAGATGTTATTGATAAGAAAGACTGAGCGCAAAAATATGTTCTATATAAACATATTACAACAAAACAAACCATACCTGTGAAACTTAGTAACAAAAAACAAACTAAATAATAAGACAAAACAAAATATACAATACGTAGAAACTTAGGGTAGTAATTAATATAGATTATGATATTTTTGTAAAATTGGGAAAGGATGAATTGTACTGTTTTCATCTAAATGTAATGGAAGGGGTAGTTGTTTAAAAAATAGTTGAGCGGATAACTAACTTATGTAATGCTACAAACTAAAAAACATGGCAAGTAAACCTATTATTTAATAAAACAGAAGGTGATTTCAAGATACCAACATTCCACAACTTAAATGAACGAGGGATATGTAGAACATTTTTATTGAATTAGTAGTGCTCAAGGTTAACAATTGCATAATGAAAATGGAACATAACTTGATGTAGTGAAACAAAGAAATATAATAATTAAAGCGTTAATGTATATATAGTAAAACTCTTATTTACAATTTGTTTGAAAAGAAATGCTTAAAAAAAGTACTATAATATATAAATTTTTTTAGGCTGATTTCAAAATAGCTTATATAAATGTTGTCCTAATGGATATCCCAGAATATTTGAGGATTTAATTATAAAAGATTTAAAGAATACTCTGAACAAAATTGATTTATTACTTTTCTGACCTCCACACACAAAGGATAGGTCTCTTATATAGTTAAAAATAATTGCTAACAATGAATAATTTGTATTATTGTTTATTGAGAAAGGGTAGATGATAAAAACAAATTTAAATAAAGAAGTACAGAAAAAGTTTACTGCTTATATAAGAGACAGTCAAGTAATTATTGCAAATCCATATATACAGCAAAAGAATTACTTTTTAAGGCACTAGCAATGAATCAGCAACGGTATTCCTATTCTAGCACACAACACATATTTAAGAAATGGCACAGAGTTTAATAATTGGTACAGCGAACTAATATTTTCTCCTACATGCATTTCAGACTGAATCAGTTGAAATTAAAGATAATACGGCTGAATTTATGAACATATTGTTAACATTCAACCAATATTATTTAAAGAAAACCCATCATAAGTATAAAAACAAAAAATGAAAACTTATTTAACATAATAGTGATTAAATTATATAAATAAATAACAACACCTCTTTTGAATCCTTTTACTTCCACATTTGACTGTTCTAAAATTATAGCTCCGATCTCAATTACCTTTGTTTTTAAATCAAACAGTAGGACACACGGAAAGTTACCCAAACAAAACACTAACAATAAATACAATATGGCCAAAATTTTTTATGTAAGTGACATCTTATGACAGTTTTCAGGAATGTAGCCCCTCTTCATCAATCAAAAGACGTTTTTACATAAAAAAAATAAGTGACTTGTGTTTAATATTAGTTGATTTCTTTTCTCAGGTAAATTTGTTGGAGTCTTTTAATAACTACTAGCCCTACTGTCGGGGCAGAAATTAAGTGTACCTGTGTTTGTAGGCTGGTTACTAAGAAATTAAGAGGCCTATAAAAATTCCCATCACACCACAGTTTCCACTTTTGATCATATGCTATTACATATACATTTTTAAATTTACGTTATATGTATGGTAATTTTTATTCTAGTTGGACCGCAAAAAGTACCGTATTTCAACTAGCTTTTACTGTGCATCAACTTTACACTTTTATTGCTCAAAAAGCTGTTAATGTATTGCGATTACATTTTAATACGTGGTTGACAAGTGTTTTCTACAAATTTCAGAATTTTAACTTTTCAAGACGACAAATTCTTATCAAATCCCTGAGACAGCATTTCCTTTGATTCTAAACATCGTAAATTTAATTACTTGGTCACATTGTAATCCTTACATAAAATTAATGGGAACGATAATTCAGCTGATATATTATAAGTAAATGCAGTAATTTTACAATGATAAATCAATTTAAATCAATATAAAATCACTAAATTTTGCTATACATATACAAGTAATGTAACTATACATTTCTGAAGGACTACAACGTGAACAAGTAATTAATGTTATGATGTGTAGAAGCCAAGAAAACAATGTTTCAGGAAATTGATAGGAACATTTTTTCTTGATTGAAATTAAAATTCTGAAATTCATAAAACTTATAGAAAACATTCTAGTCAACCACTGAATTAAACATAAATGCCATACATGAATGGGTATTTGAGTAATAAAAGCGTAAAGTTGTGGTACAGTGAAAACTAGTTCAAATTCCGTTTCATTTGTGTTCCAACTTGGATAAAAATTATTAAAACTTATAATAAAATTTAAAAATGCATATGTCATATTGCACTATTAAACGAGGAAAACAATGGTGATTGGATTCTTCATAGGCCTCTTAAGTTTTTTAGCAAACAATCTTCGAACTGTTTTTTAGAAAAAAAACGTAGATCTGCTTTTTAAAGATAAGGCCTCATTTTGTTTTGGAAACGAATTTAAGGTAAAATCTACAATGAATGTATATTAAACTTAAGGTTCGAACATGTGAATCAGGTAATAGCTTAGAAAAGCAGATCCATGTTTAAATGTAATCCTGTCTTTGCGCCCTCTAAACCTCATCTTTTTTCGTTATTAGAATAACCAATAAGTTAAATACACTTGAATATTTTACACCTCACTCAATTTACCATGTGACTATTCAGTATAAACAGCTCTGGAAAAAGTGGTTAATTATATTGCAAGATTTTAATTAAAACCTATTCTGGGATTTAATGAAAACCTTATGATCTTATATTGTTTTAAGACAAAGACTTTCAATACAATTTTTAACCACCGCTTAATCTCCTTATACATAATTCTCTTAAAGTTGAGAACAAAATTTAAGAATAAGTATTTTTAATTCAATTCTAAATCCATAAAAAATAAAAGGCGTTCTTATTATGTGGACTTATCCACATTTTTAGCAAATGCATGCTTGTTTGACTTGGCAATCAGTTTACTACTTATTTCAGATTTTGGACAAAATTTTATTTCATTAAACGATAATCAACAGTTTTCTAAGTGTGTAAAGATGCGGTTAAGACATCATGATTAACAAATATGTCATGTAAGCTACAACTCTATGGTACTGCCGAGGTTGAGAAGCAATATCAACAATTTACAGGGTTACTATTGTTATGACAACATTGTATGATTATTATGAACAACAAGGTTCTATTATAACATTAGCAGCAGAAGAAATAAAGTTTAAAAAGTTATAAGATTGTCTCATTTTACCAGGTAAAATTAGGGCCAAGAAGCCCTCTCTAACACTCAACCTGGGGACTAACGGCTTGAGGGTGACTTCCAAACCAACACCAGTGACCAGCCAGGTCGGATGCGTACAAGGACAGCATAGCTCAGACGATCACCAATCTAAGAGACAGCCACGCTCAATGTTGCTAGCCTCCGTTATCTTGTGTTAACATTGGAAACCTCCGGTCAAAGCTACTGGCCAGGAGGGCTTATGGGTTAAGGTTTATTCTTCACTCATTCAAAAATTTCTTACTAGCATTGGGCAGTTTTAAAGATGCAGAGGCAAAAAATAATAATAAGGTTATCTTCAACATATTCTGTATGGTTCCTACAGGACACTTTTCAAACTTTGTTCAAGGAAATACCTTATTTATTTTTTCTACTCTAGCCATGAATGATTATCATAATAGGTTTATTCCAAGCAAACCTAGCCAGAGTCTTAAATCAGATTCATAACAATTTATGATATTTTCAAAACTTGGTCTCATTATAAATGGGCCTGACAGTAAGAAACCTGCTTATTATATTTTGGTAGAGATTGAAGCAGATCACTCAGATGCCATCCATCACGGGCGTGATTAACTTCTGCCTTCAAGAATTCATCTTCCGAAACAGTGTTTAATTAAAAAAAAAAAAAATAACTTAATAAACTGTACAAGTTTGTTTAATTGCTGTTTATTGTTTACATTATTATTCATTGTGTTATTGTTAGTATTAAATTGTTATTTGAATACTAAATAATGATTCAATCTAATTGTTCTAAGCTTGATTTGTTAGAGTTAATCAAACTAATCAATGACATAGTGGGCGGGGCTTGTTATTGAGCAGCCTGCACGGCTTATTATCTTCCTAGTTGCCATGGTAATTTTGTAATGGAATGGTAGTGGGGGGAGGAGTGGCTATATCTCCCACTTCTACCATTCAGTGTATCTCTCTTTGACCTACTTACAGTAAGTGGCATATCTATACCTTGGTATTTTTTTTTTTTTTTTTTTAACATTTAAGAGAGCCAGATTATAAACCTAACAAATTGATAGAAATATAGGTTTTAAGTATAATATTAATCTGTGGACATCAAATATACTATGGAAATATTTAACAAATTCAGTTTTAGTAACACATATATACAGAGTAGTTAATAAATATTGTAATAATTGATATATAACAAGTATAATGGATGTACTGTGACTATAGTTAATCTAGAACCTAGGTAAGAAGTTATTTTATCGTTATTTTGCAGTAATACATTGTGTTTCTAATGTAACCACTTACAGAACAGTGTTTAGCAATTTATTTTCTCCTAACACTTGATTTTTACCAACAATACGATAGAAAAGTTTTTGTACTATACTAAAAATACCTATAAAAACCACTTACTAATTAATATATCCTTATCTATTATGAAACAAACCCCAACAAAAGTATAGTGGTTTTCAAACGCACGTAAAATACTCATATACCTTGTTAAAACAATTAACTAATAATTTATACATTACAGTACAGAATCACTATAGTAACAATATTAAAAAAGTGCAGTTAATTAGTTTTCTATTTTAATATTACATCGGCGATAAAGATCAATAGAAGAATTAACAATCATTTGAAATCTCTTCCTCCTAAGCTCAATCATTTTAGTAATGACTGTCTTGATAAGAATTTTTTACTACGATTAATAGCATGGCAAAACTATTTCATTCTTAGTATTTAAGTGTTAGTAAAAATATTGTACGAATAATGAATAATGATGTTCAGGCCAATGACCAGTAATATACATAACCCAGCTTCTTTCCACTGCATGCTGAAAAGTAGAAAACATTTTATTTTAATAGTATATTTCATAACAAGAGTGGAAAGTGGGGTTTTGCATGTTCGAGACCATATGTTTGAAGTGCGAGACTTGTTGAGCACTTCAAATGGTCGAGAACATACAAAACACTTTCACTTGAGTTTTGAACGATACTTTTCACTACACTACGGAATAAAAACAGGTGTTGTTGACTGTGGAAAATTTTTGGTTGTAAACAATGTTACTTTCGGTAGTAAACAATAGACAGCTGTTGAAAATATGATGTTTCGCAGGTTGTAAACACATAACGAAAACAGCTAAACTCATAGTAGTGTAGTGAAACAATATTTTCACTGCAAGATGTATATAATTTAAACTATTTAAAAGAGTGAACAGATATTCTAGAATACATCAATCATATTTTACGTTTAGTCATTCACAATTTTACTTGAATAGTAGTGTCTAAATAAATAGTTGTATCATAAATTTAGCAAAAACAAAGAATCACTTATTTATAGAGAGACATTTTTATTTCACTACACAACGCATCTTGTTAACAAAAAATTTGTAAAACATATGAAGTGGTTTTAAGATGTAACGTCTTACATTTTAATAATTTTTTATTTGACAATTTAAATATATCGAGAAAGGAGGAAAGTGGAAGACTTGTCTAGACAAAATTTAGTAAAACAATACTTAATACAAGTAAATCAATAAACATGCAAGTTCAATAGTAAATTTAAAATTGTATAAATGTAAACTAGTATTTCGAGGTAATTGTAATAGGCCTATAAACAAAATAAATGTAAAAAAAGACAAAACATACACAGAAATACAGTAAATTGCAGTGATATTACAAGTGAGTAAATAAATTATCACATCTTTCCTAACTAAAATGTCATATGACTGTAGTAATTTATAATAGTAGGAATCAACAAAAAAATATAAGACTATATTAAGACAAAATACCATTATTGATAAACTCCTTATATTGAACCTAAGATTCACATTTTTATTTTTTATATTTATAAGCCAAACTTTAACAATTAATATAGATATATACACAACTTCACTCACAATCTATTTTGGACTCATTATTTTCTATAACAACCTTAACTTATAAGTTAGTTTTTACTTAAATAAATGTATTAAAAACTCCCACATGGGCTGTAAGTTAGGCACTGAAGAGTTTCTGTACATGAGGAAGGGGGAATGTGGTGGCTTGGTAGTGGCTATCATGAAACCTTCGTCTTTCCATTTTGAGTGGCAATGTTGGCTGCTTGGTTGGCCGCATGCTGCAAACTTTTCTCCATGCACAGCTGATAGACAGGCTTCATGATCTAAATACAGTTTTTTGTTCATTAATGTAGCAATTAAAATATACTTCCATGCTGCCAATATCTTCTATTCAAACAGTAAACCCTCTATTATGTGAGGTAATATACCGTGACCAACTCGAGTATGGAAAACTCAGATAACACGGAGATTATTTGTATTTGATACTCAAAGGAAAACACATAATGGTAATGATGTTTATTACACTGACTAAGAACTAATATACAAATAAATAAAAAAACCATTTACTTCAATTAACAAAAAAAGTCTGAGATTTTTGCATAAAGCATTTATTTTTACAGTGAGTTTTGTTAAAAAAGACACTTTTCTCTTCAGCTTTCCACTTATCTTGCATAGTAAGATGGCAACACGAAGAAAATCAACTTAAAAAATAAATAAAGTCTAATAAATACACTTTAAAATAAAACAGCAATAAATAAACTAAGTAGAATAAGTAATAAAAAGCATGAATAGAAACACATTTTACCTGTCTGAAATGGAAGCCATGACAGTTTAAACTCAGAAAGCTGGCCAGCTTTTAATACACTTAAAACTTTTTTTACATTGCACATTGTTATATTCCTAAAACATTTTTATCATGCAGTGTATATTTACTTTTATTCATTTTTACTACATTCGCTTAACTACACTCATTTGAAATCTACATTTACCCATATCTTGACTATCAGTGTCTTAAGAATAAATAAAGTATAATAAATATCATACTTATTACTCAGGTATTAGTGTATAGTTTCAGTTATTCACTTAATTTTACTGTCTATTCTGAACAAGAATATTCAGGTTCTTAGCGACAATTTCTGTATTATTTAATGATGTTAATTTATAAAACTGAATGAATCAAGATTTTAACTCACAATATGTTGGCAAAAATCACAAATAAAAATGTATATTTGATAAAATTAGTAGTTATTTTTACTATTTTAAAAATAATCTAAAACCTTTTTAAAGATTAATTTTCTTTGTTGATTTTTCTTGGGATTTTTATTAGCAGGTAATAAAAACTTGAGGTACATATCGTACACCTAGCTAAAATCATTGAATCAGTAGTAATTTCCATAGTTTTACATTAAAAAACACAGTATCTAATAAACATCATAAAATAATAATAAAATTCCATCTAGAAAGGGAGTTGAAATAACTCATTGCAGACAAAACATTTATTTACGACATTCAAGTTAGCATGTCCAATGTACATGCAAAGCTGAATTTAGGAGTTTTCTGTGTTACTAGTTGCTGTGTTTTTATACGGTAAACAATGAATCACTTATTCTGTACTTGGGACTGTTTCTGAGTATGCTACAATACTTAATAAGTTTTTATGATGTAATTTTAAATATGTGTGTAGCAAATCTATTGAGGATATTTTTCTCAGTTCTCAATTTATTCAGGGGATCAGGGATCCTTATATTCGTGAAGCTATTCTTTTGTGTGAAGAATGCAAGTTTCAAAATATTTATAATTACATTTTCAAAGCATACTGACTTTACTTGTTTATTATTATTTGACCACCTTATTGCATTGTTTATTTTGATTGCTTTGATTATGATGTTGTTTTATTTTTTATTTAGTATTTTTGTTTGTTTTATATGTCCTATTATTTTAAACAGTGTAAAGTCTAGTCTGCTTGTTGTAACTGACATTGAATATATTTGATTTATTCCTGTTGAATTGAAAATATCTTAATTAATTTAATATAATTGGATAGAGTTCTGTACAGTATTTAAACTACACAGTGACTTTTACCCTTAATATTTTAATTCTTACATTATTTATACTTAGTTTTTTATTGATGGACAAGTTTAAAACTCTCATTGAATTTAAAAAATCATCAAATAATTAAAACAATAGTTGAAAATATTCATTATGTAATTTAGGCTTTGCATGAATAAGGAAAGCAGGCTTGCCTTTTTGAAAATTCATTTGGCAAGTCCTTTGAAAGTTCAAATTCACAAAGAGGTTAAAAAACTAAAAATAAGCAAACGCTCATGGAGATATTTCAAGGCCACTGATCTTACCTTCGTCCATCATAGAATAGGGCTGGAAGACTCAACAAGAATTTTTGAAAAGGTAAAACTGCTCTCATGTCTTAAACAAAACTTAAAAAATTCAGGCACTTGTCCTATGGTGAAAAGATACCATTAAATAATTTTATGTTGTTTGGATACTTACATTATCCCATAGTAAATTAGCTATGACGTCTATTTGTTCACCAAACTCTCTCATTTCGCCACTGTACCTGAAATTGAAAGAATGATTAGAATGGTTTTACTGTACACAGATGATAGTTCCATCCATTGCTTAATTTTGAGGCACGGAGAAAACAAACTACTGCACTCCTATCTGTAGTCAACTGGAGTGATCAAAATTGTCTTCAGTTCAGAGCAGAACCTATGGCAGTAAAAGGAAATAATTGTCCTTCTCACTCATCTCTCGCCAAGAAGTGCTTCCATTCCACCTTGCCTGCCCCTTTAATGTCTTGTCACCAATAACAGCTGATTTTGTACCTTGTGGTACATCGCACATGACAAGTTATTGCAATCTTTAATTAATTATTTTGTAGGTTTAGTACAAATAATAATATTTGAATATTCCTAATGCTTCAAGCGTTTGGAAAACAAACACAACGTTTTGAAAGGTGTAACAAACTCCTGTCGTCTTCAGGTGTACTTGTTGTTAGTAAGTACACCTGAAGACAACAGGAGTTTTGTCATACCTGTTTGAAGCGTTGTGTTTGTTTCTTGAATACTTGAAGCATTGGAAATCTCCTAATATTATCTACCTATCATGAACAATCCAATGCTAACAAATAACTTTCAAACAACAATATTTGTTTATGTAAACCATATTTTTGTATACTTGTTAATTTAATGAAAATGAATGTTTGGTATTTATTTGATAAAGGATTTCACATTACAAATACTTGAACGGTTTTTTATTAACAGATAAACATAAAACCTAGTTTTTAAATTGTTCTAAGATTGTGTATAAACTAGACAGAATAGATAATGCACAGTGTTAAAGTTTGTCTCTAGTTTGTGCTTGCATTATCACTTATACAGTATATGTTATGGTGACATAACATTTACAATTTTCATCAGCTTTTAAACAGTTTTCTGTCAGTTTATTATTTAATAACTCCTGTATCGCTTCATTGCAGTGCTATTAGACTTGGTATTTTTAGTGAAAGCGCAATATTACATTTCTCAGTGTAAGATACATTTTATAAATCTAGATGCAATACGAGATATGCAGGGACATTAAGATTCGGGGCTGCCTGTGGTTACGAATGCCAATTGCCTGATTTTCGGTACTATTAGGTTGAGCCATTCTGTGCTTCATATTAAATAATAAAAATTGACCTCATGTGGCTCAGGTTGTTATGGCTAGAGTTTACAACACCTAATCACCAACAGTTCATTATCAGCCTGTGTAAAAATTTTTAAATATGTACTAATAATCCAAAAAAAGAAATTTGTAAAAAGAATAATTAAAAATAAAAGCAGAATGGAACCATCACGACCATTGTTTGTTAGTCTAAATATCTTGCCTTTAAAATATATGTTCATACACAAAGTTTTAAAAATATTTTACATTCTAAGTGGTAACTTGCCAGTAGTACATAATGTATTTAAGTGTAAATTAGGGATGAAAGAGGATATATTAGTTCCGAAACCTAATTTGACCTTCTTTACAAAGTGTTATTGCTTTTTAGGACAACAATGTTTAATTCAATTCCTAAGCCTATAAAAAATGTAAAAATCTTTTACTTTTTTCAATTAAATTAAAATCTTGGCTATTAAAACATGAATGCATTGATTTTCTGACAAATATACAAATGTAATAAATAATTATCTTTAAACTAATGAACTTTAATCGTGTAGGTGGGCTTTAAATGTATTTCAAACTATTATCTTGCGCTTTAAAGTTTTTCATATTTTTAAGGAACTCAACACAGGCTCTGCCTAATTAGGCCCTATATTTGTTGAAAGATTAATTCTCTATATTAGTTTAAAACATATTTTATCTGTGCAATAATAATGATAAAATTATTAAGTGTACTATATGTTAAGTATACTATATAATGTAACACTAATTTATTTTCTTGTGTACTGTGTTATTTATAGTTTTACTAACCAAGTTCCAGAACTAAGACCAAATATATAAATATTGTTTTTATATTGTGATTAAAACAATATTTACGGAACAAAACTATTTTATTCCTATTATATTACAATTCAATCAACATGTTATAAATAAAATAAAATTTCTCTGAATAAAAAATATAAAAAGTCATATAAAAAAATGTACAAATTAGAATATTATACAAATCTAAAGAAAACTTAAATCAAGAATAAATGCTAAACATTTTATTTAACCACTCAACAAACGTGAAAAAAATATAAAATAATCACTGGCAATAATTTTTTATTTTTATTGGTAATTTCTTAAACTATATTTGTATAAATAATGAGAAAATGTTAACAATGTGTTTGAGGCAGCAATCAGGAAGGAAACTAGGACGAGGAATTTACTTCAGAGACCCCAATGATACTGAATCCTAAACAAGAAAAAAGAGTCTAATATGAGAATCATTAACTCAATAATAATGGAAACATTGTTTCATCTTTTTACTGATAATAACCTATTGTTAGAGTATTGTGTTTGATAGTTATTTTAGGAATATAGATTAAGACAAGAAATATAAAACCAAAGCAGTTTGACAGTAAAAGGGTTAATGTTAACGGTTAAATATTACAATGTCGTCATGTTTATCCTACATAATCCATTTCTAATGGAGCTGGATACTGTATAATTGCTTCAGAAAATGATGACAGAGTCAACTTATTTCGCTGTAGTACAGTGACAGTTTAGGAAACTACTGTCTATTTGTACCTGTAGAGACGAAACAACATCAAAACAGTAGTAATACATGCAGATGCATCTGCTCTTTAATTTCAATCCATGCTTTATAGAGACGTAGCATAAACATGCACGTAACCATCTCAGTGCTCTTCTACCATACCAACCTGGTTAACAGAACTTTTCGGCCTCACAGTGCATCATTGTACTATCAGTAATTTTCTGACACAAATAATGTTCTCTAAGAATATGTATAAACAAATATTGTCTATTGTCATTCTTCCTGGGAAGAGCTAACCCTCAAAACTATAGGTCAACCACTGACAATTTAGAAGTAACAACTTACAACAAAGATAGATACCCAGTGCATAATGAAAATAATAATGATGGCCTGTACCTCAACTGAATGCTAAGGGTACAACCTAAATTGTTGTCTCTACGTTACGTCTGCATAGCAAAAGTATGGACTGAAGTTAATGGCTCTGCTTGTGTTACTACTGTTTTGATGTTGTGTTGTATATTTACTTGAATTATAAATAGATAAAGCCTCAAATTAAGTTTTTTGAACAATTTTATTCACAAGAAAAAGAAATCTTATTTACAAATGTAAACAATCTAATAATCAACAGCTTGAAATAATCATATTAAAATATTAGCACATGTGGTTTAGTTGGTAAATACATAACAATTCTTCTACATTTAATTATCAAGATAATATTTTTATAAGTTCAATCTTGCCACTGGACGTCTTACTCAATTTGAACGCCTTGGTTGAGATTGAGGCGTAAAATTAGTGAAACTTGTCTTTTGAGGGTGAAATAATACTATCTGATAACAATGTTGTTGTTGTTGAATCATTCGTGTTTTCTTTGTTTTCTGTTGATGTAGTTGTACTAGGAGGTATAGCCCCGTCCTTGTTTGTATTGTTTTGATTAATACTTCTTGATGTGTGTTTTCAAACAAGTTGATTTGGGGACATAAGTGTCGTTTAATTTCGTTGTGCTGATAGTCTACTTCACATCTTCTTATCTGATCTATATGACGTTTTACTGTGTATCCTCTGTCAAGTTCGATCAGGTCACTACCTTCCTAGTTTTTCCACTACTGTGCCATAAAGTTGCTGTAGGGGAGTAATTTCGAACTTGAACTCTTTCTCCCACATTTAATGTATATATATTATGTGGTTGTATTGCCTTGTTCTTGTCAGGAGTTCTTGGTTTCAATAAATCAAGCCTTGTACGGATATTGCGTCCTAGAACATTTTCAGAAGGAGTACTTCCGTCTGCCAATGGTGTTGCACGATACTTTAATAGTATTTTATTCAAAGTTTGGTAGATTGAGCCTTTCTCTTCTTCCATAGTATAGTTTCTGCTTTAAGGTCTGAACATAGCGTTCAGCTTGGCCATTTGTACTTGGATAACCTGGTGCTATGAAACGCTGCCTTATTCCATTTTGGTTACAGAATTGTTTGAATTCAAAAGAGAGGTGAAAATTGTTGCGTTATCACTTACAAAGATTTCAGGTAGTCCATTCATTGAAAATATATCTTCCAGAATTTCAATAGAAGAACTAGTTGTGGGATGGGACCTTTGTATTTTTACTTCGGGCTACTTTGAATTTGCATATACTAATATTAAAAATTGATGTCCTTTAAATGGGCCTGCATAGTCCATATGAACCCTTTGCCATATAAAGGAGCTTTAACTGGATTTGTTTTAATAACACAGAATGCCTTGCAGCTCTTAATTGTATTTTCAATGTCTCTATCAATATTCTTCCAGTAGCAGTATCTGCCTGCTAGAGATTTCATTTTCACAATTCCAACATGTGTTTCATGGAGTTGTGATAGTATTTATGGCTGAAGTTGTAAGGGAATTACAACCCTTTGACCCCTGAAGACTGCTCCTTTATGCAGATTAAATTCGCTGTTACGTTCCTTTCCAGACATCAAGTTACGTTTCAACAGAGATAAGTATGGATCTTTTTCCGTTTTCTGAACAACAATATCATGAGTGACAGTTGTAGTCGAAATGACATTTATTGTCTGTTCATTAATTTCTGTTTCATCATCACTCTGCAAAGGTTTGTTTCCCAAGGGAGATCTAGAAAAGTAATCTGCATTGCCATGATTTTCTGAATTTCTGTGTATCACCACATAATCAAAATCAGATAAGAACGTTGCATAACATAGTAATCTTGAAGCAGTCATTGGTAAAGGTTTGTTTGGATTAAAAGTTGATTGGAGAGGCTTGTTGTCAACTATGAGAGTGAATTTTCTTCCAAACAAATATTAGTGGAATTTTTGGAATAACCAGAAAACTGTTGTGGCCTCTTTGTCCAACTGTAAATAGTTTTTCTCAGTAACTGAAAGAGATCTAGATATGAAGGCAATGGGGTATTCGATTCCATTAATGATATGTGATAAAATACCAGATAGTCCCACAGGGCTTGCATCTGTTGCAAGAGTTAACAGTAGTTTAGAATTATAAGGACCAAGAACTCTATCACTAGAAATTTCTTCCTTTATTTTCTTGAAAGCTGATTTACATCTTTCTGACCAATTAAATTTAGAATTTTTCCTGAACAATTGATTTAAAGGTTGTAGAATTGTAGCTGCATCAGGTATAAATTTAGAATAGTACGTTACAAAACCAAGGAAGCTGCGCAATTCTTCGATCGTAGTTGGACGTGGACTTCCTTCAGTCACTTTTGTTTTGTCATGTGATTTCTTTAATCCCTCAGCACAGATTACATGTCCAAGGCATTTAATTTCTTGTTTGAAAAACTGACACTTTTCCATATTTAAGTGGAGATTTATACTTTGCAATCGCTGAAGACATTTGATTAGTCTTTCTTTACACTTATCAATGGTTGATCCTTGTAATATTATATCGTCAAAATAGACTGCAGTACCTTCAAGATCACCTATTGTTTCATCCAAAAATTTTTGGAATTCATTTGGGGCAGTTTTAACACCAAATGCAAGTCTGTTCGTTTGATAGGTTCCTTTATGTGAAGAAAATGTTTGAAGTCTTTTGCAACCGTCATCAACTTCTAGATGATGGTATGCTTTATGAATATCAAGAGTTTAAAAATACTTACTTCCTTTACTTTTATTAAAAACGTCTTCAATCATGGGAATTGGGTATCTTGTATCCATTAACTGGGTATTGAGTGTCAATTTAAAATCAAAATACAGCCTGACATCACCATTGGGTTTTGGAACAAGGGGTGGGCCCCATTCTGAATGTTGTACCCTAGTAATTACTCCTTGTTCTAGATTTTCTAGTTCTTTTTTTATCTTTTCCTTCAGAGCATACAGTACAGATCTTGCCTTAGAGAATACAGGAGAGATAGATTCTTTGGTTTTTAATGTACATTGATAATTAGGTTTAACTAGGGTTACTTACCCAATACCGTCAACGATTCTAGTGATGCTTAGTAATTGTTGATTACTATAGTTTCGACCTCATTGGGTCATTATCAAATCATACAAGACGTCAGTTTCACAATCTCACTTCTGACTTGAAGTTTGTCAATTGCATGTAGTTTAAATGTAATAATAAAACTGTTGACTTGTAACACATATTCACACATTCACATTAACACTTATACTCATCCATATACTTTACATTTAGCACACTGACACGTATTAAAACTTGTTGCCGGCCGGCGTTGCGATACCGAACTCGGTACAGATCGTTGAGTTCGGTATCGCAACGCCGGCCGGCAACAAGTTTTAATACGTGTCAGTGTGCTAAATGTAAAGTATATGGATGTGTATAAGTGTTAATGTGAATGTGTGAATATGTGTTACAAGTCAACAGTTTTATTATTACATTTAAACTACATGCAATTGACAAACTTCAAGTCAGAAGTGAGATTGTGAAACTGACGTCTTGTATGATTTGATAATGACCCAATGAGGTCGAAACTATAGTAATCAACAATTACTAAGCATCACTAGAATCGTTGACGGTATTGGGTAAGTAACCCTAGTTAAATTAGTTACTAAAACGATTCTGGAGGCAAAAAATATGAATATGATAATTAGGAATGATACCAACCTTACTTTGAAATATGTCCTTGTAAGTTTCACAAATTGCTTTCTTTATGTCATTAACATTTTAAAAATTCTTAAAGCATTTGTTGTTTACCTGGTTTATGCTCATATTAAGATGTCTCAATCAAACTCTACCTAAAATCGCTGAAGAGGGTTTTTCAACAACATAGAGTTCTTCTAAGGATTTAATGTTTTTTGTATTCTACTGGAACTTTCACTATTCCTAAGGGAGTAAACTCATCACCAGTATAGGTTCGGAATAGTATGTTAGTTTTTTGAAGATTGAGATTAAGATGCAGATCTTTGTAATCCTTCTTATTCATAATAGTAATTGGACTTCCAGAATCAATTTCGAAAAATTTAGTTTTTGAACCAACTTTTATTGGTGTCATGAACTTAGAAAAATCATTGTGATTGTTTACGGTGGTATGATTTTTTAATGAATCACTTCATTAATGCTGTTATAGTAATTTTCATAGTTTGAGTCTGAAGTTTTCTCAGCAATGTATTTTGTATCCTCGCTGTTAGTATGAATATTCTTTTTTATCTGTTTCGTTGGTTTTTGTTTCTGCCTCAATGTGTATATGTATACTTTTGAAAAATGCCCAGTACGACCTCAAGAATTACATTTAAGTGATGTTCTGTTTCGTTTATATTCATTTGTGTCATGATTATTGTATCTACATCTTAGACACACTCCAGTTAAACCAAGAGTTCCCAAGTCAGTTGAAATATGAAATGTCCATTTTTTCTTTTGTACCGTTTTTATACAGCCTATTGACTTCTCTTTCCGTTTTAAATGATGAAATTTCTTTGTTTCCTTATTTAGGAACTTCTAATGCTAAGGCAATTTCACATGCACGGTCAAAGGTAACTAACTGATTTCTCTTGCAAATGTGATTAATTGACCCTTATGTATGGGTCAATCAATCCTCTAATGAACTGGGCATGTAGGAATTGGTTTGCATTTGATTTGCCACAGTTACTGTTTTAACAAACGAAATTACATGAAATTGTTAACTTTCGTAAGGCAGCAATAAAGTCTGCTACGGATTCATCAGCAGATTGCATTTGGCAAAGAAATTTGTGTTGTTCTGTATAAACATTGGGAGTAGGACATAAATGTTTTCCAGTAAGTCGATTAACTGTGGATACAATTTGGTTGCAGGCAGGTCAGGTGCTGTTAAGCTTGAAAGAAGCTGAACTCGAGCTTTTACTTCATTGATTTGTTCTGTATTTGGATCTAATTTCAGCATAAACAAGTTATCAAGCTTTCCTTTATAGCATTTAAAAGTTTCTTTGGAATCGTCAAAAACATCAAATGTCATATTTATTAATAGTGGGTTATGCGATGTGTATTGTGTTCCGCACGTTTATTTTTACATTTAAATACATGAATTGCACAAACTTGTCGCAGTAGTTGTGAATCCGTACTGTCACGTGATGATTCGAATGACCCCAAAGCGAATTTTTAACAACGCCCACTTCACCACTTGGTGTATTGTAAGTTAACCAGTTAACAGTTAGTTTAACGATTTCTGGGCGCCAAAAATATGTGGATTAATTGGAATTTATATCCACCTTACTTGAAATATGTCTTGTTAAGTTACTAAATTGTTTTTTATGTCTTAATTTTAAATAATAAAGCATTTGTTTTTCCTGTTTTCTAATTAGTGTCTAATCATAATTTACCAAAATTCATTTTCAACTACATTATTTGTTGGATTTAAATGATCTTTTTTTTCTACTGTTTATATTCTATGGTAATATTCACAGTTTATATATATGTTAGTTTTTTGAAATTGGATAAGATCAGACTTTGTTTCTAATCATAAACTAAACTTCACAAATCAATTTGATATTTAGTTTTGACAAATTTAGAGAATTAGAAAAATTATAAATTTTTATGTTATTTTAAAATCACTTATAACGTATAAATTTTCATAGTTGATTGAATTTTCTCACAATGTATTTTGTATCTGTTTTATGTATTTTTTTTATCTTTATTTGAGTTTTTGTTTGCCTAATGTGTATATTATTATTTTGAAATAGTTAGACAGAAATTTCATTTTAATTTATTTCGTTTGTATATTCTTTGTTCATATTATTGTATCTACTTTAGAAATGTAAAGTATAATGTTTTAAAATACAAATGTCCATTATATTCTTATTTATTTTTATACAACTTAGAATTTTTCCAAATGAGAATTTTTTTTTTATTTAATACTTCTAAGCACAAAATTGCCGTAATAACTAGTGATTTATCTTGCCAAATGTATTAATTGATTATTATGTATCAATTTAATATTGTAGAATTTTTGATTGATTTGATTGTGATACTCTGTCTACATTTTGGTGTTTGTTCTGTTGTACTTGTTGAGACATTGTAACAGTATCAAATTTATTGACTTAAGTAGCAATAGCACTAGTTAATGTAATTACATTCTCATCTGCCATTATGCTCTGTGATTTAATTAACAGTATCAAGAAATAAAAAACAAGAGTTAAAAATTGTAAAACAACAAATAATAAAAGTAAGCAACATATTCATGTTTAAAATAATTAACAATAGAAAATTCAATAACTAGTTTACCTACCTTGCCAAAATTGTTATATATTAACTTGAATTATAAATAGATAAATCCTCAAATTAAGTTTGTTGAATATTTTTATTCACAAGATAAAGAAATCTTATTTACAAATTTAAACAATCTAATAATCAACAGCTTGAAATAATTATATTAAACTATTAACACATGTGGTTTAGTTGGTAAATACATAACATGTAACGTCTTTTCAGGTACAGATAGACAGTAGGTTCTAAAAAACCTAAACTGTGACTGTATTACAGAGAAATGAGTCCACTGGTATAATTATCCTCATTTTCTGAAACAATTATCCAGAGTCCAGTTCCATTAGAAGTGGATAATAGATAATAATCTCAATGTTTTGAACTTACTCCACTATTATGACCTTATGACAACTTGTCATGTTTCATTGGTTACAATAAAGGATTAAGAGTAGCAAACATCAAATATTATCAGAACAGCATTATTTATGTATTAAAATTAAAAACCAAAACAGAATTTCACTGCATCAGGAGAATGACCCGCAAGGAGTAAAAAGAAACATTTAGAGTTGAAAATAAAATTAAAGATCTTAGATGAATGCAATGCCTTAAGACTGGCCTCAAAGTTTACACTAAAAAAAAAAAAAAAAAAAAAAAAACCAGTGGTTTAAACTTGGATTTGGTTTGGTTCTTGCTAAGCTATAGACATACAAAATTGGTTGGACCAAACTTTTTGAGGATGATGGATTGGTTGGAGAGGTTTGAACACCGTCCTAGATCCTCTTGATATTTAGATTACGGTTTTTGGAAAAATTTAAAAAGCAGACTTTATCAAAACAAGCCCAATAACATAAAACTACACGACAAACTAACAAAATACACAGAACACATGAAGCAGGGGAATTTCTTACAGAAGTAAGTTATTTTGAACATTCATTGTAAAATAGTTATGCTGTTATAATATCCAAATCTAAACTAATGGAATAAATTACTACTTTTAACATAAAGTAATATTTATAAATTTGTACTGAATGTTATTTCTAGTCCCTTTCAGAGTTCCCAATGGAAGAGGACAGTTCCCCACCCTCACACAAACAGTATTGACCTATCTACTCATACAGTGATATTGATTCTTCCACCCACACATACATGTACAATGGTGATGAGCCTCACTCCCACCCATTCATATCCCATGGTGTTGACATACCCACCCACCCATCCATACACTGGTATTGACTCTCCCGCCCACTCATACATGTACGATGGTGATGACCTGTATGGTCTTAATTTGCATTGTCAACAATTTACAAATATAATTCATACAAATTAAAGAACTTAATATTTTCTCAGTAAGCTCTTGTTTAAATATTTAAACCACTACCATTTTCTAAAAAAAAAAAAACTTTTTGAGATTGGATTTGATGTATACTTTTTCATCTAAGTGAGATATTTAATTTGATGTACAACTCAGTTTATGCTCTCATTTACGATTTTCTACTTACTCTTTATTCAACATCCCAGGATTAGGTGAAAATTTGATATTTGTTTCAAAAAAGGATTTTCAGGAATAAAATTAAGTTTCACTTTTAAATTTCAGAATATAATTTAAAATAAATCTCTGACGAAATACTGATTATTTAATGCCAAGTGAAGTGTGAAATTAGTTTTTAACTAAGAGGTCCTGAATCCAACCTGACGATTTTAACAAGAGTCAGCTCTTGTTGAAATTAAAAAAGGAATTTTATTTATGTTAATTAAAATGGATTTAGCCAGTTTAGAGTAATATGGATGTCTTATCTGTGGTCCATGAAATAATGGAGTCCTTGGGCTGGACTCTTCGCACACTGGTATAGATGGTAAAAAGACAATACACTAGACTAGAAGGATTTTAAAAATATAATAAAGATAACTGTTGCCCAAACCTTTTCAAAATTATTGTTAAAGAAATACTGTCCCAATACAACAGAATTAAAGTTTATTGAGAGTAAATGGTACCTGATATATGCCCACAGTATGAGGGTGAGCAGAGTTATTCCCATGACAAAGTTGCATGTGTTGGCTAGTGGATACAAGCCCAACAAGTTGAACACTCCGGACATAATGTACGCTATTACAGCTATAACAAAGAATACAGCTGGTGTTCTTGCTGCCTTGAAGATATTTTTGCTTTCGTTGTGCCCTTTGAACGCTTCGTAAAGTTCTTCTATGTTCTGAAACATTAATATCATTATTTATTACAATAGTTACCTTAAAAAAAACCCAATTTAAAATTAGAAAATAAAAATACATTTTCCATCAACTGATTAAATACAATGCTTTTAGAACCCATAATGCTGAATTTATAGATGATTGCATGTCGCTCAAAGTTGACCTATGTAAAGGATATAGGCGAGTAAAGATTTATGAGATAGCTGAGGCCATGGGTATTTTGGAAGACAGGGAGCGATACATTTGCAAGAAGAATTAGGGATGAGCAAGCTTTGCACAAGGTGAATGACGACTTTGCTGAATGCAGGTCAAAAGCAAATGAGCAAACGACATTCGCAGCAATGTTTGGATTGATTCAAGAGGGACCCGACCGATTTTGTGCAGAGATTTGTCACCATGAATGAGACATGGGTGGAACCCAGTGGTGCAGCGCCAAAGAACGCCAAGTTAGTTGCATCTGTTGGAAGGTCATATACAGTGTTTTGGGATGCCAAAAGGATCCTGTTTAAAATTATACCTTGAACAGGGCAGAATAATTTCAGGCGTGTATACTCTAACCTTCTTGACCAGCTGGATGTCAAAATTTGTGAGAGAGGCCTGGTTTGAAGAAGAAAAAATTATACTTCAACAGAACAACGCACCTGCTCACAAAAGTGTTGAAAATAGGAAAACTGCGGGATTTGAGGTACGATTTGCTAGGCCGTTTCCCCTATTCTTCTGATTTGGCACCCACAGACTTCGACCTCTTCCTAAACCTAAAGAAATATTATACTGTCTATTTACGCATCCATATATCACGTTGAGAGGGCTGTAGATGAATATTCTAACAGCCTTCCAGAGTCTTACTTCCGGGAAGGAATTAAGCTATTAGAGATATGCTGGACAAAGTGTGTTGAAGTTAAGGAAGATTACATAGAAAAAGTTTTTATAGAAAATTACATTCTTTCATTGTCAGGCCTAGAAATGTTCTCCCTGCTCTCGTATATAGATAGTCCCGACGATCTGAGCCTGTTACTCAATAAATATAGGTTGGCCTCACATATTAGTGTGTGAGAGTTAATACTCCTTTTTCCTTAAACAATTTTCTTGTTGTATATTTTCACTTTGATTTATATTTCCTTCTTTCTTTCAATGTTCAGCTTTGCCAATCTAATACATGTCGACGGACTTAAAATTGTGCTCACTTCTTAACATCAACATAAACAGCAGATAAATATACTTTGAGTTTCTTTTTCAAATTTAAAATGGTGGCCAGTTAAAATTGTTCACTCCAAATATACTATAAACAAAAAATCATTTAAACATTTAAAATGGTCACCATGGCAAAAAGGTATTTTTCTGTTGTTTATTTATGTTGATATAAGAATTTTACAACGTTTCAAGTCAGTCTGTCAAACTGTTCTTGAGACAGACAGACACTAGTTGAAGCAGAATTTGAAAAAAAATTATCCCGTATTATTTGCTCTAAATTAGATGTACAATCCTAATATTATCAGTCAGGACACCTTTTTTGTGACACCCTGGATATAGTAGGGTTCATTAACATTATTTTTTATAACAGAACGAAAATATTTATATGGATGTATTTTCAACAACTGCATTTTAAATTACAAAGTGCTACAAAATGCAATTAAAGGATAACCAAACACAAGCTTAGGTGGGGAACCATTTATTACAGCAGGGCCATAGCAACATTTAAAAAATTGATGTAAACAGCAACTATTATTTTAGTTTGTGAAGTTGTTGAGGCAATGTATCTTACCTTTTCTCCAAAGAATGGTTTATTTATATATATATATATATATATATATATATATATATATATATATATTTTATTAATATATACTAATAAGTTTTATTATTGATGTAAATTTACTAAAAGTTAACCCTTTAACACTACAATCGTGTACACTTTTAAAAGAATTTTCAGTCATGTTTTGTAAAGGTAGTTCTGAATTAGTTCCTTGGTTTGTGTTGTAGTTTGGAGACAGGTGTATGATTGCTTACTCAATAACTGATACTGGATCAGTTTATTAATTCTTTACACACTGTTCATCAAGATACGGGCTAATATTCATTTCGAATGAGTGTAGATGAGCATATGAAGTAAATGTTATACACTAAGGCAGAATAATACTTAGAAAGTGTCATTAATTAATAATAGTCCAATGACAAATGAGCAGCCGGCGGTTATCAGCTGATCCCTTTTAAAATTTGTTATGACTCTGATTAGGATCAAACTGAGAACCTTAAGCTTATGAAGTTGGGCTTTAACCAACTACACTACCCCAACCATTTGTCATGCAGTAAAATTTTGGTAGCACTGCTGTTCACAAGAAGCACTTTTATACATTCAGTGCTACTTTGCAATGATCTATCACATAAATAAAACTGTTTAGAAATAATTGGCAGTTATTTTGTAATGTAAAGGGTGCTGTTTAACAAATAAGTCTTATATGGAGTAAGAAACACTTTGATTCTAAAGAGTAAAGACAAGGCAGAGCCTGATGTACATATGTATTTCTGACAGCCAGTCGACCTTATTAACAATGACTACACTCCTTCATCTACACTCATTCGCCACTCATATTTGTCCATATCTACACTCAGCGTCTTACTAATGAATAAGTTAAAGGTTCCAAGTATTGTCAGTCATAATACATTTTGAAAGGGATCAGTTGATAAACATTAGCTGTTCATTTATGAGTGGGCTATTAATTAATGACACATTTTAAGGAATAGCCAGTTCGTAACCATGACTGCATTCCCTCATCTACTCTCATTCAAAATCCATATTCGTCCAAATAATGATGATCAATGTCTTGGATATATATTTGCAAAATGCTGCCATTGTGTCAATGAGCAGTATCAAACTGTTAGGAGTGCGGACGACTTAAGACGTCCGTTATTCAATACTGTTAGTCAGTGTCGCACTTATCATAAGAGTGACCCCTGGGAGTACAAAAAAAAAATTCTAAAAATATTATCAAACTGTTATACTTTATTGAAAATAGTAATTTATGATACAATATGGTAATATTAACAAAACAAAATGGCAGAAACAGTGATTATAAATAGCAAAATTAACCTTTTTCCATTGTATGAAACTGTTCAAAACATGGTTAAATACAAGTGCAATTTCAAATTTGGAGCACTTAGAAGCTGTGTCTTTACGTTGTGTAGCCCTATGTGTAGTATGAGCGCGTACAACACATTTCCTATTGTTTTCTTTTAGCTCTGCCCTTTCTCATTGGGAGTGGTTGCATGAAGTGGCGGCCGGAGAGGCAGAGCTCATGTTTGTCGCCACTCACTGGGTGTGCGACAGTTGATTCCTCTCTGGGTATCTTATGTCAAATGTGTTATCGTCTCCCTCATCACTTGATTCATAATCTGAGCCTAAGCTATCCACACCAGATCCAATTACTTCACCATAGTTGTCTATTTGTAAATTCTCCTCTTCGTCACTAAAGATTGCTTCAAGAATTTCATCGCTTCGCTCTAATTATCTGTTATTATTGTCCATTGTAATAAATAAGTAGATTGATACCGATAAATAAGAATTGGTCGGTAGCATAGTTGGTTCAATCCCAGCTTCATGTGCTATTGGTTCTCAGTTCGATCCCAATCAGAGTCAATACATTTTGATGAGGATCAGCTGATAATCACCGGCTGTTCATTTGTCATTGGGCTATTAATTGACACTTTCTGAGGAATAGTTGGCCTTAGTTGTAACAATGACTACATTCGCTCATCTACACTCATTCGAAATCCATATTCGCCCATATCTTGACGATCGGCGTCTTATGAATAAATAAATAAATAACAAAATAAACTAATTATTGTACAACACTGACAAACTTCTAAACATAATTACTGTACAACACTGAGAAATAACTAAATACAATATAACACTGGCAAAATAATAAATGTAATTAGGCCTACTATAGGTTTATACGTGACGTAAATATAGCCAAACGCAGTAAGGTTAGAAACTTTGAGAAACAGAATTGGCGTGCTAGGAAACTACGTGGAAAACACTACAGCTGGCATTGAAGCGTTATCTATCAGCTGACTAAAATGGTCAATAGGACGCAGGAAACATACGGAAGTTTATACGGTTACATCTACATTTAATTACAGCTGAAATTTTACAGTAAATATTAAGGATGTCTAAGTACGTCCATACTCATATTGGCACAGACGTCTAAAGACGTCCGTACTCGTTTAGGATCATTTTGCTGCACTCGTTAACAGATTAACAGTCTTTATCGCTTGCTACCTGGGTAATCAGCTGTAGTTTCAAGCAAGGGCCACCTGACTACTAAGGCAGATAGGCATCACATATGTTAAAGAGAGATCTATAGAAAGGTGAAAATAAAAAGTCTAATTAAGGTTGTTGAATATTGTCTTTAATTAGTTGTCATAGTTGAAAGATGTTACTGAAAATTGAATTATAATTGATTATTCATCTCAATACAGTTCTGTACTAAATTAGCAAATTAAATAAATATTTTAAAAATAGAAATAACATTATTTAAGTTAAAGAATCAAAACTTATTTTATATCATATATAGATAGTTTATTAATAAATAACACACTAAACCTACGCCTATCATATGTACAGAGGCAATTAACAGGAAAATCAACTTGTAGGCACATATGCATGACAATTGTAGTTATTATGTCAATGTTAATGTATAACTATGCAGGTTAAAAATACAAAATATGGAATAATAAGAAAGAGAGAATGAATAAAAAGGAATGGAACATATTAGAAGTTATAAAATTAGCATAACCCATAGATAGTATGGGATGAAAAATCCAAGAAAATTTGGCAAAGAGATGTACCCCAAATTGATATTACCATTTCAATGGGATTTAATTACAAAATAAATTACTAATAATGAGAAAATTTTTTGTTAGATGAAGTTACATTGTTTAAATTTCATTCTGTAGCAGCGTAGCAAACAATGTTCCACTATGCAGGTTATAGGGCACTTGCCTAGAATTAATTTAACAAGAGAGATAGAGCATCAGTAAAAACTATCTGAATCACTAAACAAAATACAAATTGATGGTGTCATAAGCTCCTTAACTTCAGGCTAGAGAGAAGAGCAGACTTATCCCGTCAGATCCCAAGTTGCTAATCAAGTGTCAGTTAAGATGCTTGATAGTTTTTTATCAAGCACTTAAATGTTGAGTGTCATATATGTTTTAATTTAACATCGTGTCTTAAAAACAAAATTTATTATTGAGAGAAAAGTCTGATTGCAGACCGTATATGTTTTAGGCGTTTAGCCAAAAGTTTATAGAAGTAGTTACAGTCAAGCTAACAATAAAGTAAAATCCATTACGAATGTGGAACATCATTGTTCTTACAATTTCCAAGTTTTATTCCACATTTTCTAACCTATCCCAGTTTTTCAGATTTTTTCCAAGTTTTCTAGGCTACGAGGGCGGTTCAATAAGTCCTTAGAAAATACAAGATAAGTCGCAAAAAGTATCAATATTGTTTTATTTTTATTTACTATCATCTGTTGCTTGACAACTGTGAAAGTTTCAGTTGATTTCATCAGCTGATTTCATTGTTGTCGTTTGAATCAGGAAAGGTTTGTTTATTTAGAATGATGGACACAAGTGAGTTACGTGCTGTGATTAAACACTTTCATTTGAAAGGCTTAACACAGAAGGAAATCAAAGTTGAGTTGGATGCTGTTCATGGTACATCTGCTCCTGTGTTGGCAACTGTTTATAACTGGGTAAACGAGTTTAAACGTGGCCGTACATCCACAAAAGATGAACATCGTTCAGGGCGCCCAGTGGAAGTGACAACCCCAGAAATGGTTGACAAAATCCACTATATGGTTTTGAGTGATCGGCGAATCAAAGTGCGTGAAATAGTTGAAGCTACAGGCATATCACAAGGCACAGTGTTCACAATTTTGCATGAAAAATTAAATGTGAAAAAACTCTGCAAGATGGGTGCCGCGCTTGCTCACAGAGGAGAATAAACGCATTCGTGTGGTTGATTCTAAGGCTGTCTTGACAGTATTACGTCGCAATCATGGTGAGTTTCTGCGTCGATACATGACTGTAGATGAAACATGGATCCACCACTACACTCCAGAGTCAAAGGAACAGTCGAAACAGTGGGTTTTTGATGACGAACGGGCTCCAAAGAAGGCAAAGACAGTGAAATCCGCCGGCAAAGTTATGGCCACAGTTTTTTGGGATGCACAAGGAGTAATCTGCATTGATTACTTGGAAAAGGGAAAAACGATAACTGGAGAATATTATGCATCGTTATTGGACCGACTAAATGAAGAAATCAAGACAAAACGTCCGCACTTGAAAAAGAAAAAAGTTCTTCTGCATCAAGACAATGCACGTGTACACACCTGCGCAGTTGCCATGGCAAAAATAATGGAATTAAAGTATGAGTTGTTACCACATCCACCTTATTCACCAGATTTAGCCCCCAGTGACTTTTTCTTATTTCCAAACTTGAAAAAATGGCTCGGTGGACAAAGTTTTATGTCAAACGAAGAAGTGATTGCCCAAACGGATGCCTATTTTGAGGAATTGCCAAAATCCTACTTTTTAAATGGCTTATCCAACGCCTAATGAAGTGTATAGAGCTAAAAGTAGATTATGTTGAAAAATAAACAATAGTTTACCCGAAAAAATGTCTTTTTCTATCTTATTCTAAGGACTTATTGAACCGCCCTCGTAGCACACTAAACACTACGTATTTACGATAGCAGATAAATTGATGCTGGCTTAAGTAAGATGTGTTGAGTAGATTACACTTAGTAGATTTTGATCTCAATCCTCATAATACCAACACAGTGTTCACTTATTCATTATTCATCACCAAGACGCCGATCGTAGAGATATGGGCGAATATGAGGAGTGAATGAGTGTGATGAGTGTAGATGAACGAGTGTAGTCATTGTTACTATCTGAGTTCGACTTAGCTCAGAAAGGACTATTTATTAATAGCCCAATAGCCAGGGCAACTATGGGACCTACAGATTTACGTGGAATCCGAACCACGTAGTGTTGGTCTGATTTTCAGCTAACTGACAAGTCTGACACTCAGTTCTCTTCCTTACACAACATCTGAACCTTGACTACCATTCAACATGGACACTCCAGACTTCTCTAGTAGTGTCTACGTTGACGACAACCATAGAGCGGACGCCGTGTTGGTATTAAGAGAACCGAACATGGAACCTATCGCCTACAATCTCCCAAACACTTTGTCCCCAAGTAGATAGGTTACAGCACTGCGCCACCAGTGCCAACATATATGTTGCCATTGATATCAGCCAAAAATCAATGGTTCATATTAAATTATAAGCTGTTGGATGCCTGACTATTAACAAAATGGTCCTTTCCAAGGGTCAGTGAACCTTAGTTACTAACAAAGACTACATTTATGAATTTGAACTTATTTACAACCCTTATCTGGACAATCTGTATCTTAATGACATATAAGAGAAGTTTGGTTGATAGGAACCTTTTTTGGTTGATAATAATTGTTTTCCGAGTCAAGCAAGCACTAAGAATTTTAACAGTATACTGAGTTAAAGAAAAGTTCTTGGTCTTAAAATATATAGGCCCAAGTGTAATTGTGACTTCTAAACCAGAAGAGTGGCCGAGATATTACAGTTAGTACCATTAGGATAGGAACCTTGATAGAAGTATTACAAACTGCACATTGAATTAATTGTTAGCTGTCAACAAAGCCATTGAGTATTTATTGCATTATGGTGCCATTAAGTTTTATTAAAATTATGCTATATACAGAGACATTTCAAGCTTGATTTTTGTTTTATACATGGATACTTCTTCATAAGCATGAAGTTTTTTCAACTTAAAATGTCTAGTATCATGTTTTTCACAGATATAAGTAGTTATAATAGAAAAAGGGAAAAACTGTAAATCATATACATATCCAGAAAGTACCTCTCTTTATTAAATAAATAATCAACAATAAGACATGAACAAATGGTGTTTTGTAACTTTGTTTCTAAACTATTGGTCGTAGCTGCAAAAGTTTTTATTCCGTTCCTCACATTTTTGTTTTGTATCCCAGAGTGTAACAAAGACTGGCCATATTATGGTATGAAATTATTAGTTTCAATTAACTAAACTTCACTCAGTCAGTGGATTAAGTGACCTTACAAATATTTTGTGTCTGTGTGAGATTAATGTGGTTTAAAGAAATTGAACGGCAATACATTACTTTCTTGTGTTCAAATGGTATTAAATTTAAATCTAATATTTCTCTTGGTTGTAGCTTATTCTCTTAAGTTAAATAACATATGTTTGTTTTTGTATTTTCAATCATGCTAAGGTAAGCAAATTTCACACATCAACAGTGCTTTGACATAGTGTTGTAACCCAGCTAATAGAATCTGTTTTCAGTCTTCTTCAAACCAACAAAGAGCCCACCTATTGATTGCCATCAGTGAGGGCACTATTAAGACTTAATGTGTGTTCATGTTGGGTGATGACCAGAATGCTCAGAATGAGGAGAACATCAGGCTTGTCTGTTAGGCAAAATTAGACTAATACTAAGTGGTTTGGATTCCATATTAATCTTGAAGTCCGTAACTTGTTTGGATCTTTGTATATCTATAATTCATATATTGACAATCAGAGTCTTAATGATAAATAAAATATATTTAACCAATAATTAAAATGAATAAATTCTTCATCAAGATATTTAGGCATCAAAACGCAATTAAGAGAGTTGTCGTTGTTTGGATGATGTGGCATGGATTTTTATTTGTTTGTTTCTAAGCCTCTTTTTGAAATCTTTTTACTACAAACATTGTTATTTTTTTAAATAAAATATCTAACTGAAAACTACTTCTTACTATTCTTATTGTACTGAGTCTCTGCCCAGTCTTCATAAAATGGTTGGTTGTTTTCACTTCTTACGGCAGAGAGTAACCATTAAACACTTTTATTTAAAGGCTTGCAAGCAGCTGATCTGGGTTCAATTCCCAGTATGAGCACTACATTTTTACTGCTGAGCCGTCCTGTAATTTGGAAGTCACATTGTCATTGACCCAACGAGCCTACATAACACAAATGAGTCTGGTGACTTGCTGGACTACAACATCATTTTTAAAAGTATTTTGTAATTCCTTCTTAAAAAATGCTTAAATAGTTTTATTTACATCCTCCGTTTTATTAACAGTAAATTTTTTAACTTAAACTCACAGTTTGTGTTATAAGGCTCTTAACTTGTAAGAGTTTGGTCAGTACTGTACTAATTGTCATGTTTTATTTATACCACATAATGATATTTCGTCATATGAAGTTTGATACACATAACCTCGACTGGTGGTTACTTGTATGTTCATGAATATTTTTTCTTAGAGAGATGAAGGAATATATTAGTTGGATATTGGATAAAGATGACAATTTTTGTCCGTAGTTTTTTAATGGGGACTGACATGAATGTTAGTTGTTTAGAAAAGTCTTGTTTAGAAACATGAAGATCGGCTTTTTTCGGTCTAAATATTTGATGTTTTGTACTTGAAAAATATGATGACAGCCTACTTTTAATCAAAAGAAAATAAATCTTGCTCCTCATTGGTATTTTCATTAATATTCTGGTTATGTTTTATGAACACATTACAATTTACTTAAATAAATGATTATACCCTACTTTTTTATCAAAGGATAATACATCTTGCCCTTCATATGTACGTTCAATAATGTACCTTAGCACCGTTTTAACGTTGTAAGATATTCAAGAAAAAGCCATCAATGTGTCGCCAAATGTTTGCGTAAAAAGAATCAGAAGACTATCACAGGATTTGTTTCCATGTTTAGATTGTTGTATGTACTAATGCACTGTAAAAACTTTCTGAATCATTATTTAATGTGATAAATATTTCAATATAAAAAAATTAAAGCTTAAATTAATTATATTTAATCCTTTATATGTACTATGTAGTCAAATACATATTCTATAAAAAACATTGTATATTTGATTCCCTCAATTTATACAGTGATTCAGTAATATTAAAACAACATTTAGTAATCTAACACCCCACCAGTTCCGTAACTGCCAGATTATCAAGAGTAAACTGTACCAACAATGCCATGTATCAATTAAAACTGTAACTTCTATACCCCATTCATTGCTCTGATAGTTAATTTTATAGACCAGAACTAAAATTAGAAAAAAATACAAATAGGTAAGTAGCTGAATATGCTATACAATCTTTTGTTTAGAAGGTAACCCATTAATTCAAGTCTGTTTCTAAAGGCAATTTCCAAAGATTGTTGAAGAAGACCTTGACATTTTTTTTAATAAACGATTAAGAAACTTTTTACTAAAAAAGCTGTGGGATGAAAGAATGTATATACTCCATATACAACCTTTTGTTTAAAAGGTGACCCATTAAATTCAAGTCTATTTCTAAAGGCAATTTCCAAAGATTGTTGAAGAAGACCTTGACATTTTTATTAATAAACGAAAATTTTTACTAAAAAAGCCGTAGAATGAAAGAGTGCAGCATATACTCCATATACGACCTTTTGTTTAAAAGGTGACCTATTAAATTCAAGTCTATTTCTAAAGGCAATTTCAATAGATTGTTGAAGAAGACCTTAACATTTTTATTAAATAAATGATGAAGAAACTTTTTACTAAAAAAGCCGCGGGATGAAAGAGTGCATATACTCCATATAAGATCTTTTTTTTAAAAGGTGACCCATTAAATTCAAGTCTATTTCTAAAGACAATTTCCAAAGATTGCTGAAGAAGACCTTGACATTTTTATTAAATAAATGATTAAGAAACTTGTTACTAAAGGAGCCATGGGATGAACTGATGCATATACTCCATATACTATACAGTTGAGCACAAACAATAAACATTCACAATAAGAAGCTGGGTGGCGGTAACAACGAAACAAAAATCTTACTTCAGCCTTCTCTTAGGGGAAAACCAATTAAGGTAAATGTAGGAAGTTGTTGATTAGAACTTATAACGTGTCTTCTATAATAAAGAATGATTCTTTATAAGGAAAACTTGAAGTTTATACAAGAATTAACTCATTCGTCCTTATTTTATCAGTTTGTTTTAATAGAAAATTAATAGAACAAATCTGTAACATACCATGTAAAATAATGATTATAAACTGATGAATCCAATTGATCAGCAGTTTAACTTTTATCCTAATTTAAAGCTGCACAAAATTATACAGGGTGATTTTTTTTAAGTGTGCCATTATTTGGATCTTTTAAACCTGCAGAGATACGACTTTAAATAGGGAATGTAACCAACATTTTCCTCATTAATAAAAATATATGTATTTGAGATGAAAAATACTTTTACCACGCTATAATACTGCACAAAGAGTCTTGGAAGGAGAAATTGACTTGATTGAAGTACTCAAATTATTCTAAAAATCTACGAGAAAATATTTAAAAGTTTTTCATCTTTCATTCCATAATTTGACAAGCCTCTAAAATTATTATGCTCAACAATAATTAAAAAGATATGCCATTAAAAAAAACAGTATACCTCAATAATTCACAATTAAAGACTGTATTTTAGTAAAATATTTATTTAAGTAGTTATAAACAACAAATTGTATAAAAATAAAAAAGACACATATCCAAATAAAAGCTAATTAAATGGCAGAAAGACAATTGTTAAACAAATGTTAATAACAAAATGAAAACATTATACAATAATCACTTTTGAAGAAATACTTAAAATATAACAAAGCAGACTTAACAATGGTTCCTTTCTAGTTGCAATAACTCTACACATATTTATACATAAATTCATTTTAACAACCTGAACACTCATTAAATGTATTAAATCACAACCTTACAACCAAAGTCTAGGTGATTCATACCAAAACGAGACAATTTAGTTACAGCAAATATTCTTTTCAGCAAGAAACTGCTACAGGATATCAGCGACATGATAAATTTGTGATGTGCCTTTGAAATGACGCGAAACATAAATTCAATATTTAGCATATAACATGTCAACTCCCAAGGAATATATCATAGTTAAACCTAAAAGTATCAGATCCTAGGACCAATTTTTAAAGCAACATTTTTATGTACAATGACTTGAAACAATATTGAGTGAATTTTTGCATCTACATAAAAGACCTCTTTATATCTCTGAATCTCTTGATATATCAGACTGAATGTTCATAAGTACATGTTATATTTTATTCCTGCTGGCTTTTAATAATTGTGGCTAGTAAAAAAAATTGACAGCCGAAAAAACCATAAATATACCTGCTGGCGACATACTTGGGTATAAATATACGATTTATTTCCATTATTCTTCTACACTACAATTAGACTAGACAGATTGCCACTTGCGTTTAATTTTAGTGCATATAGTTTGAGCAGTGGAGGTGAAAAGAGTAGTTCTCTCTCTCTCACTTCTACAATTCAATGCATTTCTCTCACCAAGTGCTTTAAGTAAGACGCAATCTAAGCGGCTTAACAATACTTTATCAATCGACTTTAATATTACCATCTTCTCAGACGAGAAATATAAAACAAAATAATTAATTTATATAAAGCTTGACATAATCTATAGAGTTTTAGTGCTTTACTTATCAGGCACTGTTTCTTATCATGTAGAAATTAACTTTCTATCAGATAAAAACATTGTCAGGGATAATTAAGATAAATTTAGATTATATTATAGTTTGAAAATTACTCTTTAAAATGTAAACATTCTATATCCTCCAAAAGTGAATAAGACAATAAAAAAGACGTTAAAATACCTTTTTAGTCAATTACTTCTCGTAAATCCAGACGGATGACTTGAGTTTCTAGGTGATTTACCTCATCATCAAATCCTTTAGAAGTTAAGTTGAATGATGTCACATGAAGTCAATGGTAAACATCCTGTCAGTAGTTAATAAACACATGCACAAACACAAACGAAAAACATTAAAATTTGAGCTTTAGGCTTACAATAATGCCTAAAAAAGGTCACCGCCACGGACATGTACAGGACTCCTTTAACTTCTAAAGGATCTGATGATGAGGTAATCACCTCAAAACTTGAGTCATCCATCTGGATTTACAAGAAGTGCATGATGAAAAAGTATTTTAACCGCTATTTTATTGTACTATTTACAAATTTATTGCCATCAGATATAGGATATTATTTGGATCTTTTCCGTTAATTAACTAACATTATATGGTTAGGTTATGTTATACTAAGTTATGACTATGGTAGTGAATTTAACGGAAGAGTTCCTATTATTTTGATGTTTTACAACATTCCCTTATTTATTCAAGTTCTTTAATTTTGTGTGAGAAAGAAAAATCTCGCTTTTTTTTAAAGAATGTTTTGGTAAAGAAGGTCAAGACATTTAAGCGTTTGACTTGTTTGAATGGATAATTTAGTTACTTTTATTTGGAAAATATAAATGGCCTCCTGTGATGTTGTCAATGCATTGTAAAATATTTTAAGAGAAATAAAGATTCTTGATAAATTTCTTTGTTCTATTTCTTTGTAAAATTTAATATTTATGAACCAAAGATGACTGAAATCTACACTAGAGTACATTGTAACGATCACAGTTAAGATTTTATTCTGTCTATCAGCATGTTTTGCCAATCAAAGCAAATGAGCTGAAAACATTAAGCACTATATTATCGACCAATCAGTCAAAATATCTTTGTTGTAGTCTTCCTTTCCATCCTTGGCAGTTAACATGTTACTCAACATTGCCTTGTTATTCACTCTACTAGGAACAAATTCTTTTAACATTAGTGATAAAAAAGGCCAATACTATCTTAAGTACTTATGTCAGCGCTAAACTTCATTAAACACTATACATATAAATGTTGGTAGGAATACTGATCCAAACAAATATACAGATAAAAACAATTAGTGTACAGTTAAACATTTCATAAATACATATGGCTAAAAATACTTTTTAAACATTGTTTTGAAAATTACATTCATAAAATTCTATAATTACACTTTATAGATTACAACCTTGGGCAGATTTATGACATATCAAATAAAAAAATAATATTTATATATAAAGATACAGAAAATATACTTCAATAAGGCATATATTCTAAATAAATTTAAATGACTTGATTTTTACAAAGTTTTCCAGTAAGATTTGATTGTTTGGATATATTCTCAAAATATAAATTCATGCTAATATAAAAAATAAAGACATTTTTATTAAGGTCTAACAAATTATTAGTTTTTCACAAGTCTCTTAATTTAACAAAATGTTGATTTCAGTCTTAATTTTTAATTATTAGGTTGAATTAAAATTTATTGCTTTTTTTTAATTACTGCCCAAAAAAACCTTTTGCTCCCTTTGATAATTTTGTTGTATTATTTAAATTACATTTTTAATTACATTTAATTTTATTCTTCATAGTATCTTGCACATGGAATAGTAGTTATATGAGAGCTTCTCATAAAAAAAGGATGATTTGTTTAAACCTGAGGAAAAGGTGCTTTAGAAAACCTTCACTGTACTCTTCAAGAAAATTAACAAAAGAACATTTTAAATTGAGCCAGTAAGATTTTAATAATTTTCAAGGCGAAATTTACAGAGAACAGACTAAAAATATTTTAGAATCAACAGGGTAAAAACCCTGAGCAGACAATCAAACCTTTAAACCTTTTTGAGCACACAATGCTTATACTTATCCATTAGAGTCTCCAAACTGGTATTAATTATTATAAAAGGTTGATTAACTGAGGGATCGGTCTGCAGTTCAAATATTGAATTTATAAAGAGTCCAATTGCAATTTTTGTGAATCATATTCACATCTTCAGGGACAAGAATTCTTATGAAAATCCAACTTACTTGATTGCAATGTTACCCCAAGTACGTTATGGTGATAAATTTCTGTAAACCATGTTTACCTTCCTCAGACCAGAGGGATTAAAAAAGGAATGACTTAGGTTTTTTACCGAAATCGATCACCATAATATTAGTACATTTCGTTCTTGTATTCTAAAACATTTTTGGTCTGTGATGTTCACATGTATTGTATTTCTACCAACACATGATATGCTGATTAAGGAACTATTTAGATAAGATAGTTATAAAAAGACTTTTAAGATTATAACTTATTTATAATTTTGTCTGTGGTTTTGTTTATTTGTTTATGTAGGGAGGTGTATCAAAAAATCATTAATAGTGTGGAACATGTAAGTTGGTTGTTTGGAAGAATTCTGGTCTTTGAAGATGTGCTTTTGAATTACGAAATTGAAATTGGACTCCAAAGCAATTTAATATTTGCACTGAAGATCGATTTGTCAGGTAATTAACATTTTAAAATACAATACTTGACCTTTGGTCTGCAAATTAAACCTTCCTTAAACATTGAACATGATTTTAATGTACATCTTGTTCAAATGAGCAAATCAGAATCATGCAGATCTTGCATTAAATAACATACAAATTCATCCTTCAGAATCAACTTATTTTCTTCACTTAAATCTTTTATTTAATAATCTTTATATATTAATACTATTATTATAAGGAAATTATACATTTTAAATTTACTTGGTGTTTGAATTTAAATCCCTACACCATAATTATAGGAGTAAAACGAGGGTCATCCAAGAAGAGAAAATATTTTTCATAAAAAATATAGTACAAACAAATATTATTTTCTTTCATAATATTTGTATTCTATTAGCACAGGGCTTCAACAAATGTAAATTATATAAACATTTAAATAAAGTAAAAGTGGACGCTTTTGTTTTATCTCATGATGACCGAGAGAAAAGTGATAACAAACAATTTTTGGATACATTGGACTACCACTTGTATTGTCTATTCATTGCATAATAATCACAAGCTCAATCCTGAAGATGTATAGGTTGCAGCGCTAAAAAGTAGTTAAATAATTGCCAGACACGCCGAAAGGGTTTGTAGTGGAAAAGGAAGGACAAACCTGTTGTCATAGATGTTTCATCTCAGTATCAAAATGATTTGGTGCCGTCCCTTGCAAAGAGAAATTTTATACAGGAAAAGGCAGTTGAAATAAATGAAATACATTATGAAATACAATGGATTTATGAAGGGAGTTGAGGAGGGGGCAATTTGATATGGCTTTCTATCCTGTAGAGTGCAAATTCCTTCATTAGTACAAGAAGATCTCTATCCATTTCAATCATATGTGTCTCCTAAATGTACACCTACTAAATAACATATACAGACAGTATTTATGACGTTATGGCAATTGTAAACTATCTTGGAGAAACTGTTGCCTCAACCAACCATGTTGAATGGTAGTCAAGGATGTTGTATAGGGAAGAGAAACTGAGTGTCAGAATTGTCAGTTAGCTGAAAATCAGCCCAACACTACATGGTTCGGATTCCATGTAAAGCTGTAGGTCCCTTAGTTGCCTTGGCCATTGGTTTATTAATAAATAACTCTTTCTGAGGAACAGTTGATTATAGTTAGTAACAATAACTACACTCGTTCACCTACACTAATCACACTCATTGGTCCCTCATTTTCACCCATATCTTGACGATCGGGGTCTTACTAATGAATAAGCTGTAATTATTATGAGTTAACAAACTTTTCAAGAACAATCATAGATCTGTTTTAAACCTTTTGGTTTTTAAGAGAATTTCTTCTTTACACGATAAACTTAAATGGTCATACTTTTTTTTTTAATCTTTACTCGCCAGTTTACATGGGCTACAAGCCTGTGTGTGAATTTTATTCAACGAGTGAGGTATCAACCGTTGGCTCAGTGGGGATTCGAACCTTGGACCTTGCCTTTCGCAGTCCGAAGCCTTACCCGCTGAGCAACTACACTTTAATGGGCTTCAACTTAATGGATGACCCTCTAACGATGAAACATATTTATAAGCTGCTGTGTGTAAATTGTAAACAACATCATAATTTACACACCAATCTTAGAATAGGTTATACCCTTCACCATTTCCCCAAGTACATTTTTTTGTATTCCCTTGGCACATGAAAACTGGTGATGACATGTACTTCTTACTGTTGGGACCCGACACAATCACAGCAACAATTAAGAAGAGAAATGCAAAGAAAATATACTTCCACATCCCTCCAAAACCCAACTGCTTTGCACTGTTTTGAGAGCGGTAATTTGAGAACATAGCTTCCAAATCCTGTAAAATAAAATTATTGATATACACATTTTTCTGGAGTACATACACATGATCATAATATATAAATTTTCTTAAGTTATTGCTAAATTTTGCTTAAAACTTGATTAGGAATTGATTAACAATGCAGAATTTGAGAGTTTTCAACTGATAATGTTGTGTATTAAGATGTATTACATACTATTCTTTTAAGATGAATAAAGTAAGACCTGTTTAGGGCAGTGCTTTGAGAATTAGTAAAATCCAGCTTACTAGGTCCGTGACGACAGAGTAACTGTGGTATCTAAATGTGTTTTATGATTCAGAAGACGATCAGAGTACTGGCAAGTGTGACGTATACTGTAAAAGGAATCAATTACTGTCGGAATGAGTAAGTTTTAATGTAAATAATAACATTTCTTGGAACAATTTTTTTTCTGATGCAGAACTAGTATTTGTTATCATGATATCAAAAGAACTAAATCGGTCAGACCATTTTATACCTAACACAATCAACCCTTATCATAGAATAACAAAAAAGTCCAAATTGATAAATGTCTTAGTCAAATAAAATTATTTTGCTTTAAGAACTTTTTGTCCTTTTGGTTTTAAGAACAGATTCAAATACATTTTGAAAGGGATCATCTGATTGGAAATTAACCACTTGTGCCATGGCACGTTTCAACTTGTTTCTTGGATTCCTCTCTCTCTTCTCTTTCTCTGTTTTATAGTGTGTTTATATTATTGTCTTGTTTTCGTTGGTTGTTAGGAGTCTGTGTCTTTTTCTTAGCCTCAGTGGTCCTTGGCTGAACTTAATTTTATCGGGATCATTGCAGTTTCTCTGCTCCAGAGTCCAGGAAGAGAGGCAGATCATTAATCCACCTTTATGTTGCCAGGAGACTCAATGATGGACCATCAGGCTGGGCTAACCGCTTGGCTTTCTGCGCTGCCTAAAAAGAGCAGCCCCTACATTCCCCTTTCTTGCTGCGGCTAATACTCTTTCTCCAGACCAAGAACTCTAGCATGCAGGTGGCCTCAATCATAGTTTTTCTCCCCCTGATTGAATTGTGTTGTTCCTGTGTACACTGAACTTGATTTTGTTTTTGTTTGTTGTCACTTGACCTGAGTTTTCGAGAGAACTTGACAATATCTGGAGGAAATTTCTAAATATTTTTTGTTGTTACCTAAGTTTTTAAGTAACAGGGTTCTCAGAGTCTTAGTAACACTGTTTACCCTGGATCGTGAACTGCAACATATTTTATGTGGTTCACTTACTCCCTTCTAAATGAGAGGAGTGACATAATTTATGGTGTTCACTTAAAATCAATAAAACATATGTTTATAATCAAGTGTAATCATTACAAAGTTTGTACTAATCGACGCAGAATGTTCTGTTCTATACATTTCAGATTTTTAATAATTTTTTCATGCAATTTTATAAACGTAGGAAATAAAACTAAAACATGCAACAAGAAACTTCTGCTCAACTCTTGCTTGGCGGGAGGTTGGGAGCGGGAAAAATGGCCAATGTTTGTCGCAAGACTAAAGAATAACCAGAAGACCGAATCAGGCGTAGTAAATGTCAGTCTACTGAGAATGAAATGCTCTATCCAACAAAACAAATTATGATGTTTTAGCTGCATTGGGTATTTTACAACAAATGTTTTTGTCTACCTTTTTTGCGACCGACCCAATAGTGGGGAGCGGCATAATTTATGCTGTTCATAAAAGTTGTTGTTCAAAATTTATTTTTAGCTGTAATCTAAACAATTCATCTATATTTATATTCAGAAATGTGTGTTCTATCAAGTGTTAGTGTTATAAAAATTCCCAAAAATTATTTTATATTTTTTATAATGTTTACAATATGCAAAATTTTGCAAATGCCGTTTACACAATTTGCGCACGCTGACTTATGATGTTATCAGTTTTATACTTTTTGGAATATTTTCATATAATTTAGATTTTCTTCTAGATATTAGATTGTACTAATAAAGCACATATAACAAACAATTATACATACCCCTTATTTTAGATTGTTATGTAATTTTTCACAGACATTTTTCGTTTCTGTGGTAACATTTTACTGTCCCCATAAAACTAAAAATATAAAAATTTGTTTATGGGTACAATATGACTGTTTTTCCTAAACAAATTTTTCTTGTCTATTCAATGGTGATTTTTTGAATTGTTACTTGCAATATTTGATTACCTACAATGATCATACTGTAACTTTGCATATTTGTTTTGTTTTCACGTTTTATGTAAACAAAACATTTAACCCTAGAACTGGCATGCATTTGACTCTTAGCTGGCAGGTGTTTTCAGACCCTTATGCAGCACTTATTTAAAAAAATTTTAACAATTGGTTACTTAGCAACAGTTATAATGTATTATATATCAAATTGTTAGAAATAACATGCTCTACAATATAATAACAATTATGAATGGAATTATCCCTAAAACTGGCAATTTCCCAGCATCCAAACACAAAAAAACACTTTTTCAAAAAAAAAATTTTTTTTTTGGGCACACACTGTCGGAAAACGAATAACTATTTCAAAAAAGTTTAAATGCAAAAAGTGTTCAAAATTTTACAGAAAAAAATAAAATATACACTGTTAATACTTTATCACAACACACAAATTCAGAAAAAAATTTACAACAAACTATGTACAGTGGTGGCGATGGGCTGAAAACGAGTCCGAGTCATCAGAGTTATGGGCTCTCTTTCTTTCAGCCCTGATTGGCCTCCACTATCCACTCCACTACACTGAAAGAATAGGTTTACTATCCCTAGGAGGACAGTTCCTGATACCTGGGTTCCTTGGAATGAATTCAGATGTAAGGTCTATTTCTGGCTCAGGTGGATAAACACGAACCCAAAGACGACCATCGTCTTGTGGTGGATTAGGCCTAGGCCTAGGATTAGGGTCATCGGCATCACTATCTTCACTAGAAGATAAATCATGAGGATCTGGGACATAATCATCCCCACTTCCATCAGAGAAATCTTCTAAATCAACTTGGTCAGGGAAATCTTCGATTGACAAGTCACTTTCTACATCCGACAAATCAGTTTCAAATAAAATGTCACGAATTTCACTGGAAGGTAAATCAGTAAAAATGACGCGGCATTTATACATAACAAAGTACATCAAATGAAAGCTTAGAATCTCACGTGTATAACGATATATTATTTAACCTTCCACTCACTATTTTAGTATTGATAATGAAGTAAAACGTGAGGGGTGTCTAATGCGTCGTGAATGACGACTTTGCCAGTTCAGCGGCAGATTAATGAGTCGTCAAATACGACTTTGCCAGTTCAAGGGTTAAATTTGGAGCATATTTAGTATGTTTTATGATTTTTACAAAAAAAGCTTGTGAAGCGCCAAAAAAAGGACCTAGCAGTTGGGAGTTAGTCCATAATGGTTCACCTGATGATCATGATATTGGGTTAAATTCCTGTAAGAGCCATGCCCTGTTTCGCCAGCAGGATTCAGTGTAATTAGTAAACTGCACTTCTTGAAGATATTTATTGTTATTGTTTTTCAAGTATTATGATTTCTATGTTTTAGGGTGATTACTTACTGTCATTTCTGTCCTTTTTTTAGCCGTACTTGTTCTTTTTTTTATTTTTCTATATGGTTATACTATAGTTGCAAGCCATAATTTTAATAATTATATATTAATCTTTAGTTCTGTTGTTGTTACTATTCATATACTGTTGTTTTGCTTTTTGTGGTTATTTTCTGACCCTCACGGCAGACAAATATTTATTTCAAGTTAGTTGTTTTCATAAATTCTAACATTAATATTTTTGTTTTTGTCTTGTAATTTTTGTTTGAAACTTTCTCTAGTTAACTGGTTTTTCTATTTTAATTAACTTTTTTAATAAACAATATTTCCCGCATAACCTTTTTTTTTTTTTCTTTAACATCCTGAGTTGGTGCATTGTCACTCTCCCTCAGTTGATCCTATTTATGTGAGAGTGGGTTTCACCCTTATTGGAGGAAATAGGAAGAGAAGAGCAATTTGGATTTAGAGATGGAAGGTTAATGGTAGACACTATTTTTGTGATGAGACAAGTTCTAAAAAAGAAGTGGGAGACCCACACAAATTTGCTAAGAGAGTTTGATCATTTTCACTTAACATTGTTATATCTTTTAAGTTAAAAATGCCACTGTTGTAGGGAGAATAAAATTAACAGGATCAGAAGTATTTTTCAAAGATAGAACAATTTTCCAAGTTAAGTATTTATTACATACGAATCTATATGGCTTAGACTTATAGCTTGAGTCTGTACTGACTATTTTTTTGAAATACTACATCCAACTGATTTCAACAAGTTCTACACAACATACTTAATTTTCATGCATTAAAATTTAACAACTTACACAACTTTTGGTAATTTTTATTATTTGTAACACTCACATGCATCATATACTGATTCCAACCATTACTAATCATTTACAATAAGGTAATAAAGATATTAAGTTTAAACACCAAGCGCAAATCTTTCTACATCAAGGCAATATACAGTTTATAGTAAAGCAAATTTTCTAAAATATCTGCTAATTATTGCATTGGCAGGTAAGGTAATGTACAGTATATGTTAATATATTGAAAACAACAAATCAATCAATTGGGAGTTTTAAAGTGCAAAAAAATTCACTGCATAAAAACTGTCAATACGTGTGCAAAATTTGTGTTGTTTGCCATTACGATCGTCTCACTCGGACAGTTCGGTCTTTCTCTGTGTGTTCCATTTAGTTTTAGTGACTTTTTTCATTTTCCGTGATTTTGTTTTCTGTGTTCCTTGGCGTTGTCGGCAAGCTCATAATTCTAGCTTGGCAGCCGCAGATTTTTTTTGGGGCTAGAAACGTTTAGCCCTAGCTCCCGGGTTGAAGAGTCATGGATGGGCACCTGCATGGCTACTGACTGCGTTTTCCTGGAGACACAGTGCGGAACCTACGGGCTGGGACTAGCCTCTACTATGCGTCCGAGCGGCAGCCACTTCTTCACTCTATTCGCGCTGTCCATCCATCGGCCTCCAGGATGAAGACATCAACATGCAGGTGACCCAAACCCAGTTTATTTTTTGGCTCTTTCGGCCCCCCAGCATTAAACTTTTTGAAGATTTTTAAGTGTGTTAGAAGAAGTGCTACCTGTGAAAAACTTGTTTTGTTGTTTCTGTGAGCAGTGTCATTTTAAAGCGAGATATATATTTTGATTTTATTAAAATTTTTTTGTTTATATTTTTTCTTATGGGGGTGTTCTGGTAATTTTCTTCTAAATAACGGGGTTCTCGGGTAATTCTTCACTTGTTGTTCCCATTAGGAGTCGTCCAGCTTAGCCTGCTAGATTTTGGCGTGATTATTAATTTAAATCTTTTGTTTTTTTTTTAACTTTTCCAAATTGGCCAAACCCTGCCAAATTTCTTTTGTTGCCCGAGACCCTGTAAGTTCAGCTGCCGCTTTAAAATTTTATCCTGTAGTTATTGTTTTCTTGTTGTAGTTTATTCATTCATGTATCTGTTATTTAATTATTCTTGTATGTGTTCATTGTTATTATTTATTTATTATTGTCATAAATTTCTAAGAGCTCTATATTTATATATTTATAAAAAATGTTATTAGGCCTAACCTATTTTTTGTTGTAGCTTACGTTCTATTAATACTTTGTAATATTTATATTTGTTAATCTTGTTATTTTTTAATTTATTTCTATTGCCTCGAAGCCAATATATATTTATAAATTTATTGTAACATTTGATAAATATTGTAACTTTTCGCAAACGGTCAACAGCCCGTTTTGTCCGTGGATGTTTTAACTTTTTTTGTAAGTTGATATTTTTGTTATACTTTTGAATTTAAATGTTTTTTTAATTTTCATTGTAATAAACAATATTTTTGCCATTCAACTTGTGTGTTTTTTGTTCTGTGCCGTCCTTCTGAGTCCAGTGCCTTTGCACCCACCCTCGATGGATCCAGCAATGTTTTGATAGTCCAAGGGTGAGTTGCAAATTGAATTCTCAAGTTAAGTTTTAATTAAAAAAAAAAAAAATTAAAACATTAATCCTTTAAGACTTTGTAAAAAAATAATTAAAATAAAATTGAACTATTTTAAAATAAAAATGCTAAAGACTCATTTTGTTTAGTTTTGACACAATATTAATCTTAAACTTTTATTTTTCAATCCAATTCCCTAGGTTTTGTATGCACTGTTTTTTTATTATTAATAACAAGCTTAAATAAATAAACTGTAATATCTTAAGTTCATCATAAAAACCTTTTATTTTTCAAAATATACAATAAAACTCGAAGCATAATTAATTCCAGAATGTTAGATGAGTTAATGTAAATAGAACATGTTTCCATAAGGTGTTTGTAGTAGCAGGCAGGAAGTGATAAGAAAGGATGGAGATAAACAAGGGTGGAGCTCAGGGGAAAAGGACAACTGGACTGTTGAAAAAAACAGAATGGCTTTAATTCCTGGAAAGATGAACTGCCTTTGCATGTGAATTCCTATTCATTACTGTTATCTCTCTCTTTTTACGTGCTGATAAGGAAGTGGCCAGACTATGGGCGAATAATTTCTGACAGACCTGATTTGGCCTAAGTCAGGTCTAAGTCATACCTGACTTAGGCCAAAATCACAATAGCCTGAAATCACATACTGATTTGGCCTTCTACAGGCAGATATTTTCTCACAAAGATATATTGTTTGTCTTGTGGCCAGATGGATATTGTATATTGTCCTTTGATTGTTTTGCTTATTAGCACTTTTCACACCTTAAACATTTATGATATGAAAGCTATCTCTCCATTTACGTTTTTCTAAAACCGGAGCTGAGAACCGATGGGAAAAATCTCGGTTCTGCAGTTCAGGTTCTTTTGTCAAAAACTGATAGAACCGAGAACTGCTGCATTTCAATTTACTCTGGTAACTAATATTTTCTCGTTGCAATCACCTGATCAGTATACATTTCAGAAAAGTACCTCCGCCCTGTCCCGCTTCTATTAACCTCTATCAAGATTAGCACCTTTAGGCTGGGCCAACTTGTACTTGGCAAGCCACTTGTAAACTGAACCGAAACTCTGTTGATACAATTCCCTTCACAATTACATCCACACATTTAGGTGGTATGAATTGATAATCAGTTAATACATTTATTTACACTAAATGCTGAATATGAAAAGAAAGAAAAGACTGTATACAAAACATACATCCTTTGCATTAGCACAGATAGGCTGGCGAGCACCAAATTAGTACATTTACTTCTTTAGTTTTATACTAGTTTAGTTACGACTAAAGAAGTATTACACTCATATAGTATTTTACTAAGTTAGTTTTCTATGGAGAGATCAATCACATGATACTACTTTAGTTGCAACTAATTTAGTTTTCTAAAATACTCTTTTAATTGTTCCTTTGAGCAGATGTTTAATTATTGTTTTTGGTGTTGTCATATAAACATAACCTACAATATTTAGTACTTTACCCATTTTTAAAGTGCTTATTAGAAAACCATAGTGAAGTTAGTTGTTTTATTTTAATTTACTTACAATATTTATTATGAACGAGGAGAATAAGAAAAAGAAAGGAAAACATATTTCTGAAGGAGATAAAGCCAGATTTCTAGAAATTATGAAAAGATATGTGAGTATATTAGAATGCAAAAAACACGATAACAACAATATAAGGAAGAAGAGGGCAGCTTGGGATAATCTTATAGTAGAATACAATGCAGAAGCTTCTACTCCAAAATCCGAAGTCCAGTTAAAAATACTGTGGAAGGATTTAAAAGCAAAGGCCAAGAAGTCTGTTTCAAAAATGAAAAGAGAAAGGATAAAAACAGGGGGCGGAAAAAATGATCCTGATTTGGATGAAAACACAAAAATTACAACAGACATGATCCCACAAGTTTTTGAAAGTATATCTCATGTAGCAGAAAACGACGCTAGTGATGATGGCTTGAACGATGATGAAGTAAAATACAAATTCTAACATAGTTTTTGAACAGGAAGATCAATCTGAAAACAGTGATTTGAATACTCAAGAAATAAGCCAAAAAAATGCTGACGCAGCTATCCCAAGGAGCACAGTAACAGTAAAAAGTAAGTTCAGTGCTCTGTACACCACTGTACGTGTATGGGTGGGCGGGTGGGTCATTACCACTATGTGTATGAGTGGGCGGAGATTAGGATAAGGATCAGAGACTGATAAGTTATGGTACTGTCTTCCCGACGAAGAGATGATGCAATACCTAAAACAGATACACGTTTAGTGGCTCCTCATTGATATTCTTAAATGCTGCCGGTCTGTCACAAAAAGTCCAGACAGAGGAAATATTTGAAATAAGTTCAATATATTTTTTACATTTTTAATAAAATATAACCTCACTATGTATATTATATGATAACTAACTAGTTTAGTTATTTATTATATTGTTTCATTTCATTCACTAACATGTCATTACTAATTAAATATAACGAAACCTTTCAAAATAATTGAAACCTTTTTAAGAAAAAGAACAAAAACACCACACCATACTGTATCTGAAAATGGAGCTGAATTTCATTCATTAAAAATGCAATACTTAAAAGAAGAACATATTGCTAAAATGAAATTTATTGAAATGTAATTAAAAATGGCAGAAGATGAGCATAAGCTAAAGATGGACATTCTAAGTAAATATTATAATAATATTTCTAATTCACAATCTGCACCACAAATTATTGAAATTGAAAACTTAAATAGTTTAGGACAGTTGATGACAACTTCAGATAAAATTTTTAATATGACACCTATGTAAATACAGAACTGTTTATTAATAATAATGTTAAGAAAGTTTTGTTAATGTTAAGAACGCACATCTTGCTAGTTTAAACAATTCATATATATATTTGTCAATGTTCAAACAATAATTCAAACAATTTATCTAATATATTTGTTTGGATTAAAAATAAATATTTGTTAACTATAAATAGATTTTATTTTTCTTTCCAAAATTCAAAAACATCTATTACCTACTCACAAATTCTAATGTGATTTGATTATAAGTGATTAAAGTAATTATAGCACAATGTTGAAAACATTAATTTGACATTAACATTGTATGTTTAAGTAATCCAGGATGATAGCTCTTCTCACTTGAACCCCATTAGCATCTCCTACTTCTTCATGATAAGGTTCATTCTCAACATCAACTCCATCAGCTTCATACACATCTCCTACTTCAATTCCAAAATTGTGTAGAACAACAGATGCAACTATAATGTTTCCACATTTATTTGGTTTATATCTCATTTCTTTGCTTAGTATCTGAAATCTTTTTTTTTAAACACCGTAGGTACGTTCCACAATATTTCTACTTAAAATATGTGCTCGATTGTACCGCGTCTCTCCTACAGTTTGCGGTGCTAACACTGGGGTCATTAAATGTTTTGATAATGCATATCCACCATCTCCAACAAGGTGTCCGTCATATTCCCCTGCTTCAAATTTGGCTGCCACATTACTATTATCCCACACCCTAGAATCATGTGTAGAGCCCGGCCAACGGCTTACTACATTTAAGATTTTCATGTCTGCATCGCATATTACCTGAGTGTTGTATTGAAAACCAACCTTTTCTATTTCTATATAGTTCACTATTAGGACCTGATGGACAAATAATTCTTATCTGAGAGCAATCAATGGCACCTATTACATTTGGGAATCCACCGAATCTGTAAAATGTCCTTTTTTTAGCTATGCATTGCTCCAAAGTGTTTGGCATACTTATATACATTGGTTTCAAAGCTATTAAAGCCTTAACAACATTAAAAAAATGCTCTTCCTGCTGTAGTTCTGTGAACATTAATAAGATCACCTGCAACAATTTGGAACGATCCTGTACGGAAAATTCGCAGAGCACATAGGACCTGTAGTCTTGGCGACAAAGCATTGTCCCTTTCTGTGTCATATTCTAGATATGGTGCTATCATATCAAGTTGTGAAGTTATTGATTGCTTAAAAAAGCCGAATCGCTCTTTGAATTCATTATCAGTATACATAACAAAAGGATCTCTTCTGTTTCGAACACCACGAACAACAATGTTTTGTGGTTCATCGTCTTCACTATGATCATCATCCATGTACTCAAAAAAGTCCATGTTAAAAAATACCAATAATAATACTGTCATATAAATTTAAAACAATATTTTTAATAATGAAAACAGCAAAGGAACACTAATCAACACCAGTCAACAATGCATTTCAATATACTACTTCACATACTCCTGCTAATGGGTAGGAGTATATTTTAACATCCTTTACTCCCAAACATACTACTGTAGTATAATACTCTTGAGTGGTGCTCACCACTGCCTGCTTACTCTTTACTCTCTGCAGATAATATTTCAAAAACTTCTTTAGTTAAATTCTCCTCAACTAAAAATACTTCTTTAGTATTAATTGTTATTGTAGTCACCATTTATCCACTCTTTTAGTAACATACTAACATAGTAAGCAAATCTCCTAGTTGGTGCTCGCCACCCATAAGGTAAAACAAGATATAATTTTGGAACATACCAAATGGATGGTGTATTTAGATTTAAGGTGTTTGTGTTCAAGCTATGAATGTGTGCGGTTTCTAAGGAACTCTGCTATGAGCATAACATTTGGAACGAAAAGTAAACAAGCTGAAGTATAAGAGCGGCATATTGCAATAACAGATACTAAATTTGGAGTAGGAGAAACAAGTCTAATTGTGTAAAGATAACATACTTATGCTTTACTATAGAGTAAAAAATCACAGTCAATTATGAAAATTGAAAATGAGGACATTTGGAGATGTAACTAAATTTAAACCTGAAATTATAGTCAAATATAACATGTATATGTGTGGTACTGACACCTCTAACTAAATGTTATACTGTTACCTTGACAAAAGAAGAACATTAAAATATTAGAGGAAGGTAACAATGGCTTGGATGATATTAAACTGTTTCTTACTCTATAAAGAGAACAATACACGAATTGTGTATTGTGACAAGGTACAATATCACTACTGAAATTATAGATAGTTTAACAGAAGATTGGCTGATACTGTGAAATGTTGATCACATGGGCAGTGGAGACATTATACCTAATGAGTTCTGGATTGAAAATTTACCTGGAAGATTTGAAAAAAAAAAAAAAAAAATGTTCTGGATGCAGTATACTGAGTACCATTGCTGGTGGCCCTAGAAAAAGGCCATGGAGTTATTGCAGCAAGTGTAAGAAAGATATCCATTGTATTTTAGAAAGTATTGCTGTAAATTTGTTAACATTTTCAGTGTAAAATTTGTATAAATAGTATTATATTAAATTGTTTTTAGATACTATTACTTGTTACCTATAAATAATTGTAACGGATACTATTACTTGTTACCTATAAATAATTGTGACAGATAGTATTACTTGTTACCTATAAATAATGGGGACAGCTACTATTACTTGTTACCTATAAATAACTGTTACAGATACTATTACTTGTGGAGGAACAGCAAACTACTGTCAGATTCAAAAAGCAATGTACTCGAGTTTGAACCTCTGCTAGAAAATAAATACTCATCCGATTCCGTTAAGTTGTACACCAAAATTTTGCTTATTTAATTCTACATAGTTTCATTTAACTTACATATTTTTTTAAGATTAAGAATATTGTATTGCAGGTAGAATACAAAAAAAAAAAAAAAAAAAAAAAAACTACATTTTAGCACTTTTGGAGTAAAGCTCAACTTTAAAAATGTCCAAAACAAAATGTACTAAAAATATGTTAGTGAAACTTTAACGACATGTGAAGAAGGTTGTTGTTTGTAGTCTGGACAAATTCTAGAAATTTTACTCTTTTATTCAATTTTCTGTTGTAATTTTTGTAAACCCTTGCAATCTTACAAAAATGGTTGATCATACAAACTTCCAAAAAGGTTCAAAAATATCGGATTGAAAATAAAGTAAGATTATAAAACTTGTGTTATAAAAAACTGAGATATGTAAACATACGAGTTGGAACTGTTGATGAGAGACTGCCAGTGGGAATTGGGTACAGTGCTGTTAGAGGTAGCGCGAGAACGCCAGAAATATGCACACGACTTCCGTCAGCTGATAAGGTTGACTAGTGGTGAATACAACAGCTTCAAGTAGCGCTGGGCCCGGGATCAATTTCCGCTAGTGACTCTAAATTTTTGTCTTGGAAAAAAAAAAACGGAGTTTTATAGTACGTCTCAGATTAATGTAGTCTTCGCCTATGATGATAAAGGGTTCATTATTCCCTTATCATCATAGGCTCTTATTACACTAAAAACTTAAGTACCATACTTAATGTTATTTGTATTATTTATGTAATTTTTTAATTAAAAAAGCGTTTTTGGAAAATCCGTTTAATCCGAAAAATTCGGTAATCCAAAATGGGTTTGGCCTCAATTATTTCGGATTACCGGGACTCCACTGTATTGACAATGCCTGTAAAATGGTAATTTGTTTTTATAGCAAAAAGAATTATGATATGTAATATACAGATAAAAAAACTGAATATTAAATTTTTAAACTTCAATAAGTATATTAATCAACAATAAATACCGTATCAACAAACTATCATTATACTGAAAATGTTGTAAACATTTTATTTTTATTAAGTTTATGTTATAAAAAAGGCAGTTTTGAAATAATTTTGGAAATTCATTTATTTGGCCAAAGGTTAATAATGAATTTATTTCATTCTTTAATCTTGAACTAAATTCACAAATGTAAAGGCATATGGACTCAGGGTAAGCAACTATCAGTTGATACTTCTCAAATCTGCATCTCAATCACAATCTTGTTGTGGCAATTAATTTGGGAACATTTCAATACAAAAACCTTGAGACAACAACTAATACTATAACCATACAAATTTCATGAAATAAATAAATGTTTAAAAATCATACAAATTATAAAAATAATTGCAAAAATAGGGATGTTGTTTTTTTCCCTCCAAAACTTTATTTTTCTTCCAGCTACATATATATTTAGAATAAGTTTAATCTGTTTGTCTCAAAATTGGATTAGTCAATTTTCCTAGTAGCTTAAATGGAGTTATACGAGTAGTATTAAAATAAAACACTCTCGTAGACATTATTTCATCACACCTGAAAAATGTTCATAAAGTAACAGTGAAATGGGTCCTATTAGTTGCTACTCAAATGAGCGAAACTAAGTGCTAAATAAAAGTAATGCTTCTTATACTATAAAGGTACAAATTTAACACCGCACACTGGCTATCAATACATGCACTAATACAATTATTTATTGTACATCAAAGAAGCTTCAATAAGTAAGCACATTTAACCGAAATGTGTTTATTCAAAATTCCAGTTTATCAGAACCCGTCCAAGAAAAAAGAAAAAATGTCAAAGTTTATCTTACTATACAGTATTTTGTTTAGGTATAGTCAGAGAGAAATCAATCAGTAAATCAAATCAGTACTGTCATTAGTACCTCTTAAATAATATTATGTTTTACAGGACTGTAAGTAGTAATCGGATGAACAGATATTTGTTGATATGCATGAATTGTTTTAGCTCCTACTGTAACAAACAGATTCCTTCATTATTTATTTGAACTGTACAATACTTATGAGTCACCACGCTCAAACAATGCTTTGCTGAAACAGTAGCCTTTACAGAGTAGTAAGTTTACGAGAGATTATAAAAACCTGCTATTCATTGGTTTCTTCATTGTGAGTGTTTGAACAGGCGTATTATAAATGTACACTAAATGTAAAGATTACAATTAGTTTTCAGATTGTATTATTTTAATCGAGTGTTCGCAATAAAATAATAATTTTGTGTAAAAGGAAAAAGGTTGTTATCATGCAGAAAGTCTTTGTGCTTAATTTAATATTAGACTTTTGTGTAATCTTTTACTCTTACAATTATTTTACCCTTGTCTTTGTGGAAAATGTCCCAAGTACTGATACATACACTAGTTCTTGAAAGATCTTGGTTGACTTTTCCGACAACAATTCTAATGCTTTCTTAACAAAAATAAGCTTTTTAGTGATTTTAATTCCAATTTTCGCCATGATCCGGTTTGAATATCCCATCAGCTTCGGTTGAACAAGATTTTACTGTCTTGATATTACTGGTTAAAGTGTAATATTGTGTCTAATAAGTTGCGCTAAGGTGAAGTTTAAGTATAGTTCTCCAATGTAATATTTGCAACATCTTTTTAGGCAGTAAAAACCAATCAAGTTTCAAAACAACTGAACTGATTAGAAACAAATTATATTTCAGATTCTCAAATAAAACTTCTTAGAAGAACCAAAATATTAATCAGGTATTTAAATGTTTTTTATGTAACTCCTTAACACCACATAGTGTAGTCTAATTGTACTAATTAACTTAAGCTTATTATAATGTCATTTTCATTAAAAACAAATAGGTTTTTGTGGATTTATTTTTAAGCAAATCAAACAATAACTAAACTAATCATAAAATTTCAATGCTTACCTAAATTATTTGGAGAAGCAAAGGATGCGGAAGAGACGATCAACTCCTTAAAACCAACTAAAGGTTTGTAAGCATTTACATTTTAGCCACGAGTGCATGACAGTCTCTGTGCTAAAGGTATGTACAATGGTATTTACATACATTTCAACTTTTGAAACGATTTCCTTTTGTTGCAGTATGAAATAGGTATACCAACACCAAATACAAACCAGCGCAACAAACTAAAGTATTGGCAAACATAACAGAAGAACTTGTATATATAAACATAACAAAATATATTGATAATACATAAACTATACAATTGAATTCAAAATTGTAAAATAGTGAACAACTAAATATAACAAAACTAATTATCTAGAGATAAAACATTTTATTATCACAATAATTTAAAAAAAAAAAATAGCCTTTTAACTAATGAAGATGTTTTTTAGTATATGTTTTATTAATTGGTTAAGGAGAATAATAAAACAAAATGAAAAAGAAAAACAGTACGAAGAAATAATAATGTAAACAATATTTATTAATATAACTGGTAGCAAATCTGTTAATGCAACAGATTAATTTTTATTAGTAATTTAACATTATGTCTAGAAAAAACAGACTTAAATATTTGATAGTAGGCAATGTTAATAAAAAAAAATGTAAAATAGTTTGTTTATTTCAACATTATTACTATGATATTTATATATACAATTTTAAAGAGATTTCATTGAAGTGCAAGTATCATCCAAGTGAGATTAACAATCAGATGGATTTTGGTCGTGCTGTAATAAAACAAGAATTAGATATATAAATAGAGCAAGCATCTAGGAATGTTTGTCTCAAGTTCCACCGTCCACCAGATAGACTTACCTCATCCAGTTTATCCCTGTACTGTTTCGAAAATTCCTCACCACCCATCTTGGGTTTCTTTGTGAACAACTCCAGTGCTTTGTCTTTGATGCGTAGATGTTCCGTCTCTAGATGAGCTGAGCTCAGATAGGGCTTGGCCCCGCCACAGACAGCTTCCATCAGCTGATGGTATGTTTCCTTAGCTGCTGCCACAGCTGACAGGTTATTAGCTTCTGCTGTTGCCTGTAAATCCACAATATTGTTTGTTAGGGTTTGCTATTTATATGCAAAGTTGTATCTGTGTTACTTTCATATCAAGATGTTTTTAAATTTTTCTAGAAGAGTAAATAATTTTAAATTCAAAATCTAGATTTTTAGTTGTAGTCATGATTTAAAATTTAAACAAATTTAAGGAAAGTGTATATTAAATTCACATTTGAAATGAAAATTACACTATGAAATCTTGAAGAACAAAAAACTACAAACTTTAAGACGTGAATAAAAAAAAAATTTAAATAACAAATTATTAAATACCAATTGAAAATTTATTTTTTACGTGATTTTAACTGATGAGTTTCATGTAGAAACAAGTGGAATATAATAAAAATCATTAGGCATAAGTATTTGACATACTTCAATAACTGAAGTTCATTAATTATGTATTGAAACATGCAGCTCACATACAAGGGCTGTCTAGAAAGCAACCACCTTTTGCTTACTGTGTGGGAAGTAGAGGGGGTAGGGCCGCCATCTTACGCTGACACACGCGTCAGTCCATTGAGCGTCCAGCCGCATTAGAGTGGTTATCCTAGCACTAGTTTGTTTTCAGTCTCTTGTCAAAATGAGTGCTGCAATAAAAATTCCCGCAAAGTGTGAAGTGCATTCTGTCATTATATTGTTTGTAGCTAGAGTATTCGGAATCTATTCATAAAGAACTTTGTGCTGTGTATGGGTCAAATGTAATGGAGCGCAGGAGTTTCGCAGGAATACACGTTTAAAAGTGGCAGAACAAATGTCCATGACGAAGAAATGAAGGACGTCTGTGGTTACTGCCGATCTGGTTGAGAAAATCAAAGCAAATATTTGTGACAACCAACACTTCACCATTTCAGAACTTTCAGAAAATTTATACAAATTTACAGGACTGTTTTGTACGAGGTAGTGACTGACAAGTTAAGCTACCGAAAGTTTTGTGCTCAGAGGGTACGGAACATTCTTTCAGAAAACCACAAAACTCGAATGACAGAACGCACTTCATGGGAAGTTTTATTGCAGCACTCATTTTGACAAACGACTGAAAACAAACTAGCGCTAGGACAACCTTCACTCTGATAAAGCTGGATGCCCACTGACCTGTCGTGGGTGCCAGAGCAAGATGGCAGCCGTACTACCTCTACTTCCCACACAGTGAGCAGACTGAGGTTACTTTCTGAACAGCCTTCGTGTATATACTTATTACACCAAATTTGTAACAAACTTGGTAAAAAGCCAGATAAAAACTGTGAATGGTAATATATATCAGTGAATGTGTCAAAGAAGGCTTCTCCTTTTGAGGGCACCACTTAAATTTTACCAAGGGATGATTTTTAAAATTAATTAATGATCATAAAATCACTTAAAAAGTGTAATATCAATCAAAATACTCACCACCAGCATGGTCTTTGGTTCTGGCAGCTTATTGCTATTGTATATCTTCATGTAGGACTTGAAATATTGCACCAGCTCTTTGGCCTTCACTTTTTGACCCCCAATCTCTTTTACAATCAGATTTTCAGGCGCCAGCAACAATGGTATTAACACTTTCAGATTTTCAATGAAGTTGGATTCAATATCTGCAATATAAACAAAAATTTAATTACATTAAGATTTTTAAAACATTAAAATGTTGTCATTTAAATTAGAACTGAACAAGTTATCCAAGTATGAGCTTCAAGAAATTGTTGTCAATTTGAACTTGAAATCACACCTAGGTAAAAACATTTAACAATATGAAATATTGGTTAAACAGTTGTTAAATTTCTTTAAATAGAATTTTCCTCTAAAATTTGGACTTTTTTGAAATAGACTATTAGTTTAATTGAACCAAGGAAGGTCTTTTAGTTTTCATATTCTTAACTCTTTTAACGCCAGCCTAATTTTGCATGGTGTTGCTAAAAACGCCAAGCCAATATTCAGTAGATATGCGAAAAACGCCAAGCCAATTTTGACTAAAATGCAGAGTCTTGCTTAAAAATTCATAGTAAATTTATTAATTGTCATAAATTAATGAAATTAGTCTTGTTTTGTTGGTATTGAGTTGTACTATAACATAAAAATAAAAGTTTTAATTGTTGGCCATTTTTTAGTTTTGTTAACAAACAAAATATAAGTTTTTTATTTTTATAAATTTTTGTAGTTTGTAGTATCATAACATACCATAAATATCAAACCACCACATATGTTAGTATTTTATCATATAAAACATTTAATTGTTAGCACATACACAAAATTTTAAGAATTTACTTTGATATATACAGATGTTATGTTGCATTTTCCAGATATTTACATTTTGAGAAAAATCACATGTTACCATGGTAACACAATTTTTCATTTAAAGTTCATAAAAAGTAATTGCACTAAAAACTTATACAACAGTCTAATATTACTAAACTAATAAAAATTTGAAGAATTTACCTTGATATATACAGATGTTATGTTGCATTTTCCAGATATTTACAATTTGAGAAAAATCATATGTTACCATGGTAACACAATTTTTCATTTGAAGTTCATAAAAAGTATTAAATTGCACTAAAAACTTATACAACAGTCTAATATTACTAAACTAATAAAATAAGCCCACTTTTTTATATTTACAGGGTCTACATACAATTTGTAAACAAACCACAAACACACTGAATGGATGAACTGAGTCAACTAACAAAAGTAAACAAAAACAAAAGTCAAAAGTCAAAACAATCTTTATTCATCATATATACAATCTTGGTATAATTGAATAGTGTCAAGAAACTAATCTAAATATAAAGGATCTTTTGGTAATCATTTTGGTAAAAATAAAATGAAATATACTTAACATATTTACAAAGTTTCAACATTTAACATCATTTAGCTAAGTCATAAAAATCTGAAAATGAGTAAACTACTTTACTTATTAGGTACTCTTTGAAGGATTTTTTAAAAATATGTATCTTTTTTTCATTTTTTATTGTTTGTGGAATGAATTTTAAAAAGTAAATGCCCATATAACTAGGTTTTTTAGTGAAAAATTTAAGGCGATGGCATGGAAGTATTTCGTTTTTTCTTCTTGTGTTGTAACGATGGTTGGGTTGGTAGATATCTTCATCTGTTAGTTTATTTTTTGTAAAAAGAATTGTATCCAAAATATATTGTCCATAAACTGTTAAAATTTTTAATTCTTTAAAATGTTTTCTAACTGATTCATCTCTTTCTAATTTTAGCATGATGCGAATACTGTGTTTTTGTAATCTTAATATTTTGTCAAGGTTTGAAATTTTAGTACCCCCATATAAACAAACGCCAAAAGAAATATGTGTATGTATGTATGAAAAGTATATTATTCTTAATGTCCGAATATCTACCAACGACACCATCCTAGAAAGTGCATAGAGCCCAGAATTTATTTTCCTTAATATTTTTTGAACATGATCATTCCAGTTTAAGTTTTCGTCTACTGATAAGCCTAAAAAATTGGTTCCATTTTTTCTTTCAAGTAAATTATTATTTATTAAAATATTTGGGTGGAGTGTTTTTCTATTTTGTTGGGTTTTAAATAGTACAAAATTGGTTTTCTCTGTGTTTAAATGAAAATTACTTTGGTTCCATGGAGTATAATGCAAAGAAAAAATCCAAAGAGGTTAAAACATATTTCTTTATGTTCCTTATATACTATAGAAAGAGTGTGCCAAATTTCATTGACTTTGATTAATATTAAAGACATGAAAAAAAAAAAAACAACTTAACGATCGATATAGCGATTGTCGGCGGTTTTAGCGCGTCTACGAACGATCGTTATATCGATCGTTGGCGATCTTCGCACAAATGCCGACGATCGATATAGCGATCGTTGGCGTTAAAAGAGTTAAAGCTCTGAAAAATCTTTGATACTGCTTAGTTGATGATCTTATTATTGTCTGTAGTGATTTTAAATATTAACACTCCCAATGGTGTAATTTCCACAGTTTTTGGTTTAAAATAAAGTAGTATGTATCAAAGTGAATATGTATTTTGTAATTAATATTAAAACCCTGATATTATAAATTAGAATGTTCAAGATTGCCACAATTTTGTTATTTGCAATGATTAACCACTAAGTTCAGCTTCCTCATGCTATCTTGTGGCCATGTTACGTAACACTTGTTTATGTCTTGATAAATAAAGTTTATTAAGATACAACTTCAATTTAGTAGACTTTGTGTATTAGAAGAGATAGAACATCAGCAAACTTATTTAACCCTCCAACTGATGACCAACGGCATAGCCATTCATTAAACTGTTTGTAAACTGATAAAGACGGCACAGCCGTCGGTCATTTTTCCACTTGTTATTTTACGCAAACGGCTTAAAATAGATAAAAGTAACTTAAACCAGTGTGATCCCCTGTTCATAAAGAACAGATTCATATCATATAGTCTATATTTGCAAAATATTCTAACAGCTGATTTTGATTTTCAAAGGCAATGCACCTGTCTTGGCTGTCGGCGCGCACAACTCTCTCGGCTGTCGGCGTGTGCATCCGAGCGTGACAGCTGTCGCACACAAAGGCTTGTTACTGATTATCCTATTTCTAGGGAAGATTTTGTAGATAGTATAATTGTAGCATTAGCAAGTCAAGAAGATGTACCACATGTACCAAATGAAAAGGGAGATGGTGGCCATTTACTTGAACATTTACCTGGGAAAAACGAACGGATTTGTGTTGTTTGTGCCAAAGACCCAATTGTAAAAAGAAAAAAAAGTGTATTCTGGTGTCCTAGCTGCAACTGTGGTATACATCTCACATGTTATCACAAGTTGGAGCACTATCCTAGGGCTACACATTCTGGGAGAAGGAAAAGGGCAGAATCCAGTGATTCGGACTAAAAAAAAGTTGTACATAGTTTTAGTTTTTATGAAAAAATAAGGAATCTGTTGTAAATAAGTGTATATATGTAATAACATTTTTTTATTCATCGTAAAATGGTGCATATTTAGTGTATTTGAAGTTTCTTTTTTGCTCAAGTGGTAAAAAAGTTAAAAACATAGAAACTTGAAAAAAAAGTTATTTTACAAACTTTCTTTTTCAACTTGATGTGAAAAATTTCTGAACAGAGGTAAGTTCAATTTTTATATATTTATGTATATCTACGGTTTATAACAAAGAAAATTATATATATAACATAATACTTAGCTTGTAGGATGTATTTTTAAATAATTTTTGAAAATAATGATGCGCATGGCTATAAAATGGCTTATCATTCTGGAAGTTTACTACTATCAGTTGGAGGGTTAAGAAGACAAGTTCACTAACATATTGCAGTAGTAAACAAAATAGTAGACTGATAAAACAAATTTTTAGTGCCACTGGTACTTTTTTCAGGTTAGTGGCACTGAAAACATGTGTTGTGTGTCACTATTTGTTTTCTATTGGAAGATGTTAGTGGACTTGTCCTCTCAGACAAATTTGTTGATGCCCCATCTCTCCTAGTATACTAATTCCTGGACAAGTCTCTTATGTATTAGTATTTGAGAGCGTATAGTGCAATTAAAAAGCAAAACTATCTTGCTGAAAGGAGAGTGGAGATTTTCTAGAGAGGACTAGAATGTTGTGAATGCCATTTTCACATAGTAGGACATTTATTAATGCCTCAGAATGGAAACTTAAGCCCCAAGTTTGGTAGAAGGACCTGGGAATTATGCAAATGGGTTCATCCCAAACCCATTAAAGCCTTGGATCAAACTAAACGAAATTGTGAAGGAAATTGCTTATAAGCACGTTGGCAGGTCCTTGCCCTTATGGTAAACACAAAAAGGGCTTAAGTGAAACAGAAGAATGTAGTGTCTTGAAAAACTGATGACAAAAGGAACATTAATGGTTTGACAGGATCGTTTTTGCAGTGTCGTTGACATAATTGTAATGATATGTATATTCTGGCAATAATTGTTATAAATAATCAAAACCCGGGCATATAAATTGCACATTATTTGAAAGCCTATGAATCATTTTGTATTTACATGCTTTTGGAATTCAAGAAGCCTGTGTTCAGACAATGTAATAACGTATTGTTTACAAAGTTTATTTACTTCTACAGTCTCGTCAGTTGTATTGCTTGGTTCGCTATTGCTGTTATTGCTGCAGTTTGTTAGTTGTGATGTGGAAAACGTTATGTGTATTATTAGTTTAGTTTTGTAATCATATAAAATTACAATAATCAGAATACATACAAGATACATCCTTCAACATAAGATTTATTTCAAAGGCAATTTTTGCAATCACTATATGCATGCTTTCAGTATTTTTCATTGCTAGGTAACGGTTTGAATTGTGAGATTTAAAAAATATTGTACCTAATATAGAATAATATCTAAACCTATAAAAGGCAAAGCACTTGTAGGTTTAGTGACTTGCCTTTTATGACTTCCCATATAGGTAGAGCTGAAATTTTGTATACTGTTTCCTTAGGGATTAAATAGGACAACTAAAGTATTTTCATCTTGATAAAGTACTCCTAAGGGTTAGAAAAAGATTGCTCCATAAGGATAACATTGGGTTGATTTTAGTAAATTAATAACAGCAGGTTTGTAAATAAATAAACATGTCTATTTTGAACGGACATTATACTTTTGATGCATTTTAATATTTTACTATGAGTTTTATCTTCAGCTGTTAACCCTCCGAGTGATGTCATTTCACTCTTCAGTGATAGGCCATTTTCACATATCGCGCAGAACTTTTTTTAAAAATTCATAAAAAATATAAAATATACCTGTAATATGACATATTATATATCAAATTATTCACAATGAAATATAGCAAATGGTGATATAAAATAAAAACTTACCAAAATAACTTGAAAAATGAAGAACTACTGATGACCTTGATTTTTTTTTGTTTCAAAAATTGTTTTTGTTTTTGAGGGTATTTTATACTGTTTTTATGGCAACAAATTTCAAATTCATTATATAAAAAAGATGCAGAGTTTGGTTCTGAACACAAAAATATGAAATACTAGTAGTTTTTCTTCAACAAAAATGTTTTGTTGGCAATGTTTTGTATCAGCGTAAAAAATCAAATATTTTAAAAAATATACTTTTTCAGTGTAAAGTTCCATAAATTATTTATTTCTATGTTTGAAGAACATTATTTGCAAAATTAATACTTCTAACTAACTAAATAAACACTATTTACAAAAATTATAACTTTATATATGTATTTACATAGAACTGTACTCATAAAACATCACTTATTCAGAATCAGATTCAGATCTGGTGGGTGCTTTTCTTTTCCTATTACATCATTTTGCTCTCCAGAAATGAGTCAATTCTTTATATGATTTTGATAATAAATAATAAAAATACGTACTAAATAAAATCAAACATCACACTAATAAATAACAATAACAACATAATCAACATCAATGACACACGATCTACGATGTCTGATTGACTGGCACAACAACAGTTGTAAACAATCAGCTGTTCATGAATGACGTCATCCTACTGTTTTATTTATGTGCGTGAAAAATGTTTACCATAAAGTAACGAATAAAGGAACTCTTTCCAAACATATTAGTATAACAAATATCTGATTTCCGCCAATAATTATTTCATTACGGCATTTTTCGCGATCGGCTCGGATCAAGCCGTTATCGATTCACACGCGGACCCTAACGGCTCGGACCGAGCCGGTATCACTCGGAGGGTTAACCCTGGAATGGTAACCCTTCGTGATTTTTCTGCACGCAAATAGTGTTTTGTAAATTAAAGGCAGGTTTTTGTCGCGACTGTACCGAACAAACGAGCCATCCCTCCCCACCCCTTCCTGACCTTGATCCACTTGTCGCAGTCTGCTAGTGTCATTCGTGTTGTTCACAACAACGTATATTGCTGATTTTTTACGAAGGGTTACCAGTGCCGTAACTTTTTTCTGAGTGTCTAGTTTTGTAAATATTAGGTTTTATTAGTAGTTTTAGTTCAATATTAATGTAAATAGTTGTATATAGACCCTTATTTGATTAACAATGGCCTTGCGCCTATCTGAAATAGACATAATGTTAAATAATGACAGTGGTCCTGACGATGACAGTGGAAGTGAGTCGAACAAAAATGTGCTATCATATTCCGGATCAGAAGACTATGAACCTTCAACTGAACAGTCATCAGATGAAGACATTGACAATCGGGCAACGAAGAAAAGGAGATCACGTTCACAAAAGGAGGATTGTGTATCAGAAACTGTTGGTAATCACGCCACTACAAGTGAACTACTTACTTCTTTAGAGCTGCAAGCGGAACCTGTTGCGTCGACATCAATAAGTTGTACTAACCAACCTACTTCAATAGATGAACCATCCCCTCGAAGACAGAAATTTATAAATAGGAAGAACGGATACAAATGGACAGAGGAACCATATCAACCAACTACAAGGTGTTCAGCTATAAATATTGTTCATCATCGACAACAACCTAAAGGTGAGGGAAAAAATATGTCTAATCCTTTAGAAGCATTCCAACTTTACTTTACAGATAACCTGATAGATAAATTAGTTATACACACTAATGATGAAATATTGCGTAAACAAGCAAAGTATAAAGAATTTAATTTTACTGTTAGTGAGACCAACTCAACAGAACTGAAAGCTCTATTAGGGATTCTTATATTTAGTGCATATCGCAAAGATAACCATTTGAATACTGTTGAAATGTTTGATGTCAAACTAAGTGGAAATGTATATAAAGCAACATTTTCAGAGAAACGCTTCAGATTTCTTATTGATTGCTTAAGGTTTGATAATAAAGATACGAGGGACGAAAGAAAAAAGAACGATCGTTTTGCAGCTATCCGTGAAGTTTGGAGTACTATAATAGCTGCATGCATAGCTAACTATGAACCAGGGCCATACTTGACCATAGATGAGCAACTGCTATCTTTTAGGGGCAGATGCCCCTTCAAGATGTACATACCTAATAAGCCAGCTAAATATGGCTTAAAACTGGTTATGCTTTGTGATAGTGGATCCAAGTACATGCTTAATGCTGAACCATATCTTGGAAAATGATCAACAGTAACTAACACTCCTCTAGGACAATATTATGTCAAAACTTTAGCAGATCCGTTCAAGGTTACTAATAGAAACATAACCATGGACAATTGGTTCTCTAGTGTACCTTTGGCTGATTCTCTACGCAAAGATCCATATAATTTAACAATTATTGGAACAATACGTCAGAATAAACCAGAAATTCCTCCTCAAATGGTTCAATGCAAAGGAAGACCTTTAGGAGATAGCAAATATCTGTTCAGTAGAACTACTACCCTTCTATCTCACAAAGACAAAAAGACTAAAGTAGTTTGTTTAATATCTACTATGCACCACGATAAAGGAAATACCAGGGAAAACAATAAACCAATTATAATAGACCAATATAACCAGACAAAAGGAGGGGTCGACACTTTTGACCAAATGTGTAGCACAATGTCTTGTTCAAGGAAGACAAAACGTTGGCCATTGTGCATTTTTTATGGGCTAATAAATACATCTGCAATCAACAGCTATATTATCCTAAACAGAAATCTGACAGATCAAAGAAAGAGTGAGATTACAAGCACACAGTTCATGAAAACCCTACACAATGGCTTAGTCACACCTTGGCAAAAAGCTCGCCTGCAAGTTCAATCAATGCCACGATCTATAAAGACTATTATAAAAAGCGTCCTAGGAACCAAAGATGAAGGCCCACAAAGAGCAAGAAGGCAACAAAGAAAAAGAACAACATGTGGTACTTGTCCATATCAGAAAAGGCGAATGACGAGCAATTATTGTGTCAGTTGTGACACTCCCTTCTGTCTTGAGCACCGAGGTGACATGTGTAAAACCTGCTGCGAAGACGTCTAGAAAGACAGTATGAGATCTGTGCACATTGATGGACTGACAGTGATGTTTTTTTTGTTGAAATTTATACTTTTATATTAACGATTTCATAATTAAAATTGTTTTAACTTTGAAAATTATTAAAAAACATTTTTTTTGTAAATCACTACAAACCAAAAACATTACGTCATAAATAATTTTTTTCTGATTTAACTATTATCAATTTTAATAACGTTTGTATTTGTTTAGACTAGTAAAGTATTCAAAATAAAGACTATGTTGTTAAAACTTGTAATTTTTATTTTTAACGATTTTTATAAGATTTGATACCTCATATTGTAAAATATACGAAGGGTTACCAGTAGTGTAACTTTAAATAGGGTTACCATTCCAGGGTTAAACAAAAATAAATGAATTGAAAATGCTTGAAATAGGCTAAATAGGTGGCAAAGCAAGTAGTATGAGAGAGATAATGTAACTAAATTTATAGTTAATCTACTATACAAAGGCCGAAGTGTATCGAGCGCAGTGAGCGTCGGGGTTGGCAAGCGAAGCGTGCAGCGGTGTCCCCTAATAACTATATATCTTTGTGCTTAGTAAAACATTACGTAGTATGGCTATCTCAGAATAATTCTGATAACAGTTTAGAAATCACAAAAATTCCACAAAATTTATTTAAATATCTATATATAATTTATATATTTAATTTTTAATATATTTTTTTATCAAAACAATTTATTTTTTTCAATACCGTTAGGTTAACTGCTAATTCTAAAGGCTTGAAAGCATCTAGTATGTAAATCACTGTGTGTAAATCCATGCATACGTTACTTTAAATTTGATAAAAGTATACACTTTACCTATTAATTTTCCATCAAACTCTGGATTGGTTGCCACCTTAAACCCTGGATGGGGTAGGAGAAAACATGTGATGTCTGTAAAGCATTCTTTTATATGCCTTCGGATAGTTTGGTGTTGTGGATCTTGGTCTTCCTTTATCTGAAAAGGGAAAGGTCTGTTTTAGCAAAGGGTTGAACTTAAAAAAAAATATACCTAATACTATTAATTTTTACATTGTTGGGTTATAAGCATTAAGTAAACTGCTGAAGATGTATAAATATTTTCCTTAAAACGTCTTTATTCCCCATGTTTTGTTGCCCATCAACCCAATAAAGATAAATATATTATATATTAGCAGATGTAGGACTAATCCTTTTGATAACTAAAAGAACCAAGAAGTAGGTTTAAAAATTGGCTTAGAATAATCAAATGGGAAATTTATCTAAAACAAAAAATACATTTTTATTTACTAAAAAAAAAAAATTGGGTGTGCGTCGGACCACACGGTGGAAGTTATACTTCTTTGGCCATTCTCATACACCAACCACCAGGATATATAAATGAAATATAAGACATTTTTCAATATTATTCAATATATTTATCTTCAATATATTATACGTGACTTCATTATTATATTATACACCTATATTATCATTATCAGTAATTTCTTCGATTAACAATCGATTAATCGATAGTTCTTAAAAATTTGTTCTTACTTTTCAGCGTGACGCGGTTTCTCGACCAACATCCCATCCCAAAGTGTCTAACGGGCGCAAAGAAGTATAACTTCAAAAAGTTGTTCTTTTGTTGAAGAAATGTGAGAATTTACTTATTTGAAATAAGCTATTAAGACATAGAATCTGCACAAAAATATAAAAATTGGCCATCCACCAAATGAATATTGAGTTGGTTGACATGGAATGAACCTACAACAAATAATTTCATACGAATATTCTAGTAAAAATTTGTCAATTTCAGTTTAATAATGTATTGTTGAACAAATATTAAACCAAACACATTTTGATAAACACCTTTATTAGAGCAGATTTTATAAGTTGAGAAACAATTAATTACAGCCTATTTTTAATTGGATAAGAAACAAAAAGACTCAGCCTTTGTTTGGTCTGATTAAATCTCTTACTCTGAGTCTTTTCTGAAGTAACTCATTGCCTCCTTTTTCTCCATAGTTTGCCTCATATGGGTAACTCCAGTCTCTCACTAGGAACATCAGTTTCTGGAACGGCTTGTTTCCCGAATCCTCAAGAGCTAGCTTGCCATACTCCGTAAACAGCTGAAACAAAGGGAGTAGTTTTGTCAGCTTTCAAATATAATATATACATTTAAATTACATTCAGTAGGTACTTAATTAAACATTACATCATGACGCTTTTTAACACGTGCCCTGTCATGTTTCAGACATAATAGTAAAATTTATTTAGTTAAAATACACACAGTTTCAAGTCAATTATTAGGTATATAATTTCTATTTGTTTAGTAATGGTATTATTTATGGCGAACAAATTTAGATGAACGAAGACCAAGTTAAAATGTTGATTATTTTATAATGTCAGTTATGAGCATGTTCAGGATGAGAACAGATTAAAAACAGAGTTGGCTAACTACCAACACTAGATTGTTTAGTGTTAAATCATTGACTACAGAAAAAAACACAGTCCAAGGAAATAATTTGCTGTAGACGCATGCCTGTGGCTGCTGTCTATTTCTCAGGCGGCTTACTATTAGCTCAGCTACTAGTCACTTCAGTGTGCTGGCGCTAACTGTGACAACCGAACACGAAGTAATAGACAATAATAATGAGACAAGAATGGTGTCATTAAACAAAATACAACTTTGATAAATCACAGTGGTTCGAGAGATGTGGTTGGGTAGTTAGTCCTCCACTTCAGGAATTCCTCTATTGTATAAAAAGGCCGGTCAAGAAGCCAGTTGATTCAGTTGATCAGTTTTTGTCGGAGTTGTTGCTGTCCTGTGGTGTTTTTGATCTCTTGTGGCAGGATGTTTAGAAATTTTGCACCAGCATAAGTGGGTTGTTTTTCGTAGAGAGTCAAACGATGGGTGGGAAGTATGTGTCGTGTGCAGCTCTTGTGTTGAGGGTGTGAACGTCATTTCCTCTTGTGAGATGTTGTTGAGTTGCATATGAAACCACTTCTAAGATGTACAGGGCTACTGAGGTTAGTATTCTTAGCTGTTTAAAAGCACCTGTACAAGATTCTAGAGGTCTTGTTCCCGTCAGTATACAGATTGTTTTTTTTGAAGCACTAGTACCCTTTGAGTGTTAGATTTAGAGGAGTTGCCCCAGACAGTTATTGCGTACCTCAAGTGACTCTCTAAGAGAGCATAGTATGCACATTTTACTATTTCTGGACTAGCAACTTGTTTTAAACCCCTTAAGACATATAAAACTGTGCTAAGTTTCCCACATAGTTGGTCGATATGGTCACTCCAAGAAAGAGATTCGTCAATTAATACTCCAACGTACTTTACGTTGTCCATTCTTTCAGCATCTTGTAATTCCAGAACTTCTTCTTTCTTCCTTCCCATTATTAGTAGCTGAGTCTTTGTTTGGTTCAGTCCCAGGTCATTTGCTTGACAGTATTCTATTGCCATATTTATGGCAATGTATGTGTCAATTTCCAAGGTTAAAGGTTGTTTATTTTGTAGCAGGAGCGTCGTGTCATCCGCATACATGAGCATGGAGCAATACCTTCCTAAGTAGTCAGGAGTCACTCACAAAGATAATGTAAAGGATAGGACTAAGGATTGAACCCTGCGGAACACCTCTGTTAACAGGCAAAGGTTTGGAAGTAATTGTACCAAACAAGGAAACTTGCTTTATATGACCCATATGAGCAAAGTCTTATTTTTCTTTACTTATCATTGACTATAGAAACTAGAAACTAGGTTAGGTTAGGTTGGGATCTTTTCCATTAAATTCACTAGCGTACCATATCTTAGATTAACCTAACATAACCAAACCTAACATAAGCTAGCCAAACCTAACATAACAACACGGAAAAGGTCAGAATATTGTTTCTATAGTCAATGTTTAAAGAAGGGAACACGTTTCTTAAGTTACAAATATCATGGCTAGTTAAAAAATACATCACTTTGAGATCTCTTCTGATACAATTTGGTCTCTGGATTGACTAAATATTGACAGTTCAGTTGTACCTGCAAATTCATAAGGTCATCTTCCTGGATGTTCTGAGAGAGGTTGTATATCTGCACAGAACTGACCATGGTGCTGAGGGCAAACACTGTGGCACAATCTTTGACAGTGCTTTCCTGGTCAAAGGCCCCTTGGGTATCCATGAGGACTACTGCCACCTGTAACCCAGTTTAGACACATGTTTATATAAATTACTAAATCTGTTTCTTACCAGATTAACTAAGATAATGAATCAATACATTGAGTACTGAGAAATTCTCATACTTGTTTTTCTTGGGAATAAAATACAATTGTAGTGTTTTTTCATGCCAAAATTTTAGTATATCGTTTGTATTTCAATTTATAGAGTAAATAACAATACCTATTTTTAATAGCATTCCAAATTAATTTAATTATTAATGCTATATCAAATATTTATTTAATTTACAATCTATATAGATTTACTACATTATAAGCTTAATAACCTTTTAATTAAAATGGATTTTACATTCAACAAAATAAATTGTATTATTTAGATGATAAAAATGTTTTAGTCATTTAATGTTGTTGAAAAAATACTCAATTATTTCAATGAGAATAGTTGAGTTTCTAATTAATTCCCAGATCAAAATCTACTATTCCATAGTCCTCCCTTTGTTACTATAGGGACCAGAAACATGGACACTTACAAAGGAATATGAGAAGAAGCTTTTTTCTCTGAAAATAGAGTATTAAGAAAAGTATTTGGTCCAGTATGTGAAGGAGAATTTGGAGAATAAGAAAGAACAGAGAATTAAGAGAGATGTACACCCACCCAGATATAGTAGCATTAAGGAAAAGTAGAAGACTAGGTAGCCTGGACATGTGTGGAGGCGAGAACATACTTCCATTATTAAATATGTTGAGCAATCTAACCCAGAGTCAGTACGACTGACATAAACAGCTGTCGTTCATATATATACACATCTGGTTGGGTTAGACACGTACAGTGGTATTGACCCACCCGCCTACCCATACACGTGCAGTGGTATTGACCCACCCACCCACACATACACGTACAGTGGTATCGACCTACCCACCCACCTATATACGTACAGTGATATTGACCTACCCGCCCACCCATACACTTACAGTGGTATTAACCCACCCGTACACGTACAGTGGTATTGACCCACCCACCGCCCATACACGTACAATGGCACTGATTCACCCGACCGCCCATACACGTACAGTGGCATTGACCCACCCGCCCGCCCATACACGTACAGTAGTATTGACCCACCTGCCTGCCCATACACGTTCAGTGGTAATGACCCACCTGTCCACCCATACACGTACAGTGTTATTGACCCACCGGCCCACCTATACACGTACAGTGGTATTAACCCACCCGCCCACTCATACATGTCGTAAAGTGATATTGACCGTCACGCTTATCCATATACGTACAGTGGTATTGACCCACCTGCCAACCCATACACGTACAGTGGTATGACCCACCTGTCCACCCATACACGTACAGTGGTAAGGCCCACCTGTCCACCCATACACGTACAATGGTAATGACCCACCCACCCACCCATACACGTACAATGGTATTGACCCACATGTCCAGCCATACACTGTATCCTTACCTTGATAGGTATCACGACAAAGCTGTGCTGTATACTGTGACGTCACATGGGTGAAGTCAGCTGGTTTAATTATTATATTTAAAAACTGGTAACTAAATCAACCAATCACGTGAAAGTATTTTCTAGGTACCGTATCCGAGATGTATATTTTTTACAGAAATTAACATAAGCCGGCAGCCCCCATACACATACAGTGCTAATTGTCCTACCCACCCACCCACACATACACGTACAGTGGTAATGACCCACCTGCCCACCCATACACGTACAGTGGTATTGACTCACCTGCCCACCCATAAACGTACAGTGGTATTAACTCACCTGCCCACCCATACATGTTGTAAAGTGGTATTGACCGACACGCCCACACATACACGTACAGTGGTAATGAAGACCCCTTGGCAGGCTAAGGCTTGGATGGAAAGAACAGGTCCTCAAGGACATTCACAATTTGGGGACTATGACTGAGGCAGCAGAGAGCTGAGAAGAATGGAGAGGCATTGTTGGTGAGGCCAAAAACCAACTTAGGTTTCAATGGCTAAGGAGGTAAGGTAGGTAAGAACAGTTATGGCTGGAGAGGATTGGTGGAGACTCAGAGACAGGATATGTATCTTGATCTCCTCTATAACCTTACTCTGCACATTACCCAACCCATTCATGTGTACAAGGAACTTATCATACAAAGTATGGGGGAGAACCAGTACAGTACAATGTGAACATTACTGATGAAAACTAACAGTCAAGGCCAGGATTCGAACCTGGCTATCTAACTCAGGGTCAGAGTCCTGATGCCTTAGACCGCTTGGTCAGTGGCTCTTAGGTAATGTCTATATGTAAAAAAATACAATTTTGGATTATTATTTTGCAAATAGGTAACTAAGTAACAGAATATGCAAGAGATTAAAAAAATACCTACAGTGGTATTGATTAACCCGCCCACCCATATAGAGGTTTTGATGTACATAATTGCACATATGATTAATGAAATATCAACAGTTGTTAATCATATAACAAAAGTTATCTTAATGTTAACTCTATTTTTGATAGTTGTTATTAAACATGGTTTTATTCAATAAAAAGAAAAATGTAAGAATATATAAGGAAAATAAATGCAACAGTAAACAGGTTAAGATAATTGTCATTGTATGCAAATTTAGAACACTATTTGTACATCCAACGTTCAGGGGCTTGCAAAGACCCATAGAGAAACTATTAACTGAAACTTTCACAAGAATATGTTTGCCCCTGATTGGTGTAGCAAAACATATATTATAAATACTGTAAAATGAATGTATATTGGTTTATCTAGAACAAATTTAAAGTACAGTATGGTTTATAATTTTATATCTTATCATAAAATGTGAGAGTAAAGAGATAAACTTGGTAAACTGACTGGGTGGTGTGAGCTGATACAAGACACACTGTATACATTGAATTGATAGTTTTAGCACTTGTTGCTATGTTTCAATAGACAACAGATAATTACAAGGTAATGAAGGATGATAGTCTGGTATGTGTTAACAGCTATTATCTCCTAGGTGAACTGAATCATAACCAGCCATCTGTTTACTTTATACTCAGTTATTGCTTACTAGCATAGCCAGCGATATTTGTACATCACTCTGGCTATTGTCTTAAATAACCTAGATTTTGGAATATTTGTTACTAGTACATACAATATACCTACTAACTATGAAACTGAACTTATTTTTAAGTAATTTCTGGAAAACAAACCTGGATATAAAACTTGATGAACTTTTCATATAACTTTGTGATTCGTGAGGGTTAGGACAAAATCAAATGTTAATTAACATATAACAATTTCTATAAAAATAATTTGGTGATACTAATGCCTTTTATGATTGCTAAATAAATTAATTTTAATTATTACATAAGTGATGTAAAAGAGTAATTCTATGCTTGCTGCTTTATTAGAGTACAGCGCATGATAAATTGATAGTGCAGGCAATTTTTAAATTTAAATATTACTCTCTAAGCTGGTTGGCTTTAAACTGCATAAAGACTTTAAGAAACTGTTCAATTTTTCAGTTTGTTGAAATTGTTTTCTGTAAAAATCGTCCATTCATGGACCATTTGATAAAAATAGCACACTTTTATGACTTAGAAGTATAATTGTAAATTTGATTTTTATTTTATTTATTTATTCTTAAGTTGCTGATAGTCAAAATACGGGCGAATATGGATTTTGAATGAGTGTGATGAGTGAATTATCAATACAAGTACAAAATTGTTAAAAAGTAAGGTCAACCATTCCTTAGAAAGTGTAATTAATTATAGCGCAATGACAAATGAACAGTTGAGGTTATCAACTGATCCCTTTCAACATTTTATGACTCTGGTTGGAATCAAACTGAGGAAGTTGGGCTTTAAGGCTGTTTGGTTAAAATTTTTTTTCGATTTCAATTACTGTAAATCAGTTATTAAACGCCTCCCAAGTAGTTCTTACTTTCAAATTATGTTTATAGTTATAAATAAATCACATCAAAGATGCGAATTTGGGGTTTCTTGAAACATGCAGAATTAAGAAACTATTTTCCCGATTATTCCCAAATTTTAAAAACAGACTCTCATAGGATTGGTCTTGTTCATCAGTTATTTTATATTACATAATTTTACTGCAAATTAGCAAATTTGATTAAAAATAATTAATGTTATATGTTTGTTTTTATTTTTTTACAACGAGAAATACAATGTCGAATTTGGAATCTTATGCTTTTTAATATCACACAATTTACAAAATTGATTAACTTTATACACTCAACTTGTGGTTGTACTTTTACCCGCATATTATATTACAATCCATTCGCTACTCACACGTACAGCAAGACACAGCACCTGCACCTGCAGGATCGCGCTTAAATGACTTCCAGCAATTAAACCCCATCCATCCCAAGGAAGGGGGAGGGGTAGAGTATCTGTGTATGAGTAGATTGTGGTTAGACATACAGTCAGTGCTCCGAGCGAAATTCAGGTGTCCCTAAAGCCGGTCGAACCACCTTAACCAACTACACTACAAAATGAGTCGGAACAAAATCTGCAGTGTTTCATTTGAAAACCTCTGGAATTGGAACATTTAGACACTAGTGCTAAGTTATAATGAAATAGATAATTATCTTAATTGCAAATAGGTTTGAATATAAGATTTTTAGTGACTTTAATTGTCATTACTTATGGTTACATATACAGATCATTTTGCCACACAGAACTAATTATTTATTAAAATAATGAAAATGAATCGATAATGTTAAGTTGACATAAAACTTTTCATAAAATTAAATTAAATTGATTTGGAACAATATTTTCTTTACATAAAAACTGTTTTTTTTAAATCTATTAGCTGTTTTTGTATAAAAATAGTTTATATATTTTGAGATCTGCCGCAGTTCTGATAGTAAATTACACACATTTTCAGTTTTAAGGGAAAAAATCATTTTAAATTGTCATTATTGACATTTACAAGATATTGTTTTTTGTTTCAGGTCAGTAAATTGGAAAAAATGTGTACAGATATAATCACACATCATGAAAAATAGCCTTCTTTTACAAATTCAAATTTAATACAAAATGAAAAAGAGGAAAAAAAAAACAGTAACAACTACCTTTTCTCCAGTGGGTAAGGAGGCTATAAATGCCTCGGACCACATGAGGATGCCTGTAGTCTCTCTATCTGATCCTCCTCTCCATGAGAAACCCTCTAGGGGAGCATCAGTTGGACCAAGCCAGTCTCCGTCTAAACTTACTGAAGTGTACTGCAACAATACACAACTTGTTTTACAATACTCTACTAGTAAGGTAAACATGGAACTGAAAATTATATATCTCAGTGATTTTAATACATTTTTGACCTAAAGTTACACAAAGACTGAAAAGTTTCCTGTTATTTATATGTACTTTACTGAGTTAAAATAAATTATTGATACTGATAGGTGGTTACATCAGGAGCATGTTTTCATGATAGATCTAAGAAAAATATCCTAAAAGCCTTTGTATGCATACTGAGTTTTTTATAATTTAAAAAAATAATCTCGAGCTTGAAAATTTGCTTCATCCCACTCACAAATCAAATCAGTTGCCTTCACTTTTCAAAGATCATAAAATATATCCTGAACAGACTGATTGGAACTCCTTCCTGATTTGATAAATCTCTTAACTAAAATTTTGTGATAATTCAACATGACTTTCAAGAACATCCCATAGTGGGACACACATTTTCGGGTGGTATAGCCGTTTTAACCCGGGATCACTCACGTTACTGAAATTTCTATTATCGCTTGTGCTGTTAGGGTGCTCCTAACTTTGGACATCCTCTTACTATTCGAAGTATATGTTGTATAGGAAAGGAGATAAATAAATCGTTAACACATTTTAAATCACATAACATCATGTTTTATTGTAATTTTCAACTTATTACTTTACAAACACAACTTACAAACTTGTGACAAACTGACAGTTCCGTGATCACTTGTGCCGTTAGAACTGTTTTAACAATGGCAGTAACGTGAACACTCGCGCACTTAGGAGGACTCTCACAAAGTAGAGTAGTGCCACTTCCCCCTCCACTACTACCACTCTCCAACCATACTAATCTTGATTGCTCCAGCCACACACTTCTTTAGAATGCTAGGTACTAAAGAAAGCATTCATAAACGCTCAGGCAAATAAATACATAATTTAAAAAATTATTCTTCAGACGAAATAAAAAATGTTAGATTCAATCTAATAGCCGAGTGGTCGTGGGCTAAGGAAGACAGACATTCGAAATCTATATTTATTTAGGAGTTAGGGAAAAAACTATGAATAAAAGAAATGAAAATACTAAAAAACATTTATCTATGAATAGTACTGTCAACAACAACATTAATAATGACATAAGGTGTTGTAATTAACTGTATAGTATGTATCATGTGGTTTTTCCTTACCAAATTAAAAAAAAGTAAAATGGAAAACTAAATAAAATTAAAAAATTTTTTAACACTATATGTATGATTTTATCAACATAATCTTGTCTGAGTAACAGAAACTGTTTGCACTCGACTGGAAATTAATTACTGTCAAACGATTTGCTGCCCACATAAACTAGTTGCATGACTTAAATTTGAATCCAGAGAATCAAATACCTTTGCCTGCATGTATCGCAAGAAGAAGTCTAGCAGGAAAGACTTTCCCTTGCGGAAGGCACCAGCGACTGATACAACCACAATGTGTTTATCCTTAACATCTGGGTGCATAAGGACTCTAGAGAGAGCATTTTCATCCAATTCAAACTGGTGTTTTGGCTGTGCGATTACCACCTGCACAGGTTCTGCGGCTGCAGGCTGGTCACTCATGGTAGAGTCCCTTGGTTCCACAGCTTGAGGACTGGGCTTCTCTACAGCTTTTTTTACCTTGATAAACAAAGACAATTATGTTATTTGGTATTCTGTGAATTGATTATTGAGATAAAACATATGAAGTAAGCACTTAATCCTTTCCATGCCAACCATGTCAGTTCACGTCATTGCCAAAATGCCTTAAGGGCCAACAACACCAGAATATGCAGCAATTAATTTTTATTTCGATGAAATATTTTGAATAAAATTATCAATAAAGTTATTTGGAATACTATACTGTGGATGAATTACCGATATTGTCCTCTGTACATGACACAGATGCATAATTAATTTGCATATATAAATAACAAGACAAAATGGCTGGAGGTCTGCTATCTGGTGCTGCACAGACAGCCGACGACATCCATTCATGTCCTCTTACTACGAGTCTACATTTCATCATTGCGCGGTACAGTTACAAAAGTGCATTTCTTCAGTCATCTTTTTTATAAGTGTGTTATGATGTATTTTATATACAAGGCGTGATTTTAAAGTAAGTACTGTTTTGGAATCCCATCGCTGTAGCGCTGCGGTCGGCGTTCAGCGCATGCGTGCTGGGTACTACTATCTATTGACAAGCCACAGCCCCTGTTACGGATCCAATTGACTGTATTTAAGGTCATTTATGACTGTTTAAAATTCCTCCTCCGTTTAAAAATGCTGCCAACTGTGAATTATGCGCTGTGTACGTTTTCATGATGCTAAGGGTGGGGAAGCAGCTGACACTCATCGTGAGTATGTCACAGTAACAATTAATTTGGTTTAAAAAATTGTAACCATCACATTCCTAATGTTCTAGGAATGTGAGAGGACTGGTTAAACATTTTTTGTGTGATTCTTGTCAAACGTTTGTTTTTTCGATTCTCCATCAGCATTTTGGGAACCTACCGTAAGCATAACTTTCGGTACTTCAAACAATCTGTCACAATTTCAATGATTGCACTTCTTGACACTTGAAGACACACTACATAATGATGCAGTTGTAAAGCGTCTGTTTTCGCTGACTTTTTTCATCAACATTTTGCACCAAGTCTTCAGTAATGAGTGAAGTTTTCCGTCTTCGTTCATCATCATGCACATTCGCACAACCTTAAACGCTCTCACCCATTTCCATACCATCCCATCACTCATTCTGGTTTCTCAATAAACTTCACAGATCTCTCGATGAATGTCAGCTGCTTTCATGTCTTTATTGTTACGAAAACTTATCACAACATGTACTTTACAGTTGGCGGCATTTTTAATCAGAAGAGAAATTTCAAACAGTCATACGCGACCTTAAATACAGTCAAATGGGTCCGTATCGGCAGCTGTGGCTTGCCAAAAGAGAGTAGTATCTAGGACGCATGCGCTGGACACCGATTGCAGCGCTACAGCAGTGAGATTCCAAAACGGTACTCACTTTAAAAACACGCCTAGTATTTCAGACTTGGGACTGATGTTTAGATTTAATACATGGTGGTGAACTAAGGATGTAATTTGTGATTTTTTATGTATTTAATTAAATACGATTTCGCATTATTTATAAAATTTTCACATTTTCTCAATACAAAGTGAATTTCTACCAGTATTCACTAAAACAAAACAAAATGTCACAGACCCCCTCCAACTTAATCTGGTACTCAGTTATACTTCTCTTGTAATGGCTCTGTGGGTGTTTACATATAAAATAGCATAAAATTTAGATTTCTTATGAATATTATCATAATTGAAACAGAGGTCCCAGAATAACAGCTGGTTTCACTCCACCAGCTAAGGCCTTAATAGGTCTACTATTGTTGCTATGACTGAATCATGTTTTCTCATATTTTGTTAGCTAATAATTATTGTAATGTAGTAAAATACTTTAAATTTACAGTAACCACTTCAAATAGTTTACCATTTTCAGATGTAATGAAACATTAATATTCTTCTTCAGTTCGACTAGACTAAAAATCTGAATGTGTAATGAAATTTAGAACTCACTTCATACTATACTTTGTTTCATTACACTAAAAATATCGAATTTGACAAACAATGAAGTTACTAACTATTGAACAGGTATTTAAAATATAACTGGATAAAGCAAAAAACAAAATAAGACATATAATAATCTTAATAACTTTAGAATTTGTAACAAATAAATTTAAAAAACTAACTGTATAGATTTTTGTTTGGACAAAATGTTAAAACATTTATTTTTCCCTTTTACAGGTAACTGATGTTTGTTTAACTGGTTCACTTACAAGCAAGGTGAGACAAATTTTCTAAAAGAAGCAAAACATGGTGGAGCGTTTCTGAACATCATCTAGCTAGGCCAATTGGAGTCATGAGCTGTCTCAAAAGTTAGCCGTGGTATAAGAGTTAAACTATTAATCAAACTAAACTATCTAATTTCTATAAACTATGAGATTCACTTATGTACACATACGCCTAATAAGATAAAATACTCAAAATGTGTCACTAATTTCTGCAACTGGTTTTATTAAAAATTATTCTTCAACTTTTTGAGACCAATGTTGCTAAGCCTGGTCATTGGTTTAACCAATTCACACACTTTGTAACAGATGTGTCCATTGTTCTGCCCAAGGAATTAGAAACCACAGGAACGGTGTTTTTAAAACTAAACTAACCAGCATTCTGCTTGAAGGGTGTCCTTACTTAGTAAATGATTACCTGTCATGTGGTACTATAAATTGAAGTAAAGGAATATCATTTTGACGAGAAAACTAGAGGCTTGAGATTTTGTTAGTTTTAATTTGTTTGTAAGTTGGTCATTTATTTATTCATAAGACGCCGATCGTCAAGATATGGGCATTGTTTCATCCTAACTTCATATGTTTTACATGAAATGAAGTTTATTTATCAGAGAAATATACACGAAAATACAAAAAAATGAATATACACAGAAAATAGAGCTAAACATGTTAATGGATAGGTTAATCTTTAAAATCTAATATAAAAGTGCAGTGAGAATTTAACACAACTAAGTCCCTTAAAAACTAACCTACATGCAAAATATAGAGTAAATAATAAAAATAGCAATAATAACAACTTTTATAAAGAGAAATGGTAAATGAAAGTTGTTATTTACGAACATTTATTATGTTACCTTATTGAACTATTTATTTTCAAATACAGTTTCTTTATATTCATTGAGTTAGGTTCCAAACATAATCTTCATGAAAAAAATTAATTTCTTCTTAAACTTTGTGAATTAACTTCTCTGAATAAGTTGATGAATGAAGCTGGGTAATATACTTGTATTAGAGAATAATAATATTCTTATAATTTTAAAAATAAAAAAGAAATTTGTCCAAGAGTTTAATGTGATGAGAATAATAATAATACACTCTCAGAAGTATGCCTCCATTAGTATTTAAAGATTGGGAGTCATTATACAAAAAGCTATATATAAGTCTGTTTGAAGGTCACACAGCAACTGTTACTAACATGAAGAATTACTCAACTTTCCTTCATCACTTCAAATAGCAATGATCTATTATTTGTCAGCGAGTTGTAGAATAATAATATTTATTTACAAACAGCCTTCTGGATATCAGAAGTCAAGTCGCTTTGTTGAAAATATGACCAAAAGCAATATGCACAAACTGGGTGGGCCTGATTAGAATGGATGAGCAAGCTGTCACGAGGTGTTTATATATCTTTCTGTGGGAATAGCAGGGGGGGGGGTGTGTAGAGCGGGATTTAGAGACAAGAATCGCCAATGAACATTCTGTAGCGTGCCAACAAACCAAAACAAATTCATTGTTTAGTAATGAATTCTTGCTGAAGTTATCTTTTATTCATAGGTTTTCTAAATTCATGGTTCTAATCGTCGCTTAGCAAGTTTTAATTTGAGTCTAAACAAGTATGCCAAATGGAATGATAATTAAATTTACCTGTAGATGTAAATGAATACTGAGTAAGATAACTGATAACGTAAACAATAGGATGATATTTATTCAGCCCACATACAATGTACGTACATATACAATTGTGTTATAAATATCCTAAGATCAATAACCTTCATTGCTTTTAATTTCGATACTTTTCAAAACTTATTGCTCCAAATGGTTTTTTCCTATTTTTAAACATTGGACAGAAAACAGTACAGGGAAAATTAAAGATCTAAACATATTTATCAATGTGCTTTGTAATGTTCAAAACCCAAAACATTCTATGCAATACAAAAAAAAATATACCACCCATAGGTTATGTTTTTTTGATACAAAAAAAATAGATTTAAAATATTACCATACACTTTCATCTTCTCATTTTAAAGATAACATGAATGTTTACAAATACAAAAAAATTTTAAAACTTATTTTAATCTATATTCAATAAGTGAGTTTTAAAACTATAATACCCTATAATCGACTATATACAATAAATCTGAAACTGGAAGTTAATAAAATTATCAACTTAATAAATTAATGTCATTTACTGTGTTTATGTACAAAATATGAATAAAGTTGAGTTTCATTTAATTCAATTCTGGCAATAGTTATGTCAAATGTATAGCCACAACTAGAGTTCTTAAATATTTACAACTGCCTTTTGTATGACAATACTAAGTGTTATTAAAGGAAAGAAATGCACTAACCCAAGCCTTTAAATGATATTTGCATTTTGTTGTACAGAATAGATTTTTTGTATTTTACAGAAAGGCAGTTCTTTTTAACCTTTTTTCCCATTCCCTATAGACTATCATCTGTGTGAAGAACATTTAAACATAGTAAAGGGGAGAACCAGTACAGTACAGGGTGAATATTACTGATAAAAAAACTTTCCGTCAAGGCCAGGACTTGAATCTACGCTATCTCTAACTCAGACTCAAAGTCCTGACACGTTGAAACGCTCTTACAGATGGCCTAACAATAAAAGTTTATAAAATAAACTATAAAATAAAAGTTTGGTATATAAATTAGACGTTTTTGCAAAAATTAGCACGATTGGTTTCTTCCAGACCGAAAAAAATCAATAATACAAATAAGACGTATTTAGGCAACTTCTATTATAAGCATAGTCTCTAAACAAATGTTGTTACTTACCCTGGTTTCTCTTTGTGGTTTATTAGCCACTTCTTCTTTGTGAGGCGGCAGGTTTGCGTCGTCTTCTTCCTGGCGTATTCGAAAAAAGCTCCCAACCTCCAAATCCTTTGTAACACTTTTAAATTTTTTATTGGTTATGGGATCTTCCCTTGGCGATGCAGCTCTGTTGAATTTCCTTAGAGGTACTTTGGTTACTTCAACGTCTTTCACTAGTACTTGAAAAGTGCCTTTAAATGGTTCACTGCTGCTATCATCGGACACGTCTGGTTTGATGTCACTTGTATCTGGGGCCAGTTTGTTTGCTGATATTTGCCGTGCTGGTCTCTCAACCTCATCAACTGTTTTAGAGGGTAGAGTCTCAAGGCTCCTTGTAACTATGGAGACTCCAGTTTGTCTAACTGCTGGTGATTTTTCTCTGGTTTTACGTCTCGGTCTTTCTAAAAGAAAGAATGAGTCATTAGATTCAGTATCTATACGATAATTAAAAATCTACAAACATTAAAAAATAGTTGAAGATTTTAAACATAACCATCATATTATTATAAAATGAAAAGATAGCTATTTTCAGCAAATATCAACAGCTCCTAATAGGTTGTGCAATCTATTTTTTTTTATAATTCATAAATTTGATTAGATTAAAATATTATTGTGTTGATATGATACTGTATTTAAAATAAATATTACTCTCTACTTAAGGCTAAATAAATACAAAAACAGCTATTTAATTAAATGAAAGAAATGTATTAAGTGTTCAAAATGACTGTCTCACAAATTTTATAATAACAATTATTATGTATGAATTTAATTTTAAGTTACAAGTTTGCTTGTCCACATTAGGCTATTAGACAATTTATTCTAAATTTGTAGATGCAAAATCTCTGGGTAGGGTATCGTGCTGGCTTGGCTTGATTGATGGTTCAAGTAGGCTAATTGATTTTGAGTGAAATAAAATATAGAAAATTGGTCATTTAATTTAGAAAACAATAACATTTGTAGAAATATTTGAATCATTGAATATAAGAAAGAAGGATAGATAATAATGTAAGTTGGAAGTAATATTTTGGATGATATAGCTAGGTCCAGGATGATGAACTGTACTATGGCCAGATCTCACCAAATTTAAATAAATCTTCTTTCTTGATGTTCAATATTAATGATGTTTACTTTACTACTGATACTTTTAATGTTTTTATAATTACACTTTGTTCAATTCACTGAAAATTAAATTAAATTTAAATAATTTTGGCTGCTCTAAAAATTGATATACTGTCATTGCAACAATCACCTTTACAGTACATATGTTTACACTTGGTGGCCAGTACATATAATTTCTTGAGGGGAATATATATAAAAAAGTTTTGGATCATTTTTGAGGATTGTTATAATAAATAAATATATAATTTGGTTTGAATGAGTTATTAAGTAATTTCCAATTTACATTAAATTAAGTTATGACTAGTTTATTAAAATATGCATATAATATGACTAAAAAAATTATGATTTCTTGAAGTAAATATACTTAATTAAGTATATATGGTTACATAATAGTGTGGGGGATACATGATAGAATAAAATTCTAATAAGATTTTTTTATTGTTAAAATTGAGTAAGGGAAGGATTTATTCATTATAAAACAGACATTTGACATTATTATATGGAGTTGAATCTAATTAAATTAATTATACATTGCAGTAGCATGAAATAACAAATACTTTTCAAAGTCATCATACATCCATTCCCCATTGAATATCTATGAAAATAAATAACAAAAAAACATTACAGTACACTCTTGATACTCCGACATTTACTAGTCCGACACGTTTGGTAGTCCGACGCCACATCAGATGACGTACTGTACACTTAATACTGTATGTAATAAACCTTACTGTGTTACTGTACAAATGTTGTATAATTTCTTTGCTTACATTTATTCAATTGTGTTGTCAGCCTCATATTATCACGGCTGATAGCGCGGAAATTCTAAGAAGGGTGCACGTAGTGCAATCAGTTTATCTTGGAAATCATAATTCTCGTGAATTACAATGGACATTTGGTAATCCGACGTTTTTGTTAATCCGACACACCGTCGGTCCCTTAACTGTCGGATTATCAAGATTAAACTGTACTATTAAAAAAATTATAATATACATTTCTATGATGAAACTGTAAAAATGGGAATTTTTTACTTATTTATAATTGCTTCAACTTAATTTATTGATCATCAAGATGCAGATTGTAGAGAAATGGATTGTCCATGAATGTGATTAATGTTCCAGAATGAGTGTAGTCTTTGAAACTAACGACTGATATTTAGAGAAGATTATTTTTATCACGGATGTTTGATCAAAAATAATTTTTCGAAATTTTTTTTAATAAAATGTTCATCTTGTTACAAGTAATAAGTGTGTTGAGGAAAAAAAAATAAAAAAAACATGTTATGCATGTACATGGCTATCTAAAGCTGTTCCCACGGCCTGCCGTAAATTAGGCCTTGTCTGCCGTCTACCAGATAAAAGGTCGTTGGAACAGCTTGCTTGCGCCTGACGTATGGATAGGCTGTCCGGGGCTGCCTGAACAGGTCCCGTACAACATGGGAAAAGAGGCAGCACTAATACGATACTCAGGCGACACACTATCCGTGTACTAACATCGCCTGATGTTTGCAGAAACACTGGCCATTGGAACTAGGCTTAAAGTGGCTAATTTGGCGTTTCTTGGTTCACAACTCATTAGCAAAACTTAAGAGCGATATATTCTTTTTGATAATATAGTGGACAAATCTACTAACCAACCTTACATTTTTTAAGTGTAACCAATTAATATTTTATAAATGAAAATTTTATCTAGTTGAAATTTGTAAATTATCTTTGGCCGAAAAAGTAGATTTATAATATATAAAATCTTTATTGATAACGTTTACAATAAATCAGGGAGTTATTCCCGTTTGTGCTCCGGACCAAGAGTGCTGTTACTCTCCAATGCCCCCAGCAATGCATGCACTTTGCTACTTGTGGCGGCAAAACATTGAACTAAACTTCATCCAGAGCCAAACTGAGTTGGTTGGACTAACACCTTAAGGGTACTAAGGGACATTCACTTAATCATGAAATTGGAACCACGTATTACTGATCTTAATTTTCACTAATTATATGTCTATGCTTAGTTTCCTAACATCTAACTCTGACCACATTATAACATGGACACCTAAACTTGTTTAGTAGTTTTTAAGTTCATACAGACAGCAATCACTTACCGGTTGTCATGACGTACCTTTAAGTTAATTCAAACTAAAATACAAGAGTTGAGATGCAGGCTCTATATGATATGGCATGTGCATAACTGACAAAATGTTGCTAGGCTACATATTCCAATGATAAAATACTGGAAAATGGCAAGTTAAATAATAGATCAAGATACAAACAAATATTAACATATAAAGTATAAATTAAAAATTTCCAAATTACAAATCTGGGTGTAATAAAATACAAATATTTCACCTATTATGTTATAGAAATATGATTTGTCTATATTTAGATCTCATCTTAGTTTTTTCTTTTGCTTGTTATTAAAAAGTGAATAAAAGTGAAGGTATTCTTTATTAATAATTATGATTTTTATAACTAATTAAAATACTTATTGACTCCAATCATCAAGATATGAGAAAATATGGATTTTGAATGAGTGTAGATAAGTTAATGTAGTCATTATTACAAACTAAGACCGAATATTCCTTAAAAATTGTCATTAATTAATATCAGCTGACCACTTTCAAAATTTGTTATGATTCTGATCGGGATTGAACTGAGAACCTTATGTAGCTGGGCTCAAACCAACTATGCTAACGACCAATTAAGTGTAACTAGTCACCGCCTGAGGTGCTTCTTGAGACTCACAAACGATCAGCCTGGAAATGGCAGCTAGCTGGTTAAGGAAGGGTTTTAGACCTATATTTATTGCAATTCTTTTCTAATTTTGACCCAAAAACAACATCCTTATGTTTGAGAATGTAGTTTAGGCCGTTTAGGGACATTCTGTAAATTTAGATAAAGATTTTTGGTGCTATTCAGGTTGTAGCTATTTTGTCATTTACGTTGAAACCAAACAATTATATTATGATTACTATTTTTTTTAACTGTACAAACCATGTAATCTAAATCACTGCCATTTAACTCTAAGTCTAAAAGTTCAAGGCAAGTGCTCTATTTGCATTGGAACATAAGTTTAACATAAATGTAGATTAAATCTATGTTATATCACACACTAGCCTTACACTGCAAATCTCAGGTTTAACACGAACGACTACGGGCCCAAAGATTTGATTTGAAAGGTCTTTAGAGATGGCTCCAATACACAAGGATTCCATTAAGTCTTGGGACAGCCATATGATTTTCCACCAATACAAATCAGGCTGTTAAACTTAACACATATATGATTCACTAAAAAATGTACTATTTTAAATAGCTACCAAATTTTCTTCAGGGATACGAACCACAAACAGTCAAAAGATAATCTTACATGAGAGTATAGGTCAAGTTGCATATCAACTTAAAGATCTTCATCTGCTAAATACAAAGGAGCTTATCTCAAAAGCTTTACCCAAACATTATGGACGGCAGTATAAATTTACAACCTTGAGTTTGATGAGAAATGCTTAGTTAGTTTAAAAAATTGTAGATTAAAGGGGCAACTTGTAAAGCACTAACACTGTATTTAAAATCTATTTTTAAAGCAAGTGTTAATTTATTTAAAAATAACATTTACACCTGATGAGGAGCATGCAGGTTTTAATAAAATTAATTTAAAAAGGAACCAATTAAATAAATAAACAGAAATGTTAGCCGAGACAGTCTGCAGTTCTTTCACTTTGATGACAATAAACCGTCAGCTTACAAAAACGGCAGATAAAACCAACCATTAACCTTGATAAAACAAGTTTTTGTTTGGTTACAAAATAAATACACAATCACAGTTGGATAATGCTGCAAAAATTATCTAATGGCTTGAGAAAATTTGAATGAGATGATGTAGAATACACAGAAAATTCATATTCTTTATTTATCATTTTGTACAACAAATATTCTACAAGTAATATTTTTTATTTATTCCTCTAGCATATGGCTATTTGAGGAAAACTCTTAGAGATAAAAACATTTTCTATAATATTCACATTATAAAACACATTTCGATCTATTTATTTCTTTTATTTTTAAATTAGTAAGTTAGTGATTTTTTACTTTATTAACATTATAATATGTCTCTTCATATTTATATAAATAAAAATATAGTAATTAGATTAGACATTAATAGAAAATTATATCAACTCAACACAACAATTAAAATCCTAATTAGTCCTAAATACATATAAATAAACATAAAAAAACAGACAACAGAGAGGATTAGAGATTTGAAAAGAAAAATTATAAAATCAACTGTTAAAAAAATATATGTACAGTTCTAAATAGCAGATTTTACATATCTAACTGCCACAGTGAAAGAACAACAGGATTTTGTAACTAAAAATTCCGTTGACATGGCTGATGAGAAAGTAGGATTATTTCCTTTGTTATTTATATGTTAAGTTATTTATGAAAATGTATGTTGGCACAGTTTATACAATATATTTGACTGGTTAACATTTAAGTTTGTACATGTTTACAATTTTTCATGGAAATGGTTTTTATGATATTCATTAGTAGATCCCTCTGTCCCTCAAAACGAAAAGGGGCAAATATTCAAGAAACAATTCAAATTAAAGTGGTTTTTAAGCATTATTTAGTTTTCTATTTAAGATGATAAAAAAACAATCGTATGCAATATTAATTAGCGTAAACTGCATCAAAATAGTCCGATGACATTTTAGTCTGTATTGCCATATCCTTGCTGAGAATTACCCAACCACAAGTTTCATCTATGACAAGTGTGCGTATGTTTAATTCTATCATTTAAATGGAACTTTGTTTACAAAACAATTGTTATACTATTTAAAATCATCTTAAAAGGTAATGGTAAAATTAATAATGGCATGTGTTACTATGTCATTTTTTTGTTCATTTTTCTTTTGATCCATTGATAATATAATATTGAAAATAAATAAATAGTTATAGATCAATAATCATAAAGCACATTCAAAAATATCAATAAATAAATATAAAGTAAACGTTGAACAACAATAACTAACATAAACATATTTCTTCAACTAAATATAGATAACCAAAACACGTACATTTGTTTATAATAACAAATAATGTTGTTTGTTTACTGCAACAGGTGTTTAGACAGATTATTAATAATTTTCAATGAATTTATATCTGACAAGATTGCAGGGCGAGAAGTGAGGAGGGGGGCTTCTTGGACTATTTTGATGCAGTTCACACTAACAAGTTTCATTAATATAATAATAATAGATAACCAAAAGTACAACTAGTAAAGGAGCCCAATAAAAATTGACCCCTGATGAATAACCAGAAAAATTAAAACATTTCTTGATCTCCCTCTAAATCGTAGGCTACAATTTCACACGCAAGTGGGCTGCCAATTAAGTTGTGGGTAAAAGCCAACATTGTTGCAGTGTGTGGGTGGATTGAGGAGCCATAAATATGTATTGAGGAGGTAAATATGGTTTTAATCACAAGCTATTGGCAAATTAAAAATATGAATCTTAATATTTTAATAGTACCTCAATTGTAATCAAGTAATTTAAAAAATAAAATACTGTAATATCATTGTCAAAAAACATGACTGAAGAATTACAATTATTTTAAATAGGATGATGATCAAATGGTTCTACATTTGTTTTACAACTTGGATAAAATATTGAAATCCATTAATGCAAACATGTAACATATGCAAGTACAGTAGTTTTAAATTTGAATACCGTAATTATCTAAATTATTTACCATATCATTCACACAAAAATGTGTTGAACTAGATGTAATCAAAACAAACCTAACTTCTACTGAGATACCAGTGATGATACGGACAGAGAAACTTTGAATTTGCATTCGTAACTGTTGTATTCACTTTGATTATATAATTTGTTCAACTAATTAATTTAGATAATTAACTACTTCCTATCTTGTTCCTGTTTTGCTCCTCTCATATCTCCAATGATAAATTAGCAAATTTCACTTAGAAACAGAAGCTGTAATGAACTGCTGCAACTCTTAAGAGCAGAATACAGATCATAGAAAGCTCATTAGTTGTCCTATACAAAATGTTATATTAAAAAAGAAACATTTATATACATCATTTTGATCATTTACTAACCATAAACATGATAAGGCAAAATTATCAAAATATGTTACTATAAAATCTTTTAAACATTTAGTTAAAATTATAATTAAAATAATCAATTCAAGAAATTTAATTTATTTTCCCATGATTACATTAGATTCAAATATTGATTTTTCATCAATGTAAACCACATTATACAAGTTTTAAAACATGAAAAAAATCATTCTGACAACATAGGCAGTTAACAAGTTATATTTTATCAAATAACATTTATTTACCAGGGTATACCCCTGTCACTCGCTGAGCTCGTGATAGTCTAAGACTACGACTGTTAGTAGCTACACTATATCAAATAAAACCACAATACACAAATACATTTACAGAGCAGCTTATTGACTACAGTTGCGATGCTACCTTTTTATTAAATAAAAACTTGAAATGTTATTAATTAGCCTATTTCAAAAGTTTTCATTTAATTTGCTTTTATATTTATATTCCAACAGCTGTAACAATTTTATAAAGATCATTATTTAAATTTGGACAGCTGTTACTTTATGATTAATTTAAATCTCTCCTAATTTTAAGGGCCAACAAATGTGTTTTAAGGGCTTTCTGTGCCATTGAGGGTAAAAATATTGAACAATGAAGACCTCATTGCACAACAACTATGAATAGGGGAAAATTTGTTGACACCCTAATCGTTAAAACAAAAATGAGGGAGGACTTACGTTAACAAAAAACGGCTTCACGTATTATGTATAAAGATTTATAGTTGCAGTAATAAAAGAACATACACAGTAAAAATATGCTATGAAAATAACTAAATAGGTAGTGAATATCACATACATTTTTTAAATGAAAATATTTAAATACGTTGAAAAATTAGTATAAAGTTGTTGACTAGCTTAAAACACATTTGGTTTCATTGCTTGTCAGTAATGTATTCCTGCATGAGCTGTACAACCAGTTTATGCAGTGAGTTCACCGCGGGTTGACCAAACTATCTATCAATGACATGACCTTGAGACCGCCTCACAGTGGTCCCACATCAATGCCTCCACATTCTGGTGAAAGTTATGCATTTGCAAGGCCTGCTTGTGTGCACAATGGGACTCATAACCATATAGATGGCCTTTTAAAGCTACGTTGTGAGTAATATTATGTCTTTGTAAAGGTTATCTGTTTAATTTTTTTCAGTATGAAAAATACTTTTTAATGAAAACAAAGATAAAGATATTATTTTACTACCATTTAAAAATATTGCACTAGGTGGAACATACAGAAATAAACTTTGAATAACACAGGAGTTTACTGAAAGGTGTTATTTTTTGTTTACTTTTCATATAAGCTGTAACTGATTTAATAACGAAAAAGTTTGTCCCATGTTTTTTTTTAAAGTAAATAACTATTCCATGAATTTTAATGGATTTCATATAAACAATCAACTTCAGCATTTTTAATTGTTAATTCAAACATATCTTAAATCTATGTCTGCTCACGACTTCAAAATTGCCTGGTAGAGTATCTGTTCAAAACTAAGTTTCATACTGCAAGTATCTGATCTGATTTGAAGTGAAGTTGTATTTATTCACAATGAGCTGATTAATTCAGGCTGTTTATTTACCATTCTCAATGATGATTGTATATAGACTTAGGTATGCAATTTTACTTGTCTATGGAGACAGCAACTATCCTACTAGCAGAGAGCAACTTCATAATCCTAACTAAATATATGGTTTGCACTAATATTACTACAAATTATTTATACATAGAAGGTTGGTTGTGTGACAAAAATACTGTGAAAATATCCTAATATACACATATAAATACAGATAAACAAATACCATAACTTTGCATTGATTCTGATTTTAAACAATGTAACAGGAAAATTGTAAAAAATATTACAAGCACACTTGGGAGAAAAATGACATAACCAGGTGTACATGTTAATGAACAGTGCCTAACAACAGTTTTCATTTAATCACATCCTCCTTAATGATCCATTAATAATAAATTGCATAACAATCTCAAACCTCATAATGAGTATCCTGAAGTACTGCGTATTTCACATTGTGTTTTGAACTGCTTGATTACATTTCTTTTTTAAATTATTTTCCACTAGTATAATTACCATAAAGGACCTTGGTAGTAATGAGATGCTGGTATCCTGAGTACTGCGTACTTCACATTGTGTTTAGAATGGTTGATTACATTTCTTTTTTCAATTCTTTTCTACTAGTATAATTACCATAAAGGACCTTGGTAGTAATGAGATGCTGGTATCCTGAAGTACTGCGTACTTCACGTTGTGTTTTGAACTGGTTGATTACATTTCATTTTTCAATTATTTTCCACTAGTATAATTACCATAAAGGACCTTGGCAGTAATGAGATGCTGGTATCCTGAAGTACTGCGTACTTCGCATTGTGTTTAGAATGGTTGATTACATTTCTTTTTTCAATTATTTTCCACTAGTATAATTACCATAAAGGACCTTGGTAGTAATGAGATGCTGGTATCCTGAAGTACTGCGTACTTCACATTGTGTTTAGAATGGTTGATTACACTTCTTTTTTCAATTATTTTCTACTAGTACAATTACCATAAAGGACCTTGGTAGTAATGAGATGCTGGTATCCTGAAGTACTGCGTACTTCGCATTGTGTTTAGAATGGTTGATTACACTTCTTTTTTCAATTATTTTCTACTAGTACAATTACCATAAAGGACCTTGGTAGTAATGAGATGCTGGTATCCTGAAGTACTGCGTACTTCACATTGTGTTTTGAACTGGTTGATTACACTTCTTTTTTCAATTATTTTCTACTAGTACAATTACCATAAAGGACCTTGGTAGTAATGAGATGCTGGTATCCTGAAGTACTGCGTACTTCGCATTGTGTTTAGAATGGTTGATTACACTTCTTTTTTCAATTATTTTCTACTAGTACAATTACCATAAAGGACCTTGGTAGTAATGAGATGCTGGTATCCTGAAGTACTGCGTACTTCACATTGTGTTTAGAATGGTTGATTACATTTCTTTTGTCAATTATTTTCCACTAGTATAATTACCATAAAAGACCTTGGTAGTAATGAGATGCTGGTATCCTGAAGTACTGCGTACTTCACATTGTGTTTCGAACTGGTTGATTACATTCTTTTTTCAATTATTTTCCAATACAACATTTTTACTGTCATAATGGGTAGTTATAACAGTAATTATAATCCAAAATTGGGGAACAAATGTGCTCTAGACATAATTTTTTTGACCCGAGGATGTGAGGCTGGCTCATTTAGTCCCAATGATGTTGTAACAGTGTTATTTACAACGAAAGTAAATGCTTCTCAACTGCTTCATAATGCTAGGTCAACACTGAGGAACTTGAGAACCAATGTTACCATCAGCTACCCCGAGAATCAAACCGACGACCTCAAGCTTCAAAAGTGAGTAGCTTTTTGGCCAATTGGCCCCTACAGACAAATTTAATGTTAAGAAGCGGGTCGGGCAGGAGAAGCAAGAAGAGTGTGAGGCAATGCAGTACACTATCGTCAGTTGTTCAGTTGAAATAGTTACACTCCTAACCCATTAATAAACAAGTGACTAAGTATTTTTTGAATGGCGGTATAACTAATTTGCTCTACTAGACTTGACCCTGGCTGGAACGATGAGCAGAGCTCCCAGCGCATGCGCTCCCCTGCATCTAATCAGCTACTTCTTCTAATGAACATCTTTGTGTAAAATATTGATTTACTTTTAGTATATAAATGATTGAATAAGATATTTTTTAAAGAATTAAGTGAATTTATCTAGAAAGTTTATCAAAATACACAGTGCTCCAAAGTGAGATTTCAAACAAACAAGGCACTAACAGTATATGAATTTTCTTCTTCATATTGTATTCCTATAAACCACGGTTAATAAATTTGCTATATTGATAGTTTGATCCTTTGGAATAGATTCTGACAAAGTGCCCTATTATAGTATCAATTAATTTAGGCTTAAAAAAGACATTATATATAAACAAAGCTTTTAAAAATACAAAATGTATAATTGAACTGCTAGACAGTAAATTTCTCTACTGAAAGTACAACGTTAAAAGGTAATTGATCATTACCTTAGCAAATTATAAATGATTTGTGAATTCCTGTAAAAACACACACACCATTCGCTTTATTTAAACACACCGCTTTTTTTATCTAATGATTCGTTAAGACTTGTAAATACAGTACTGAATCATTTATTCAGATATAAATGAATTGGAAAGTATAAATAAAACACTTTTTAGTCTATGATTCTTGAGGAGTTTATTATTAGAATTAGAATTTAAAATTGATTTTAATAATCAAATAATCCAATAAATTTATAGTTTATTTGTGATACCTTTTGATTACGAAGTCATCATTATCAAACAATCACATCAAGTTGAGAGGCATCACAAATAAACTATACATTTATCGGATTTAATTAATTTTCAACATCAATTTTAAACCTTTTAGTTTTATAAGTTTTCTGTAGCAAAGTTTTTACTCTTTTTTTTGTTTTATATCAACAACATTTTACTCAATATAGCTTAATAAATCTTTTAACTAGATTCTTTAAATCTCATGATCATATATTGCATGTATTTTTGAATTCTTAAAAATTCTCCTCTACAATTTCAAGGCTAATAAGAATTGTTTGGCGGACGATACCTATCTCCAGCTCACCTCTCCAGTTCTATGGGGTTAAGGTCAGGTCTACTGCAGTCACTTCTTGATGGGAATTTAATATAATGATAAAATTGTATTGTTTTGAAAGGATGCGTTAAAACATGATTTAACGATGTTAAAAGAACACATTAAAAACGAATAATCTAACCTCACATATCCAAGGTTGTTTCCACATGACCAAAATAATGTGCTTAAAATTAATAATTTAAAATATCCAGGGATTCCTCATTAAACAAATGTCCTCGAATTATTAATAATTCCTCAGCATTGTTGTATTATTGTAGACTGATTGGTAAAAAAGGAATAACTCATCACTTGAAAAAAGTTACAAGTTAAAAAGTTAAAGTTTGTCTTATTTTACCAGGCGAAGTTAGGGCTAAGGAGCCCTCTCTAACACTTAACCTGGGGACCAACGGCTTTACGTGACTTCCGAACCACGGGAGCGGCAGGGCAAAATCTATTAGTGGTCACATCGGGAATCGAACCCGGACCGGCAGCGTGGCCAGCCAGCGCCTTAGCTCCTTATCTACGGCCGCTCCTTGCCCCTTGACATTGACAAGAATATCTTCAATACATATTATCATCTAGAGGGACTTAGTGCCAAATATAATCCATGAATAGAGCCTGTTGTTGGTATGATATCTCCACGTTTTGAAACACTCTGCAGCATATGCTCTGTTCCTAATGTTTTATATATATATATATATATAATCAAATCGCAGTTGTTTTTCGCAGGTTTCAGTATTTATGTTTTCTTTTGTTTGTTTTGGTTTTTGAATACATCTGTTTGATTACAAATTAATCTTATGTTTAATAATTTAGCTTATATCTGGTTGTATCTAAACTGTATTTATATTATTGTATTAAAACCAAGAATGCATTATATAATTTGGAGTACTTTATTTAGGCGCATAAGTTATAATTGTGTTTCTTTAGTTATTTAAGTTTTTTTTTTATTTTTCATCAAATGTGCCTTTTTATTGTGATTAATAATTTTGCCTGTGAAACTAATCTGTACCTGTGAAAACAATAAATACATTTATTATTATTACAAGAAATCTTATTTAACCAAGTTAAGTCAGGGCTAAGAAGCAATCTCCAACAGTTAACCTGGGGACCAACGGCTTAAAAATGACTTCCAAACAAACACAAGATCAGGCAGGCAGACTGCGTGCAAGGATGGGATCTTGTAAAGTTCAAATTGTCCCTAGGCCAGACTGTGCTTGCAAGGGTGGAGGAAGACAGTGAAACCCCCAAAAATACGCCTCAGCAACTTGACCTAGCGTAGCACGATCACAATTAATCAGTAGATGTGGTAAGTTTATTATTAATAATGCGATCTTTGTTGAAAACCTTACAAAACATTGTTTTTTAGTTGATAAATTGCAACTTGTAAATTTGTAATGCGAGTGAATCTGAATTACACTGTTATCAGGGGAAAACTATCTGTTAGGTTTTTCTTAATTATACAACCTAGATCTTATTACTGCACCAACAAAAATCTACTAGTAAGGAAGCATGTTTCTACCAAGTCTTTTTAAATATTCATAAAGGTTTGGTAATTTCAACAGCAAAAACTTTCATTACTCAGACCATGATGGTATTTGGTTATTGAAATGACAGGTTCAATTTTTTTCCACTCTCTTCCATTGCACACAGTAGATTCATCAGGTGAGTTTGAGGTGGTAATAATCAATCAGTAGCTTGGTTTTAAGTCAGTAAATTGTATTTAAGATATTTATTGACATCAACAATCCTGAGCCACCCAATAGAAAACTTTAAATTTTTGTTTCCATATTTCTCTAAGATTCTTAAAATTTTAAAATTTGAATGTTCTATTCAATTTCTAATCCTTAGTTCTGCTAAGAAAAGAAAAAAAATAACTTGTATAAATTCTAAGAAAAAAGGCATTTTTATCCTACAAACAATAAACAATGCTTTTAATATGACTCTAAAATATAAACACACAATTTTTGTGAAAAATGCATTATTTCAATTTGGAATATATGTACTGAACTAAAGAATTGAACGAATACAATCTTAGAGTGACTCGCAATACAAGCAACAAGAACAATACCACAATAGCTGTTTATAGTCTAGAAATATAATAAAATTTCACTCAGATTATCAATAGATTTAAAGAGAATAAATTACCAGAACATTTAAAACTATTCCTCAAAATACTGAAAGTAAAATTAACCTGACATTGTCTAGAACATGACTAAAAACAAATTGTAAAAACAAATAATTCTCTTACAGTGTTGATATCAAAGTTAGCTCCTGCTCATATTTTGCCATAGGAATATTCTACTTCAGGCTACTCAATATACGATATTTTCTTTGTTTTCATGAAACATCTTATAAGCTTACTAATCTGTAATAGATATTAATTACTATCCTTAACATTAATGGTATAGTTAAGCTTGTTCGAATATAACTGTACAAACAATGACATTATCACCCTAAAGTAACACAACATGCTTTATTTAAGATGAACTATACTTTGGTCCTAAGCATTCACATTTATGTTATATTCTTTTCCAACACTGCAATTTATTATTTTCATCTGACAAGGTTTTTTTTTTTAATTTATTTGTTCTCTACTAGTTTGTCTTCCAAGGATAGTTTACTATTTGTGTACATCTTACTTTTTTTCTTCTTTTTTAGATGTTCTTGATTTTTGGAGTGTTTTTCATATTTTTTCGGGTAGGTCTTGTCAATAAATAAATATAATTTTATTGTCATACAACATTTTCATTCATTGACGCAGTCATAGAAAACACCTAAAGAGTCAAGTCAAGAATATGTTTGTATATGTACATTGTTTATATGTTCATATTGTTTAAGCTAACAATAAAATAATAATGTAAATTGGGTAAAAAGGTTTAACTTCTTTCAATATACAAATTTATCTGTTTATTAAAATTTTTTTTGAACTGATAAACATTATTTACATTTTTTTGAGACACGTTTTCTCTCATTACTTAGTGAACATATTTTTTTATATTTAATAGTTTTTATAGATAATAATGTGACTAAAGTGTTCATACTTAGGTTAATCTGTGATTGAAGCAGTCCACTTATAGCACTAAACAATACGCTACCTACAAATTATTTGTATGACAATACTTCATTTTGTATTGCCTTAAAATAACCTAATAAAATAAGCAGCCTTTTTTGAGCATCATCGCATTACATATTGAAAGTGCATAAACTAAACATTGAAGCAATATTTAATTTTATTGAAATATATTTTTTATTAAAAAAGATTAATTTTACTAAATAAACAAAGTGTTGGAATATTTACAATAATAATAACAACATGTAATTATTGACATAATGTAATAACGGATTTAATTGTTCTACAAATACATTTGTGTACAGCAAGCTTTGTATTTGTGCTAATTTACATATGATATATGTTCACTAAAACTAGAAAATATTTGTATATCTTTAAATTTTTTTATAAATGTATTATTGACTCCTAAGCATACCCCTAGTTATTTATTTTTATCTTGAGAAGTGACTTTTTAAGAATGTAAATTGCTGGGAGACAATATTCTTCTTAAATTTTATGTTCTACAGGATACCTTGGGAGTCTTTATAAGATTCATATAATGTACATATTGTTATAGATTTAGTAGAGCAAGTCTGTTAACAGGTCTAAAATCATCTGGCAGATTGAAAAAAATATGAATGCACCTTTGAGTTAAAAAAACCAGAACTTAACTATGAAAAAAATACAAATAGGCATACAATTCATGTAGAGTAACATAAGAAATTAAACAATATTTGTTTGATTTCCGATGGTAAAGTACAAGACTTAAGAATGCAGAAATAATTTTTGTATTTTCATAAATAATGCTTAGTTAAAATTGTTTATACACTATGAGCACATTAATAAGCCTCCAATAAACAACTTAAAAACTTTATAAAATACTTTACATTCAACAAAATAACAACATTTAATCTTTTATTTTAATTAGTAAGCCCATAATTGTATGAATAAATGTAATTTTTAAGTAAATAAAAATTAAATTCAGTATAATTAATGGCATTCTGTCCACTATATTACACTAAAAAAAGAATATTTATAAAAATTAAACTACTTACTGTATAGAATAAAAATTTCAAATTAAAAAAAATGTAAATTTTATACCAATGGCTCCATCAAATGATACAATTAATTCTACAAGATCTCCTACACAGAAAAAAAACTTAAAAATTTTTTTGAAAGGGCATATTTTTACCTGGAGGTCTTCGACGGGAATCCATGATGCACTCTAAACCAGAACTACACCGTCATGACTAGGCTCAGAGTACAGTTAGAGCATTTCTGTGCTTGCGGTATTTTTGGCATCAACTACCCAGCCAAATATCCTCCCATCTGACTCAACGCATCATTTGTTTTTTAAAATCTGACCTGATAATAGTAACCAATATAATCAGAGTTCCTTTCCATTAGGTGACATTAACTAATTCACAATAATGCAAGTAGACTACAGCGATGACTCAAAAGTGGGGAACCTAATATAACATGATTTTGATAACTGTTGGTTATCCTAAGCTGAGATCATAATATGTCCTGTAATAATTCATTTATCTGCTATGTTAACATTATTTTAGGTTTAACATTTTATTGATATATTTTAAATATTAAAAAATGATATAGTATGTAAAGTGCTATAAAAAAACTATATAGGGCCTACAATTGGCTAAATTAAATTAACTTTTTGTTTCATGCATTTCTGAATTCTCATTAAATTATACACTAGCAAAATTAATAAAAATATAAGATACTTAACCACTTATTTTATTCAAAACAAATATAAAGATTAATTCTACAAATTATTACTCAACCAATTCAAATATCAATCAGTAAAAAACACCCAAACCTAAATATTATTTGTTATTTAACAATTAAAAATTGTTGGAAACTAAAATCATTCTTGGCCACAAACATGAAGAGAAAAAGAACCCTTTAAAAAACAAATACTACAAAGAAAAGACCATTTCTTTAAATTAATCTCAAATAATTCTTACGTTTTAAAATATAATAGTTTCTAAACAAAATTTCTGGCTTTTATTATACATGCGCTTGAATCCTCCCCTACCTCAGCCACTAATAACCAACTTCATACTATGGCTAAGGACTGCACGTATGTTCCATATTCTCCTTTTGGGGTTTTTGTTTTAAGTCTAACGTTTTCAGGTCAGCATTTATTTAGCCCTAATTTTTAATTCCATAACTTATTAATTTGCTGTGTCATTTTACTATCATATACCTTATATTTCTCAATTTTCACAAAGGAAAAGAGATTTTACTAATTTTTTTTGTATAGGCAAGGTGATGACCCATTGAGGAAGTCTTGAACATTTTAAATGTAAGCCTTTTTCAAGTTGTACCTTATTTTAAAGGTCTTTCTTTGTACAATACAATAACAGTGCAAATCTAGGGTCAAAAAGGATGACTCAGTCAGAACATACAGCCTCTCAAAAAATGTAATGTCATATAACTAATACTTCTTAGTTATGAGGCTATTACCATACACATACCACTGTATGTGTATGGGTGGGCGGGTGGGTCAATACCTCTGTACGTGTATGGATTTCCTTATTTATCTCTATTTCAGGTACCTGTTTTTGAGTCTATTGTTGATTGTTTACAGTCGTAACGAAAGACTGCATTATAAAAATAACAATTAGAATAACGCTTTGGACACCTTTTAATATAGTTTAAGAAAACTATTACTACCATTTTTGACATATTCATTGTGTGAAAATGAATTAATATCTCATACTTTGTTAATTAAATTATAGCTATAAGCAGCAATAGACAATAACTATCTTATCCTTATTTTGAACAAAAATATTAGTTATATGACAAATAATTCTTATTGGAAATCCTTTTGACTTCAGGTTTGCTCTGTTGTATTGTACAAACAAAGACTTTTAAAATGAGGTATAATTAGAAGCAAGCTTACTTTTAAGACTTTCTTCGAGGCCATCTCCTGTCTATGCGAAAAACGAGTAAAATATGTCTAAATGTTTGGTATAGGGACCTGTACATCACTACGAAGTTTAATTACATTTCTTTGAATAGTTTCAAAAATGTATAGACAGTCATGTACATAACTTTAAAATTTCATTACGTTTTTTTTTTCAATAGTTTAAAAATTATTAATATATTCCAAACTTTTGCCCAACCCTGTATAATAACAACACATGTGCTGGTCAGGGGTTTGTTCCGATGTGTGCGGTAAGCCAGCCTTCACTGTCCATATTTGATAGTTGAGTCATACCTTTCCAAATCCTCATGAACTGAGGTTCAAATGTAGAGGTTCGGAGCCAAATGCCGAACTGGGAAAGCCTAATATATTATTTTAATATAAAGCTAATTGAGGGTTAAAACATTTTGGTTAAATAAATCGAATAAGGTCCAAAGAAGTGAACTGACAGCAAATATCAAAGGTAGGGGAGGAGGGGATTGGGTAAATCTCATTAGATGTTACTAAATATATAGTATATCCACATTTGATTTGGAAAACCTGTCAATGGCATTAGAATAGAAAGAAAATTTATTTGGAATCTAAAAATATTTCTGCAATTGAGGAAAACAAAATCATGCTTTGAACTGATCATGTTAATGTTGAACTGAATGAAACAGTTTAGACCTGATAAGAACTAAACTCATTACATTTACTTATGTCAAAAAGACTTGACAGATTAGTAGGCTGACACTAATGGTCATTTATAGAGCAAAATAGTTGCTGAAAACAGAACTATGATATCTGATTAAAAGAAAAATACGAGGAATTTTTGAATACTATATCAGCAATGATAAATTGGACAGAGATTGCCCCCTTACATATAACATAATGTAAGAATTTAATTCTAGAGGGCCTAATTAGTTATTAAGAAGGAACATATCCCCACTGAACCAAGACATTTAATTTGATTCTAGAGGGCCTAATTAGTTATTAAGAAGGAACATATCCCCACTGAACCAAGACATTTAATTTAATTCTAGAGGGCCTAATTAGTTATTAAGAAGGAACATATCCCCACTGAACCAAGACATTTAATTTAATTCTAGAGGGCCTAATTAGTTATTAAGAAGGAACATATCCCCACTGAACCAAGACATTTAATTTAATTCTAGAGGGCCTAATTAGTTATTAAGAAGGAACATATTCCCACTGAACCAAGACATTTAATTTAATTCTAGAGGGCCTAATTAGTTATTAAGAAGGAACATATTCCCACTGAACCAAGACATTTAATTTAATTCTAGAGGGCCTAATTAGTTATTAAGAAGGAACATATTCCCACTGAACCAAGACATTTAATTTAATTCTAGAGGGCCTAATTAGTTATTAAGAAGGAACATATTCCCACTGAACCAAGACATTTAATTTAATTCTAGAGGGCCTAATTAGTTATTAAGAAGGAACATATTCCCACTGAACCAAGACATTTAATTTAATTCTAGAGGGCCTAATTAGTTATTAAGAAGGAACATATCCCCACTGAACCAAGACATTTAATTTAATTCTAGAGGGGCTAATTAGTTATTAAGAAGGAACATATCCCCACTGAACCAAGACATTTAATTTAATTCTAGAGGGCCTAATTAGTTATTAAGAAGGAACATATCCCCACTGAACCAAGACATTTAATTTAATTCTAGAGGGCCTAATTAGTTATTAAGAAGGAACATATCCCCACTGAACCAAGACATTTAATTTAATTCTAGAGGGCCTAATTAGTTATTAAGAAGGAACATATCCCCACTGAACCAAGACATTTAATTTAATTCTAGAGGGCCTAATTAGTTATTAAGAAGGAACATATCCCCACTGAACCAAGACATTTAATTTAATTCTAGAGGGCCTAATTAGTTATTAAGAAGGAACATATCCCCACTGAACCAAGACATTTAATTTAATTCTAGAGGGCCTAATTAGTTATTAAGAAGGAACATATTCCCACTGAACCAAGACATTTAATTTAATTCTAGAGGGCCTACTTAGTTATTAAGAAGGAACATATTCCCACTGAACCAAGACATTTAATTTAATTCTAGAGGGCCTAATTAGTTATTAAGAAGGAACATATTCCCACTGAACCAAGACATTTAATTTAATTCTAGAGGGCCTAATTAGTTATTAAGAAGGAACATATTCCCACTGAACCAAGACATTTAATTTAATTCTAGAGGGCCTAATTAGTTATTAAGAAGGAACATATTCCCACTGAACCAAGACATTTAATTTAATTCTAGAGGGCCTAATTAGTTATTAAGAAGGAACATATCCCCACTGAACCAAGACATTTAATTTAATTCTAGAGGGGCTAATTAGTTATTAAGAGGGAACATATCCCCACTGAACCAAGACATTTAATTTAATTCTAGAGGGCCTAATTAGTTATTAAGAAGGAACATATCCCCACTGAACCAAGACATTTAATTTATTCTAGAGGGCCTAATTAGTTATTAAGAAGGAACATATCCCCACTGAACCAAGACATTTAATTTAATTCTAGAGGGCCTAATTAGTTATTAAGAAGGAACATATCCCCACTGAACCAAGTCATTTAATTTCGATTTCAGTTACAGTATTTTATATTCTTTTCATTGATATATATATATATACAGGGTGATTCATGACGTTCTCCCCCCACTTCTATAGCATATTCTACTACTAAAAACAATGAAAAAATGTCATATAAACATAGGTCCAAAAACGCTTCGTTAGCGAGTTACAGCCATCGAAAGATTTCGTCATGGTTCATGGGCAAAAAATGAAATAATATTGTACATAACTTATGGAAAGGTATATTAGGATTGAAATTCCATGATTTCATATGTATTTTCACATGGAAAAGCTAATAAAATAGGTTTGAGAACTGTACCTTAAGTAGTTTTTGAGTAATCCGGGTTAAAATTGGGATATTAGGACAAAAAATTCAGTTTTTCTCAGTTTAGTGTACAGAAACGTTGTTAAATTGGTTACAAAGGCACACAACTTTCGTACATTATTTGTTTAGAATTTAATTCTGAGTAGATTGATATAAGTTGTGTGAAAAATACTACAGAAATAAGAACAGAAACTCAAATTTATTAAATTAAATACATTATTAATGCAAAAGAAATTACTATACAAATTAAACAAAATCATTGCTTTGGTCTAACAAATGCAATTATTATTATAATTGTTATTAAGATTAAAACTAAGAGTAAATAATAAATGATAAATCCAAAAAAATAAACAATAAACATTGTCCAGCATCATTTTACAACCAATAACAACGTAATATTGTACGCAAAACCTTTTCTAATTTGTTTAATTTTTTTCCTAAGTTGGTAACGCATGAACAACAGCTGATCAACAATTATTTCCTGATCCGGTTTGTACATAACCTGTTCACTACAGTATAACAGTACTGTAGTAGTGTTTTGCAAGTTACAAAAGCTATTTGTGTGAAGTGCATTGCAATAATAATTGTTTTCTGCGAGTTGTCTATTGGTTGTTATGTCAGTGAAATAATGCCTTACGTATTTACATCGGAAGAATATGCTGATATGGTTTTTATTTTGGGTTATTGTAATGGTAATGCTAAAGCTGCTAGAGATGAATATGAACTACATTACCCTAATAGGAGGATTCCAGATTCCAAAACAATACGTGAAACTTTCCTCACTCTTCGGGATACAGGATCACTACCAAGTATTCGTACTAGTTATGAACGTGCTTTCCAACATGATGATAATAACATTATTAACGCTGTTCTCCGAAGTCCAGGTGTAAGTACACGGCGTCTCTCTAGGCGAATAGGAGTTTCACAGTCAACTGTGTGGAGATCACTCAAGCGACATCAATTTCATCCATTTCATAAACAAAAGGTTCAACATCTACAGCCGGGGGATGGCCCACTTCGCTTGGAGTTTTGCTACTTTTTAAATACTAATCAACAACTGTACAAGCGTATTCTCTTTACTGATGAAGCACAGTTCACTAGGGATGGGGTCAACAACTTGCACAATGAGCACTCATGGGCTCAAGAAAATCCTCATGAGGTAATTGAACAGAACTTTCAACACCGATTTAGTGTCAATGTCTGGTGTGGTCTTATACACAATTGGCTGATTGGACCATTCATACTACCTGCACGACTAAATGCTGAGTTTTATTTGCACTTCCTTCAAGATGAGTTGCCACAGCTGCTTGAGGATATTCCTTTGCATCTCAGACGAAATTTGTTCTTCCAGCATGATGGAGCACCTCCCCACTTTTCTCGGGCCGTTATTACTCACTTGAATGATCAATTTCCTGGACGATGGATTGGCCGTGGAGGGCCTTACCCTTGGCCACCAAGATCACCAGATCTATCTCCATTGGATTATTGTATCTGGGGATGGATGAAAGGTCTAGTCTACAAGACAAGAGTTAATTCGTGAGAAGAATTAACTGCCCGTATTATGGATTCTGCTACACAGCTAAAGAAACACCCAAGAAAATTGAGAAATTCAACAAAAGCAGTACACAAACGTGCTTTAAAATGCATCGAAAATGGAGGCCTCACTTTTGAACATGTACTGTAATAAAAAACATGTCTAAAGTTGGGAAAATCAATTTGTTGTTCTTTTAAGGTAATTTATGTATTTAATTTAATAAATTTGAGTTTCTGTTCTTATTTCTGTAGTATTTTTTACACAACTTATATCAATCTACTCAGAATTAAATTCTAAACAAATAATGTACGAAAGTTGTGTGCCTTTGTAACCAATTTAACAACGTTTCTGTACACTAAACTGAGAAAAACTGAATTTTTTGTCCTAATATCCCAATTTTAACCCGGATTACTCAAAAACTACTTAAGGTACAGTTCTCAAACCTATTTTATTAGCTTTTCCATGTGAAAATACATATGAAATCATGGAATTTCAATCCTAATATACCTTTCCATAAGTTATGTACAATATTATTTCATTTTTTGCCCATGAACCATGACGAAATCTTTCGATGGCTGTAACTCGCTAACGAAGCGTTTTTGGACCTATGTTTATATGACATTTTTTCATTGTTTTTAGTAGTAGAATATGCTATAGAAGTGGGGGGAGAACGTCATGAATCACCCTGTATATATATATATATATATACATAAATATGCCTTCTCATAGATACATTTATCTCTTTTATTAAATTTAAAAAGAAAACCAACTTTAGTATGGAATACAAATTGTATCCATTCAATCTATTTTGCCATCTTTACTTTTATCAATTTAAAAATTTGATAAGAAAATGTAAATAAAATCTATAGATATTATGGGATGATAAAATCCTACATGTATTTTTTTTGTCCTGTCTATAGGCCTATCTATATGACAATTTATAATAAATAATAAGAAATGTTCTTATTATCTTTAATTCTGCTATAAAATATTTTGTAATACAGTAAATATAGTAAATTAATATTAACCCGTATTTTACTTTAATTTTCTAAGTTCATATTTGTAAACATAAGGTTACGTTTTTACAAATTTAATTTGCTGATATGAAAAAAATAATAAATAATAATAACATGCTAATGGTATTCTTAAGTTGCTTACTTAAAAAAAAACATTCAAAAATATAATAGAATGTCTACTTTTATAGTGACTTCAAAGATATAGTTGTTAAAAATAGAAAACAACTAAGCTTTGTTTCTTAGTTAAACCGATTCAGGCATTATTAATGCTATGTAATTAAGATAGCAGTGGTCTTTGACACTTGAATACGAATGATAAAACCCTTCCACACAAGCTGATTTGCATTTGAGCATTAATGATTAAGAAACTAATGATCAGTAGTTAAGCTTATCAGCTTTCAATATCAGTAGTTAATCTGCAATTTTCAGGTTTTATTTTATAATTTTTCCGTTAACTTGCCACGTCTTTTCTGCAGATTATAATGATACAGATTTTATTGCAATGTAACAAAATGTTGATTAACAACCTGATTAATATTAATGGCAAATCAAGACTAAAGCCGAGTTAACATGGGGTCATGAACAAGGTGAAACGTACAATCTATCGTCTGGCAGGACGAGTTATCTACCTACTTTAAGCTGTTGGTAGACTTGTGTGAGGATCATGCAAGCTCTTGCCTCAGCTGGTTCTGGTATAATTTTTATTTATTTATTTATCTCAACAGTAACACCACTTTACATAATATAATACAAAGATGGCAATGCAAAGAGATCAGTAAATACGGTACACAAATCAACAACCCTTAACACAATTGAACCGCTTAATGAAGATTTAATATTATTATTTAAATGTACCACCAACTAAATAAAGAAGATGTACAAAAAAATAAATAAATAACAATAATACACTAACCAAATAAAATAATTTTACTTTTCAGTAAATTGAGCATTAATTTCTGAACTGGTAGATTGGAAAACCATTAACAATTACTACGAATTCAAGAAACAGTACATGTATTGTTTAGATAGAATGGCAATTGCGCCCGTTGCTACACTCTGAAAAGCGTTTTGTCGGGTTTGTTTTTTCTCATCCGTTAGCAATACCTCTGCTCCGTGCATACCACTGGGATCTAGCTGAATTCAACTAACACATGCAAATTCTGAATAGAGTGGAACAGATTTATGAATATTCTTTGTTGTAAACATGTCAGACACTAGAGGTTTTATTATTGAAATTGAATCCTACAATTGACCAGCACATGGATTTAACAAATATTCCAACAAACGCCAAAAATACTAAAAATTGTATATTTATACATGCATTAACATATTTCATTTCATTTATCGTAACTATTATATAAGCTTCAGATATGATGGTACGGTACGGTATATATTTGTAAATGTGTTTGTGTATACTTCATTGCATACCTATTTAAAAATTAATAACTATTGAATCATTAAATAATACAGTATATACTGACTACTTATTTAAAAATAACAATAAAAGAAATAAATAGATCAAAATGTGATTTATAAAGTAAATATCATAGAAAATGTATTTATGTATAAGCTTTTCCTCAAATAGCCATAGATTAGAGGAATAAATAAAAAAACACTTACCTACTATAGAATATTTATTGTACAAAATAATAAAAAATTTGAGGATTATTTATTTATAAAACTAATCTATACCTATAAAAGGCAAATACCACTGACTCATTCACTCATCTCTGTAACTAAAGAAGTACTGAGCCTACAAGGCTGAAATTTTGTAGAGTCAAAGGTCTCATGTTATAGATGTGCAATAAGAAGGGATTTTTAAAAATTCTTAGTAAATCGAAGATGGCAGCCTGTTTAGTGCCAAAAATTTAAAATGCCAAAAACAGCCTTTCTCTAATTGGACTGTAGTGGCTAAATGAATGGTTCTACAGCAAAACTAACACCATTTTCTGTATGTGATTTGAGACGATCTACAACTTTGGCCCTATGACTTTTTGCCCTATCTCACCTCTTTCGTCCTTAGGTAGAGCTACATTTTTAATTAGTGTGTGTAAATCAAATAGGTTAATTTACGGCCTCTAAGAGTAGACTTACAGATTTTTCTAAACTGTGAAACTTTGTTATCTAGGAGAACAAACTGTATTCAATGGGAAAATATACAATTTAATCTGAACACATGTATAGCCAGGTCACAGGACATGGTTAAACCTATGACCTGGCTAGAAATATGAAATTGTCCTAGAAACACAATATTTCACTGATTTAGAGTCAATTACTGTACTTTGCACCTTCTAAAAGTAGACTTACAGATTTGTTTAAACTATGAAACTTTGTTATCAAGGAGAACAAACTGTTTTCAATCGGCAAATTAACAATTCAGTTCTAAAGTACGCATAGCCAGATCATAGGACATGGCTAAACATGGCGAGAAACACAATATTTTATTGATTCAGAGTCAAATATATAGTACTTTGTGCCCTGTAAAAGTAGACTTACAGATTTATGTAGACTGAAACTTTGATGTAAGAGAACAAACAGATATCAATCGTTTAAATTTAATTTTAACACATGTACAGCCAGTTTTAACACATGAATAGCCAGTTTATCGAACCTGGCTAAACATGGCGAGAACCCGGACATTTAATTGATTTAGAGCCAATTTCCATACTTTATGGCCTCTAAAAGTAGACTCAGATTTTTGTATAGAACTATATTTGTAGTTTGTAAACTACAAGAAAAGTCTGATTTAAATAGCAAAATTACAATATTAATTTGCATACAGCCATAATTACCCTACTTTGCTCTCTCTCAAAGTAGGCTAACATTGTTTTACTGTAAAAAAAAAACTGTTGTGCTCAATGTTCATTAAGCTATAAGTGAAAAAAATTATATTGCAAACGTTATAGGTTGATATTATAGCATATAATTGGTTGCAATTGCAAATCTTTGAATATTCTTGAATTGTTTTGAATGTTTACTTATATTTTGATGGCAAGTCTTCAAACTCAATATTATGACCAGCAAAGCGGGCGGTTAGAGCTAGTAATCATATATATTAAGAGTATCAAAACAATTGTGAGCTCATTTGTAAAACAAGCCAATGGTTATGGTATTCATTGTGGCTGTAAAGTATGAGCAATGTCTACACAATAGATGTGTATTCATTGGTATGAGTAAAAAGTGTATTTTGTGTTTATTTATTAAAATAAATTAAGGCTATTAAAATATGTAATAATGTATTAAAACATTTGTTTATGATGCTACTACAAATTTGACAGAATTCTCATTTTCAATTGAAACTTCACGTAATGGTGAAGCTCAGACTTCTTCTAGAGTGATGGCCAATCTTAGAGGAGTAATTTTGAATTGAAATCATGTTTTAAACAGCTAAGCAGTTCATTGAATGGAATCAAAACTATTTTTCAGTTTTTATTTGCCTATGGACAATACGCTTGTTCTGTGATAATATGCAATCTATATACTAAACTGCCTATTTCGCTTCCCTTGTCACTTGAGATATATTTACTGCCTATCACTGGACTGAGGATATTCAGGAAGTCAGGGACTGTCGTCTGAGTGTACCACAGTGAGAAAGCAATTTTTGCATCCGGTCATAGTTGGTAGGCACCACATGTGATAGTCAGTAGTGAGCTCCCGGCCTAAGACTGAACTAAACGAATATGATTGACACTTATATTAAAGATATGACATTGCTTAAGTTATCTTTAATTAATACTCAGTAGTTTTGGACATCTAGGTGTATAGGATTGTTTAGTAAAGTGAAAGGATCGATTTGGAAAAAAGACCAATGCAAACTGATCAAAACATCAAATAACTTTAAGGTTCATAGCTACCGGTGAATAATTTGCCACTCTGCACTATGTTAGGAAGAGAAATAAAATATTTAAGCACATCAATTCCTGAGGTTTTGGGTACAATTTACAACATATTAATAGACTAATAAAAATAAGTAAATTGCAATTTTTCTTTCAACGAATTATTACTAATTGTCAGCAACATCTATACCAACTGCAAGATAGTGAAAGAATCTTAGAACTTAGTCTTAAGCGACCGGTGTCATAACTAGAATCTATATTTTCCGGTGACAACCGCGTCAAGTTGCTATGTACATTATTTACAAAGTAACCAGACGTTTCGCCCATACTGTGATGTGACATCCTCAGTGGTATCTCTGAGACTGAACCGGCGAATGACCTTCCAGCTTTTATAACAAGTGGTGGGGGTTGGGACTGGTTTGGCAGGTACGCTGGAGAGGGGCAAAGGCATGATCCACATGACCTAAGGCCAATGGCTGAAGAAAATCAACATTGCTGACTCTGCCATTTTATTTTAATTTACTTAAAATGGGTTCCCATGTCTTCGGAAGCTGTATACTTTCATCCTTATTAAAATTATTTCTTCTTTTGTATATTCTACAACAAGAGCTTCCCTTATGATTCTCAGGTAGTAACACGGGGTGTTCGCAAGGACTTTAGTTTGGTCAAGTAAAATTCCATGATTAGTTTTTGCGCTATGTTCCGCAACTGCAGATTTTTCCGTATCTTCATTCTTAGTATGCCTTACATGTTCTTTAATCATGTGAAAATTAACCTCTTGGTTTCTTCTATGTAGACTGACTTGCAACTACATTGTATTTCATATACTCCAGGCATAGCTAATGGAATTTTATTTTTTATTTAGTCTCAGAAAATTCTTCTATTTGTTAGGCGGCTTGTAAATGGTTTTTATATTTTCTTTATTTAATATTCTGCCAATCTTTTCTGTTGTTCCCTTTATGTAAGGTAGATGTGCCTTTTATGAGGTATCCTCATCTTGTCTTGTACTTACCCTATTTTCTTGTTTTTTCCTCTTTAGCTGCTTTCCAATAGTATTAATGATTTCTCTACCTGAATATCCATTTTGTTTCAATGTTGACTGTAATTAAAAAAAATTTAATTTAAAACAGAATGGGTTGTCACCGGAAAATGTAATTCTAGTTATATTTTATTTAACCTATTAAAAAAATAGTAATAAAATTACGTCAGAATTGCTTAGGCTATCACTGAAAAACTGTTCAGCTTACCGTTTGTATGATTATTGATTTTAGAACTGACAAAGCTTCAACTCAATGGTAGATTTGTGACGATTCCACTCAACTGGCATAAAACTATTAGACAAGCCTGGGTTTGGAATTTTGGAAGAACTATGTGTCACGCTTATTAGTTTAAGATCAATAAGACCGATATTAGACCAATTAACCATTTTTTACACATTCTTTACACAGGAATGCAAAAAGTGATATTAAAAAATTTTAAATGATATGCCATGTGATAACGGTTAATTATTTGATTAACAACTTTTAAGTTATTAGTTTGAATATTAAAAAACATGCCAAGCTAAAGAACTAAAAAATTTAAAACAACTGTTTTTATACATGTTATAGTAATGTCTTATAAAACAACGAACATTGAAGATTATGAAAGATAAAGCAATATCAAATAATTTGTAGTTACAGGACTAATCATCACAATGTTTATAAACATTCGAATTCCTTATCTTATCATTTTCTCTTTTATCTTATATTAATCTTTTATCAACAATTTTTCTGCTCAAATTAGTCAACTTTAGACTGCCACAGAGGTCATTACTTGAGTCGAGAATATGCCAATATAAATTCAGTCTATAGATTGTCGATGAAAATGCGCATGAAGTCCTAAGGGAATATCAAGCTTGCTACCCTGATTGCCGAATTCCCACTCATTTTGTTTTCAAGACTGCAAACGTCTTGTGGAGAGAGGAGTAAAATAGTATAGATTTACCTTATTCTAATTCGAAATACAAGGTACGTCCAGAAAGTAAGTTCCGTTTGGTAATAAAAATAATTTGTCTACAGATACAGAAAAAATATTTATTGCACTAAAATCTACAACTCTTAAACTACTTTTCTACATAACTGCCGAAGTTTTGCAGGCGTTTGTCATAGCGTGGCACAAGTTTTTCTATGCCTTCTTCATAGAAGGTTGCCGCCTGTGTCTTCAACCATTTGGAAACATTTTCTTTCAGCTCTTCGTCATCGTTGAAGTGTTGACCGCCAAGGAAAGACTTCAGATGTAAGAACAGATGAAAGTCGCTAGGAGCGAGGTCAGGGCTGTACGGAGGATGGTCAAACACGTCCCAGCCAAATCCCTGTATGAGGTTTTTCGTCACATTTGCAGTGTGTGGTCGTGCATTGTCGTGAAGAAAAACACACCTTTGGACAGAAATCCTCGGCGCTTATTCTGTAGGCCTATTGCGCGGCGCAATTTCCTCAGTGTCTCGCAGTAAACTTCTGCATTGATTGTTTGACCTCGCGGTAAGAAATCAATCAGTAAGATGCCTTTCCTGTCCCAAAACACTGTGCACATGATTTTTCGAGGTGTCAAGATTTGTTTCGGCTTAACCTTTGCTGGAGATGAAGTGTGCCTCCATTCCATTGATTGCCGCTTAGTTTCTGGGGTGTCATAAGAAACCCAAGTTTCATCTCCTGTGACTATCTGTGACAGAAAATCTTGACCGCCTTCATCATAACGGTTCAAAAACTGAAGTGCACTACCATCCGTTGTGTTGTGTGTTGCTCAGTAAGAATTTTCGGTACCCAACGTGAGCAAAGTTTTCGAAATCTCAGTTTTTCGGTAACAATTTCATGAATTAATGATCATGAGATTTGGGGGAATTCCATAGCGAGAGCACTCATTGTAAACTTACGGTTTTCCTTGATCTTCTCATCAATCGTGTGAACCAGTTCTTCTGTAATCTAAGATGGACGCCCACTTCGTTCTTCATCATGCACTTCATTACGTCCTTCATTAAACTGTCGGACCCATCTTCTCACCATTGAATCACTCATCGCATTTTGTCCGTAAACCTCGCAAATTTGCCGATAAATGTCAATCGGTTTCACTTTCTTAGCATTCAGAAAACGAATCACAGATCTGATTTCACAAGCGGCGGGATTTTCGATCAACATCGACATTTTAAACAAGCACAACAAAGCGTACGAGACTGACAGCGATCTCAAAATGGCGCACGTTTCTTCTCCTTGATACAGAGCGTCTGCCGCGCATGCGCGGAACTGCGATCGCAGCGCTGCAGCGGATATAAATGGTAACGGAACTTACTTTCTGGACGTACCTCGTATCCAAACCCTTACATTGGAGCATACCTACAGCTCTAGCAAGTTGCCTACTACTGCTGAATTTAAAACTATTTCTTCTAATCCTATGTCATGAACAATGTGTCCTACTTTGTTAGATTGTTCCTGAACTGTACCTCTTTCCTATGTATATTATTTATGTCTTACCTTATATTTATTTATGCCGGTCAAAATCGGTTATATGCCCGCAATGTGTTGAAATATTTGGGTAGCAACCATAATCAGCTTGTGTAGCAACTGTGATTATCTTGGGTAGCATCCGTGATCAGCTTGGGTAGCACCCATGATCAGCTTGGGTTAAGTTAAATTAAGGTCAGGTTAGGATAAAATGTTTCTCGTTTGAACTCTAAATCGGTTTCATCACAAGATAACTACTGTAACCTACCTACACCAGCCGGATTGGCACTAAATCACTGTCTTCTAACGAAAAATCATCATTTTTAGAACGCCCCAAGTTTATAAGAAAAAGTTTAAATTTGCAGGCATATAATCGATTTTGTCTATGTATGCCTAATAAAACTAGAAACATTAAATAAACATAACTAAACGTAAAAAATAACCTATCTAAGCTATTGAGTTGAGCAAAGTGAGATTCAACGCCATTTAGGTTAGACTACTGGACGCTGTGGGATGTAAGATAACTAAACTGTACTAATTAATTTAAAAAATACTGAGACAGCAGATGATTCCAAATTGAAGGAGATTTTTAAAGTCTAGATTAATACGGAAACATTAAAAACACTGCAATTGTATGAACAATTATTGCTCTGCACCACCATTAGGCTACCAACAAGCGTAATGCATCTGTGTCCACTATAGTAATGATAATACAGGAACTTGAAATCACTTGGCAACTTCAAATATTGTTTTATGACACTTTATTTTAAATGTTTTATAGTAGCCTATATAAGGACTGCCTCAATATCATAAAAACTATTAAAATGGAACATTTTAGTTCACCCAATAATGCTCAGAATTACTTATAGGCCTATGTGTCTTAACCCAGTCCCTGGCCAACGCCCGATATCGGGCACCAACGCCTGCCATACGACTGGCAACGCCCGATATCGGGCGACAAAGATAGTCGTCATTATTTCGATATTTTAAACATATAAAATAGTTGTGGCGGTGTTAATATTGATATTTATAGAAAGAAGAATACTTTATCTTTCATATAATATATAATTTGTTAGTTTATAACAACTTTTTAATAATTTTATTTTGATTCTCTTTGACAAGTATGTTACGACAACTGCAGCATACAGGGTAGTACATACAGGGCGCGATAATAGAGATAACAAGTGTTACAACACTCAAAACTAAAAAAAGGGTAATAAAACTATATGTTTTTGGAATAAGTATAAAATTTGGAACATTTTGTATATTTTGGATTTTTTGTTTACCCAAAAAAATTTTGTCTGTAGGACGGAATATCTGAAAAATATTTTTAGTTTTTTTATACACAAAATTTATGTATGTATATAATATTTTTAAAATATTTATTTACACATTTCTTATGTTTTACAATAATAAGTGACATTTTCTAAGTAAAATGACATAAAAATTATAAAATTTGGACAACATTTATAGATTTTAGAGATGTATATTCATACGCCTACATTTTGCCAAAAAGGGTGGCCAGTCCAGGTAGGAATACTGGCCAGTTGTAGGGTTAAGTAGAACAAATTCATTATATTCCCTACTTAAAAACAATTTTAATTTCAATAACAATTTCAAACAATTATGTTTCAGAATATTCCGAATGTTACTTGAGGTTGGAAGAAATATCTTAGTTACCAAACACATAATTACTGTTAATCAAAGAAGGGCATATTATTTTTAATAAATTAATATGGCCTTGAATTTGGTAGAATGATTGTCAAGTACAAAGACTAGCCTATTTGCCTACTAATTACAAAGGCAAAATCATTCTTACCACTTGTATTTACTTTGTGCAGACAATAACGTAATGAACATTTTATTACAATAAAATTTACATTTAAAATTAAGATGACAATACTAGGATAATTATGATTATTTAACCAAGAGGAAAATTATGTTCAGTTTTGTCCCATATTTAGGTTAAGATTGTGAGAGAAACTCAAAGGTATAGAATCCTTCAATATCTGCAATTGCATAATAGATTGATATTCAATAACAGTTATATGGATAAGTAATTATAACGAATTATAATAATTGCAACCCAACCTAGGCATATTTTTTAATGACGTAAGGGGAACCTGGTGAGAAATAGCACATCACTGATACAACTTACATTTCCTATAGTTTTTTGATAATGATTCACTTAAGTTATATAGATATCATATATAACTAAAACAAAGCACCTTAAATTAGATAAGACGAAATATATTACCTTACAATTATAAACGAGTAATGTTTACGTTCACAGAAATATAACAGTTACACTCCATACTTCACTTTCTAGTTTCTTTGAGCTCCGCTGTGCGCTGTCCGCTCTCATACCTGCGCATTAGATGACATCGTTCCTTGTTGTCTGATTGTCATTTCGTTTGTCAAAGAGTAAGCAAATTTTAATTTTATATTAGGAGACAACCTTTTGAGAAATCAATATAAATTAAAATTGTCATCCAGTATGCTGTTTACCAGTATACTCATTAACTGGGTCATCTTTTGAACTCAAGTTTGCACTTTTGTATTGTACAAACAAAGACCTTTAAAATGAGGTATAACTCGAGGTATATTACATTAAACATTTTTAATACTTCGTTCATGGGCCATATATTCTTGACTTTTGGCCAACTTCAATATATTCACACTTCATTTACAACCATAAAGATTCAAATTTTGTCGGGGTTTTTTAGTCAGGGGGAAATATTCAAAAGACACTAGCTCCAGCTAGTAGTGTGGAAGTTTTACCCAGTAACATCACCTGACACTCCGCCCTAGAATTGCAAAGTGTCAGGTCTAGCCTCACCCCCCCCCCCCCACCCGAGGGAGATAGAGACCAGCACTGCTGCCATGCTCCCTCATAGCCGATACAGCTTCCGGGCGTAGCCCACTGTCTGAGGAGTAATACCTGAAACATAGCGTTAGTACATAGCCGGTGATTTGAAGTAAAGGCTCTGGCTCTCTTCCTGCAATAGGAAAAGAGAATTCATTAATCAATAGCATAGGTTTTTTCACAGCCTACGCTACAGAGCATGTCCGTGAACTATAGAGGGTCGTCGTCCAGAACAGATGCAGGCGTGGGCGGAAGTCCTCAGGGCCATCCCTTCGTAATATTTTCGCAATAGCTGGTTTGTTGGATACAGCATTAGCCTCAAAGAGCTTAAGAGACGTTGCAAATGCGTAGTCAGCCAGCGTCGACACTCGAAGGCCGTTGTGTTCCGGACGAACCAAAGTTGTCGGGATATGTACCTAAGGGACTTACTCTGAATAGTCTGAAGTTTCTTCCTATTTGTTAGGCTGCAGAGAGCCCACCAAGCTGTGCAGGCATACATCATGCAAGCCTTGACGGTCGCCAGACAAATGGTCTGCTTAGCACCAACAGGCAGCTTCGACTTCCAATCGACGAGAGGGTTGTGCATGCCCACTAGCTGCTTTGCCTCAGTAAACTTCTTTCATACGTGCTCGTTGAACCTGAGCCTGGAATCAAGCCACGCCAAGATATTTTACAGTAAGCTTCCAGGCTATGGGTTGGCCGTCCAGGGTGACCGGTGCCAGCTCGAGGCATCCCCCTTTCTTCTTCAAACATATGTCATTACTCTTATCGATGTTTATGGCAATCCTCCACTTCTCATTATTATTGCAATTATCAAAGAAGTAAAGATGAGTGACAATACTGGATTGGAACTTGACATTACACTTAACGGGTACAATTACAGTATGCTGGCGGTCTACAGAAGTCCCTCAATGAACTGTAATCTTTTCCTATCTGACCTGACTGACTACTACAACAACAGCAACAGCACTAGACTTACAACTCGGGTGTTCATAGGAGATACGAACATTGATATATTACCAGAAAACTACAACGATCCGGTAAAATAAATGTACTTAAACTTACTACCGTTACTTAAACGGTACAGTTTGTTAGCAGTGCTGATAAGCCCACTCGGGTGACGGCAAACTATAAATCATGCCTTGATTATATTTTCACTGACCACTGGGAGTTCACTGCCGTCACCTCAGTGGTGCTGCAGACATCAATAACTGACCATTTTGCTGTGGCGTTGAACATTAAATAGATACTAAAATGATAGAAACAGACACAGACAACAGCCCTACTAACTTAGACTACGAGGTGTTGGGGAGACTTTTAGAGGCTCAGTCGTGGGATCATGTCCTGGCTCTGCAAGATGTTAACGACAGTTGCACTGAATTCTAACGTACTTTTGAAACAATAAAAAAGTCAGCCACAAAACAAACAAAAAAACTCTCGTTTAAAAAAAACTTAAACCTTGGATTACTGTTAGTTTAATAAATGTATTAGACAGAGGGATAAATTGAGCAAAATTATGATAAAATGCCCTTTTGATTTGACTGCTAGATTACATTTTATCCGTTATCGAAACCATCTAAACGCTGTAATAAAAAGAGCCAAATCCATGTATTTTAGAGATAGATTTTCTAACTGTCAATGTAATCCTAAAGAGTTCTGGAAGATAATAAATTAATTCAATGGTGTTAAGTTCATGAAGACTCCTTTTCCAACTAAGCATTTTTTTCCGGGCGAAGACATCACCGAGCGGTCGGTGAGGAAAGGTACCCAAGTCATTTAACGATTATTTCGTGAGTGTTGGAGATTAGTTGGCGATCGCGCTGCCTTCGTCTGCAGGGCCGCCGGTGGTGGACGACGCCACATACAGAGCAAGGCATGTGTTCACATTGGAGCCGGTCACCGAGAGCCAGGTAGAGCGGTTTGTCGGCGAGATGCGCGGCAAGTCTGCCCCAGGAATCGATGAATTCTCTACCACAGTTTTGAAAAATTATATAAAACATATAATCACACTATTAACCCACATTATCAATATTAGTTTAACTTCCGGTGTATTTCCAAATTAATTTAAAATTGCTAAAGTCATTCCACTTTATAAATCTAGTGAAAATCGGCATATAGTAATTTTAGGCCCATCTCCTGGATCGGTACACTGTCCAAAGTATTGGAGAAGTATGAATAAAAACAATTACAAGCGTACCTGGAGTCAAAACATTTACTTTCAAGTCGACAATTTGGTTTTAGAACTCTGCTGACACTTTATTTATGTTAAATAAAATCATAATAAAGATCATAATAATAATAAAATCACGTTAAAGATCACCATAATATTCGTGCATTTTGTGCTTGTATTGTAATATATTTGTACATTTTGTGCTTATATTGTAATAAATTTGTGTTGTGTGACGTTTACTTGTGCTGTGCTGCTATAAAATCATAGTAACATTAATTAAGGCGAACAGATTCTGCTTACCTTTATTGATGTAGCCAAGGCTTTTGATTCAATCGACTGGAAAAAAAGTTTTTCAAAAATGACTGAGCTAGGAATAATTGAATTAAGTTTGAATTGGTTAAAAAGTTATTTAAGTGACCGATGCCAAAAGGTTTCGATAAATGAAGTGAAAAGTGACACTAAGAGTTACGACTACGGAGTAGTTCAGGGAAGCAGCCTCGGTCCATTGTTATTTTTAATTTACATAAATAATATAGATAAAATAAATATTTCTGGAGATCTGTTTTTGCCTGCGGTCGATACAGCTGTGCTGTTCCATGCTGAAACCTGGACCGATAAATGAAAATCTTCAACATTTCATTTTTCATCATTCCGATTTAATAATTACTTCTATTTCACATAATTACAGAACAAAAATGCCTTGAATGTTGGCGTCCAGGTCCTTAGAACAGTTAAATCTGTAAACAATACGAATTCCTTCTATCTTGCAAATGTTTTGTATCGCAACATACCGAGGGAGATAAGGGATCTATTTGGCACCGTCAGTCACAGTATGTACAAAAAGCGTGTCTCTGCCTGTCTGTTACGGACCAACTGTGATTACGCGGAGGACCTCCTCAAGTCAATCTACACTGACAACACGATTACTTGACTTATTACTTTACTTTGACTGCATTACTTCTATGCTTTACTTCCGTAACTAATTCTAAATTACTTGACTCCATCCAGTAGAATAAAACCCTCATAAGTAACTAATATACATTTAAAAATTAAAAACTCATGGTACTCACTTATTTTCTTCATTTTATTAATCTATTTTTATTTTCCACTGTCATTGGAATATGTCTTCTTTTTAAATGATTTTTTCTATGTAATAGTCAGTATCTAACGATTTATTTTTTTAGTATAGGATAGGCATTTTTGTTATTTTTATTCTAACAATTAATTATGTGTAAGTACCTTTTTTAAGTTCATTTGTCTAATTAAATTGTAATGTAATGTTTATTTTATCAGTTTTACGCACAGGCAAAAAGCCCATGTAAAACTTATTTTCCTGCTATATTAAATTGTTAACTTGAACCTATGTAAACTTAAAAGGGAAATAAATTGATTTTCTTTCTCTCTTTCTTTTTCAATCAATGGAGAGAGTGCGTTCATCTGCTCCTGCATCACTGTTGCTGCCTGAGCAGGCACTGCACTACGACACATCAGCATGACATCGTCAGCATATAAAGACAGCGAGACCCTGGAGACAATCGGCAGGTCATTAGTATAAACTAGTACATGACTGGACCCAGTACACTGCCCTGTGGTACGCCAGACTCTAGCGGCCTCAGAGATGATAGCACGCCGTCAACACACGTCCTCAACATTATACATGAGAGGTATAATTATAGCAGATGGACAACTGCTGCCGGCAGGGGGGATTCGGTGAGTTTGAAGAGCAGGCCGTCATGCCAGACCTTGTCAAACACCTTGCTGACATCGAGACGAACTGCAACAGAGCACAGGTTGAAATTGTGCTTATCAAATCAAATCAAATCAAATACTTATTTGCAATGACATTACAAAAATGAATAGCAAACGTCAATCCTATATAAAAATCTAAAACATACATCCCACATAAAAGCCTCTGTCAAAACATACATCATTTACAGTTGCACTCATAGTCACTCATACCAAATCCCCACTTCCGACACCGGTTGTCAGTCTTCTGATTATGCGGTCTCCCAGTTGTATGCCATAAACTCGTCCACACTATAAAATGCATGAGACGCTAAACAGCGTTTGAGACGAGTTTTTAACGCCTTGAGCGTTAGGGCATTCTTAATTGAATCCGGCAACTTGTTGACAAAACGAACACCTGCGTGTGAGGGCAAGCGTTCGTGGACTACCGTCCTGTGATTCCCAGTTCGGTAGTTGTTTCTGCCTCTTGTGTCGTGTGTATGTATGTTCCGGCCACTTGTCATAACGCTTTTGGATATGCTAAATAGGGTTGTCTCCAGTATGTAAAGGCTAGGCAATGTCAACAGTTGCAATTTTTTGAATGTTTCTTTGCAGGTTTCTCTGAACTTTAATTGTGCAACAATGCGAACCGCTTGTTTTTGCAATTTAAATGCTCTGCTAAACTGATTGTTTGCAGAAGCTCCCCACAGCACCACACCGTAGGTGAGATGGGGGTAAATCAGACCGTAATACGCCGTCATCAGAACATGTATTAGGCAGAGTTTTGCTAACGTTCTCAAAACATAAATGCCTGAGGACAATTTGGAGCAAATATGGTCCATGTGCGAATTCCAGGTCAACCCTCGATCCAGGTGTATTCCCAAGAATTTTGAACTAACAATCTCATCTAACCGTTTATCTGCCAGCCAAATGAGTGGTCTCTCCATGTCATCATATGGTCGCAACGAAAATGACAAAACATTACATTTTGAGGGGTTTACTTCAAGATTGAGACTGTTGAAATATTGGACCCAATTAATTGTTTAAATCAAAAAAAGCATGTTGTTCAAGGATCGGTGTTAATTTGTTTCTGAATAAAAGGGTATTGTCATCTGCGTACTGAATGAGTTGCCCATGCATTAGCGATGACCCTATGTCGTTGACATAGATGAGAAAAAGAATCGGGCTGAGTATTGAGCCCTGAGGAACTCCGTATCTCAGCTCTATTGGTTCAGAGAATTTGTCTGAAATTTGGACAACTTGGAATTGGTTGTTCAGAAAAGAGTGAAGCCACTTGAGCGGCACTCCTCTTATACCATAAAATTCAAGTTTTTCAAGCAGCTTGGAGTGGTCAACACAATCGAAAGCTTTTGACAAGTCGAGAAATACACTAAGTGTGTAATCTCGATCTTCTAATCCCTCAACAACCTTTTCGACTAGACTCACAACAGCGTCTACTGTCGATTTGTTTTTTTCTGAAACCAAATTGGTTGTCAGAGAGAAGGTTGTGTCTGTTTAGAAACTGCACCATTCTAATTAAAAAGAGATTTTCGAATACTTTGCTTAAAACTGGCAAAATTGAGACAGGCCTGTAATTATTTATGGAATATGGATCGTTTTTCTTTAAAATTGGACATACTTTTGCAATTTTAAGGAGTGAGGGAAAATTCCATTTTCGAAAGATGAATTTATCAATTGCGTCAATGGTGTAATGATCTGTTTCGCAAACTTTTTAGTGAGCCACACGGACATTAAATATATATCGTTTGATTTTTTGGCTGGGAGCTGCTGAATAATTTTCTCGACCTCTTCCTCAACTACCGGAGCCAGTACCATTGATGTAACTGGGCTCCGTATACGCATAGGGGTTTCTTGTGGAGGTGAATGACAGGCGCCGAGCTCAAAAGCAACAGACGCGAAGAATCTATTAAACTCGTTTGCCACATCGGTCGAATCGTCCACAAGTGTTTCCCCAACTTTAACTTTAATTTGTTTCCAAATTAAAGTTAAAGTTCAATGCCAATGTACGTGTATGGGTGGGCGGGTGGGTCAATGCCAATGTACGTGTATGGGTGGGCGGGTTATTTTAATTACTATGTTACATAGTATATAGGTCTTACAGATATTGATTTTATTTTGATTTGAAATGCTTAGTTAGTAAATTTGATACTATCACTGTACGTGTGTGGGTGGGAGGATGGGTACTATCACTGTACGTGTGTGGGTGGGAGGCTGGGTACTATCACTGTACGTGTGTGGGTGGGAGGATGGGTACTATCACTGTACGTGTGTGGGTGCGTGGATGGGTGGGTGGGTACTATCACTGTACGTGTGTGGGTGGGAGGCTGGGTACTATCACTGTACGTGTGTGGGTGGGAGGCTGGGTACTATCACTGTACGTGTGTGGGTGGGAGGCTGGGTACTATCACTGTACATGTGTGGTTGGGCGGGTGGGTACTATCACTGTACGTGTGTGTGTGTGGGAGGGTGGGTACTAGCACTGCGTAGAAACCCGCCACCCTCCGTAATGATGTATAACGTTGCCGAAAAACCCCCTCCCCCCTTAAAGCGTTAGGTAATTTAGAGATAGCCTCCACATTAATAACAAACCATTCTCATACAGAATTTAAAAATATTTTCACCGCAAGACTGTTTCCTCTCATCAACCTAAAATATAACCCATCTATTTGCTTATTGTTTATGATGTCCCACACAGTTTTGGGAACATTTTTAGATAAAATGATTACTTTGGATACATTATACGATTTTGTGGCTTGGATAACCTTTCTGTACATTTTTTTGTAATTTTGGTGAAACAATTTGAAATTTTGATTTGTTTTTGTCTTGTAAATTTTGAAGTAAAATTTGAGTTTTTCTCTCGAAACCAAAATTCCTTTAGTTACCCATTTGTTATTTTCCTTTTTTGGTAAAGCATTGATTGTTTTAGTAGGACAACATGTATTTAAGTAAAAATTCAGGCAGTCTGAAAAATATTTAAAATTATTTTTGACTGACTGTGATGAATTGAAACATTTCCACTTTTCTTTAGAAAGGGAAAGCGTTGAGGAGGGCGATATTACTTGGCCTTGTGTCTCTTATTGGCCTTGTGTGTTTTGGTAATTTTGGGCTTCCTTACAATTGCATCCCCACTAATTACAGCCTCTTGGCCGTAGTGGTCGGAAATCGCTGTATTGACCACGTAAACTGCGACACCTGAGAGATTGGTGATGACGTTGTCGATCACTGTTTGAGTTGTTGCCGACACCCGCGTTGGTGTATTTATTAACAACTCTAGGCCGAACGTTCTTAGCAGGTCGATCAATCTTTTGGTCTACCAATCTCTCACCAGTTGAGTGACTACGCCGAAACCCAAACTGCTCTGGGTGGATAAAGCCATCTAGGAATGGGAATATTTGGGACAGAAGAAGACTTTCAAAAATATTTGAGATGGTAGGAAGGAGAGATATTGGTTTGAATTTTTGGGGGACAGGTTGGATTTTCCAGGCTTGGTGATCAGAATGACTAGTGACCTTCCAGCTACCTGGGAAGTGCCGCAGCCGCAGAGCTGAGTTGAACACTGTAACCATGCTTATTATTAGCAGGGCCGGAGCATCCTTTTAGTAACACACTATAAATAAAGGCTTGCAGTCTTTTATTTATTAAAAGGTACGCCAGTTCAGATACTCGTTCGCGGTGTAAAATGGACGTTGGAGTAGCCAGTTAGTGGGATAATTTTTCAAAATTTTAGAGTTGACTCCTTCATTTCGTCAGGCAGTGCGTTAAAAGGGGTTTCTCCAGTTTATGATAAGTTGTGATCTTCGGCTGTGGTGTGCTGGAAAATTGAAATTATGTGCTTTGCATGTATAGATATGGTGCATATCACCATTACGCTGTTGTCTCATTGAGCAGAGCAGACCAACTTCATGTACCTATTTGTTGATTAGGTACAATAAGGATGTTTCGCTCCACAAACACATTTCTACCACTGTCCACCCAATCCAAGTCAGCCATTACTCGTATTGACTTATGGAAAAACAGAACACGTCTAAGATTAAGACTAAGTGAAAAAATCTTGTATCTATGCCATAGTTCTTAATGGATGTGATTTTCTTCATGAAATGATAAACAGTTTCTCTTTACAATGCTGTATGCATTAGATCAAACAGACGAAAAGAGGCAAAGAAAAAGTTCATGAACAGCAAAATAATTATTAGACATCAGATTATTAACGACACATTATGTTCATGTAGGGCTTTTGGAGGAGGTCAGCTTCTATACCATATTGTAGGCCAATACTAAAAAAACTAAGTAATAAAATAATTAGTCTTGTGTTGACACACCTGCCTACCCATACACGTATTGTGGTTTTAACCCACCCACCTACCCGCACACGTTCTGTGGAATTGACCTCCCACTTACCCAAACACGTAAAGTGATAGTGACCCACCCACCCATTCATAGACGTACAGAGGTATTGACCAACCCTCCCACACTGGTATTGTGGGATTGTTATTTTAATTTGTTAAATAATAAATGAACAAAAATTTGAGATTTTATTTAAAATTACTATCTGCTTAAAAAAAATTAAATTATAGCTTTTTTGTTCTAATGCAACTACAATTCTAAAGTTACAAACAAAAAAATCTGACTAATGTTTAATTTTAAAAAAATGCTTAAAAAAGTCCTTTACTGTAGCGTTATTATTTTTTAGTTTTTATATTCTAAATCGTAATGTTGCTTTTCATCTTCATTACCAAACATATTTTAATAATACGGCCAGGCCATATAGCCATAGACCATCTAAAAATAGAAGGTCTATAATATAGCTAATTATTAAAACTGGCATATAGCAAATATAAAGAAGAAACCACAAAGTAAATCGCGTTCTGTGAAATCAACATTCAAAGACGCCCAAAGAAAGAATCATTATACCTCCACTCGCTATCTCAGTTCTCTTTGAACAAACGATTCGTCGCTCTTGTTTGTTTAGATGATAAACACAAGATATGTAACTCTTTGATATAGCGATGACTTTCATCGTAAAAATGTGCCTAAAATACGAAACTGTATTTTTGCCCATAGTGACAAAGTGTCTCACAGTCAATTTTCTCTGTAAAATTATTCTTCCATTAAAGTTATAATTTTGCAATTTACTAATAAAGCGTAACAAAATCATACAACAATTAAAGTGAATAATTTTGGCAAATAAATAATTATTTTGCAATTAATTTGATGCTTGAATACAAAAGTTTAACTTGTCCTTTGGGTTTTCCTGAAACGAGTTTGAAACTGCAAACAGTTTTGACTTTGTACATTGAGTAAAATTTCAAATATTTAATCTTAAGTAGTCGTATATGTTATTCTTCTTCGTATATTTTGAGGTTAATATATTGTTTATAACAGACAGCATACTGCAGATAATATTTAGTGTAACTGATAATTAATTAATTATTGGTTCAAATTAAATGCAATTTTATTCAGATATCTGAAAATCGTATGACATTAAAATACTTCCAACACAGATTAAAATAGTAAATTCTTACTCTAAAGGTGAATGTGCCTATAGAACTAAAAAATAATCTCTATACACATAAAAGAGAAAGCCCTCACTAACTCATTACTAATTCTCCCACTTCCAGTCATCCTACAGAGCTGACATTTAGTACAAATGATTGTTGTAGGCAAAATAGGAAAACTAAAGTATAGGAAAACTCCTAAAGGGTAGAAACCACCCATAAAAAATTGTTACATAAGGATAACATGGAGTTGATTTTAGTAAATTAATTACAACTGTTTTGTAAAAAAATAAACATGTTTAATATTTTATCCTACTGATGCAATAATTATATAATTAATTACACTTTTCTATATATTTGTTCTCTATACAATTACGATTAAGATCTAGTTGGAAATTTACAATATTGAGACAACCGTGTTGAAATTCCCCTAAAGCAGACTTATAGGGTTTTCTAGACCATACAACTTTGTTGTCCAGAAGAACAGCAGCAGTTTAAGCTTTTATATTGACGTGTTGGTTTAGAGGGAACCACAGGGGAGGAGTAAGAAGCGCAGAATAACCCCGCAGCAAAGCAAGGGCTGTCGGCTAGTTATAAATACAATACAAGTGAAAGAATAATAATAATTTATAGTTTAGAATGTATGACTTCAGCAGAAAATGTAGCGTCTTTTATGTTTGCACGTATCGTACGACCACCACCTTGATCAAGATATATTATATCAGTTATTATTTACATAGATGGTCTTCAACTAATAAACTGCCACACAATATACAACATTTCCTAATGATTGATCAATTATATGATACTGACATGTGAATATATTGATGATATGTTAAAAAAATGACTCAATCATCATATTTAAAACAATTATTTATAAGTCAATGGTTTGTATGAATATTTAAATTTCAACAAGATTGATGAACTTATCTTGGGTCCTTTTACAGTGGATGAGCCAATGATAAGTTTGAGTCTGTCTCGGATGTAAGTTCTGTAGTAGTTTGCCCCGAGTACAGCTAGTCCTTGAGCATTTTTGCAATACGATGTGACTGTTAAGCTGTCCGTCTTATTGAAGTGGCAAACACATCACGTGCGCATTATTTCTGCAGTCGAAATATCCCGGTTACGTGACCGCGTGCGTGCCGTGCCTTCTTGAGCTATTGCGTAGTAAGTGAGTGGCACTAATGGCCGCCTCTCCCCACTCTCGTCTCGTTGGTCGCGCTGCTAGTGTTCAATGCTTGACTTATGGGATTCACTTTGTCACCTGCATTGTGCTGCTACATGGAGCTGAACGGTCATAATTATAACTGTTCAGTGGTCTAAACTGAGTACTGGTTCGGTATTTGTCCTTAAAATAAATTTTGTTTGTGATTTAAAAATAAATACTATGTTTTCATTATTTCATTGATTTTTTAGAATTATTGTCATATAATAGTTCACTATTTTAACACCTCTACACAATTATCTTGGCTCAGGTTTCATTTCAAAATCATCATTGTATATTTATGTAGTTTTAGCCTCATAGAAGATAACTATATTAATTAATCTATTTATCAGTGTTAAAAATTGAAATAATTTTTGTTAATTATTAAAATGTATCTTAGTCAATAATTAACAAAGCACTTCTTATATTTACAGCGTAGCAAAAAAATAAATTTATGAAATATCTAAAAATAATTTTATTTAGCTGGGCGACTCATATGCGAACTTCAACACTCTCCCTACTCCTCGATTCTCTCTTGTTAATTGGTTACTTTGGACTGAGGTCAGGAAATGTGATTTTCTTGTATGAACATAGATATTATTTTATAAATTTCTAAATCTATTAGTAAATTTTGCCCATTTGATTTTTTAAATATTTCTTACCAGGATAGGGAGAACTTTTCTTTAATTTACCGAACTTTTGGAATATATTTATAAATGAAAGACTTGATCCACTGACAATTTTAAACATTGTTGTATGAAAATGGACTACTTAGATCAATTTTAGTTATTAATGCACCGTTTTTATTAAAAAGTATACTATGTACAATATTATATACGGTAACAATAGTTACAAAAGTCGTAGAAAAGTTTTGTTTTTCCAAAGTGTTCTCCTATGAATTTAAAGATAGGTGTAAACAGCACCAATAGAACAAAACATGTATAATTGCTCAATGGATATCAATTTGGTGATGAAAATCAAAAATCGACATTTTATAATTTTTCTGCATTTTCGGTCCACTAACTTCCACTGTCTAGTGTTTAACTTGGTTGTACGAGTTTTTATCCGTGAGGTCAGACACAGAACGTCATAAAAGTCTCAACCTACTTGGTTGCTCCTCTGGGCGGCGTTTTGATCCGCGAAAAGGAGAATGTGACACTGCCTAACAGAGAGGAAAGGCAGCAGATGGGGAATTCGGGGGTAAATAACCGGTTGGTTACATACCGGTCACTCAGCAGAAACAGTTTACTTAACAAAGACAGAGATATTTGCTTTAGGTATACTGACTCTGTGATCGTATTGACTCTTATTATAGTTTCTAGATGTCTGAAACAGATCGTGATTACTTCTAGAGTGATTTATTTACTAATTTCTTTATTGGCTATGTATAATACAACTTTGTCGATCAATGGCTATGAAACACTTTGATCTAATTTAAATTTTTAATCTAACAATTAATTACATTATTTAATAATAATAATCGCCCCCATAAGCGTTATATTTTAAACAACCTTCGTTGCTTTGCAATTAAATTTAGATTGTAAACATAATATTATGCTTGCTAATAAATCTATATAAGTTAGTTAAAAGTCCAAATTATAACTAAATGATAGATAGAAATTGTATGAATGTCAAAATCAACATTAAAATTAACGTCCATTAACGGGTAGGAAATGTGTAACGTTTAGGTAAACGGACGCCAACTGTCTGAATTTTATATAATAAATAAAATTATATAAGTACATTAAAGGCGTATAAAAATAAACGGACCAATTTAAATGTCATTCAATAAAAGTGAATACTGCTAACCTACTTCATGATATTTGAGCTTCATTGAATTAAATTTGTTGTATTATATTAGTTATATTAATACATAAACTATGGCTTAAGCGCCACATTTTTATTTTATAATTTGACTTCCTTTAAGCCTAATATAATTATAATAATAATCTTTATTGCATAAAACCTCAAATGAGGTATTACAATGTATAATATTGTATAATATAATAAATATAATAAAAGTTGAGTAAAATGTACAAACAAATTACAGTTAAATTTTAAAGAAGTCTTCAATTTTGTATAAAATTCTTCTAATAAATAGTAGTGTATAATTTTTCAAAATTGTTTCACTTCAAGATTTCTTAAATTATTATATAATTAAGAAATTTATAACTAAAGAAATTTATCATATAATTTAATAGCCATACATTCATGATATTTTTGTGTTGTTGAGTATTTACATTGTATAATTTTCAGTTGATTCGAATTTCTTATTTTATGCTTTTGTATATTTTTGTTTTGAGGAAATGTATGTAAGTTAATTTCTATAACTATGTATATTCAAACTATAATGTAATAAACGTGTAGTGTTTCTCTTACTTTAAAATAAATATAACAATCTTAATATATTTTTGTCACTTCCTCAATGTGGGGCAGCAGCTGTTTTATGCGCAGTTTTATGTTTAAAGTTAATGGTTGTTTAATTGTTAAATACGTCTTCCCATATTTAACACCAAGTAAATAATTACGAAAAAAGGAAACTTCCTTATGTATGTTATGTAGCCAAACAAAATGGAATAAACAAGTGGAAAAATTGATACAAATTTTCAAAGTAACACATTTTAATTTCACTCTTTTTCAGACGAACTACGATATACAAGAGTGAGTTTTATGTCCTGGCACACCTGGATATAATTTAAACGGCCCGAGATATCTATGTCAAACCTTGACCCTACCTATTATAACATAATTTCTTATTTTTTCAAGTTGTTGAAAATTTTTCCCCCCTTTTCTAAAGGGGGGTAAAGGGGGGCAACTAAACATTTTCAAATACAAACCCCTATCATGTGACCCCTCATTTTAAAGGGAATAAAAAATGAAATCCAATAATGCAAACTAGAGGTCTCTACATTTATTTTAACAGATTTTATGACAAATTTATAATAATAAAATCAGTAACTGTCTTGTCCTGTTTATCGTATCATGAGTCAACATGCTTTGGAATTTCCCTTATTCTTATCTTACCGGTTGCAACAATCTACTGTTGACTTTCTCTTTACTACTCACTTTCATTTCATCAGCTGATTGGTTAAGTTGCTATAAACAACATCAGTTTAAGGTTATTTTTCTGACAAATAGTGTTACTTACTTTATTTCTACTTGGAGAATTCTGAGTTTGAAAGAATTTCTGTGTTAATGACGAGAGGTTATGGAGAACGTATGAGATCATACGCTGAAGTAGCAGAATTATTCAATGAGGAAAACAATCCCATAACTAGATTTACGGTGGCAAGAATTGTTCAACGGTTTAATGATACTCATTCTGTAAAGGATAGACCCAAGCCAGGAAGGGCTCCTGTAATTGACGAGGAGAAATCATTAGATGTTATGCAGTCCTTTGTTGAAGATCCCCACATATCTACGAGAAGAGCTGCTTTGGAGCACGACATTAGCCAATCTTCGGTAAGAAAAATTCTTAAATGTAATAAATTCAAACCTTTTAAAGTCAAACTAGTGCAAGAGCTTAGTGAAGATGACTATGACCGTAGGGTTGAATTTTGTGATATCAGGACAAGACAGTTACTGATTTTATTATTATAAATTTGTCATAAAATCTGTTAAAATAAACGTATAGACCTCTAGTTTGCACTATTGGATTTCTTTTTTTATTCCCTTTAAAATGAGGGGTCACATGATAGGGGTTTGTATTTAAAAATGTTTAGTTGCCCCCCTTTACCCCCCTTTAGGAAAGGGGGACAAAAATTTCAACAACTTGAAAAATTAAGAAAATATGTTATAATAGGTAGGGTCAAGGTTTCACATAGATATCTCGGGCCGTTTAACTTATATCCAGGTGTGCCAGGACATAAAACTCACTGTATATTAAAAATAAGCTTTTAAAAGCAGTAGGTACTTTATTCTTGTTACGTTTAAAATGACACCTCATTAACAACATTTGGATGATAAACAATCAAACTATTTAGTTTCAATGTTAACATTGCTGCTATGGGAATAAATCCAGTATATATGCCAGCCTCTGCAGACTCTCAAGCAAAGATTCTCCTTTGGTAACTGGGCCTTCAGTCTGCACCTTGAATTGTTTATTTTAACAAGTTGTGATTCAATAGTAATAGTTGGTCTACGAGGTAACGTGAATCTGTATTTTGAGTCAATCACCCCAAAATTCCTCTTGTTCCTCCTTGTCCCTCACTGTCGCCACCCCTTCCGCTTTCACTTTTTACTTTCGCGGATCAAAACGCCACCTGAGCGGAAAAAGGATTACGTAGTAGGAATATTTATGACGGTCTGTATCTGACCCTACGGATCAAACTTACGCAGAAGTGTTAAAAAAAAAAAACAACTTTAATGAACTGTACAAGTTTGTTTAATTGCTATTTATTGAATAGTATTTACATTATTATTCATCATGTTATTGTTGGTATTAATTAATATTGGAATGCTAAATATTTATTTAATTTACTCGTTATAAGCTTGATTCATTGTTGTTAATTAAACCAACTAATTGTCACTGCTGCTAATGACCAGTAGCAGTATTGGTGCTTGCTATTAAAAGCCGCAAACACACGGCTTTCGGTATTTCTTGTATGACAATTTTAAAACTGGGAGAAGAGTAGTTCTTTGTCTCACTTCAACCACTCAGTGTATCTCACTCATACCAGTGTGTCAAGAAGGTTTTTTATAAGTATCTAACCCTGCAATTTTGTTGCTATTTGAGTTTTAAACTAAACTGCTATTTTGTTGGTTATAATAGTATTAAACTGAATATTTTTTTGGAATTCATTTAAGTTTACTCCAATTGAATGCCACACAATTTATCCGGTTTACATTATGTATTGAATAAAAAATAACTTTACGTTAGTAAAAGTACAACTACTATTTTATTTTAATATTTGTTTTAATATAGATGAAAAAATAATCATATTCAAATACAATAAAACTTACTGTCAGTGATCATAAAGTTAATCATTACAGCTTCTAGAATCTAGTGTAAATAAAATTTATTTGTTCATATAAAATATTTCACAAATAGCAACGAGTATTTGATTGATAAGTTAAGAATACAACACTGGCCTCTTGCTAAGTTTATCTATGTAAGGGAAAGTGTGTTAGGTAAGTAAAACAGTACACTTTCTAGTATATTGTTGTACACTGAAACAGAGTAAGTTTGTATTTATGTTGGTAGTTCCAGTTCCGGTCTGTGGAGTTTCCTCCAGACAGGGTGTGGGGCGATGATTACCAAGGGGGAAAACAGCTGCTCGCAACAGTCCCATGAACAAAGCAAAACTTACGCCCCAATATTACTCCACGGGTGGCTTGATGTTTCTTATTCTATAGTTGGATTAAATTTATTTGAATTATTGTCACATAGTAAACTTACTAGAATATTGTCGTACACTGAAACAGAGTAAGTTTGTATTTATGTTGGTAGTTCCAGTTCCGGTCTGTGGAGTTTCCTCCAGACAGGGTGTGGGGCGATGATTACTAAGGAGGAAAACAGCTGCTCGCAACAGTCCCATGAACAAAGCAAAACTTACGCCCAAATATTACTCCACGGGTGGCTTGATGTTTCTTATTCTATAGTTGAATTAAATTTATTTGAATTACTGTCACACAATAAACTTACTAGTATATTGTCATACACTGAAACAGAGTAAGTTTGTATTTATGTTTATGGCTTGATGTTTCTTATTCTATGATTGGATTAAATAAACTTGAATAATATTATTGCCACACAATCTGTCTCTGTGGTAAGAGGAATAATGTTTCTTTGTTATTATACAAAATGCACTCTGTAGAAATTATTTATACAATAATGTATTTCTTTTAATTAACACACCCCTCGATAATTCCTCGGAATACCGTGAAGTGACATCTGTTTCACTAAATTGTTATTAAATAATTTGTCTTAAAGTAATATATTTAAGTATTTATATCTAGATCGAATTTAAGTTGAAGCGGAATATTTGCACATTTACTATAGAATTACATATTATGAAATGATAATCAACATGTTTAAATACAATATAAGGAACAATTATAAAAAAAGCATTATTGTAATTTATATTCAATATAAACTGTCATAATCTTTCCTTATGATATGCTGTTTACAATAAAGTTTAGTAAGTAATAATAATGTAAGATTTGGGCAAGACGCGTGTCTGGCTCATAGTTATTAATAAAATAATCCATACCATAAAACGATATTGTAAAGTGATCTTAAAAATGAAATAAAATATTTTCAAACCAAGCCATTTACTTTATTGTTGAGGGAAGGTTCCAGTTGTCAAGGCCACATGGTGAAAGAAAGATGAAATTATTTTGCCCAGAGCCCTATTGAACTTTATTCCATTGACAGCGTTGTCCATTAGTTGATTTATATTATGATATATTACATTAAGTGGTTTTTATGTACTTACTATATAGTTAGATTTAATATTAATTATTACCTACAAAAATAATTACTTTGAAAGTATAAATACTGTAGTTTGAAGAATATTTTGGTTACACATAAGGTATTATTGAAATAATTGTTTTGAACTAATACAGTTAACAATAGTTTAGGCCTATTAATATAAACTTATAAAAGTTATTATAAATAGGAATTATAGAGTAGAATTTACTTCATTATCGGGGTGGAATTCACCTTTAGTGCTTGTAGGTGTTACTGAAAGAATATCTAAAAGATTAAGATGAAAAAATTAATTGAATTATGATAAATGTTTGAGTCCTTAGGAAGTTTCTTTCCTCCACAAATAATTAAAATTAACTATTTCAAAGTGGTTTAAATTGAGTTACATTATCATATAAGATAATGTTATTGCATTAAACATTTGTTTTTCACCGACAAATCAGAACACTTGGTTTTTATAAGAAAATCAAAAGAAATAAATAACAAAATCGAATTAATACACATATTTATTAGAGATAAATAATGTTTTATTTACTTTATTTTTTACACTGAACACGAATATGTAATTAGTTCTGTGCAAACGTTCTCACCCATAAAACACTTTTCATAAGCAAAACCTAACATACCCAAACATAACATATCTTTAAACAAATTTGGAGATTTGTGTTAAATTCGGATGCCCTTCGGGACGGCCTGCCGATTGTACATCCCCCGAAAATGTTAATAGTTTCAATATTTTTTTCTTTTATATGATTACAAAATCATACATCTATTTGTTATTAATTATGTTTAATGATTAAAATATTATTTATTTATGCAATCCACCCAGTTAAAGGATCGGTTAGCTATATGAGTTCTATAGCAGTATAATTACATCCCAGTGAATACATTAACATCATTGAAGTTAGGTCCGTTGTAAAAGACAAAACCATTTGTATAAACTATGTTAGCTTGTCGTCAGAAGACAAGAATAAATAAATAGACGAAGATAAAAACACAACACTGCAGTGATACGAGTGCACCTGAAGTCGTTTTACACTCCATTTACCTCTGTTACCATAGCTTGGAACCTCCTACACTTCTTTAAATATCTACATTCATACAATAAAACACAGCACTTCAGTGATACGGAGTTTAGGGTTTGGATAGATCTGTCTCAACAACGTTTCCACCTGAAGTCATTTTACACTCCATTTCCCTCTGTTACCGTAGCTTGGAACCTCCTACACTTCCTTTTACATATACGTTCATACAATACAAAACAGTACTACAGTGATACGGAGTGTAGTGATTGGATAACACTAACTCGACAACGTTTCCACTTGAAGTCGTTTTACACTCCATTTCCCTCTGTTACTGTAGGTTGGGATCACCTGCACTTCCTTGAACATATATATTCATACAATAAAACACAGCACTGCAGTGATATGGAGTGTAGGGATTAAATAACTGTATCTCGGCAACGTTTCCACCTGAAGTCGTTTTACACTCCATTTCCCTATGTTACCGTAGCTTGGAACCTCCTGCACTTCCTTGAATAACTAAATTAAAGTAAATATTTGGAAATGCAAATTTGATTAACTCGATTGATCATATCGTGAATGTTATTCAATGGTATATTTAACATGTTAATCTGGTTATTAAAATACCTAATATTAAATCATAATAATTGTTTTATCTTTTCTATTATACTGATACATTTTTTAGAATGACCCGAGTTAAGATATGATCATCACACTAAAAAGATTCTATTTCCAGGGTAATAAACAGTGAAGTGTAACTTTAACTTTGTTTTAGAGGTTCCTTGGTCGTGATTATACATAATATTGATTAATATACAGAGTGTATAAAAAGTTGCGGACGGTTGAATATGGTTCGATTGTTATAGATAAAGGTACGAAGCTTTGCACATTGCTGCTGGACATAAAAAGCTATTTTATCATGAATTCAGTGATCCACTAACTTCGTAAGGGGACGGCCAACTAGGAGTCGGAAGAAAATCTGAATGCAAGCATAAGTCGATATACATACCTTTCACAGGTCCTAGCTAGTAGAACATCATACCATAAATTAAACCTCTAAAGATTAATCCTAAACAAAATGGCGGCGCTCGAAAGTTTCAATACTAATCTTATATGCAAGATTTTAAACCACCACCATTTTGTGATGGATAACGATTTTGAAGTACGGTTTGCGGCATTCTTCTTTGCTTGACCAGTCCCTTAAAATGATGTGTAAATCACCCATACTTACGGTAAAACTTTTCTACTGTTTCCTCGTGGACCGTTCCCATAGAAGAATAGCAGGATACTGAATACATTTTAAAGTAGATGAGTGTGTAAATTAATCATGTGTGAAGTTTTGTAGTTTCATCTGAAATGGTTAAAAGAAATTAAGCCACTATTAAACTTGAACATAAGAACAGTATAGAAATTTCCGAGCACCGCCATTTTGTTAAGGGTTAACATTTTGAGGTCTAATTTTCTGTATGATGTTCTTCTAGCTAAGGCCTTTAAAAAGGTATGTATTAGTTTAACATATGCTTATATTTAATATTTTCTTCCGACTCCTAGTGGGCCGTTCCCCTACTAAGGTAGTGGATCACTGAATACATGCTAAAATGGCTTTTTATGTCCAGCATTAATGTGCAATTTTGTACCTTATCTGTAACGGTCTAAACAATATTCAACTGCCCTCGGACTTTTTGAACACCCTGTATGTTTATATTTTTGGATGAAATAACTTTGAGCGTTTATATTGAACGAGAGCGTTTGAAAGTATCGGTTTTCTTCATTTGTATGTAGATAGGCGTGTTTGAATGTATTTTAGTCTTTAATAACTTGTTCTCATGGGGCATATTTTCCAGTACAACTGATTTATAAGATTGACATCCTCTTCCATTATATTTTTTGAAGTGGTTGTTTAGTTCTTAGATCATCAAATAACATACATGTATTCACCCAACACTCCATTTTTGAATGAAGAGTAACACGTATGCTGAATGGTCATATTGTCACTATAATGTCTTTTATAATATATTGGCCATATATTCTTAATTATCTAAGTAAAAAAATTCAGTTATTAAATTTTGTTTTAAAATTATTATTTTTAAATAATTAGTCGATATTTTTAATTCAATATAAAAAAATACACTGAAAAAACTAATTCATATCACAGGGCATTATAAAATATGTAATAACGTTTCTTTAATGCTTAAGACTTATTAGCTATTCCATATTAGTAACAGCTTATACTGAAATGTAACTTGTACTTACTTGTATTTTGTAATTCATGTCTAGTATTAGTCTTGACTTTGTCTATTGATTTTGTAAGTTCAATTAAAATAGCATTCATTTATCATATGCTTGAATTTTAATAAAGCAGTTACCAGCTAAGGGTTTTCATTAATCATTAGTTTTAGTAAAAAAAAAAAAAAAAAACCTTTAAATAAGTTTGATAGTTTAAAGGTTGTTCAAAATAACTGTATTGATTTCTCTGTGTGTTAAAATCAATTATATAATGACTAATTTCTTGCATTTTGTAGTGATAAGCTTATGTAATTATAATAGCTGACACCATTAGTAATGTAGTTTTATACGAATAAAACCATGCACTCTTAATGGCACGTGAACATCAGTGTTATTTCCATCCAATAACTCCTAACTCTTGATCATTGCCTTGAAGGATTTTAACAGAAAACAATACAAACGCCGTGTGTTTTTCTAGTAGGCAATACGGATACTGTACCTATATTGCGTTCCGCAGTGGAAGGCGTTTCCCGTACAACACGGATCACAAACATGACTAATTGACTTTCAGCATTATCAAATAAATATAAAAGGCTTCTGTGTATAGAGATATTTCAATTCAGTAAGGGATGAATCGGTGGTTAGTCCTAAAATACACAGAACAGCGATGGCGTAATACGATTTCAATTTTATTTATTTGTTCTTCTTAATATTTAGCTAAATAATAGAATCTACGTTAGATGTTTCCACAGTGAAACTTTGAATGGTAGAAGAGCGTTTCTTGTTTTTGTGAGCCCTTCTAATATAAGTTGAAAAAATTCTACCTTAATAAGTTTGATTGGGCATTGTAAATACTCAAAGTAGAGCGGCGTATAAATTTTCATGCTAACCATTTTAGATTGAAAAAAATACTCAAATAATTCTGCCCTTTTACCAACTACAGAAGAATCAAATACCATCAAGCAATTTTTATACTGTAATTGTATTATTAATGACAAACAGTATACAGGGTGGAAAAGATATGGAAACGCTTTCACAACACTTGTAAAAGTGAAATCTTCTACATGATCATGGTTACAAGAAACATATTTTTTGACGCCATTAGCGACATTTCATATTTTCAGCGGGACGGCACACGAGGAGTTGAATGGAAATCTTCAAGGTAAGCCTAGGTCGGTATCAAATGAAAGGTCTATTCAAGAGAAATTAATTGCCGCAAACTGGACTTCGAAAGGTCCAGTCATGCAAAGTCATACGAGGGTAGTGGTCATTTGAATTGCAATGTAACTGATTAAAACAAAGTTATTTCTTCACTTTTCAATGGTTTTTAGTAAATTATTCGATCAAAAATTATAATATATGGAACACAAATATTAAAAATAAATAAATGGTCAAATTAGCTATGGAAAAAAATAACGTTGTTATGAAAGGGTTACCATATTTTGTTTTGACCCTGAATTGTACAAATAACCATGGACACAATTTACAAGTAAAAAAAAGGCTAAATAAAATATATTTCCACTGAAACAAGTGCTGTTATAATAGATCAATTTTAGAACACTAAACAGAGTTTAACTATGGAACTATGCTAATAAATGCCATGGATTAGTGACTGTACGGATCATTGTGGCTGTAATCGATCCGAGTAGCAGTAATGTCGTGTAACTGACGCTGGAGTTCAAAGTTAAGATAACTTGGTTGGTTGGTAGAGAAGTTGGTTGAAGTCTGGCTTCATAAGCTAAAGGTTCTAAGCTCACTCTGAATCGGAGTCATCAATTTCGAGAGGGATCAGCTGATAGCCACCGACTGTTCATATATCATCGTCATATTAATTAATGGCACTTCCTAAGGACTAGTCTACCTTTGTCTGTAACAATGTCTACATTCATTAATCTACACTCATTCGAAATAAATATTCATATATATTTTTATGATCGTCGTCTTTAAGAAAAAAATATATATTAAATATGAATATAGAATAAAATAGACATTTCTTTATTTGAAAGAAGTACAATATGAAAACATGAAGTGAACAGCTTCTGACTATCGATTTTGGCAAACCAAGTTTTAATATTCCATACCAATGGGATTAACACAGAAGGAATGTGTGTGTGTGTGTGTGTGTGTGTGTGTGTGTGTGTGTGTGTGTGTGTGTGTGTGTGTGTGTGTGTGCGTGCGTGCGTGCGTGCGTGCGTGCGTGCGTGCGTGCGTGCGTGCGTGCGTGCGTGCGTGCGTGCGTGTGTGTGTGTGTGTGTGTGTGTGTGTGTGTGTGTGTGTGTGTGTGTGTGTGTGTGTGTGTGTGTGTGTGTGTGTGTGTGTGTGTGTGTGTGTGTGTGTGTGTGTGTGTGTGTGTGTGTGTGTGTGTGTGTGTGTGCGCATAATTGGTCAATTATTTCCAATCAAAATTAACAATCAAACAATAATATATCAACCCTACTAACTATGACGACCTAATCAATTTACCGTTCGATTTAAGTTATATTTTACAAATATATTTCAGGAGATAAGTTAAATATATTCAAATGGCCCTAGTCGCAATACTTTAATCTTCCCAAGAATTATCGAACATTTATGGTTTATATATTCAACGCAATATTCATTTATTTATTTACTATATTTCCATATTTACAATTTAAATTAACAATCTCAACACATTAACTTATACCAGACTCAATTCCCTCAATCAATAAATTATATTTTATTATTAAATTACGATTATTATTAGCTTCTTATATGAGTAATGAACTGTCTGTCGGCTTACGCTTTGGTGTAGGTAAAACATAATTGAACGCCCTTACAAAACTTCCTTTCGTCTACAAATGTTATATCTTCGTTTCCCTTAAACCCTGGAGTTGTTAAACGAATTTTAACATACCACTGGACTCTATGTCTCCTGCAGATTTGGGGTGTCCATGGGTCGTGGTGGATTCGGCGTCCGCTTGTCCCGCAGGGTCAGGTGGGCTGGTTGAGTCTGGGGTTGCTTCCAGTCCCTTGGGGGTGGCTTCTCTGACCCTCAGGATAGGTTGCAAGTCCGGTCGTCCCTCAGGTTCAGGTTGGCTACTCGTGAAGACCTCCAGAGGTTGATTTCACCGTGACTCCAAGTCCTCCTCCTAGCTCGTCCCGTGTTTGCTCTGCAGGACAGGTTGACGAAGCCTAGGTAGTTGGACCTCCAGGTGCTGGTCCTCTCTATTAGTCTGTTTCCCGAAGTCCTATCACTTCCAGATCTCTCTTCAGACTCCTCTTTCTTTCCCCATTCTTTCCCTAGTATCTCATTTCCCCTGCTCACTGGACACGCCTACGATTTCGGAAAAACTAATTATTATCAGTGGTCCTATTACGGATCACCCACGCCCGTTTTCGTGATGGGCGGGACCTCCTCCTCTCCGGAGCTTCTGCTGATTCTCCGCCGTATCAGCAATCATCGGTCTAATTTTTGGTGAGTCTAAAATTGTATTATTCTGATTATCATGTGTACCGTGCTGATCCTGCTTCCTTTACATCCGATCCCTTGCTTTCTGAGTTAACACTCTCAGGATGTCCAACTCAAATTTTACCTACTCAGTGGTGGTACAGGAAGTGTCCTGTACTTGCTGTTGTAATAAAACCTCTTTCTCACTTTTACTGTTAATCTTTATTTTAATTTTATTATTATTATTAATAATTATGAAGAAATCTTGTGCAAACATGTAGCAGTTAAGTAAACCTCAAAGGTTTACAACAGTAAACAAGTAGCTAGTTCAGCAAAGGTCCTTGACGATCGAAGTAAAATCACAGGACCATTATTTTCTTATGGATACAATGTTTATGTAGCTTACAAATGGCATAACTGCTATGAATTTAACGTGTTGTATTATTATACGACATAATGCCTTTACCTCAATATTTTGTAGCAATTAATTATACAGTGCTAAAATACACTAAGGGTAAAGTTGATCACTCACTTAACGTACAAACTGTCAGACCCCCTTCAGTTATGTACTACGTTAGTTCACGCAGGCCCGAGGGGAGTGAAGAGAGTCCTCAGTGCTTGTTGTTAGCTACATAACCATAAAACGTTATTGCCTCACATTGTTGATACTTGGACTGACTGCTTCTGTGTGTAGTAGCGTCATTGGCTAGGCTGATTTAAGAAGATAAAATTATATTGATTTACATATTCCAAAATCTCAATTCCTCGACAGTAAAATCAGCCTTGAATCGGAATTTACTATTAATTAGTTAATCAATACATAGAGAAAAATCCCTAATATAACCTTGATTTTAATTTAAGTAATTGAAAATAAAAAATTAGGAAAATTAGAAGCAATAAAAAACAATAACTTTGTAAAAATTCAGAAAATCCCAGTACCATTCTCATAGAGAAAATAAATTGTTCTTCCGTTTCCCCTCAGCCTTAGGGATGGGGAGAGCGTAGTAGACAATTCCGAAAACCCTGCAGCATTCTCATAGAGAAAATATATTGTTCTTCCGGTTCCCCTCAGCCTCCGAGATGGGGAGTGCGTAGTATAAAATTTAGAAAATCCCAGTTCCATTCTCATAGAGAAAATATATTGTTCTTCCGGTTCCCCTCAGCCTCAGAGATGGGGAGTGTGTAGTAGACAATTTAGAAAATCCCAGTACTATTATCATAGAGAAAATATATTGTTCTTCCGGTTCCCCTCAGCCTCAGAGATGGGGAGTGCGTAGTAGAAAATTCAGAAAATCCCAGTTCCATTCTCATAGAGAAAATACATTGTTCTTCCGGTTCTCTTCAGCATCAGGGATGGGGAGTGCGTAGTGGAAAATTCACTCTTCATAAAAATTATTTCAATAACTTTAAATGTTGACGATTCATTTTTCACTCAAAACATAAACCTTTCTCTTCAATGCTTGTGTAAGGTCTTTACAAGTATTCCTTCTATCAAGAATATCACTGGTGTAAAGTTACTTTTACTTGATTTTAATTAGTTTCAGTAAAAGTTGTAGTGTTACTATTACGATTGTTCAAGTCTGTCACTGTTCTTAGAATAACTACGACTATGATTTCATAATGATATAATATAATAATTAATAATAAACCATGTAAAATACGAATCCTTTATTTATGGCTTAATGTCATTCTTTTTGCAGCTGAAATCTTAAGACAGAGACATGTTAATACATTAAAAATAAATTCATTATTTAATAAATTTGTGTACTTCAAAAACGAAATGTCAGTGTTATATCCCTTAAAACAAAAATGTATTGGTTAAAATAAACAAAAACGTGTGAATGTTAACATGGTTTACCTTGTAATTAAAATGGATTTTATTTTTCTAAAACGTCTAAAAGGATATTGACAAATGTGTATTACGAGTAAGTTTGATGAGAGAAGATGAACATGTGGAGACTTTGGCTAATCAAGGTAAGGAAGAAACAGAGGTCGTTTGCTTAAGGCTGCAGGGAACTCCTCAGGGGCAGTTAGATTTTCGGCCGGTAGACAGCACTAGTGTATTAAAACACTCGTTGCTCGAAAGGAAATGGAAGTAGTTACTAAGAGGCAGATACATTTCGTTTTCTTCACCAGAGTCTGCTGTCGATGTTTGAAGTTAATATTAAATAGGAAGAAGAGAGTGAAAACTAAGAAAGGGGTTGGAAGTAGATAGGAGAGAGATACTTACTATGGTGCTGCCGTTGCCTTCTACCATGATGAACTGGCTACTTGACACACCAAGTTTCTTCACTCAATATACGTTCAGAGTACTACTAGCCGTGACCTCTGTTTCTTTCTTCCTTCTCTGTGACTGTAGAAAGGATTGGTAGCCCAACCGCCAGAGCAGCTACGTATGAATACGTAAAGATACAACTCATCTTGGAGCCATTTAGTAGCCTACTGGCCTGATTTTAAGTGGAAGAAACTTGATTCTCAGTTTTATCCCTCTTTCCTGAACACTATCCAAAGCCTAAGCCATAATCTAACACAAACATTCTTGTCATACTGTATGTCTCTAGTAGTTTTAATGACAATGGCAACCATTTAATGGCCCCCTTATCGGTAATATGACTATTGAGAATTTAACCTGCTGCCTACAATGTACATGAACTTAGTTGCCAATAACCAGGTGACAACACGCAAGTCTGATTTGACGTAAGATGCTATTTAACTGGCTTGAAAAAATAAGGACCGGTTTTAATTTTAGGATCATTACATCAATAGTGGATTATTTTGCAAACATCTTAGCAAATTAGTTCATTTATTTTGGTTTAAAAAAAATTAAAACCAACATAAAAATTTAAACCAATCCCTTAAAAATTTAAAATACAACCGCGTCCATAGTGATAAATAGTGAACCATAGTTACTTTAGTCCAAGGAATGTTTACTGCTTGGTGAACAGATGGCCTTAACTTCCGGAGAGTAATTTCAACTCGGAACAAAGGCCGAACTTCTGCTTTCAATTCGCTCTAGTTATATCTTTGACATCAACTGTTCCTGTCCTAAGATGCTTATTTCAATGTTATTTCGGTGAGTTTGATCGTAGGAGGTAACAACTGCAAGCATTTGATGTATATACAAACAATTATTTACCTTAATTAACACCCCTTATCTTACTCTAATTGTAAGATACATCATTTTGATACACACCAATTAAGACAAACAGATATATATTGATATATAGAGGTTTTTCCCGATACTTCAACTACTTGAGTACAAAGCCAAAAATAATGTTTGCTCATCTAATTAATGACGACTATACAAATATCGAGTGTTGTTTAGTTTTTCTTATATATTGGAGATGACAAAATAGCTTCGCATCTGGTAGATTACAAAACTAAGCAATATTTGTACTTTTAAGTGTGCTTCAGACCACCCACACATGCAAGTAAAGTACACATACAAGTAACTTTATAATTATCACTTTAATCCCTCCCACCCACCCATACAAGTACACTGAATGATCCTCCCACTCACACATACAAGTACAGTGGTAAGAATGATTTCTTAATCCAATTGTATTCTTTTAAAATATAATATAAAATGTTTTAGTGTAGTTCCAAATGGATTTGACTTATTTACTTTTAAAACAAATGCTTTATAATATGAAAGAAATTAAAAATTGTTAGAGAAATGCACCATCCAGCATGTTCCTTACAGATGATACACTGTTACTTGGAAATTATAGCTGTGAAGTAATTAATATTGCTTTAGTACCTTACGACATTAACAGAGTAGAGGGAGAAGAAAAGGTAGAGTATTTAGTTCAGTCTGTAAATAAATAGGTCATAATATATCTATGATACTTAAAATACTAAACTATAAGCTTATATGAAAACAATTAAAACCAATAAACATTTCACTAGTAAAAATAAAATGATGTAGAACTGCAACACCAAATATAACAATATTAATACGCACTAATTAATGTCAATTGTTAAAAATTGTCGTTCTAATTTTAATACATTTAATTTACAAAATTATTTTCAGCCAATTAATTTCACCCAAAGATTTTCTCATGACCATTTCTATACATCAATACACTAATTAATTTAGATAGTAGCAATAAGTATTATTTATAGATACACACACAGTGTATACTTAACACATTTAATACCATAATCCATAAGTGTGTGCATATTTAAATACCTACAGTTGTTAAATAATACGATTTTTATACATTTAAAATCCCTCAGCTTGAACACAAAATCATAATCGAACAGATTTTACGATACAGTGTTAGTACATCCGCCATTGTAACGAAATTACTATATATTACTAATAATTACAACTAATTAATATCAAAATACTTATTGATATAACAATTATACTATTTAATCTTGTATCCAGATACAAGTCACGTTTTCACTGAAAGGGATCACATTTATGGAATGTATAATATAATATAGTACAATTTTATCTTCTTAAATCAGCCTAGCCAATGTCGCTTTTGTACACAGAATCAGTCTAAGTATCAACAATGTGAGACAATAACGTTTTATGGTTATGTACATAACAACGAGCACTGAGGACTCTCTTCACTTCCTTCGGGCCTGCGTGAACTAACGTAGTACGTAACTGAAGGGGGTCTGACAGTTTGTACGTTAAGTGTATGATAAACTTAGATATAAAACATTGAATATAGAAACAATAAGCCTGCCCGTCCGTTTGTATAAGTTGGTTTTCCTGCTCTGTGAAATAAGTTCATGTTCGGTTTTCACAGGTAGTACCAGCGGTCTACTATCTCTCTTCAGTATTCGTCCCTCTCTCTTGCACAGGTAGTACCAGCGGTCTACTATCTCTCTTCAGTATTCGTCCCTCTCTCTTGCACAGGTAGTACCAGCGGTCTACTATCTCTCTTCAGTATTCGTCCCTCTCTCTTGCACAGGTAGTACCAGCGGTCTACTATCTCTCTTCAGTATTCGTCCCTCTCTCTTGCACAGGTAGTACCAGCGGTCTACTATCTCTCTTCAGTATTCGTCCCTCTCTCTTGCACAGGTAGTACCAGCGGTCTACTATCTCTCTTCAGTATTCGTCCCTCTCTCTTGCACAGGTAGTACCAGCGGTCTACTATCTCTCTTCAGTATTCGTCCCTCTCTCTTGCACACGCTGAAGTAAGTGACTAATAGCTTAGCTAATGAAAATGAAATGAAATGAAAATTAAAAGTCTATTTATTCCTTAGTAACATATAAACAAAAATACATTACAAAAATACATGAAATTGGTTCCCCACATGGGCGGCTGCCTGTGTGAGGGCAAACGAGTCCAAAACAGTCGGAACACAGCACAAAAAACAATATAAACTAAAACTAATTTGATATAAAAGAATATCAAATATATGCATGCGCATAAGAAGAGACAAATAAGCAATTAATACTTATTGCATCAAGTGCTATCATTAGCAGAGACTTCACAACCACTCACCTACCATACAAACACGCATTCACAGTCACATTTGCACATATATCACTCTCCTACCACACAAACATGACGCAGGCACGCACATAAAAAAAAAAAAAAAAAAAAAAAAAAAAAAAAAAACACGCATCAGACAAACTACATCTACACTCCCCATCGTTCAGAATGTGAGCTGTTGTGTGAGAAACGTATATGTAGGAAGAACGAAAGTAACTTAATTTCCACTCTACTAAATTTAAAAATCCACTGGTTGACAGATTTTTTATAAACATTTATGTTACACGGTAGATGATTCTTAATGTGGCGAGGAGCTTTGGAATAAACAATATTTGCACTGTAATGAGATGATGTCGTCATTATTGTTTTAACCAATCAAAGTGCATTATTTCCGATATTTGTAGAAGTACGGGTTAAATATGAGTTTTGAATCTGGATAAACATGTTGTCTTTATTTTTGAAAATGTACAATAAAAAAACTTCTAATATACAGTTGAGATACATTTAGAACTTTGAACTCATTAAAAATTAAGTCCGTTGGGAAACCTAGATTTTTTTGTAATGCTGATTTTTTTTCTTATGAGTGAAAGAATAGAATTTTTTCAAGGGGTGAAAGAATAGTTTGGAAGCATTCACCCCAAGCTATAATTCCATATTGAAGTTATTGATTTACTATAAATAATAATATGCAGTTTTTAGTAAATCCAGTTCAAATACTCTATTAAGATAGGAAAAGATAAATATGACTTTCCGGAGTTTATTTATCAGATAATTTATATGACTCGACCACCTCATGTGGCGATCGAAACAAAGCCCAAATATTTGTATTCATTAACAAGCTCCACGCATTCACACGTCACACAATCACGCTGTCCTCCACATGTATGCAGGCGCAGATTGTAATCTACTGGATCGCAGACGGCTCTTAAGTAAATAGGCAAACAATTTGTTTTGAAATATTAACAGTGGTCCGAAATTGATCAAACCAACGCTTGACAGTGAGCAGACCGCGCTCCGCCAATCAAAAAGCCTCCCTCCAACTGTCGCCTTCAAACAAAATGGCAGTATCGTCGGCATAAAGAAATATTTAGCCCCCAGCTAAATTTATTTTACCTAGATTATTTACCAAGAATAAGAGAGGACCTAACGAACTTCCTTGCAAAACACCGTACTCTATTTTTTATTTAAACTGTATTGGTCATAAATTGATACTGTCTGATACCGGTCACTGAGATAGCCTGTGCCTCTTACCCCTATGCATTCAAGTTTTTCGATCAAAAAACCCCTGTCCACACTATCAAATGCTTTGGCAAGGTCTATGAAGACATCTAACGATTTGTTGTTTCGCTCAATAGTGTTATGTATTTTTTTTTGTAACCAAGAACAAGGCGTCATTTGAATTGTGGTCATTCCGGAAGCCGAATTGATTCTGAAACAAAATATTATGATCGGTTATAATTTTTCAAATTGGCATCTTAAGCTTCTTTCGATTAGTTTAGACAATACACTAGTTAAAGTAATTGGTCTGAATCTGGAACATTGGTCCTTTGGGCCACCTTCATATATTGGAATCACTTTGCCAAGTTTAAAAATAATTGGGAAAACACCCTGATTTATACTTAAATTAATTACATGGGAGTTTTACGAATTTAAAAAACATTTTAATTAGAGACGCCGTGTTGTTATCAGGGCCTCTAATAATACACCAAACAGTTGTCCTAGCGCTTCTTAGAGATCAATCACCGTTAAATAGCAGCAAAGGCATTGCCTTAAGTCAGTATGTTATTTTTTTTTAAATCCTCAGGTTTTACTGAAACAGACAGATGTTTCTGGGTTATGCTAAAACAGACTTGTTACTGGGTTGGTTATGTTAACGTGAAACATGGATATTGTTGATCCAAGTTTAACATTTGATTGAGTCATTACGCTAGTTATACCTAGTAAGTAGAAGTTCGGTGCAAACATCACACAAAACCATGACTACCACCATTAAAACCGCCTGTTAATACAATAGTTTTGAGGACGTCTAACGTGTTTTACTGAAATAGATTATCACAACATTTGCAATTTATTTATGTTAACTTGTATCACACTTGGAGTTTGTTTTTTTAATTAATTGTTTTAAATAATTTATGCCAAAATGTATTAATTTATATATTATAAGTGTATTTTATTAATAACATTGATCATTTCTTTTATATCCATTAGATATTTTTTAAAACATGTAGTGTTACTATACAATTAAAAGCTATAAATTCCGTTTATTGCATGTCTAGACTATCAGGAACCAAGCTAGAATATAATGTCTCATTTTATGTGCTTAGTACGTGGTTAAGGTCAGCCACTAAACTGTTCTATTCATTTTCCTAATCCTATTAAATGATTCTGTGTTACCTAATGATAACATTACTTGCATTTACTTCCACCCCAGTCGTCAAACCATTACCTCAAAGCTGAACTAAGTGTCTGCATGATAAGTAAGTTAATTGGTTGGTAGCGAAGTTGGTTAACTCCCAGCTTCATAAGCTAAAGGTTCTCAGTTCGATCCCAATCAAAGTCATAACAACTGTTGGAGGGGATTAGCTGATAACCATCGGCTGTTCGGCCTTAGCTTGTAACAATGACTACATTCGCTCATATACATCACTCGAAATCAATTTTCATCCATATATTGAAGATCTGCGTCTTAAGAATAAATAAATTAAACTTAGCCACTTACCCACCGACCTCTTTTATAAGCTCTATGATAATTTGTCAATTCTATAAGGATTCCTGTCTATACTGGAGGTCCTCAGGGATGATGACAAGACGTCATTGTGTACGAGAGAGTGACCGTTCCCCATGAATCGCACTGGTGAGGTATAGTCCGAAGTCTGAGACATATCTTTAGAAGACTGAGAGTTTTTCTTTTGTTTTCAGGATTGGATGTATAGATTATCAGTTGGACATGGGTATTGGCTGACTAGTATATTCAGTTTACATCTCCTATCTAGCATATGTTTCCTCATGTTACGTGTTCCTCCAGACGAGAGGTGTCCTCCAGGGGGGAAAGGTTGCGCGCTTTTCTGTCTATTGCCCAGGCTTGCAGTGATATGCTTAGGACTAAAATAAGCAACAAGAAGTCAATTTTCCTCTTACGAATGATCGATGCCAGTGGAAGGTGACTTTGTATATTTATACCCACTTCGAAAGACACTATGCCCACAGTGTAGTATACGCAAGCAATAACGGTCTGTTAGTTTATCTATGAACGGAAAAAGGCAGTATTACGCCCACCAGTTGTTCCTGCAATCTGATTCATAATGTTTGTACTAGTTTGTCATCTCAACTGCCGTTTTATGAAGAACTGGGGATATTGTTCATGTATTAAGTAGACTTTAAACTGTATATACCTCCCCCCTCTTTCCCGGGTGGTGCTAAACGAACAATAACACAAATGGACTGTCGAAGATTGTAATTTCCTAGCTACCAAGCAATAAAAAGACTTGTTGCCGACGAGACCGAACGGTGCAGAATACGAGAAATGAGTCCTAACAACATGGAGGTTAATGAATTTAGTGAATTAAAACATTTAATCATAAAGTAATTCAACAATACATCAAACAAATATAGTGTACTCTCAAATAAAACACACTTCTAAAACAACATTAAACTTCCACTAAACTGCAAAATATACTCTACTGCTGTTACGATGGGAGTTTCTCAACTTGGACCATCCTTAAAATTGTAGCAACGTGACGTAGCAAAAGTAGAAACATATGTTAGGCCTACAACAGACGTATTAATAAAGTATATATTTGTACATAAATATATCCGCATAGAGAAAACAATAGAAAACTTATCAACAAATATTAGTTGTTAAAATTAATTAAAATATGATCATTATAATCAATTAAATTAAGAAAAATACATTAAAACATAAAAATAACACTAAAAGATACATTTTCTTGAATGAAGATGTTCATGAAAGTGCAGGAGGTTCCAATCTAAGTTAACAGAGGAAAATAGAAAGTTAAAACAGAGGAAAACAACTAAGTTTCCACCTGAAATCGTTTTACGTTCCATTTCCCTCTGTTACCGTATCCTGGACCCTCCTACACTCCCTTAAACATCTTCAATCATACAGTAAAACACAGCACTGCAGTAATACGGAGTGTAGGGATTGGATAACTCTATCTCAGCAACGTTTTCAACTGAAGTCGTTTTACACTCAATTTCCCTTTGTTACCGTAGCTTGCAACCTCTTGCACTCCCTTGAACATCTAAATTCATACAATAAAACAATACACTGCAGTGATAAGGAGTGTAGAGATTAGATAACTATGTCTTGACAACTTTAGAACGCATTAAAAAAAATACAATTCCTTGAATGAAGATGTTCAACGGAGTGCAGGAGGTTCCAGGATACGGTAACAGAGGGAAATGGAGTGTAAAACTACTTCAAGTCGAAACATTGCCGAGACAAAGTTATCCAATCCCTTCACATCGTATAACTACCCAGCTGTGTTTTACTGTACGAATGTAGATGTTGAAGGGAGTGCAAGAGGTTCCAAGCTACGATAACAAAGGGAAATGGAGTGTAATCGACTTCAGGTGGAAACGTTGCTGAGAGTTATTCAATCCCTACACTCCGTATTACTGCAGTGCTGTGTTTTACTGTATGATTGAAAATGTACAAGGGAGAGCAAGAGGTTCCAAGCTACAGCAACTGAGGGAAATAGAGTGTAAAACTACTTCAGGTGGAAACGTTGTGGAGAAGAGCTATCCAGTCCCTACACTCCGTATCACAGCAGTGCTGTGTTTTAATGTATGAATGTAGATGTTCAAGGGAGTGCAGGAGGTTCCAAGCTGCGGTAACAGAGCGAAATGGAGTGTAAAACGACTTCAGGTGGAAACGTTGTCGAGACAGAGTTATTCAATCCCTACACATCTTATCACTGCAGTGCTGTGTATTCTTTATCAATGTGTATTGTTAGTCTGACGATGAGCTAACATACTTTATACAAACAGTTTTGTCTTTAATAACGGACAAATTTCAATGCTGTAATTGTTTTCACTGGATTTTAATTACACTGCTATTAAAATAGCACTAACTAAAATAACTAACTGATCTTTTAGTTAGGTAAATTACGTTAATAAATTATACTTCAATCGTCAAATCAATCGACTTTGTCTCTTAGAAATTGTTGTCAAACTATATCCGGAAAACTTTTTTAACGTATCATAGTAAAACATGTATAAATAAATTTGCCCACCAAAACATGGAAATCGTAACAAATTTTGTTAAAGTGAAAGATTGGACTTTAAAGATAAAGTACGATAGCAAATAAGTTGAATCACAATTTTACGAATACCGCTTAATAATACCAAAAACATAATATATTTTTGAACTATTTTTATCGTGTTGTAAAAAATACTTTTCTACGTTTGAAATGTAACTGACGATGTAACAATACCCATTTAGGCACGAGTCCATCGAGTCGTATTAACGTTCCTCTAATTAGTAGGACAAAGCTTGATTTTACAAGTGAACTGTACATTTTTTATCTCTAGAGTACACAGACTAAACTACGTTCCCAAACTTTAAGGATATGGTTCCTTGGATGAAAGTAAGATGAAAAGTCCCTGAAAATATAGGTCCTAAAATGTTTCCCGTCTGTATGTCTGTCTCAGGACTATAAAGACACTTTCGTAAGCTAAAAGTTGAGGTAAAACTAAAATCACATGGTTTTTGTATAATGTGATAAATAAGTTTATATTGCAAAAGAAAATGTGATCTTTTACACTATCCAACTGACAAAAATTATTAAAAACCTTGAAATATCTCACAAATTAAAACAAAATAGAACATTTTGGGACTAAGTTACGTATAGCTAACAGTTGGCGTTCTATTGGTGTTGACTGGGACAAGTGGTCCAAGGTGTTGTAAGTTACGTATAGCTAACAGTTGGCGTTCTATTGGTGTTGACTTGGACAAGTGGTCCAAGGTGTTGTAGGTTACGTATAGCTAACAGTTGGCGTTCTATTGGTGTTGACTTGGACAAGTGGTCCAAGGTGTTGTAAGTTGCTGTGGACAAGTGGTCCAAGGTGTTGTAAGTTGCTGTGGACAAGTGGTCCAAGGTGTTGTAAGTTGCTGTGGTCAAGTGGTCCAAGGTGATGTAAGTTGCTGTGGTCAAGTGGTCCAAGGTGATGTAAGTTGCTGTGGTCAAGTGGTCCAAGGTGATGTAAGTTGCTGTGGTCAAGTGGTCCAAGGTGTTGTAAGTTGCTGTGGACAAGTGGTCCAAGGTGATGTAAGTTGCTGTGGTCAAGTGGTCCAAGGTGTTGTAAGTTGCTGTGGTCAAGTGGTCCAAGGTGATGTAAGTTGCTGTGGTCAAGTGGTCCAAGGTGTTGTAAGTTGCTGTGGTCAAGTGGTCCAAGGTGATGTAAGTTGCTGTGGTCAAGTGGTCCAAGGTGATGTAAGTTGCTGTGGTCAAGTGGTCCAAGGTGATGTAAGTTGCTGTGGTCAAGTGGTCCAAGGTGATGTAAGTTGCTGTGGTCAAGTGCGAAGCCCAGACTCGGGCTCAAACTTTTCTCTGCAAATTTATCCAAGCATGGTCTGTGGTTGAGGACGGGTCCAACTTCAAAGCTGAGGGCGATGCCCAGCTTAAGAGATGGAAGTTGATGGAATCGGTGTTTCTATTATAATTTCACAGAACAACACTTTTCTGCAAATTGTTATCTGTGATATAGAAGGTAGATACACGATTATTATTAAATCATTTTGCTGTATTTATTTTAATAAGACATTTCAGACTTAAACACAACTTATAGAACTTTAAAAGGGTATATAAATAAATATCTAAAAAGAAAATAAAAATTTAACTAAAATAGATTATTGTGAAATTATAGTACATTTGTTGAGTGAAACGATTGTTAAAACCAATAAATTTAATCGAAATATGTAAAATAACACTACAAAGATTTTTATTTTATAATATTACATTCAATAGTAAATGTGTAAGTTATCAGCTTCAACGTAAATTTGATATACTGTATGTATATATGAAATATTTCAATACATTATTTTAAGGGTTGTTTAAAATTAGGTGTCAGGCTTTATATAAAACAGCTGTCATCAGTGTGCGCTTCATGGTGTTCGATAAAATGTATCGAGGGATCCAAAACTAGTTGGCTCTTACAAAATGTATTTTTATGACAACATTACAAAAGTATTCCTATTACCATGAAGACAGATTGTGTGGCAATAATATATTATTCAAATATATTTAATCCAATCATAGAATAAGAAACGTCAAGCCACCCGTGGAGTAATATTGGGGCGTACGTTTTGCTTTGTTCACGTGACTGTTGCGAGCGAGCAGCTGTTTTCCCCCTTGGTAATCATCGCCCCACGCCCTGTCTGGAGGAAACTCCACAGACCGGAACTGGAACTACCAACATAAATACAAACTTGCTCTGTTTCAGTGTACGACAATTTTAAACGAAGAATAATTTTAAGAATAAAAAAGTTAAGTGAGTTTTCAAAAGAAAAATTTAGTTTGAAATATTCATAGTATCGTATTTTAGGCACATTTTCGTGATGGAAGTCATCGCAATATCAAAGAGTTACATCTCTTGTGTTTATCCTCTAAACAAACACAAGCGACGAATCGGTTGTTCAAAGGGAACTGAGAAAGCAAGTGGAGATATAATGATACTTACTTTGGGTGTCTTTGAAGGTTGATTTCACATTCACTCGATAAAATGTACTTTGTGGTTTCTTTCTTATACTTGTTCTAAACCAGTTTTAATAATTTACTATATCTCCATACTATTTAGTAAATTTATTATATTATATACACAGTATATCAACGAAGGGTTGAAATGGAAAATATTAGTACTTGCAAAAATATAAACAAACAGGCACTATAGAGCACACATGAAGTACTATGCACATTTTCAACTTAAAAATTATCAAATTAAACCCTTCAAAATTAAAGGAACAGCTTTTTTCATTTATAACACTCTTTCGTATTCGTGTAACTCGTATTTTGCCTTCAATGAACAAGAACGAGTAAATAAAAAAAAAAAAAAAAAGAAAAAAAAATCGAGACTTCGGAAGCTTCTCATTCAAATACGAAATTAGTTATTTCATCTCTTTGTTATTTTTTACTGTGATTGGTCTACACTATGTTATTTACACCTTTGACCTTCCAATTTGCCCAGTTGATGGACCCTATGATTGATGTATTGGAGATCGCACCCACTGATCTTCTAGTTCATTACTCTCACGCTCCATATAAGTAAATATTATGATAATTGTAAGTAATATCATTTATAATAAAACATTTGCTCCATACAGTATTGGTAATTTAATAAATAACAGTCCTGCTGTTCCTTACTCAACATTTTATTCGTTCTTTCAACTTATAAATTAACACAAAATTAATAATGCGCAATGGTCAAAGTATATTGAAATTTGAATGTTTGTTATAACCACTGCATGATGATTTTGGAGAGTATTGGTCTATAGTTCAAGTTTCGATCCTAAATAGAGTCATAGAAGCTGTTAAGGAGATTCGCTGATTCAGTTTATTATAAACTTAGCTATTAATCAATAAAATATCATTTTTCAATTTTTATTTAACTATACATTTTGTTTAAAGAAAAGTAAATCTTATTTTTCACCTAAGACTACGTAGTAAGTTCATAAACGTATCTGCATAAAAATAAATCCATCAAAAAAGACATTCCTGACGTTAGTGTTATTTAAATTTTGTCGTCACTATTTAATTTTGTTCACAACCTAAGAGAGAGATTGGATTAGCAACAAATGCCTACCTATTTACAACTAAATAATTTGATCAGTCGATAGAGTTGTATTCTAAGTGATATTAAATTTGATCCTCAGATGATCTTAGAATTATTTCCACCGCAAGAGATCACCCTCCCTATTTCCACAACACATCATATTCACTGACAACCAATTTCCTTTGCAATTTCTGCCACCCAGATCTATCTTCATAATTTACTCTTCTAAAATAAGCTACTTGGGGAAAAAGTGTTTAGGGAGATTGTAGGCGATAGGTTCGATGCTCGGTCCTCTTAATACCGGGCATGGACAATCAATCTTAGACAAAATGGTTGCCATCGACGTGGACACTACTAGAGAAGTATGGAGTGTCCATGTTGGATGGTAGTCAAGGTTCTGATGTTGTGTAAGGATGAGAATTGAGTGTCGGACTTGTCAGTTAGCTGAAAACCAGACGTGGGTAGGATTCCACGTAAAGCTGTAGGTCCCATAGTTGCCTTGGCTATTCGGCTGTTAATAAATAGACCTTTTTGAGCTAAGTTGAACTCAGATAGTAACAAAGATTACACTCGTTCATCTACATTCAACACACTCATTCAACACTCAAATTCGCCCAAATCTCTACGATCGGCGTCTTAGAAATGAATAATGAATGAATAAAGACATTTCATCAATATTACTTAAGGACACAACACTCAACGCTGTGCAACAATCTTAGTTAATTATGTGGTCCATCATTTGATATAGGAAAATATCAAACGATTGACGCATCTGCAGTTGGTTTCAGCGAGTAACAATAAAATAAAATCATTCTGCCGTATTTACTGTCTAATACAAGAATCAAGATATAAATAAATCATACATATACTTACACTATAGAAATAATAGTGTTTAGTTTCTGAATAAATAACTACAACAAGCAATATATTAATTTAAAATTGTTTAGTTATTGTGCTGCAGCTGATTTATAACTAGTTTTAAGGAAACACAAAAGAGAGCGAACAAGAGCGATAATTAAATTCCTGATCAGGAATGTACTGATAATCTATCACAAAATCACTATTTGTATTGTTCTATAAATTTATTACTTAATAATGTAATTTTTTTTCGTAGAGTTATCATTTATTGAAGATATTACAGTATTTCCTCATATAATACAGCATAGGTTAAGTGATAAAGAGGATCTAATGGTCCTAACTTTGCCTCAGTAAATAACGTTTTTCATTGAATCTTATTCACACCCTTTCTATATAATACGTGAAGCCATTTTTTGTCAACTCCTCCCTTATTTCTTTACCAATTCTATCGATTGAGGTTTCAAAAAATTTGCCTCTATTCGTATTTTTGCAATAATGTTTCAATTCTTCAAAATTGTTACCCTAAAGGGCACAGTTAACCCTCAAAGTACAGTTTTTGGCTCCTGGAATAACATGGAGAGAGATTTAAATTAGTCCAAAAGTAACAGCTGTTCAAAGTAAATAATGATATTTATCATACTGAGGAGGTTTAGGTTTAGTAATAATTTTAGGTGTTTATATTATTGCAGTAAGTGAGCTACTAGAAAAAATATTACATATGATTTTACATATGTAGTTTAACCAGTAATATTTGTTGTCAAAAGTCACACGTCGTGGCCGAAGGCCGAGGAGTCACGAACGTAGCGAGTCACGCGAAGCGTGCAGGGGTATTCCCTAGTATATTAATATAGATTGTATTGTACCCTCAAGCTTGTCAGTTTGAAAATGCAGCAGTAATAAATACATTGTTTCACAGCTGGTTCATCCATTGTTGCCGTGGAATCTGCACATCCAATATATCCAGTGGGCTACAGACATTAGCATGAAGGTATATCACATCTCGGATTTTTGTATATGCACAAAGATCATTTAACTGTGAAAGGCTGTAAGTGTCATTCCTTTCTAGGTAGTTTACCAGAGTAGAACGTCCATGTACTTCACTATACTTATGTCTATTAAAAAACTGATACCACTAGTTCATATTATTGCTAAACATTATCTTTCATAAAAGTTGACACTTATTTAAAACTGGATATTTCGAAAAACGCTTATATCTATTTATTTTGACGTATATCTACGTCGGCACTGGTGGCACAGTGCTGTAACCCAGCTACTTATCACTAACCGATACCGGTGTCTTCATACAGGAATATGCAGACGACATAGCTCTGGTGGTCACTGGCAAGTTTTGTGACACTGTTTCGGGCATCATAAATGAAAGCCTGAACTGGTAAACAGGTGGTGTTCCAGGGAAGGACTTCCAGTCAATCCCGGAAAAACCACCATCTTGCCTTTTACGAGGAAAAGATACCTTGGAACATTGAGAGGTTCCTTTTCAATATGTTTTAAATATTACTGCCTCATGGCTTGATGGCTCTATGAGGCAGTTATTCACCCAAAGATCTTCTATGGGGCTCGTGTGTGGTGGAACAAGGCTCATCAGAGCTCGGTGAGTAAAAAGCTTACTAGTTACCAAAGACTAGAATACTTAATTATAACGGGTGCGTTTTCAAGCACACCTACGGCATCACTCGAACTGCTGCTCAATTTACTGCCACTTGACCTTTACCTTACGGTGGAGACTAAGGAGGCAGCTTACAAACTGAATAGTGTAGGCAAGCTCAAGAGAAACAGATCCAAATCGGGCCATTAGCGAGCTATTGAAAATGAACTACACAACAGAACATTGTACATGGTACTAGATGTCATAGATACAAACATTTCATTCTCCAGACTACCTGGTCGACATCGAATCCTGGGAGGACTGGAGATTTAGGATACATACAATCCCGTCACCTACAGAAATCATCTGGTACACGGATGGTTCTGTCATGGAGTGTGGGGCTGTGTACAGAATCTACGGTCCATCTACTGGGACTCGCCTATAGAGTAGTCTGGGGAGGTACTGTACGATCTACAAGCCCGAGATCTTTGCCGTGCTTGTCTGCGCCCAACAGGGACTAGCAGGACAGGTCAGGAGCAAACAGATCTGTATTATGTCAGAAAGTCAAGCCACTCTTAAAGCACTTGACTCCTACCAATTCACCTCAAGAGGGAATGTTTTCGAACTTTGTGTGCCTTAACCCCCCCTCAATAATGTCCAATTGAGATGAGTTGGAAATGAAGAGGCCGCCTCGAAGGAAATGTAGAGGCTGACCTCCTAGCCAAGATGGGAACGAGGACTCCATTTGTGGGGCCCGAGCCAGTATGTAGCATTGGACTTACCACTGCCAAAACTGAAATACCAAACTTGGTGAGAAATCGCCACCACAATAGATGGCAGTGGTTTCACGGCCAGGTCTTTACAAAATCTCTGGTGAGGGGATTAAACCCTACGATGACCAAATCACTAACTGCCATGAATTATAATGACATCAGCATGGTGATTGCGTACATTACTGGACATGGCCACTTCAGGAAACATCTGGCAAAGATTGTTCTCTACAGTGAAGACACCAGTTGCCGGATTTGTGTTGAGGCTCTCGAATCTACCGAACATTTACTAATTGAGTGCGAAGCTCTGGAGCTCAGGAGAAGGAGAATATTTGGGGACGAGCTCTCAAAAGAAAGAATGGTAGCTAGTCTGGGGAAAAAGATTTTAGAGCTGGGTAAGCCGCTTGGAATAGATACCCCATCCTAGTAGGGGAGCACAATAAACCTAAGGTTGAAGTGCAACCTAGGAATAGCCTCAGAGCTTTCTTTCCCCTCAACAAACTAAACTAAACTAAACCCAGCTACTTGGAGAAGTGTTGTGGAGATTGTAGGTGTTTCTATGCTCAGTTCTCTTAATACCGACACGGCGTCGCCTCAATGGTTGCCATCGACGAGGACATAACTAGAGAAGTGTGGAGTGTCCATGTTGGATGACTGTCAAGGTTCAGATTTCGTTTAGGGAAGAGAATTGAGTGTCAATTCGTCAACTAGCTAAAAATCAGGTCAACACTACGTGGGTCAGATTCCACATAAATCTGTAGGTCCCATTGTCACCCTGGCTATTGGGCTAAGAATAAATAGTCCTTCCTAAGCTAAGTCGAACCCAGATAGTAATATTGAAAACACTCGTTCATCTACACTTATCACACTCATTCACCCCCCATATTCACCCATGTCTCTACGATCGGCGTCTTAGAAATGAATAAACGAATATATCAGTTTTAAATTATATAGAATAATTTATAAAGATATAAAATATTTATTATTTCATAGCCATAGTTTAATAGGTTATGTCATATTAATAAATGTTATTAGTCTGAAGTGAAATAATAAACATATTACATTTCACTTAACCAATGTATTCGGATCCCTTTACCACTAAATACAGTTCAAAACTGAAACTGCAGTACTTTATAATAAGTTGGTTGCAGAAAGCAGTAAATGCAACCTGCAAACGACAGTGTAGTAGTTCTAGTTAGTATTTATGTACAAACTTCCCACTTGTTTGTTATGAAGGTAAGAGAAGCATCTGTTGGTTATTAATTATCTCCTTAATTTTAGTTATTGTTGTCAGTATATTTCACCCAATATACGATTGAATTAATACAAGTTATTTTTACACTAACATAATTTTTAATTATACTCTACAATATAAGATTCCAATAATAAATGAAAGTACTAATTCAGTTTTGGAATTAATATTTAATTTAAAAATACTAGATTTTAGAATAACTTTTTTACCACTTCGCAAGTATTCAAAACTTGCTTTGAACTAACATTACTTTATTGATAATGGGCAGATAATAGGTTTTACAGTAACATAAGTACTCTTCACTAAGCCTTTTCTCTTGCTCAGATACTTGCATGTTATACTTTAGTAAATAATGTTTACAGGATTGGATCTAATACGGATTGCGTATATTTGACGTATAAGTTATAAGATATTTGTAACAACCTGTTATTGCCTGTGAAGACAAAGTAAAGGGCCTCCTATGTTATTTAACAAAGGACTAATAGTCTTGATAGTAACCCTGTTAATTTGTATTGTGAGATTGTGGCCTGTCACAAATTTATATTTTCTAGCAAAATACCATCGTTTGTATTTCTTGAAATAGAATAGTTCCTTAAATGATTGAAATTGATAAAATTTTATTGTTAGCTTAAAAAATGTATTTATTTAAAAGTAATATACAGGGTGTAACTAAAAAGGTGTCCTGGCTATTTTTTTTCTGATTCTACACCTAATTTAGAGCAGAAAATGAAGAATAAAGCTTTGATCGAATCCACTAAACATTACTAAATATTATAAAAATGTCAATTGAGTTATTTTTGGCCATTTGAAAATGGCGGTATTTTAAAACTGCTATAGCAAAATATCTTGTAAATTGTATGTAATATCTTGTAAAGGTCATACATTTTACACAAAACAATAATTTGTAGTTGGCCTTATTAAAAGTCTAGTGGTACCTTAATTTTTATTTTAAGCCTTTTTTTATCGGAGGTTTGGTAAATAATGTATTTTATTGCTTTATCTGGATTCTGTAAATACTGACATTGTACTATCTTATTCTAAATTGCTTAGTAGTACAAGATAGTTCTTGTAACTATTAAGCTATTTTTGTAATAGCTTAAGAAGTTTTAAGCGTATAAGCCAGCGATCATTCTAAGAGCTGTAATTGTTAGAATATATATTCAAAATATTTCCAATTAGGACGCATACATAGCATATACAGCTTAGGGTCTTGTAATGCATTCTTACAAATGAAAATAAAGCTACTTATGCACCCTAAATATCTAAAATTTTCTAATAATTATCTCATGAATCTAATAATTTATCTCATGAAATTTGAATTATTTAAAGAATTTGTCATATGATTCTTAAAAAAAAGGACCTGATGAATCATTCCTTCAGGTCTTTTTTCATTTCGCCTAGATCTGAGTAAAATTTCGCCTAGATCTGAGTTTTCTTTTACTATTGTAAAATAAAATTATGCCAAAACTGCTATAACAGACACAGCCTGCCCGTACTTTGAGAGCCCAGGGGAACTGTATGAATGCAGGAGTTTAGTTTCGTATGTAAATAGCGGTAAATTGGACAGAACCGTTGACATTGCCAATGCCTTGGGGAAATCGCCTTGCCCGAGGATGGACCAGGCAAATATTATACTCGGATTTACAGGTGCTAAAAGGAAATCAATAAAGCTCAATAATTGCTCATTTCATAGAGTTTATACAACTACAATAAATTAATCTAATTCCATTTAGTCATTGAAGAATTTATTTATATTTATGACTACAGATATGATAGTTCGTAATGATTCAAACCAATTAAAATGTTTAATATTATCAAGCGTTAAAAAATTAAGGTTTTTTCATTCAATTAAAATCTATTTAAGATCATTGATCATATTAATGATTTACATGTATTAGAACTCTATAAATAAAATATAATATAATATTCAATTTGCTTTAAAAATAAATAAAACTACAGGACTGTAGACATACTGTAGACTAGTTCTTGGGTGTCCTAATTGATAGTAACTTAAAATTCCAATCTCATATTGATTCGGTCTGCAAAAAACTTCCAACTGGTATTTTTCTTTTAAAAACTCTTTCTAAATTTTCTGAGAGTGACGTCTTACTTTCAGCTTATTATGGTATTATTCATCCTTTTCTGACATATGCTGTTACAATCTGGGGTCACGAGTCGGTCAGAACTAATTTTGTTTTTAAATTACAAAATAGAGTATTAAGAACTGTTTTCAAAAAACACCATAGATTTTCCTGTAGGACACTTTTCTTCGATAACAAGGTTTTAACATTTCCCTCAATATACATCCTTAATACCCTGAACTTTTACTGTATTAAACTTCATCCACAACGTTCACAAAACAATGCTAGTTATAATTTTAGAAACCATTCTATTGACATTCCATGGCATAGAACTTCATTTTTTAAGAGACATACTAATTACAATGCTGTAAAGTTGTTTAATGCTCTACCTGCCTCAGTTAAGGAGAATTTTGATGATGTTGTTGTATCAAGTAAAACAATAGTATGTACATTTATTACCTATTGGTAAACTTCTAACAGATTCAAAAGTTTTTTATTTATTTTTTAAAAGTCTTATTAATGAGTTATACATGGAAATAAAATAAAGTCATTTGATTATGATTCAATGGCATAACTTTAATATAGTTGGGTAAGCGTCTGGAGGGAGACTATAACACCAATATTTACAACCTTATCCCGTACCAAATAGTAAAACATTTCCTAAAAGATTTCATTTTATTTCAATTTAAGTGGATTATAATTGTAGTCATAATTGATCCAAAATTAGTTATTTTACTTATTTTTTCAAAACAATTACTAAAACTAAGACTTCACCTCCATTCCAACACTTGTACCGAATCAGCCTGACCTTAAAACAGTTAGAAACAGTGCTGTACTTTTTATTTGACTTTGAATTCAATGTCAAAAAAATGTAACTTTGAAGTTTTCCCATTTCTTCAGAACTATGTTTCTGTTTAATTGATTTTTTTAACAGCTAATGAAAATAAATTAAATCACGTCTAGTAATGAAACTTAAAATGTTGGGCTAGCCTCAAATTTTTAAACTTCCATGAAACCAACTGGGTTGCAAATACGATAATCGGGTCTTAACTACAAGCCATGTTAGGCTGGCAGAAATAAGATATGTAGACAGTTTCATATTAGGCATTGTTCAGATAACAAGGATTACATCTAAACAATGGCAATTATTAAATAAATGTCGGCCATTAATTATTTCAGATAAATTTTGGTTGTTGCAAACCCTATTTGCCAGTTTCTAAACTAAATATAATCATAGATTTGAATAAATTGTATTAATTTTGTGTTTCCACATGTATGTCGGTAAAAAATGAAAATTAACACTTAATCTTTGCTTAGAAAACTGAAAATGCAAACCAAAAGCAAAATATTGTAGAGTTTAAATTTTATATCAATCTTATAATGCGCACGACTATTCGTTACCTGGATTAATGGGTATGTTAGCTAGTCAAAATGAATAATAAAAACTTTAACACAAAGAACTATGGTTGCCTTAGAACTTTTTAGTTTATACAAAACAACTAAAATAAATTACAAAAGCACCAAAGAAACTGATGTATGAACAAGGATTAATGTATTTATACAAAACAGTTAAAATAAATGCTAGCACAAAAAATAGTTGCGTAAAAGGTTAATGGCATTTATAAAAGATTAAATAGCAAAGCACAAGAACTTTGGGTTGCTTAAACCTGAATTTGAGATAAGGTTATATCAAAGCTTAAATAATTTCCAATAAAACTTATGGTTTTAAGAATTTTTTGATATCAAACTTCTAACATAGCTACCCAAAGAACTTTGTACCCTTGAAATGGCAAATTTATATTAGAATTGAAGCAAATAAACTGTCCATTATGTTGCCAACGGGATAATAATGAATAATTATATGTACACAAAGTTTGGTTACCTTAAAATTACTAATTATACACTTAATAAATCTCATAAAATAATTTTATGGTTTGGTACACTATAGGATTAATGGTAGATGGGTGTTTTTTTCAAAGGATAAGATAAATATAGCCAGAAAATGCCAAAAGTTAATAATTTTTAAAACTAAAAATAAATATAAAAAAGACTTTATGGTTGCCATTAGGACTAAGAGTCGTCGTCTATCAACACTTAAAAAATGGCTCGACAGGATACTTTGACTTGCTTTACAGAGAATTTAATAACTGGATATGCAAACTGTAAAAATGGACTTACAAAAGAAACTGTTGGTTGCCTTAGTGTAAATGGTATTGAAAACAGAATAAATAACCTGCTTGCAAAAGAAATTATTGATTAGACAAAATGAGATGGTTTTTCAAACTGAATAAGTAAGTATAAGATAAATAATACTAGGTAGCCCTGAGGATATAGTGTTTATAAAACTATTAAATAATTAGGTTAGCAAAAGAACTTAGGGTTCCTAAAGAGTTAACGTGAGTATCGGCCTTAATAAAACAAAATAATAGCTTTGCCAATAGTAAACTTGGTTCTAGAGAGTCAACGGAATAGGTTTTACAAACTAATAATTAAAAGTTAGTACCAAGAGTTCCTTAACGAGGATTATTAAGTTATATAAAGCTGAAATAAAGCAAATGGCTAACACAAAGAAACTACTGTTGCAATTTAACGGTTAATGCCAGTCAAGTGTCTCTTCATAAAACTGAATAATAAAATACTTGCACAAGAAACTATTGGTTCCAGTTTCAGAGTACATATTGTATGGGTCAATAAATGATAATAATAGACCAAGGGTTCTTCAATGAGATATTGGGATTTGGATGTACCGATTCAAACTGCAAAGCAAATTTGGTTTGCCTATGCAGAGGATTATGTGCAGAGTTTTTACTGCAAATTCTAGCACAAAATTATGGTTTTACGATAAAAGAGGGTATACAAAACATGCATAATAAATACGACAAAGAAATAAAATGTCGGGCCCATTATAAGTTATTTTATCAGAGTAAAGGTTAACCAGGGTTAGTAATGATAATGGTGTACTCTAATTTAGTCCATGTTTCTTAAATAAACTGAAGTAGAATCATAGATCATATCGAATTAATTTAATTGCAATCTTTGATTGTTTCGTATAACATTTTAACCTTGATTCCCAAAAAGAGTTATAAAAAATGAAAATTAAACACAGGACAATTGTCATTAAAAACGTCACCGTGAACAAATAAATAGCCAGGAAAAAGAAACTTATGGTTGCCCAGAGGATTAATGGAGATGGGGGTTATATAAAAACTGAATAAATAAATAGCTAGCACAAAGAAACTTATGGTTGCCTTAACAGAGGATTAATGGAGATGGGGGTTATATCAAAACTGAATAAATAAATAGCTAGCACAAAGAAACTTATGGTTGCCTTAACAGAGGATTAATGGAGATGGGGGTTATCTAAAAACTGAATAAATAACCTATAAATATTCCTGAAGCCTTCAACATGTATGTTGAATAATATTAAGGCCCCTTAATAAGTATGTCAGGATAATATTTCAATCCTTGGAGGTATAATTTCAAAATACAGATATTTAAATAATTAATTTGAAACTCAATTATAAGCTAAGCCATTCTCAAGAGATGGCATGCAGTTTGAGATTAAGTATATTTAGCTAATACTAAATCCAATAACTTTTCAATGTCGGTTCCAAACTGTCATAAAATCAATATACTGACAACTTTAAAAAAATCCTCATGTAAATACTTTACTACGAAGACTTATATCACAGTTAACAGAGACTCCAAATATTTTTGACTTTTCAATATTAACTTGAGGTGTCATCCCCTGGTTATTTTATGGTAAAAAAAAGAACACTGAAAACCGAATCAGTTCATACTACTCAGTCTACTCCAAATAAAGTCTAGTGTAGCCTCTCTACCAACTAAATCACATACAGGAGGGGACTGCACACCAATATCCTCGAGCAGGATAAAGGATTGGGGTACTGTTCTGGCTAAATGTTCAGCCCATTGTCCGAGCCTTTCAAGTGACTTGAACAATCATCCTCAAAAGAAGATTGAAGGCATGCACGGATCGTTAAAAAAGCGTTCTAATCCCATCAAGCTTTTTTTAGAGTAGATCAAACAGAGTTCAGCAAAAAAAAAAATCTTGAATTGTTGAGTTACATTCGTATTTTTTTTATTTGTGGTGTAAATGATAAATTTCAACATTTCAATGCAATTATCTATGGTAATATTTGTATTGAAATCAATACAGCATGTCTGATCAGCAATGAAAAAAATAAAAATCTTGCAAGAAAAAATAAGTAAATAACTAAAAACTATAATCTTATATCTACTAAGATTATAGTTGAGTAAACTCAATAAGAAGACATAAGATATGAGATAGTAAAATTACTGTTGAACCAATACAGTTAGTTGATAACATCGTAAACTATTAGACGAATCTACAACTTGATACTAACAATAGTTCAGATTAAATCTGGTGAGTTGGTATTTGTAGCACCAGGTGGTCTGACTGTAGGTTTGGATTAAACAACTTTGTTGCCATTCATTGTGAGACTTTCTGAAGGGTAACTCCCCCTCCCCTCCAAGAAACAATGAGATGACAGTGTTGTTATCTTGCAATAAACAATGAATATATGTTTATAGATAAATGCAAGTAGAAGCTGTTAAAGTTATTAGATCATCGTTTAGAAAGTAATATTATAAAATTGTCCGACAATATTATGTAAAAAAATCAATAGTCAAACAGTACGAGTCTTACAAACTATTGTTCCAAATCAAAAGCTGAAGTATGAAAATAATACAGTTTTGAAACATTTCAGAGTAGTTTATCATTTCAACCGCTCTCAACTCGTAAGTACATTTGAATACAGCCATTGTGCACAGATGCTGTTCCCTCTCTAATAAGCACATCCACCCCCTCTAACAGCGCAACAGTTTCTCCATAAATAGTAAGTAGAACATTATACATTGTAGATTATTTAGTGTATTTCTACCCTCAATTATGCCGAAATAATATGTTCACTAGATGATTCAATCCATCATTTATAAATTGAGAACAGTTTCAAGTTCATAATTGTTAAAATAAAAATCCTTATACGACATGACCTTCCTGGTACTAAACTAATTCAAAAATCTTTGATATTTCTCTTATTTACAAAATATATGTTAATATGAAGTACACGCTTATAGGAGTACTATAATATAATATATATTATAACTTAATATAACTTAAATAAATGATATAATATAACTTAAATGTTTAATCCTATAATGAAACAAATTTCTGATTACACGAGTCTATACAGTTTGAGTTGATCACAAATAGAAAAAATGGTATTTATGAACATTACAGAAATACACTCACCAACAGAAATACGAAAGCCTTTTGTATGATGGGTCAAGAATGTTATGTAATTTCATAAGACACAGCTCTTCAATTTTTAAACTTGTAGTATTTTGTTGAATACGTCCATTATTCTAAACATGTTTTTTACCATCTTGTTGAGTGAACGATTGGATAAACATTGACGTCAAAAAGGAGAATAGACGGTAGTATATTAAGCTATTTAATATTGGAAGCATCAGCAGTATTCAAACAGAGAAAGGCGAGTTTAGCGTAATTAAAATTAACTCGTGTGCCTAAAATCTGCCAAGAAATGTGAACAGAGTAGCTAAAGACTAAAGGAATCAGACTTAAAGGTTAAGGCATTAGGCTGAAAACTAATTATGACAATTATAGTTCTCTCAAGGTTGACATTTTTTTAAAAATAAAACTTCACTTACCAGTCAGTTCACATGGACCTTAGGCCTGTGCTAGAACTGTATTCAACAAGTGAAGTACCGACCTTCGACTCAGTTGGAGATTCCAATCTTAGATCAAAATCTTGTCTGCTGAGTGGTCACGCCAGTAAACCAAACCTATTGTAACGATGTGGTTGTGAGTGAAATATTGCGTGAAAAATCACAATTGGACAAATTCAACGAAGTTGATTTATTTTGGGTAGTGTGAATTGTCTAGTGATTTTGTATTGGAGAATGGCTGTTCTTCCGGGAATATGAATTTGGCTTTGGTAAATCGATTTAAGTGTGTACAGTTTTGTAGATCATTTTCATAAGAGGAGGTATGGCTTTATACGATCATAAATATAAAGATTATTACGTTCTTAATGTAGAGCAATACTTTAAGGAAAGGAATTGTGAAGGGTGTAGTAAATTTTTGAGATCAACGTGTTGTGGTTGTTCATATTTACCTGGTGCAAAATTGTGACGTATCTTTTTCTCTTATGAAAATTAAAATTGAGAACGTATTAACGTATTAATAACACCCAAGTTAAAAATATCTTCTGCACGGATGCTTCAAAACTGAGTTCTAGGTCAATAAAAGTAACATGTTATATTTAATTAATAGTAATTAATGAATTTAGACATTCTGTTAACAAAATATTTTGACAATTACTAGCTAAAAGAAGGTTTTTGAAATTTGTTAATGATGGAGTATCAAATGAGGGAGACAAAGGTAGTTGGACATTTGCCATCATTACGTGAAAAATAACAATCACGACGTTTCGATTTGGTAAAACCCAAACCTTTTTCAAGTGCTAAAATCTAAATTACATCTACACAAACATGTTATAAAACTGTGTTCTTAAACTAATAAACTTATCTACTTTAAAAATTATCTACATTTTAACCTAGATCCTAGAATGGAGTACAACAAAATGAACTTCTACTAAATATAAAAAGTATTAACAGGGTTAAATTAATATAGCCAATTGGGTGCTGTCAAGGTCACGATATTAACGAAAAATGTAAAACACAATAAAATTAATATTCAAATCAGACTGAAATAAGATTACATTAACTAATCATAAATATATGGTACCTGAAAAACACAATTAATTTAAAATAACATTCAACACGCACAAAAAATTATATATATATGACTCGAAGGGACTGAGACTACTATTAAAATTACATTCTAACCTGAAAAGACAACATTTATTAGGAATAAAACAATACCATAACCAAATATTACAAAAAAGATAAAGTCTTACGACCCGCAGTGACGATGGCGTCTAGACGTCCCAGGTACGAAGTGAGGATGATACAATCCAAATGCAATGTCTACGAAGTTCCCTCCAAGGTGATAAAGCACGGGGACTAGACAAACCTACACACTACACTTCACAACAACCATACACATACTGACGGACGAGGTCAGGGACGTACGCTCCGAGATCGCCAAAAATGCGGTGACTCAGGTACGGACGGAGACTCATGGGGTGTTTAATTGTTATAGGTGCAGGTGGTGTAGGATTCTGGTTAGATGATGCCATGAGTGTATTGAACTTTTTATCAAGTGTGTTTTTAAGTAAAGGAACCCACATGGGTCTAACTTCTATGCTACTTTGACTAATTACTTGTTCATTATTTAGTTTCATAAAGGCACCTTCGATGAATTTACGTTTGAAAAATGTGGTTCCCTGTGAAGTATTTTAGTGTTATCCCAGTTAAATCTGTGCTCATTGTTCCAGGCATGTTCAGCTAATTTAGAATGTATAGTGTTTCCTTTTTTAATGTTATTTTTGTGTTCTTTTAGCCTAACTTCCAGTGGTCTCTTTGTTTCCCCCATGTATTTTTCATTGCATTCACAAGTAATGCAATAAAATACATTTTTGGAGGATTGCTCCTCATTCTTTGGTTTAGTTTTAGTTAAAGACTGTCTTAATGTGTTTTGTGTGTTGATGATGTTCTGATTTTGTATTTCCTAGCTATGCGTCTGATTTTTTATGAAAGGTTAGGCGTATATGGAATGGACATGAATGCTTTCGGCTTTTCTGTGTCAGTGGGTGTTTGTTTGCGTTTTATTATTTGTTTGTATTTGTTTATGAGAGACTGAGGGTAGCCATTGTTTATTAGATCTTTGGAAACATTGTTTAGTTCCAAAGTTCAACTAAACAATGTTTCCAAAGATCTAATAAACAATGGCTACCCTCAGTCTCTCATAAACAAATGCAAACTAATAAGAAAATGCAAACAAACACCCACTGACACAGAAAAGCTGAAAGCATTCATGTCCATTCCATATACGCCTAACCTTTCAGAAAAAAATCAGACGCATAGCTAGGAAATACAAAATCAGAACATCACTCAACACACAAAACACATTAAGACAGTTTTTAACTAAAACTAAACCAAAGAATGAGGAGCAATCCTCCAAAAATGTAGTTTATTGCATTACTTGTGAATGCAATGAAAAATACATAGGGGAAACAAAGAGACCACTGGAAGTTAGGCTAAAAGAACACAAAAATAACATTAAAAAAGGAAACACTACACATTCTAAATTAGCTGAACATGCCTGGAACAATGAGCACAGATTTAACTGGGATAACACTAAAATACTTCACAGGGAACCACATTTTTTTTAAACGTAAATTCATCGAAGGTGCCTTTATGAAACTAAATAATGAACAAGTAATCAGTCAAAGTAGCATAGAAGTTAGACCCATGTGGGTTCCTTTACTTAAAAACACACTTGATAAAAAGTTCAATACACTCATGACATCATCTAACCAGAATCCTACACCACCTGCACCTATAACAATTAAACACCCCATGAGTCTCCGTCCCCGTACCTGAGTCACCGCATTTTTGGCGATCTCGGAGCGTACGTCCCTGACCTCGTCCGTCAGTCTGTGTATGTTTGTTGTGAAGTGTAGTGTGTAGGTTTGTCTAGTCCCCGTGCTTTATCACCTTGGAGGGAACTTCGTAGACACTGCATTTGGATTGTATCATCCTCACTTCGTACCTAGGACGTCTAGACGCCATCGTCACTGCGGGTCGTAAGACTTCATCTTTTTTGTAATATTTGATTATGGTATTGTTTTATTCCTAATAATTGTTGTCTTTTCAGGTTAAAATGTAATTTTAATAGTAGTCTCAGTCCTTTCGAGTCATATATATATAATTTTTTGTGCGTGTTGAATGTTATTTTAAATTAATTGTGTTTTTTAAGTACCATATATTTATGATTAGTTAATGTAATCTTATTTCAGTCTGATTTGAATATTAATTTTATTGTGTTTTACATTTTTCGTTGATATCGTGACCTTGACAGCGCCCAATTGGCTATATTAATTTAACCCTGTTAATATTTTTTATATTTAGTAGAAGTTCATTTTGTTGTACTCCGTTCTAGGATCTAGGTTAAAATGTAGATAATTTTTAAAGTAGATAAGTTTATTAGTTTAAGAACACAGTTTTATAACATGTTTGTGTAGATGTAATTTAGTTTTTAGCACTTGAAAAAGGTTTGGGTTTTACCAAATCGAAACGTCGTGATTGTTATTTTTCACGTAATGATGGCAAATGTCCAACTACCTTTGTCTCCCTCATAAAAGAAGGTGTCATAAACTTATCTCATGACGTGTGGCTTCAGGTTCTCATGTATGTATAAATAAATCTTTTATTTAATATTATAATGTACAGTGATAAGTGCTTTCATTAAGACAAGAAATTAAATTTTTTGCTGTTCTCGGCACTGGAATATCACATAACTTCTGGAATATTGAAAACTATATTTCGTTTTAACTTGGCATTTAAAGTAATATGTTTCAGAGGGTTCTTTAAGAATGTCTGTAAAAAAGGTGTTCTGTAGTGGCTATATGTGCCTTTAACATTATTTAGAATTATTTACTGAATTTAAGGTTTGCTTCTTCGCCTGAAGATAATCTCAGATCATTAACAAAAGTAAACAAATCTTCAGTTTGACATTAATAATTGAAAATTACCACACTCTCTAAGAGTCCTTGCAAAGACTATAAAGCTTTTAAAAATAACGGAACCATAAATTTTTATAACTATTCCAACAAAAATAAATGGTATAGTAAACTATTAAATCACTAAATATTAAAAAATTTCTTGTTACATGATTGCTCAGTGACAACTGATTTGTATGTTGTTTTAATATAGTCATTATAATTCATCGGTCATATTTAATTGTTTGTATTACTAGTTTGTTTTAATGGTTTTAGTATAACATTTATTTGTTCAACAAGTTTTTCCCTTAAAAGACACTTAAAACTGGTGAAAAGTCAATATCTTTGCTAATCCGTTAATTAAAAGGTATAGTTCTTAATCTTTCATTTAAATTGAATTGGATTTAATGTAATTAAATGAAAATAATAAAAATATACAGTAACAGACAGCTAACGAATGACGACAAACTACATAAATATAACAACAAACTTTGTCGAAAAGACAAACAACTCCCGCTTCCAACTTGCAGTGTACGGTTAACAGAAATACATCATTTACACTTAGATAAAGTTTCACCTGCCTTGCTCTGCTGTAAACACTTTAACCAGTATCCTAATATTACCACAGCCAATTACAAGGGTACAAGATATCGTTTATTAACATATTACTACTTATTTTAAATTTTTGGATATACATTTAAAATAATAAAAGTTAAATTGATAAATGTCTGGTAAACGATACTAAGACATATAACTATAAATTACAGTAATTTATAAGCAATTATTTATTTTTTTACATCTATAAAAGCCGTCTTGAAATTTAATATAAGACCATGGGTATTTTGTCGTCAGACCCCAAACCAGATCATGGCTGTTCTGATGTCAGATCCCCACATCAGAACATGGCTGTTCTGATGTCAGAACCCCACATCAGAGCATGGCTGTTCTGAAGTCAGAACCCACATCAGGGCATGGCTGTTCTGACGTCAGAACCCCACATCAGAGCATGGCTGTTCTGATGTCAGAACCCCAGATCACAGCATGGCTGTTCTAATGTCAGAACCCCAGATCACAGCATGGCTGTTCTAAAGTCAGAACCCCAGATCAAGCATGGCTGTTCTGATGTCAGAACCAGACATCGGAGCATGGCTGTTCTGACGTCATAAACCCACATCAGAGCATGGCTGTTCTGATGTCAGAACCCACATCAGGGCATGGCTGTTCTGACGTCAGAACCCCAAATCAGAGCATTACTGTTCTGATGTCAGAACCCCAGATCACAGCATAGCTGTTCTAATGTCAGAACCCCAGATCACAGCATGGCTGTTCTAATGTCAGAACCCCAGATCACAGCATGGCTGTTCTAATGTCAGAACCCCACATCAGAGCATGGCTGTTCTAATGTCAGAACCCCAGATCACAGCATGGCTGTTCTGATGTCAGAACCCGACATCGGAGCATGACTGTTCTGACGTCATAAACCCACATCAGAGCATGGCTGTTCTGATGTCAGAACCCACATCAGGGCATGGCTGTTCTGACGTCAGAACCCCACATCAGAGCATTACTGTTCTGATGTCAGAACCCCAGATCACAGCATGGCTGTTCTAATGTCAGAACCCCAGATCACAGCATGGCTGTTCTAATGTCAGAACCCCAGATCACAGCATGGCTGTTCTAATGTCAGAACCCCACATCAGAGCATGGCTGTTCTGATGTCAGAACCCCAGATCACAGCATGGCTGTTCTAATGTCAGAACCCCAGATCACAGCATGGATGTTCTAATGTCAGAACCCCACATCAGAGCATGGCTGTTCTGATGTCAGAACCCCACATCAGAGCATGGCTGTTCTGATGTCAGAACCCCACATCAGAACATGGATGTTCTGAGATCAGAACCCCAGATCAGATAACGGGTATTCTGAGATCGGAACCCAAAGTCAGAGCATGGATGTTCTGAGATCAGAACCCTACATCAAGGTATAGGTGTTCTTAGATCGAAACCTATTACTTAACTCCAAGTTGGGTAATGCACTCTTGACGTACATCGGTACAGCTTCTGGAAAAAATATATCTATTGTATTCCAATCCATTTTGGGAGACCTCCCTCTATACCAATTGATTGGCTTCAGATCATGTAAAATGCCACTACGCTGAGCTTCTCAATAAAGTGAGGGAAACCTCTAGCCTAACACCGAGTGGGCACTACTATGTAAGTTTGAATTATTCTCTAATGGATATAACAATGTATAATCTCCCCTTCAATGAAAGCAGCCATGTATTTGGCTTTGCATTGTTTGACTTTATATGAATTGGCTTTCAAAAACTGGTTATACCTACCGTGATGGATGCGAAAATAGCAATTCGAAATAGGCATGATGTGAGTTAATGTGATTATGATGTGAAGCCTGGAATAAATACTAAACAAATTGCAAAATGTGTTTTTTCTGGAAGTTTGTAACGTAAACCTAAAGAATAAATAAATTTGGTGTTTATATTTATTTTGGATTTAACTTAAAAGGGGTGATCTTTACCAAGTTTTATATTTTCAATAAATGACAGGAGTACTAAAGGTCTTTAACATAAAGTGAAACTGGTGATTTTAAATATATGCGCAACATACATAAAAATATAATACCATATAAGTAGTATACATACTCGAATATTAAACTTTTAATTAAGTTATTTCTAACCCGATCAAAGTTGCCACAAAATATTATTGCATCATGTCTTGTATCACATGTGGCTAATATCTTCTCGGCTTGTAAGCTGCCAATTAATCTCTGTAATGGCTTCCACAGATAACGTACATCCCCTTTCTCTTCCCCCCCCCTTACCGTCCTTTTCATAAATATAATTTTATTTTAAAACGAGATATCGTAATAAAAATACAGATTTGATTTAGGCTACAAGTTTTTTAATATGTATTATTAATTGGCTATACTTTCGTTCTTGATAATTTTGCTGTCCTTACTCGACTTATAATGTTAAATATTTATAAAACAAGTCAGATAATTTTTAATCTAACATAAAATCTACTAGCTTAGACTTTTGAAATAATTAATAAGACCATTCACTGTTTAAGATTACTTATTTTAACATACATTATATTCACGTAATATTATGATTTTAATCCAAATATGCTACAAGGGTGGAAAAAGGGAAAGGAACGAAGAATTCCAAAATAAGGAGATCACTGAATGTTCTGATTTTATTTTTATGTCCTCGTGAGTCGATTTGCATTCAATAATCTAGTAAATATGCAAACAAATAATAACATTTAAACATAAATATAGTTTTTTTTTGTCTAAAAGATTAGAATGCATTAGTCAGAATATTGATTTAGTAAATTGTACTTAAGATCGCAAGTAGAAAACTATACTTGGCCTATCACACTTAAGTTCAATATCTATAAAATATATTTTTATAAAGAAGACTGCTTTTCTGTGTTTTAATTATTGCACCCAGCCACAACCTATACCAGGGGCTGTTTGGTTACAAGTGCAGTGGTGATGACCCACCCGCCTACCCATACACGTGCAGTGGTGATGACCCGCCCGCCCACCCATACACGTGCAGTGGTGATGACCCACCTGCCTACCCATACACGTGCAGTGGTGATTCGACATGCCCCTGCATTATTAGTTTCGTGCTAACATATGTCCGACAAAAACACAATATCAACCTTCAAGCTGGAATTCTGATGATATAACCACGCCAAATAAAATATTATTATAACACAATACTTAGGAACACTTTCCGGTTGAATTTGATCTGGTCGTTGATCACCCAAACAGGTACTAAGTGTGAAGGAACGGTCACCTAGTGATCGATGGATGGTGACCAGTACACTGTACTTTTACTTCGAAGGATTTAAAATAGATGTCTTTTTAAATTATTGCCTCTTAAAAAGGTTAGAAACAGTTGTTTATGAAAATCACCTATCTGGAGAAGTAAACCGCGAGCCGGTGGCCGAGCTGTCTAAGGCGTCAGGACTTTGAGCTTGGGTTAGAGATAGCGCTGGTTCGAATCCGGCGTAGACTGGAAGATGTATCAGTAATATTTACCTTCTACTGTACTGTTTTGCTCCCTTACTCTGCCTGAATGAGTTCCTCGCACAGATCAATAGTCTATGAGGAATGGGCAAGAGTAAGGTAAAGAAGGAGGTTGGCATTCTCCTTAAAAAAATTATCATTCTATTTTGTATATTTGTTGAGGCCACTAAAAGTTTCTTGAAAAACTCAGTATAATTTAGCTCTATTATTCAGAGAAAAAAATCACCACAAAAACACCCCTTCTAAGCCCACGAGGAAACTTTGAAGTTAAGTTTCATGTTTGACTAGTATTTTAAATTATTCATAAGTTACAGACCGTTTTTTAAAAGCAGGTGACTAAAACGAGGATAGGAACAATAACACAAGACACTCATTTCGTATTAAACTATTGTGCTGCACTCTTGGTAATGAAATGATAAGTAATGTTCATATACTCCAAACAATTGAGAAGGTAACAATTATTGTTCACTTCCATCCCTAGGGTGGAGTATTCCGAGAAGTAAGCAGCTTATGATGCTATTGGGACCAATCAGTTATAACAATGAAACAATACTCAACTTGCCTACCTCTCAGTTAGGTCTTGAATATTCCCGCTGAATAATTAATTATAATGAAGCATAATTGAGTATTTAATTATGAATTCGTCATTAAAAGAGTAATTAGTAAAAATAATGCAGGAAAATGTATTTTATCTCTTTCCGTTCAGTTTATTTCTGAAGAAAAGTGAGTTAGAAGCAAGATTGAAATGTAATAATATCAAAGAATGACGTGAGAGGCTTATACTTGTGTGATTTTTTAAACGATTTGGAGGGCCAGGCTTCAAACCTGGTAAGGGCCCCAAAGCCAAAAAGGCTCATTGTGCGCCCTCCTTTACAGGACTTCAAACCTCATTCAATCCTTAGAGAACCTTGAGACTGCCTTGATGAGATTTTCCTGTACTACACCTTGGCCACGTTTGATGCCAGGTTTTTGACTTAGCACCATAGACCCCGTAACCAGACCGTATGAATTTATTAATATCCATCCAAGTCCTAAATCTATGGTCCCTAAATTATGCATTAAGACTTAAAGGGACTATTGATTAGGTAGACGAAACACAATAAGTACCTATTGAAAGGAAAGGAACATTCCAAATATTTGTGTATTTTGGATAGATTTAAAGGACACCAAAAAGTTTACGTTGCGATGGTGGCAACGTTATCCAATATTTGTGTGTGTTGGTTATATAGTAGTAAGACCCAAACAGTCATTGTTGGGCTTGTGGAAAAGTTACTATTAATCGTCTTTTGCATAGGTAGAAAGGACGCCCTTTATTAGTCCTTTTTTTTAATAGGATGGGGTCACAACCAACGATCATGTGTGTTGGTTTGGTGGAAGTGACACCCAAAAAGTGTTTGTTGGTATTATGGCAAAGTTATAATTAGTCATGTGTGTTGCATAGATACAAGGGTTACCAAAAGTCCCTTGTGTTAGGGGGATAAGTACATCATAAGTCCCGTGTTCTAGATGGACAGATCGTCCATTTGTCTAAGATACAGCAAGTATTAGAGCCACTTATCACACAGAGAGCCATTCTCAAACTAATATTAGGAAAAAGTCAGAGATACCCCACACAACTTTTATATTCTAATCTTCCGGTCCTTACTGTTGGAAAACTATACGTCAAAGACCTTCTTATATACGTAAAAAATAATAAAGATAGCTTATTTGACGAACTTATTCATGAACATGACACTAGAAACAAAGTAAATTACGGCTACCTAGATGTGCCTAGAACTAGATCTGTGTTAGAAGGAAGTAGTTATTTTTTTATTTCAAATTAATTATTCTATTTTAAAACCTTTATTCCATATAACAGGAAAAGCAACGATTAAATTTATTTTTTTTCAACTTATGCAGTAACTAGAAAACACATGGAAGAAAGACAATTAACATTTAATGGTATTTGAAGCAGTATTAATTTGTAATTACTGCACAAATTTTAACTTTAGTAAACTAAAAAAATTCGATAGAAAAATATCTATTACTTAATATAATTATATTCAATACGATTTGAAGTAAACGGCATCATAAAACTAAACGCCTGTTACACCATTTCAACCATTAAGATGCTGTGATATACCTGCAAATTTTATTCCAAAAGAACTGTGAACAAAGAAACTGTGTAGTTGTAAGAAGTGTTGGAGTTTACAGAGTCTGTATCTCACTTCAAATTCGCTGGAGTGAATTTTCCACACCATTTGCCAGAAGCCTAAAGCTGAAACTACGGTACTCTAGGTATTGGGTTTCCTTTGTAGCAATTCGAGCAGTTCAATTGATAACTTGATATGATTTAAATAAAAAATTGAAGTAGTTTTTAATTTCAGTATAATTATTGTTCTTCCAGGCTATGGCAAAATTTTGTTATATTTCTTTCTACACTTCCTTGTAAAAATGTATGAATTAACAGCACATTGTTATTAATTCATGACATTGAGGGCCATATGTGAAGGCCGTATGTGAGGGTCATATATTTAAGAGCGTGTGTGACGGTCGTATGTGAGGACCGTATGTGAGTATTGTATGTGAAAGTGATATGTGACGACCATGCGTGGGATCGTATGTGAAGGTCGTATGTCAGGGTAATGTGTGAGCGTTGTACATTAGGGGCGTGTGTAACAGTCGAACGTGATGACCGTGTGTGAGGATCGTATGTGAGGGCCATACGTGAGGGTCGTATGTAAAGGCCGTATATGAGGGTCGTATGTGAGGGTCATGTGCAAGGGTCGGATGTGAAGGTAATATGTGAGGGTCATGCGTGAGGATAGTGTGGAGGTCGGTCGTAAGTGATAATCGTATGTAAGGGTTATATGTGGGAATCGTTTGTGATGATACCAACGTGCTGTTAATTCATAAATGCTTAAAAGGAAGGGTAGAACGAGAGATAAAACAAATAAATGTTAACATCACATTGTTATTATTCATAATATTCAAGTAAGACAAGTGTTTATATAAATATTTTATTAAGATACTTTTTTAACTATCATAGAGTATTATACAGGATATGCTAGTTATTTTAATAATTTTATATTTTATACATCTTTTATTGATAAAATATATGATATAATTAAATTATTTAGAGGCTTAGTTATTGATATATTTTATTGTAAAATAGTAGTCTAAGGATATATTGCAGATAGCTAAAAGCAAAGAGTTAGGTTATGTGTGGCTATTATTTCTGAGGTATACCTTCTTTCGTGTATTATATGCCCACTCAAACATTATCATCACATATACAGATAGTTAAGTATGTAATGAGTATTAAGTGATAGTCGATAGTCAGTCATAGATCCTACCTTAGGGAAGGAATGACTAACTGTACAAATATTTGCGTCAATCAGTGGTTCATGGCACAGACGTTAAGATGTCAACCCATACTTTGGGTACACGTATAGCAAGCTACTGGAGTGCCGTGAAGTCTTGAGGTAGGCAACATGTATGCTGTATCCATATTGCGTCCATCAGTGGCAGGCGTCCTTGTCCAACACAAAACATAACAACCGGGGTCCATGACACAGACGTCAAGCTGCCACCCTTACTTCAAATACACGTATAGCAAGCTACTGGAGTGCCGTGAAGTCTTGAGGTAGGCAACATGTATGCTGTATCCATATTGCGTCCATCAGTGGCAGGCGTCCTTGTCCAACACAAAACATAACAACCGGGGGTCCATGACACAGACGTCAAGCTGCCACCCTTACTTCAAATACACGTATAGCAAGCTACTGGAGTGCCGTGAAGTCTTGAGGTAGGCAACATGCATGCTGTATCCATATTGCGTCCATCAGTGGAAGGCGTCCTTGTCCAACACAAAACATAACAACCAGGGGTCCATGACACAGACGTCAAGCTGCCACCCTTACTTCAAATACACGTATAGCAAGCTACTGGAGTGCCGTGAAGTCTTGAGGTAGGCAACATGCATGCTGTATCCATATTGCATCTTAGAGTGGCAGGCGCCCATGTCCAACACGACATAAAATTTAGTGGTCCATGGCACACAGTACAGTTAACTTAAATAATGTGATTTTGTGTAGCTAATAATTATGACATTGGAAGGTGTTAAAGTATAAAACCTATATGAAATATATTATTACATTTTATTAACTACATTAAATTCATTGGAATCATTTAAGAAACTTTAAATCACATTATTCACGAGGAAATGTGTGCATGGTTAATTTTATTGCAAGTTTCTACATTTACTAATCGCAAGCTAAGGTTTATACAAACAACATATACTAAATGCGAGGAAAGTGTTCTAACAAATTGTTAAATCACAGATTTACTGATATAAAAGTGCTAGTTTAAAAAAAAGACTAGCTTAATGAATCTTTATCACTATAAAAATCCATAAGATAATCATAAATGTTGAATCATAAAAGTTTTTAACATAACATTTATAACTCAGGATACATTTAATCTAAAATCTGCTTAACATAATTGAAAAGTTGTAACTTAAGTTTGTGTGCATATCTCATTTGTATATATATATATTTGTATTTTATGAGCTATATAAAGCACAGTAGCATGCAAAATTATTACCTAAATAATATTATAATAAAATGAGTTCGATGCATCAACTTACGTAGTTTTCATTAAATGTTTCCTTATTATGGACCTGCTTCTTTGTTGTCAAATTTAGAAAAAAATCGATTTATAAATTATTATTATCACAATGGTGAATAGATAAAATAAGTGTAGCATCTCTTTCCCTCTAAATTATTTAAATTAGAGTGTGGAATACCTAAAAACAACCATATTAACGTTCGAATTAAAATTTGTAAACTTTGTCATGTGATATTTGGTTTTATAAAGTGTTTATAATTTATAATGTATGTTTCCGTTTCTGAATTAAAGCACAGAAAGTATAAAGAAATCAATATAATTTGAGAAATGAACTTCAATATTCCAATAATTGAAATGTTATTGGACATCTAAATTATTTTAATGTAAAAGCAACATCATCAGACTATGAAACGAAAGGCCTCATTAAATAAAATTTAAATTATTGGAATATCGAAGTTCATTTCTGCAAATTATATAATTTCCAATAAGAAGAGCTTTAAAAATAACTTAATATCAAATTACATATCAACTCTGAACAATTGATCTTTAACTGTTATAAAATTACCAGTCATAAACCGTTTACTTTAGTGTTTGTTTAGAAAGTCATGCTACGATAATTCACTAAAATTTTATTAAAAAATCACTTGAGATATTGGTTTTGAATTTTGCTGAAGCTCGTATTCTACTCACGCATGAGTTAACTCAGTACCTATACATGTGGCCATGATCCAATCACTGACTAAGATGTTGGACCCACAGGCCAGCGTAAATATCATTGAATTACTTAATTTTCAAATTTTTTTATGCAAAGTCGAAGATAAACTTTTATGAAGAATATTAACCATAACCTGTGAAACACAACTTACAAGTTCTCTAAGTGTATGAAACCTTTTTATATGGCTTCCTCCAACTTTTGGTTTTTACTTACTAGCCCCCTTTCGTGTCGATGAAGACATGTTGGTAAAGGTAACATTTATCCATTATTACAAATATATTGATACGTATGCGAGTTGTTATGAGTGGATTAATGTTATCGTACATGTTGGGAGATTGGTGAAAGTGCATTATACTGTGTCTAGAGAGCACAGTAGTTTGAATAACGTAGTTAGTTTGTTTTATTATTTAGATGGGAAAGTCTAAACATTCAAAGCCTCTTAGTCTATTTGGAATTTTAAAATAATATGCTGATTTACAACGAATATGTTAATAGTATACAATTATAACTGGTCTTTAGTCATGTAATGAAATTTCATGAGATGTCATAACTCTCCTGAATACATAATAGGATAGGAAACAAATACAAATATGCATGAATAGGAATATGGTTATAATGAGGGTAAATTTGGTATGTTATATTTTTTCATTTTTCATGTTCGTATAAATTTTTATTTACTTGGATTAATTGATTGATGGCCATGCTTATTAATTTTAAAGCGCTTTTTGTTTGAACATAACTGCCTTAACAATATTAAAAAACAGGTCCAAGATCCTATTAATTGTAAAACTGACCTGTTTTGAGCAATAAGTATACAGTATCCACAATTGTTTTGAGCAATAAGTATACAGTATCCACTATTGTTTTGAGCAATAAGTATACAGTATCCACTATTGTTTTGAGCAATAAGTATACAGTATCCACTATTGTTTTGAGCAATAAATATAAAGTATCCACTATTGTTTTGAGCAATGAGTATACAGTATCCACTATTGTTTTTAGCAATAAATATAAAGTATCCACTATTGTTTTGAGCAATAAATATACAGTATCCACGATTGTTTGGAGCAATAAATATACAGTATCCACGATTGTTTTGAGCAATAAGTATACATTATCCTCGATTGTTTTGAGCAATAATCATACAGTATCCTCGATTGTTTTCAGCAGTTAGTATACAGTATCCTCGATTGTTTTCAGCAGTAAGTATACATTATCCTCGATTGTTTTCAGCAGTAAGTATACAGTGTCCACGATTGTTTTGAGCATTAAGTATACAGTATCCTCGATTGTTTTGAGCAATAAGCATACAGTATCCTCGATTGTTTTCAGCAGTTAGTATACAGTATCCTCGATTGTTTTCAGCAGTAAGTATACAGTATCCTCGATTGTTTTCAGCAGTAAGTATACATTATCCTCGATTGTTTTCAGCAGTAAGTATACAGTGTCCACGATTGTTTTGAGCATTAAGTATACAGTATCCTCGATTGTTTTCAGCAATAAGCATACAGTATCCACGATTGTTTTTAGAAGTAGTATACAGTATACACGATTTTTTTGAGCAGTAAGTATACAGTATCCACGATTGTTTTGAGCAATAAGCATACAGTATCCACGATTGTTTTCAGCAGTAAGTATACAGTATACACGATTTTTTTGCATGGCAGATGGCTTATATAAAATTACTGTAATGACCAACACTGATTTGAAGTTAATGACTGCTGTTTATTTTAAATTAAGTACCGAAAACTTGCTCGTTATTACTTTTATAATCAGCAGAATCACTAACAATCCATTGCCTTGAGTCACCTTGTGTACTTGAGACTTATGTCAAAGGTAACTAGAGAAAATTGAAAGCCTAAGTTCAGCCTTTGTTCCGAGTTGAAATTACTCTGGGCCTTGAATGTTGTTAATTTTTTCACCGAAACAATAAACATTCGTTAGCTCGCGATTGGAAGAGTTCGAACCCTTTAATTGTAACTAATAAGTTTTAACTATCCATAGAATATTTGTTATAGTATTTATAACTGATGATGTCTAGAGAGAATGTTGAATGACGTAGTTTGTTTTCTTATCTAGATGGAAAAGTCTAAAGATTCAAAGTCTCTTAGTCTATTTGGAATGTTAAAATAATGTGCTGGTTTGAACTGTATACATATGAACTGGTTAAGAGTGTACAATTTAAACTGTTATTTATGAGATGAACATTTATTGAACTCTACATTGAGGTTATTCTTCTACATACACGTCGAAGAAAACACTGATTTACCAAAAAATGCAGATATACATAACAAAAGTTCCCGATATTCAAAAAGCTATAATTTTCCAAATCTTCGCACTACACTATATACCGAAAAACCATCCTACATTGAGTGTTTAATACACAACTACAGTATTTACGAAATCTCACTAAGAAAATTACAGGAAAACATTTAAAAATATTCTACGTTACTGGCTTGATAGCAATCCATTTTACAGCATACATGAATTTTTTGAAGCTGCATAAAATAATAATAATGTTTAATAACTTTTTAGCTCTATATTTTATTTTCATTTTATATCTTATTTATTTTTATTATATTTTGTTAATTCACTATATTTTATTATTTTCAATTATTCCATTCTTAACGTTCATGAATATTATTATTATTATTATTATTTTGAGTACTATAGGAAAGTGTTGTAAGGAGGTAGTCATAGTGAAAAAAAGAATGTAATGTTATAAATAGTTCAAATATTTATTTATCAAACGCTAAAATAAGTCATACGCTTTTATTTTTGGAACATATTACAAACGTCTAGTTTATGGTCATCAGGCTTTTTAGGAGCTGTTTTTAAACACGAGGGTAACCTAATGTTGGGACTGAACAGGCTAAATTTAGCTTTGTTCCTAGAACTGTAGTTTATACCTGAATCAGGTCATCGCGACCAGCTGTTCCCTTCCGTTGTAATCATTGCCGTGCACTCTACAAGAAACTACCCAGGCCAGAATTGGAACTTCCGCCATAAATATAAACTTACACAGTTACGGGGTAGTTGTACGTTTAATGTTTATGATTCACTTTACATAACCACAATGGCGTAAACTTTATCAACGTAAAAACTATACTTTACCAAGGAATTACTTGTACTGTCTAATAAATATATTTAAAACTGCTATAATCTACAAAGTTATGAATACATTATTATTACATATAAATCACAAAATATTTGTCTACATTTGTTTTAAATAATAATCTTGTATATCGAATTTACGATGTTACTGCAGGCAGTACATGAAGTGAAACTTAGCCGGACAGTTGGAAATAATGGTAGACTACTGGTTTGTTGGGACAAAAGCCCCTATAAAATAAAATAAAAAAAAAATGTTTCTGTTAAATATTTAATGTATTATAATATATAATTATTTATAGTTTTGTAAAACTCATCTTAATATACAGATTAATCAGGTATTATTGTTGTGTTAAAACTTCTGAGTACAATCTATTTTTTGAGTAAGGATTGTCTATATTTCATTGTTTTGGTTGACTGTATTTCAATAAATAATTAATCAATAAATTTAATTTTGTCCGGGGATTTTACTCTACTAAATGCAAAGTTGACCATGTGTAAACACAGGTTTCTTCAGGTAAACACCATCTTCTTATAGGTTTAACAGCTGAAATATTTAATTTGTCTTATTGACAGCTGGACTCAATCAATCAAAACAAACGTTAGAAACCCTCTTCACATAAGATTAACATGGAACCAATGGGGCGAAGCTCTAAAAGCGAATTGCAAAACCTTTTTTCCTCGCCATCTACAATATCAGAGCTTTAAAATGAGCCATTTCCGAAGGTCGTAGGTGAAGTGAAGCGCTTGGAATTATGACGCAACAGATTTGCCTTACGAAATTTTATATATATATATATATATATATATATATATATATATATATATATATATATATATATATATATATATATATATATATAATGATATATTTGGGGGTTTCATTAGTTTATTTTAGCTGAAGTCACCAGTTAACACGACAAAAGGACCTGTGCGTAAACTTTATTCAACGAGTGACGTACCGACCGCCAGCTCAGTTGGGAAATCCCGTAATCTCTGAGCCACCACATCGACAAAAACAACAGGTAGTTTATGCTAGTGTATATACAAAATATTAAAATAATTCAAACACATTATTAATTTATCATGATAAATTAATAATATATGGGAAACCCTGAAATTCTACCACCAAATATTTTACGAAATATCATACTCCTGTCGTTTGTGTAAACGCACTACTCACTAATTATAATAAGCTATCTATCTGTTAATTCACTACTACTACATTATTTGTTTACCCCCTGATAATATTTCCACATGATTAGTCACATCATTCTTATTTGGAATTTCCCGTAATCTTACCCTTTAATAATAAGAGATAGACGAAAAATTCATAGAGTTGTAGCATACAAGTTTGTATAGTACTTCAGTAACACTATTAAAAAGTATCGAGGTATACGCCAAGATTAAAGTACAAAGGAAATAATATGCTCGGTTGTACATTATTTGAGAGGAATGACTCATTGAATGGAATGCCGAAAATCCTACGTCAAGAGCCAGTCAAAAAAGGTATATTCAAAGTTTTACCAAAAATATCTTCAAACATCTGATAAACAGGTCCTAGGTGCAAATACAACATTCTCGCTTATAGGTAAACTAAAATAGTACCAAATCGTTCTGGTTATTCTATAATTTTAAATTACCAAATAACTAAAATTCTGGTAATAATTTTAAATTACCAAAGGATGAATAAAAATAAATGATCATAACAACTCTAAAGTATTCATGGTATTTAAATAAAATCAGATGAAACATAACACCAGTATCAAAATTACAACCAAAACAAAAGTAAGTGTATGACTATTACACTATACATACGATTACTTGAGTATTGTTTCTTTGTTTTCGGCAGTTAATTTTTGGCATGGATTGCATTATATAGTTTATAGAATAAATTATATATACCTAATATATCCCTCGTTGTTTGACATTTATTTTTATCCGGAGATTTTTCAATAAAGTAATGCATAAGGGAGAAGGAAGTAAATTATTAAGGACGTACTTTTCTCTTAAAATTACTGTATCATATTTGTGGCACATTTCCGAGACAAACATCGTCTCTCTCGTCAAAGAAGTTCCGTTGATTGTGTTTATTCTCAATATAAACACTTGTGACGTAACATCTGTTAAAGGAAAAGTCGTATATGCATGAATCATACTGAAATGATTCTTAATTTGATATCTTTGAATTTTAAGGCATTTATCCGTTCAAAGAATTGATTACTTCGTTGCTTCCTCCTCATATTTTAGTAGGTCAAACTGTAACCATACTAACGAAGTGTAATTATTACGTGTGCTGAAATACTGTATATTAAAAGGTTTAGTTTAACATCAGCATTAAAAACGTTAAAACAATTTATTGTAATAATATTTTCCTTACTATCATATTAGCTACTTACACTTCCTTCATTCCGGCATCAAAGGTATAAGAAGATCTTAGTTTTTCTTATAATGTGGATTGTCATAGAAATTTACTTTTACGTTTCGCTAAACTAAAATCTTCAATATATTCAGTTGACAAATTCTGAAAGCTATACATAAAGTGTTTGTTTAGAGTATGTTAAAAATAAATAACATAATCTAAAAATTTTCAATAAAATGAAAACTTTTGAGACCATATGTCCAACTCCAGCGTCAACTTCAAACATATAACAATCCTTCTCATGCAGAAATATAACTAAGGAAAAAAGTTCCAGATGAGATTTATTTTCCCGTGAACTCGGACAATAGCAGCGCTATCGACGTATAGAAATCACACCTAACTTTAGAGAATGTTTGTTTCGAACTACCTCAATACGTAAAATATACAAGATTTGCATTATTTTAAGCAATGTATAGACAAAACTATTTTATTTGAGTGAACTTGTCCGGCTAAATAAACATTAAATTATAACATCATTACATTAAACGGTACGTTAAATTAAATTATATATTTAAAACAAGCTTTTGAACAAATTTATTATGAACTTTTATTTTAAACCTTGATCCAGTTATCACGTTACATTATGATTAGGACACTGGATCTTTAACTTGTTTACATTTTATACATGTTTAAAGTGAAAATCATGCTGTAGCTAAATACAGGGTTAAATTAATTAACTGTAAACAAATTTCACATAATTTACTCAAGAGGAACAGTAAATAATATTATGACAAAGCAGAAAATTTCAGAAATCACATGAATATGAAATCCATATAAAATAAATGTAAGTATTTTTTTCCTCCTTATGATAATGCATATGTGTATCAGAAAAATTATTTTTTTTCAACATCCAGATGAATTAAAAACACTAAAGCAGTCCATAATTCATGTAGAGAATGCTAATACTTAATTAAAATATCTGAATCTCTCTACCTCAAGTTTCATTCTTTGGTTTGGTCAATATGAGAGTGCTTGTATGGGTGAGCGGTGGGTCAATAGCACAGTGAGTGTATGGGTGGGCGGGTGTGTCAATATCACAGTGCGTGTATGGGTGGGCGGGTGGGTCAATACCACAGTGCTTGTATGGGTGAGCGGTGGGTCAATATCACAGTGAGTGTATGGGTGGGCGGGTGTGTCAATACCACAGTGCTTGTATGGGTGAGCAGTGGGTCAATATCACAGTGAGTGTATGGGTGGGTGGGTGTGTCAATACCACAGTGCGTGTATGGGTGGGCGGGTGAGTCAATACCACAGTGCGTATAAGGGTGGGCGGGTTTGTCAATATCAGAGTGCGTGTATGGGTGGGCGGGTGGGTCTCCTACGGACTGGCGGTGTGGGGAGGTTGCTCCAACGTGAACCTCTCAAGAATTTTTGTTCTTCAAAAAAGAGCGGTTCGAATAATCGCAAAACTTAGGCAGAGAGAGTCGTGCAGAGCAACATTCAAAACCCTGAACTTGTTGACATTACCCTGCCTCTACATTCTTGAAACATGTCTCTTTTTTAAATCAAAATGCGAGTCCATAAGAGGTTGCGACATACACTCTTATGAGACTAGAGGCAGGGGTAACTACCGGACTGTGAAACACAGGACGGTAGCTTACGAACGATTGCCCGCACAGGCAGGTGTTCAATTTGTCAACAAGCTGCCAAATTCAATCAAATGTGCTCCTACGCTGAAGGCGTTCAAATCTCGTCTGAAGCAAGTGTTGATTGCAGAGGCACTCTACAGTTCGGACGAGTTTTTGGCACATAACTGGGAGATCTAGTAAAATTGCAGAGTAGACTGGCTGAGTGGGAAACATTTTTTTTTCTCTTTTTGAAAGAATGGGTGTGTGAATGCATGCTTATTGTATGTATGAATGTGGATCTGGATGTAAGCGTGGATGAATAATTTTAGCTTAGTTTAAATATTTTATAGTAATGACGATTGCGATGCATTATACAAATGTAAAAATATGCAATAAAACATTTATTATTATGGTCATTAAATTTAGTGCCTACACTACCCATTGTTCTCTTTTTAAAAGAAAGAGTTTTTGGCTCCTTAAGAGTTAAATAAAACACTGAAGTGAAACGTCAATTACAGCAAGTGTTGTAAAAAGTAGGTTAAGGTACAATACAGTAAATATATTACCACATTCCTTTGATATATTCCTGCTTATTATTATTAATCTAAATGCATTGGAAAGAGTGTATTTATATTTTAATAAACTTTCACTTTACTTGAATGTAACATCTACAACACATAAAATGCTAACAATAAAAATCATTCCTAAAGGAGTAAATCTGGAATAATATAAAGTATTGCGAGTAATCCTGGCTCAACGTTACATTGACATTTAGAATGACTCTGGAGAAAGATGTTTTGTAGAGATTTTATCTAATACTTTTTCGAATTTAACTTACCTCTAAAATCATTATGAAAAATTATCTTTCATTATACTTTGTATGATTTTTTTAATTGAATTATTTCACGTACTTTATCATTTTTTTAGTATAATTGTGTTTGTAAATTTTAGGATTTAAAATTGTTTTCTTATTTTTGTTTTTTGTTGATTCTAAAGATTTTATTCAGTTATTTTGTTGTATATATAATAGTCCAATGTTACAATTATCCCACTGTTTGATTTGTTATTTATTTAAAATTTATATAATTATTGTTATCTGATTTATTGTTAAATTGTTTTTGATTTAAGGAAGTTAAAAAAGTGTACTATATATATATATGTATAAATATATGTTTCACATATAATTGTAACACTAATAATTGTAAAGAAAATATTATAGTTTTTCTCTCAATTAGCCTTGAGCTAGAGAGACAAATATAAACTACTTTTTTGTTTTTTTTCGCAAGTAATAAATATATTTGAATTGAATTGAATACTTACTCACGCAACATGGTACATATCCAATATAATTATTATGACCTATATTTAATGTATAATTGTTTAAGGATTTTAGTGTTTACCTATTAATAATTATCTTGTGAACTGTTATGTAAAAAAGCTCACAACACATTCCGTTTCATAAGTTTTGAAGACACTGCTGCCAAGATAAAAAACATTAGTCCGCGTGAGTTTTCCAATGTTATTTAATTAGATATGCAAACAGTAGATAGGCACCTAAGTTGTACGTTAAAAAAATCATAATTATTTAAGGTTGTTTAGTCGAAAAGATTTCAGATTTTTGTTCAATTGCAATGTCTTTATATCAGCTATTAAACGCCTCCTAAGTAGTTATTTCATTAAAATTATGTTTTTTAGTTGTAAATGAATAACCTCAAAGATGTGAATTTGGGCTTTCTTGGTACATACATCACTAAGAAACTATTTTCCCGATTATTCCCAAATTAAAAAAAACACGCAGATTGTTGAAATTATTTTTTGTAAAGAACGTCCATTAATGAACCATTTGATCAAAATAGCACTCTTTTATAACTTAGAAGTATAATTGTGAATTTGTTTTTTATTTTATTTCTTTATTATTAAGTCGCTGATAGTCAAAATACGGGCGAATATAGATTTTGAATGAGTGTGATGAGTGAAATGTCAATACAAGTACAAAATTGTTAAAAAGTAAGGTCAACCATTCCTTAGAAAGTGTCATTAATTATAGCGAAATGACAAATGAACAGTTGAGGTTATCAACTGATCCCTTTCAACATTTTATGACTCTTGTTGGAATCAAACTGAGGAAGTTGGGCTTTAAGGCTGTTAGGTTAAAAAATTTTTTCGATTTCAATTACTGTAAATCAGTTATTAAACGCCTCCCAAGTAGTTCTTACATTCAAATTATGTTTATAGTTATAAATACAGCACCTCAAAGATGCGAATTTGGGTTTTCTTGGTACATAATTTTTGGTACATAACCACTAAGAAACTATTTTTCCGACTATTCTCAAATTTAAAAAACAGACCCAGACCTGTCTTGCTCATCATTTATTTTAAAATACTTAATTTTACTAAAAATTAATTTTTTAAAATTTTATTTAAAATAATTAATGTTTGTTTTTATTTTATTACGACGAGAAATACAAGTCATGTTTGGCATCTTATGCTTCTTACTATCACATAATTTACAAAATTAATTAACTTTATATACTCAACAGGTGAATGTACTTTTACCCGCATATTTTACAATACAATCGCTACACACACGTACAGCGAGACACAGCACCTGCACACGTAGGATCACGCTTCAACGACAATTATGCCGCACCCTTCCCAAACCGTGGTGCTAAGGAGGTTTTGTGTGTGTGTGTGTGTGTGTGTGTGTGTGTGTGTGTGTGTGTGTGTGTGTGTGTGTGTGTGTGTGTGTGTGTGTGTGTGTGTGTGTGTGTGTGTGTGTGTGTGTGTGTGTGTGTGTGTGTGTGTGTGTGTGTGTGTGTGTGTGTGTGTGTGTGTGTGTGTGTGTGTGTGTGTGTGTGTGTGTGTCAGTAGTACAGCTAGCGCTGTGCAGCGGGATTCGGTTGTTACTAATGCCGGCTGAACTATCTTAATGTAAAAAAACATAAATTATACGTTTTAAAATAAATGTGTATTCCTGATTTTATCCATGGAAATGAACTTAACATAGCCTCAAAATAAATGTAGTTAGGGCAAAAATGTAAAAAATGTACCCTCAATCTTCTTCCTTGAGAAAATTGAGAAATGTATATATTGAATCTTGTATAAGTAAAACCTTATTGTAGTCCTAATTTGGCAACAATTTCATGTACTACACATAGTCACTTATGTTAGCATAAGCATAGCTTTTTAAATCATAGCATGCATCTAAGAATTAGTATATTCAAATCTGTAGTGTTCTAGTAATACTAAAACCAGTTTAAGTCAGTACTATAGTGATACGAAGCCAACCAATACTGTACAGTCCTTGTGTACATAGACAATTCGCAAGTATTGTCGTCTTAGTAACGACAGCTTGTTTCGTAATTGCAAGGCCAGGCTCAAATCGTTTATGACAGTTCCATTAAACTTAATTGCTGAATTAGCACGGTAACGAGGATACAAACTCTCACTGCGCAATCATTATTTTATATTACCTACTCGAAAAACATTGATCCTCAACATTACGACTGGTGTAATGTAGCCCAATGTAACGTTTTATTGTAGACAATTCGGAAATTAGAGAACAACATTAGGTAAGCGTTTATTGCCTACTTCATACAGCACGAAAAATTAAAGGAATATTACAAAAATTGATTACTTCATTTATTTACGGATAAATAATACATTTAAAACTTATTAAAATATAGTAGTATATATAAGTAATAAAACATGAAAAGATAAATGTTATTAGTTATTCACATAGCAACGTATAAAAGTTTTAATTTATATTGATTTTTTTGTAAAACTAAATTCTAAATACGATTATTTATTTTAAAATAATTTTGTTTTATTATTATGAAAAAGAAGAAAAAATTATTTAAAACGAATTTACATTAAATATCTGGTACGCTTAAAGGAAATACCACTTTTCCTTTATTGCAAACAACCCTAGTGGATTTTAAAGGGCTTTCATAAGTGAAATCTAACCCACGTGTGCCCTCTTGACTTGCTGGGGTGGGTGGAGGGGGTTGATGGAAAGGGAAAGTGTGGGTTGTGGTTGAGCTATTGAAATTGGAATATATTTTAGCAATATTGAGCAATATTAAATCGTTTTATTTAAATCTAACTTCTTACTAACGAACATTTTCTAATTTATTCAAATTAAAACTGGCGTTTTAAGTCTAATAACTTATTTAAAATATTTTGAATTCATATTTATTCACACTCTTAGAAATATGTTGAAAATAGCCTAAGTGACTTAGATTTTGTCATTATATGCCAATCTAGCCGAATAAATTAATATCAAATGATGTTATGGTTAAACAATAAGTTGTATTTAATGTTTCCTACATATGAGATTGGTGACAATTTGGTAAAGCCAACAGAAACGACATTGCTTTGTGATAAGTAGTCTCCCTTGAGTAGAAAAACTCCGACGCAAGAAACTTTGGCCAAGCCTCTATGTGCAAAAGTTAAATGACATTTCTGAACTGTTCTTTCTAAAACTCTTTACTTACCTAATATAAAGGCTAACATAGTGAGATATCTTATATATATCGTATGGTTTTTTTTTGTCCGCTACCATTTGTTAATTATAAAGCTGCGATGTATATTTGGATAAATATCCAAAAGTCATGATTGTATATTCATTGATTATAAAATGTAAAGTGATCTCCTGTCACAAGTGCAATCCAAAAAGCCATCTAACACCTGCCTCACTGATTCTGTGTATGCTCATCAATCCCTCCGTAAAAGAGTGCAGGGGGCACTCTGTAACTATTCGATCCATTGTTTGGATAGACTACTCCCCACAATCACATGACTGGTCTACTGTCAATCCCCATTTATACTTTCAGTAATTGCATCTGCCAACGCCAGTTCGGAACCGATTTAACAGTGTCCACTCCTTACAGGTACAGTCTGAAATTGATAACATATTCTATATTAAAAAAAAATATAATGAATATGGGACCATAATTTCGAATACTCTTAACTGTTTTATAAAATATTTATTTTAGGAATAGTAATTTTAGTTTATTTTAAAAGTCTGGAACATTCTAACCATCGTCCAAATTTACATTCATCATCTTTGTCTCTATTACTATTTACTTATCCTCAACTTAAATAGTTTAAACCCATGTTTCCTTGTTTTCAAGCTGGCTAAAAATGGTAATGGAAGTTGCTTTCAGGGAGAATTTGATTCATTATTGATTCAAAATTCTTGTGTAGTAAATATATTATATTATTATGATAAGGGAAAGAGAATATATTTATTACGACAGTGTCATTTAACAATGACTCTTACATCACTCTCAAATCATTACTACAGTCAATATAAAACTCCCTCCCTTCCAACGTACAAGCTCTCCATGTAAATTACGTACTGTATTGTAATATACAGGTGGCGCAGTCCTGTAACTCAGCTACTTGGGGATAAAGTGTTTGGGAGATTGTAGGCGATGGGTTCCAGCTCGGTTCTCTTAATACCGACACGGCGTCCACTCAATGGTTGTCATCAATGTAGACACTAATAGAGAAGTCTGGAGTGTCCATGTTGAATGGTAGTCAAGTTTCGGATGTTGTGTAGGGGAGAGAACTGAGTGTCTGACTTGTCAGTTAGCTGAAAATCAGACCAACACTCCGTGGTTCGGATTCCACGTAAAGCTGTAGGTCCCATAGTTGCACTGGCTATTGGGCTATTAATAAATAGTCCTTTCTGAGCTAAGCTGAACTCATATAGTAACAATGACTATACTCGTTCATCTACACTCATCACACTCATTCACTCCTCATATTCGCCCATATCTCTAAGATCGGCGTCTTAGAGATAATAATGAGTACTATAATCTTTACCTATGTTAACTGAAATCTGGGTGGGTAAACAGACTGTATTTCTCAAGAACTATTTAATTTACTTTATCAGAGTGGAATGTTAGATAATCTTGTAATATAACTAATACTTTTATACCTAGGTCCAAAATAGAATATTAGCGCATCCTTTGGTCAAATGAATATTGACGCTTTAGTCTCTATTGCATAGTTTTCTCTTTGTCTATAATCTTTGATGATAATCGTTTGTTGGTTGGTGATTAAGAATAATAACAACACCAACATGAGATCTTTTGCTAGCCTAGTGGTTAGCACTTCTGCTTACAATTCAGAGGTTCACGGGTTCGAATCCCAGGAGGTTTACTTAAATTTGCCATAAGTGTTCGGACCGTTGTCCCCAACAACGTATGAATATAATGTTAAAAATTCCACTGGCGTAGATAATAAAATAATAACATAAAAAAATAAAACATAAAAGTGATGAATTTATATTTGGTTTATCAACTCAATTTCATCAATTACACTACATTGATCTCCTTACTAAACAATAAAGCCCCGTTTAACAAGAAGATAGTAGATATATATTGTACAAATGTCAGAATTTAAAGAGCTGTAATATAAGGATCTTGTTAGGTATTTAAAGATTTTAGATTAATCATAATTTATTGAAACGTTGTTATAATGATATATTTTGTATGAATTGATCAATAATTCCATAAACAAGCGAAGAAGGGAAATTTGTACCCAGGAATATCATAATTATTATTGATTTGAGAAGCTTAGACCTTTATCAGGTGATCTCAATCATAGCTTGTGATCGGTCAGTCAAAATAAGGAACTCAATCCCCTCAGTACAAAATGCACGGCCTACTGTACTGTACTGTACTGATGTCTTAGTCGTCGTGTGTTCACGTCAGTTATCCCAACGTTCAAACCTTCATCAGGTGATCTGAATCATGACTTGTGATTAGTCAGTCAAAATAAGGAACTCAATCCCCTCAGTACAAAATGCACGGCCTACGGTCTTAGTCGTCGCGTGTTCACGTCAGTTACCCCAATGTTCAGATATACCATCTTTTGTGGTTTTTATAAGTTATTTTCATCTAAATTATATAATATTTTTAACTCCCTATATTAAACAATCTTTTACACTAAGTATATTATTTAGTACCTTTTTTGCAAACTCTTAAATAGATATTTCTATCTTGTCATTACAGAAGCTTCATTGTTCATGTAGGTTTTTACTAAGGAACTGGTAGCTAGCCTTACTAGATATTATGACCACAAGAAAACATTCAATGTGAACCACGTGTGGTCTGATCTCAGATCCAACTTTGAACCACGTGGTAAATGTAAAAAACGTTTTCTAGGTTTCAGATAATTCCTAATGTAACTTCTAAACTAAATTTTCCATTAGTGTGAATTCCTCTGCTGTGCCGAATTATTCAATTCAGGCTGGTTTTCCATTTAATCACTCGTGCTTGTTATATTTATCAATTGCCATTCATTAATAACTGACAGTCAGGCCTCACCCCAACAGTGACATCAATAAATATCATCAAGTAGGGATAACAAAATTTCATTGATCGTAAATCCAATATACATTTATTTTTAAGGTAACACAAACGTTTTCGAAAGCAAAGCTTCCATATTCAGGTTATGTGTAAATAAAATTATTATTTTGTACAACTAGAAAAATATATAAATGAAAAAATCTGATTATTTTACAAAATTAAATGCAGAAAAACATGTGAGAGAATCAAAGAGAAAAAAGTAAAAATTATGTTGACTTTTTTGTAATCAAATTAATTAGTCTAGAGTTTAAGATAGGTCCTTCATCGTTATTTAATAGTTTATCATTTCTTTGTGATTTTATAAAGTATGTCTCCCATGTATTTAAGAATTTAGGCTTGACTATCTGTTTAGTAATGAAACATTGTGTTTTGAAAAATTATGATTATTGTCTATGCAATGGGCAGCTATAGCAGATTTTTCTCTTCTGTTGTATTTAAAATGGGCTTGATGTTCATTGAATCTTTTATTAATAGTTCTTTTAGTTTGACCTATGTACACCATTTCGCAATCATTGAATTTTATTTTGTATATTCCATATTGAGAATCTCTTACAACTTTATCTTTAGGGTTACCTATTTTATTTTTTAATTTATTAGTGGATTTAAATAATATTTTAGATTTCATGTTCTTGTTAATTATTTTTTGTACATTTCTTGAAATGCTTGAGTATGTGCCACTCAGCCATTTTTCATCTTCACTTTTTGTATTAAATAAAGTTGTTCGGTTTCGTTTTTCATGTGTTTTCTTTGCTTTTCTTAGCATGTTACGAGTATTAACTAATGATTCATTGAAACCGTTAAAAATTATAACATCTTTTATGTATTCTAACTCTTTATAATATCTGGTAGCAGTTAAAGGTGTGTTCAAAAGTCTGAATATTAATGAATTGAAAACAGCTCTTTTTTGTTCAGCTGGATGAAACGAGTCATTTACTATGTATCTATCAGTATGAGTCGGTTTTCCATATATATCAAATTCTAAATTGACATTATTTCTGATGACTAATAAATCTAGGAAAGCAAGTTTCTTATCCAGTTCTATTTCGTGAGTAAACTTTATACTAGGGTAAATATTATTGATTTTGTTCATAAAAACATTTAGGTTTTCTTTTTTGCTAAAAACAGCAAAGACATCATCAACATATCTTATCCATACTCTTGGAAAATAACTAAATGATTGTTTTGCAAATTTTTCGAAATGGCTCATAAAAATATTAGCTACCAGGCAGGATAGTGGATTACCCATATTTACACCATCAGTTTGTGCATAGTATTTATTGTTGAACGAGAATATATTCTGATTCTCATATAAATATATGAGAATATATTTATATCAAGTAGGGAGTTTAACGATTTATAAAGTTCATAAGTTAGCAACATAATGTTCTCTTGGGAAGATAAAAGACAGGCTGAAGAAAAATAAAAAAAAAAAGAAAAATATATTCAAAGCTGTGTAAGTTTGAATAAAGTGAAAATTACTGTGACAATTTATAAAATTGTTAATATTGAAGGATTGGAAATGATTATAGAACAAAAGCATTTAATTTGCATTTGCAAATATACATTAATTTATAGAACTTAAATAACCTAACAATGAAAACTACCTAACCAACAACACAAACAAACTAAATTCAATACAAATGTATTATACTACCTAAATAGGAATTGATGTACATAAATTAATTAATTTTGATTTAATATTTTCTATAATTAAGTAATGTAATATAAAACAGTGGGCCAGGCTCTGTAATGATTTGCTTTAGGACGATTTATTTAACACGATGTGATATTTATAAAGTTTTTTATTTTAAATGAGCAATACACTGAATACTGATTAGTGGCATTAAGAAAGATACAGTCACCATGAAATAGCCCTATTTCAATAGAAAGTAAAAAAGTAAATAGATTAAAGCAAAATAATTTTTTAGTTAATTAGTTAAATCTGTTGAAACAAATTCATCTGACAAAAGGCAGATTATTGAAATAAACAAAGGCGTTAGAACATTAAATTAATTAATGTCTTCAGACATAATTAGTTTTCAGTTACTCTGGACAAGGAAACCAACTAATTAATTAATTAGTTTAAACCCAAGAATAGTTAATCACTTCCTTATGGAGTTACCTTATCGTACTACGCAATGGAGTTGTCAAGTAACAAATATATTAATTTTCTTGTTCAATTTCTTATTGGAGAACATTTAAATTGAAATATATTAAACATATACATTAGTTGCATTTTTTAGATAGTCTTGAAGAATAGTTTTGAAGTAGTGAATAGTGAGTTTTGTGTGAATAGTGAATTGTGAGAATAGTGAATAGTTTTGAAGTAGTGAAGGCATATTTGATTAAAAATCACTTCTTCTGGAGTAGCTTCCATGGTCCATGTAATCGTCATCATAGTATTTTGGGTTGAACCGTGTCAAACTATGTATGAGCCGACGTTTCGGCCTCGTTTTAGTGCCATCTTCAGGGCAACACGCACTAGCACACGTCGTGCTGTGAGTAGTGCTGATGCGGACAGGCCTGGGCCTCAGGGTCAAGTGGTTATTTAAAGAAATATTAAAATCTTCAAACAATAATTTTTAAAGAAACTAAGCAATAACCACCAAAACTACTTAATACAAATCCAGAAATCGTTAACTACTTCTTCAAGGAGTTACACTATCGTATTAAATCTAGAAGTGATTCCAAGTAACAAATACATTCAATGTAAGTGTATTTTGTGGAAGTTTAATGTAGGTAATGGAGTGATAAAAAATCGCCTTACTAAACTCCATAATAAATTGGTAATTGATATATAACTTTTAATCTTTTAACTGTTAAATTAAATTTTTTTAAGACTTTTAAAAATACATATAATAATAAAATTGTTTTAGTTTTGAGACAAATATACTTGTATGTAAGATTATAAGAGTACAAGAAAACATAATGTTACAAAAAAAACTACTTAAGGTACACAAATAGATCACAATGGAATCTGTAAAGTAGATCATAATAACAAAGGTATACCAAGTGTAAATGAAGCCATTCGTTACCCAAACAAAAAAGTTGGAGAGGGAACTCGTTAAACAGAGAACTCTAAGCTGGAATACTTGTAGCTGCTTGATAAGGCTATAATACGATACCAGTAAGGTATTGTTCCGATGGGACTTTTACACCTGGAATTTACGTGTAACTTAAGTTCAACTTGGAGATTCGTAAGTTGTGTTTCGACTTAAGGGTTTAAACAATATGCACCCTTGCAAAGTGTATAAGAAATTAATTAGATTCAATATAATTAATTGATTAAGTCGTATCTTTTCATTTGATGATAAGTAAAGTAATTAAAGAGTTCAATAGATGTGTTTTTAGAAATTGCACAAATTAACTTTATTAAACTCCTGCTTAGACAACTTACAGACTTTGAAGCGAAGAGTAAATAATGAAACAATAAAAGAGGTATTGTATAAATAAGAACACATATTCATAATTTAGAACCTTATAGCTCATTAGAAATTTTTTCTGAGATTAATTCTGAATGGAATGTATATTTTTTAATTTGTATGGCTTTTGAGAAAATAACCAACATTAAAAAAAATTTTCTTACCTTGAAAAGTAACAAATTTATGATAAAAAATATTTGCATAAGAGGATAAACATTTCTTAATAATACTGTTTACTTTAAATGGTAATAACCTTATGAAAATGAACTATTGACATACAAGTATAAACATTAAAAAAATTAATTTTACAATTGTTGTAATGAAATTCAGTTTTTATATCATTACTGAGATTTTGATATTTGAAATTTTGAATATAATAGTTCCAATTCCGTTCTTCCACATATCTTAATTTAACTCAGCTAACAAGTTGACTTGGGTTTAATCCAGCTGATGGTCACATTTTATGAAAAATCAATCCAATGTTTAGTTATAAGTTTGAACAGAAACTGCCTTGACGATTTTGATGGCAAACATAACATAAATGACGCATTCATGTTAATATCATTCATATTGCACTGTTTGTTAAGTCTATGAATATATAAATCGTATGATGTGAATGGAGAGTTTTACTGATCTCTTGTATAAATCAGATTGTCCTATAAGGTAACCAACAGTTTACAGGTGACAATTATTAAGAAACTATACAATTCATTGTATTAAGTAAGCGGATACTTTCCGTTAGTTAACTACCATAACCATAACTTAGGTTAACCTAACATAACCTAACCAAACCTAACATAACATAACCAAACCTAACAAAACCTAACCAAACCTAACATAACATAACCAAACCTAACGTAACCTTAACAAACCTAACATAACATAACCAAACCCAACATAATCTAACCAAACCTAACATAACCTAACCAAACCTAACATAACATAACCAAACCTAATGTAACCTTAACATAACATAACCAAACCCAACATAATCTAACCAAACCTAACATAGCCTAACCAAACCTAACATAGCCTAACCAAAGTAGTGGTAGTGATTTAAAGGAAAAGGTCCTATTGAGCTATGGCAGCCCCAAAAAGTATTCCATTAAAATTTGATAATTTACACCAGCAAAATACTTTTTTTCTCAGCTGATTAAATGAATATGTGATAGGTTTGATACCAATGTGGTTAGAACAAATTTGAGTGTTCATTGTTCATTCCAACATGTAAGTCTCCTACTCACGTATATGAAAGTTGGCTGTACTTACATACAATGAGTGTCATATACACGGATTTAACCTTACATGGAGAACACTGTTTTAAAAACTACACTTATTTACAACAGACATCTATAAGGAATGACACTAGTATATCTGTAAATAACATAGGTGGAATAAAAATATTTATTGCAATGTCAAACTTAGAATTTGTTTTTTATATTCATTTATTGCTCTTTCATATTTTGTTTTAATTATAGTCTTAAATATAAAACAATAGCCATATTTTTTCTGTATTAAAAATACTGTAAAACAGCTTACGCCAATTAATCAGTGATTGTAATTGGCTTATACCAAAAACCATTTAAAAATGCGAACAGATCAAGATCCGAAAAATAAATATTATATTGCCTACTCATCTTATTTACAGGTGCAAAAGGTTTGATTGAATATACTTTTTCAATTTTAAAGATACATTTTGAAATAGTTAAGTTAGCATTAACTTTAGGTTTAGAAAACTTTAACTCTTTCTTAATTCTTAATTAATGTTGTAGGCATAGATTATATGCTTATTATACTGATGACATTTTTTTGTAAAATCTAACTGTAAGTGCCTAATTAGTCATAAAAATAAATGGAAAGTTTTCAATGTTGTGAAAATTTTTATTTTAGGAAAGAATGAAAAACTAGCGATTTATTATTGGTTTTAGTCAAAGAAAGTTTTTGAAGATCTTAAATTGGTAATTTTAGATCTTAAATACATTACAATCAATTTAGTATGCCAATACAAAGAATGACATTTATTTGAATGTAAATCTTATACTTTACTCATTTAAATGCAGAAAATCTAGCAAGAAACTAATGATAAAAATTTACTTAATCATACATATTTTTATTTCTTAAACCTAAATATATAGATCGTTCTACATATAATGTAACAATCGGGTTACATTACGTAGCGGGGGTGCTACTACAGTTATTAACGAACTGAATATATCTTTATACCGTTAAACACATTTAAAACTGTAATTTGAAGGCTGGAAATCACAGAAGTGATTGACAGGTTGTCACATGAACACAGCTTTATGTAAAAGAAAAAAAACACGTAAAACGTGTTATGTCGAAAAACTAATAACATGTCTGTTAGTGACGGGTCTCTGAAGTATATGCAGGTGAAGGAATAGATTGAAGGGCGTGGCTGCATACCTTTCATATATTTAAAAATAGAAACGAGTTAATGATACTGGTGAGTAATATATGTACTAGAACATTGTTTACATGTAGAATGCATCATTACTAACCTAGAGTGGGCATCTGGCTATTTGTGACCACTGGAGCTTCCAGGCATTATATGTATATCTGTGCAAATGGTTTTTTAATTGTTCTGAATTGAATAAAATTTCATTTTTTAAGTGAGCTATAGCCAGAAAATATTTCGTTTATCTTTAGATATATAACATATATTAATAATGTACTCACTGAAAATTGAAAATAAAACCGCCAAATCGTAATTTAAAATGTTCAATAATAGACAAGACTTTAGTGTGCATCATATAGTCTCAGAATTGTATACAGTATTGTATGTCACAAAACTGGTATAGTCTTAGGACTTTAAAAATTATTGCTTGTCGATTTAATTTTCAATTTATGAATGATACCAATAAGAATAGTATGTATAATATATATAATATAATAGTAAGAATGACTGTCTGATAATTTCTTTGTTAATTAGGTTTTTAAAAATTACGAAATATGATGGGCGTAGTTAGTATGTTACTAGGGAACACCCCGGCACACATCGCGTGCCAACCCCACCCATCACTCACAGAACTCGTACATTGTTGGCAAATAAATGTAAGCTATAATAACAAAAAAACCAAATAAAAAAAATAAGCCAAAATATAATTTGATGCGTAATATTTAAGGTTATTTAATAACCTCGGAACTATGAATATTGGAATAAACATTAATATAACATAGAACTAATGACACTTTATATGACATGGATTGTCTTGGTCACAGTTGCACGATTAAGGATCATAGCTTTTTATATTTACAGTACTCAATGTAGTTTGGCTCAACGATGGTCGAGATCTGCTCTCCTCAATTTAGTTTCATGTTAAAGGTAATCTGGTTTTTAATATGTTTCCAATTTGTAAATATGAAGCCATAATCAAAATTTACAATATACATAATAATTTGAATAAACAAAAATTTATATTGTCACCAATTCTATTAAAATCTTTACTGTTAAGTAATTTAGGTATACGTGAATATAAAGGACGCCACTTGTCCTCTGGTCGTTGAGGTCCCAAGGGATGTTGGAGTTTAGTTAGGCTATGTAAATACTGGTGAGTAGGACGGTACTGTTGACGTTGCCAACAGTGTGGTCCGCTTGAGGATGGTCTAAGTACACTCTTTAGTATTAAGTTATCGAGGTATACATAAATATAAAGGACGCCACTTGTCCTCTGGTCGTTGAGGTCCCAAGGGATGTTGGAGTTTAGTTGGGCTGTGTAAATACTGGCGAGTAGGACGGTACTGTCGACGTTGCCAACAGTGTGGTCCGCTTGAGGATGGTCTAAGTACACTCTTTAGTATTAAGTTATCGAGGTATACATGAATATAAAGGACGCAACTTGTCCTCTGGTGGTTGAGGTCCCAAGGGATGTTGGAGTTTAGTTTGGCTATGTAAATACTGGCGAGTAGGACGGAACTGTTGACGTTGCCAACAGTGTGGTCCGCTTGAGGATGGTCTAAGTACACTCTTTAGTATTAAGTTATCGAGGTATACATGAATATAAAGGACGCAACTTGTCCTCTGGTCGTTGAGGTCCCAAAGGATGTTGGAGTTTAGTTTGGCTATGTAGATACTGGCGAGTATGACGGAACTGTTGACGTTGTCAACAGTGTGGTCCGCTTGAGGATGGTCTAAGTACACTCTTTAGTATTAGGTTATCGAGGTATACGTGAATATAAAGGACGCCACTTGTCCTCTAGTGGTGGAGGTCCCAAGGGATGTTGGACTTTAGTTGGGCTGTGTAAATACTGGCGAGTAGGACGGAACTGTTGACGTTGCCAACAGTGTGGTCCGCTTGAGGATGGTCTAAGTATACTCTTTAGTATTAAGTTATCGAGGTATACGTGAATATAAAGGACGCAACTTGTCCTCTGTTGGTTGAGGTCCCAAGGGATGTTGGAGTTTAGTTTGGCTATGTAAATACTGGCGAGTAGGACGGAACTGTTGACGTTGCCAACAGTGTGGTCCGCTTGAGGATGGTCTAAGTACACTCTTTAGTATTAGGTTATCGAGGTATACGTGAATATTAGTGACGCCACTTGTCCTCTAGTGGTGGAGGTCCCAAGGGATGTTGGAGTTTAGTTGGGCTATGTAAATACTGGTGAGTAGGACGGTACTGTTGACGTTGCCAACAGTGTGGTCCACTTGAGGATGGCCTAAGTACACTCTTTAGTATTAAGTTATCGAGGCATGCATGAATATAAAGGACGCAACTTGTCCTCTGGTCGTTGAGGTCCCAAGGGATGTTGGAGTTTAGATTGGCTATGTAAATACTGGTGAGTAGGACGGAACTGTTGCCATTGCCAACAGTGTGGTCCGCAGTAGTCTAAGTACACTCTTTAGTATTAAGTTATCGAGGTATACATGAATATAAAGGACGCAACTTGTCCTCTGGTCGTTGAGGTCCCAAGGGATGTTGGAGTTTAGATTGGCTATGTAAATACTGGTGAGTAGGAGGGAACTGTTGCCATTGCCAACAGTGTGGTCCGCAGTAGTCTAAGTACACTCTTTAGTATTAAGTTATCCAGGTATACGTGAATATAAAGGACGCAACTTGTCATCTGGTGTTTAAGGTCCCAAGGGATGTTGGAGTTTAGTTTGGCTATGTAAATATTGATGAGTAGGACGTAATTGTCGACGTTGCCAACAGTGTGGTCCACTTGAGGATGGCCTAAGTACACTCTTTAGTATTAAGTTATCGAGGCATACATGAATATAAAGGACGCAACTTGTCCTCTGGTCGTTGAGGTCCCAAGGGATGTTGGAGTTTAGTTTGGCTGTGTAAATACTGGCGAGTAGGACGGAACTGTTGACGTTGCCAACAGTGTGGTCCGCTTGAGGATGGTCTAAGTACACTCTTTAGTATTAAGTTATCGAGGCATACATGAATATAAAGGACGCAACTTGTCCTCTGGTGGTTGAGGTCCCAAGGGATGTTGGAGTTTAGTTTGGCTGTGTAAATACTGGCGAGTAGGACGGAACTGTTGACGTTGCCAACAGTGTGGTCCGCTTGAGGATGGTCTAAGTACACTCTTTAGTATTAAGTTATCGAGGTATACGTGAATAAAAAGGACACCACTTGTCCTCTGGTGAATTGAGGTGCCAAGGGATGCTGGAGTTTAGTTTTGTTATGTTTATACTGGTGAGTAGGACGGAACTGTTGACGTTGCCAACAGTGTGGTCCGCTTGAGGATGGTCTAAGTACACTCTTTAGTATTAAGTTATCGAGGCATACATGAATATAAAGGACGCAACTTGTCCTCTGGTGGTTGAGGTCCCAAGGGATGTTGGAGTTTAGTTTGGCTGTGTAAATACTGGCGAGTAGGACGGAACTGTTGACGTTGCCAACAGTGTGGTCCGCTTGAGGATGGTCTAAGTACACTCTTTAGTATTAAGTTATCGAGGTATACGTGAATAAAAAGGACACCACTTGTCCTCTGGTGAATTGAGGTGCCAAGGGATGCTGGAGTTTAGTTTTGTTATGTTTATACTGGTGAGTAGGACGGAACTGTTGACGTTGCCAACAGTGTGGTCCGCTTGAGGATGGTCTAAGTACACTCTTTAGTATTAAGTTATCGAGGTATACGTGAATAAAAAGGACGCCACTTGTCCTCTGGTGAATTGAGGTGCTAAGGGATGCTGGAGTTTAGTTTTGTTATGTTTATACTGGTGAGTAGGACGGAACTGTTGACGTTGCCAACAGTGTGGTCCGCTTGAGGATGGTCTAAGTACACTCTTTAGTATTAAGTTATCGAGGTATACGTGAATATAAAGGACGCCACTTGTCCTCTGGTGAATTGAGGTGCCAAGGGATGCTGGAGTTTAGTTTTGTTATGTTTATACTGGTGAGTAGGATGGAACTGTTGACGTTGGCAACAGTGTGGTCCGCTTGAGGATGGTCTAAGTACACTCTTTAGTATTATGTAAACGACTAGTATCTGAAGATAAAGGACGCCACATTCTCTGGTGGTTGAGGTCCCAAGGGATTCTGGAGTTTAGTTTGGGTATGTAAATACTGGTGAGTAGGACGGAACTGTTGACGTTGCCAACAGTGTGGTCCGCTTGAGGATGGTCTAAGTACACTCTTTAGTATTAAGTAAATGAGTTGTGTCTGAATATAAAGGACGCCACTTGTCCTGTAGTGGTTGAGGTCCCAAGGGATGTTGGAGTTTAGTTTGATAAATACTGGTGAGTAGGACGGAACTGTTGACGTTGCCAACAGTGTGGCTCGCTTGAGGATGGTCTAAGTACACTTCCTTAAAAAATATAAAATCAAAACAAACACGTAATAAACTGTTAATTTAATTTCCTCACAAGTTAAAAAAAAAACATAACCATATTTTAAGAAAGTAAACCATTATATAATAGCCTGCCCTTACAACATAAGATAATTTGTATTGATACGAAACACTAAAGATTCTAAAGTATAGTACAACAAATCAAATTAAAATCGTTCAGTGCTTCCAATAATTCCTTTTATGTGTGTAATGCCTTTTTACTTTAAAATTAGACTTCTTCATACATAAAAAAATTGATTAGTAAAGTATCTCACATGTAGGCTAGAGTACACTCCAAATTAAAACAATTAGTTGGTACTATTGAGAATTTTAAAGCTTTTTAATTAAAATATTTATACAATAAGAACTACAACATAAAATGAATTGAATATGGTTCAAAAATGTTTACTATCCAAGGTATATACGTTACTTATTGAAGCAAAATATTGTTAAGTGATGCTTTTCATTAAATAATTTATACTCGATATAAAACATAAATATAATATAAGTGATACAGTTACAATTTTGTTATTATGAATAAATTCATGAGTACTAGGGCTAGTAAACAAAGTGTACGAGTAAATAGTCACTGTTTTGATACATGTGTTTCCATAACTATACAATATTTTTTGTTATTATAATATCTGTAAAAAATAAATGCAAATATATAAAGATGCCTAAAAAGAAACTTTTTAAATATGTACAGACCAGCTAAAGAGGGCCAAAGAATATTATTGCCAAATCTATATATTACATTTAAAATATTCGTTTTACGATATTTTTTATGCAGATATATACAAGGTACATACCTTGAATGTACTTTAAGCTAAGTACATTTAAGAGATAAACACAGAAGAGACAGTACAGAACATTATATTATTTGCTATATATCTTTAAAATTATTTTCCAATGCACTTTTGTTACCAGTGGGGTGATGAAAAAATGCTTAACACCTAAATTTAAAGCTTAATTTTATTTGAACTATAACATTTATTTTATGAAAATATTTAACTTTAATGAAACATATTGAAGAACATGGCACTTTAATAATGTAAATAAATCTTCAATAAGAGGTATTTTCATAATATTTTCCTAAGACTCTTTCTTAGGAGATATTTTTATACTCACATTACATGCAATAAATTTATAAATATACTCTCGAGCCTTTTGCAAATTTAATAATAAGGTCTTGTTGAGTTTGGTTCTTGGAAGTTCTTAACAATATATTTTAGTTCTAAAGAATTGTTTCTGATGAAGAATCTTTCTAGGAGGGATTTTTGAGAATTTTGAAAATTTTATATTTTTTTGTGGCTATTTGTTATTGGAAGTTATAAAGAATATATTTAAAATTTGATTGATTAACGAGAGTACTTTATTCTTAAAAATATTCAGTATTATCGTCACTTGTTTTATTGGTTAAGGAAAAATGTTGGAATTTTATGGGTTCATTTATTACTATTTTGTGTCGATTACATACATTCTTTTAAATGTATGTAACATTCTTAACTTCGTATGTTCTGTTAAGAAAAATTAAAACTAAAAGAAAACCAAGTTCTCTACTAAACAGAATACAAAAATGGTAATAATTCTATAAAGCCTATTAAAATGAAATTTCTTCAGATAACTTCCTTCTTTGAGTAGACAATCTATACTGCAAGAAACTTCTGCCAAACTACCTACCACAAAGTTAAAAGACTGTTACAAGATTATCTACCTTACAAACTTTCCGCTTAGCTAAAAGAGTAATATTAAAGTTATGATAGACTCACTCAGTCTATTAAATAAAATATGCAATAGAGAGAAAAAAAATCATATTTACTAAAATAATAATTTGACAACTGCCTCATATTTGAAGTGACCATAAAGATCCAGTACAAAGTAATTTTGCTAATTTGTTTTATAAAATAAATGGCGGTTCAAAATATAAGTAGAGTCTTTTATAATTCCAATTAATATTTTTTTTTCTGTTATATTATTTGATATGTTGTAATTTTTCAAGAACGATGAGGTGAATTTACTTCCGATATTGTTTCTTTACTTCCAAATAAAAGGCCAATTACTTCCCATTTTACTACGTCGTATTTTTTATAATTAAATGAGGAATGCAAGATTCATACATTTTCTTCTTTTCATTGTTGACTAATTCAGCCTGATCTATTGTAGTTTCAAATCTTATTGGAGGATCTATAATTGAGGCATTTTTACTATTTTTGTTTATAACAATTATATTGATTATTCTATTTGATCCTTCTGTTGACTGAACGTGTATTTCTTCATGTACATCACAATTTGTTTGTCTGAATTCATTTGTCAACATTGTTCTCAATTTATGATTATAAACTGAAATTATAAATTGAACTTTTAAACTGTATATAGTAAGAATTTTTATATACGACAATAATAACTCTATTGTTAAGTTATTTAGCTTAATTTTTTGTAATATTACTGAACCAAATAAATTTCTCTTTAATTCATGATTCTTCCTCTTGGTGAGCTAAGCATCCTTAGAATAAACCGTATAAAGTTCTCTTTAATTCACGAGAGTTCCTCTTGGTGAGCTAAGCATCCTTAGAATGAACCTTATAAAGTTCTCTTTGATTCGTGAGACTTTTTCTTGGTGATCTAAGCATCCTTAGACTGAACCGTATAAAGTTCTCTTTAATTTGTGAGACTTCCTCTTGGTGAGCTAAGCATTCTTAGACTGAACCGTATAAAGTTCTCTTTAATTCGCGAGACTTCCTCTTGGTGATCTAAGCATCCTTAGACTGAACCGTATACAGTTCTCTTTAATTCGTGAGACTTCCTCTTGGTGAGCTAAGCATCCTTAGACTGAACCGTATAAAGTTCTCTTTAATTCCCGAGACTTCCTCTTGGTGATCTAAGCATCCTTAGACTGAACCGTACAAAGTTCTCTATAATTCGTGACACTTCCTGTTGGTGAGCTAAGCATCCTTAGACTGAACCGTATAAAGTTCTCTTTAAATCGTGAGACTTCCTATTGGTGATCTAAGTAAGCATCCTTAGACTGAACCGCATTAAGTTCTCTTTAATTCGTGAGACTTCCTCTTGGTGAGCTAAGCATCTTTAGACTGAACTGTATGAAGTTCTCTTTATTTCGTGAGACTTCTTCTTGGTGATCTAAGCATCCTTAGACTGAACCGTATAATCTTCTCTTTAATTCGTGATTCATCCTCTTGGTGAGCTAAGCATCCTTAGACTGATCCGTATAACATTCTAATTAATTCGTGATTCATCCTCTTGGTGAGCTAAGCATCCTTAGACTGAACCATATAAAGTTCTCTTTAATTCGTGATACTTCCTCTTGGTGAGCTAAGCATCCTTAGACTGAACCGTATAAAGTTCTCTTTAATTCGTGATTCATCTTCTTGGTGATCTAAGCATCCTTAGACTGAACCATATAAAGTTCTCTTTAATTCGTGATACTTCCTCTTGGTGATCTAAGCATCCTTAGACTGAACCGTATAAAGTTCTCTTTAATTCGTGATACTTCCTCTTGGTGATCTAAGCATCCTTAGACTGAACCGTATAAAGTTCTCTTTAATTCGTGATACTTCCTCTTGGTGATCTAAGCATCCTTAGACTGAACCATATAAAGTTCTCTTTAATTCGTGATACTTCCTCTTGGTGATCTAAGCATCCTTAGACTGAACCATATAAAGTTCTCTTTAATTCGTGATACTTCCTCTTGGTGATCTAAGCATCCTTAGACTGAACCATATAAAGTTCTCTTTAATTCGTGATACTTCCTCTTGGTGATCTAAGCATCCTTAGACTGAACCATATAAAGTTCTCTTTAATTCGTGATTCACCCTCTTGGTGATCTAAGCATCCTTAGACTGAACCATATAAAGTTCTCTTTAATTCGTGATACTTCCTCTTGGTGATCTAAGCATCCTTAGACTTGGACCTAATACTCATGATACATCTTCCATTAGCAATATTGTATTCAATAAGAAATTTATGGAGAGCCAAACCAAGAACGAATGTTTACTACCTATATATTATTACAATTTGTTGCCCAATGAAGCCAATTAATTAAAGTATCAGATTGTATAATTTATATAAAAAACCCATGAGTAGTTTTTTAGAATCATACTAATGACAATACAAATATAAGTACAGTTGATAAATTACTCAGAATTGGTTTGAAATTAATAGGTTTATTTTGATATTCTAACTGATGGAACGTAACTGATTCAAACGAATAATGAGGTTATTATTAATTTCATAAAATGTAATTGGTTTAGAAAATATTTGAGGCTTTTTAGTAAATATAAAAAGCATATCAAATAATTTCGTTTAAACAATTGTAAACGTTTACTTTGAATTATTTTGATGTCGAGGTATAAATTAACACAACAGATAACGTTTATTTATGTGTATTTATTTTGTTACTGAAGTAAAAAAATACAAAACTGTACGTATTTAAAGTTACTCTATACATAAAACATTATGATGTAAATATACACATAGAATTATAAGTTAGTTACAAATACTTCTCGACTAAAGTGCTTTTTAAAAATATATTTATATACTTCTAAATTGAATATATATGTAAATATATATAAACTACCTGTAATAAAGTAAGGGAAGGTAAGATTACAGTACAAATCACAGGCACCATAACTTCTTTCATTCATGATCTGTTTGTGAATGGTGACCCACCCCCTACGAAGCTCACAATGGATGGCAGATAAGTTTTTTAATCACACCTCACATTCAGACCACCCGGTGCAATAAATGCAAATTTAGCTGTAAACCTTTTAACATTTTGGTAATTATGGAATCCGTTCTTATATATTTAATAATTTTAATAAACAAATTTCGTATTAAAATACATATGTTCAGTTCTGTTTTGAAACAAGCAAATAGTGAGAATTAGTATTCATTAATGAGTTTCTTACTATAGTAAGAAGTTTCATAGTAAGATTATAAATATATTTATTGATTAGTTTTTAATTAAATGCTTTTTATATTGAATGTACGTAAGTTGGATAAAAGGATACGATTAAGCTTAGATTTTAGGCTTAAGTGACCAGTGTTAAGAATAGAATCTCGATTTTTTGAAAACATCTCATCAAAATGCTTTAGTAAATATTGATTTGACGTCTTTGTCAGCGAAGTATTTAGATTGTAGTTAAAGGATTGAATATTGTAAAGGAGAAGGTATTTGAGAAGTTTAATCAATGAATATTAATATTTACACAGAAAAAGTTTTAAAAAAAGGTTGTTTCGCAAAGAGCAAAGTTCATCAGACAATTGAATACCAATCCAATAAAAGGCAATCAAATCATATACATGAGCCAGTCAATAGTTATTTTTAATACTTATTTATAAACTATCTTGTTTCAATTCAGTTTTGGTTTTAGATCTACATCTTTAAAGGTTTAGTTGCAATATGAGACCGCGCAAATGCCTGCATGCAATTTATTGCTAAAACTGCGGTGATTCGTGAGATCCAACTTTTTAGTCGAGGATAGATTTTACTACTTCATTCATAAAAATCTTTCTTCATTTAACTTAACATCGATAGATGCAATGTAGGCTTACGATTGACATGAGTTTCACTTTACAGACTGCTTTGCTTGATTGAGTTAGTCTACTTCCTTTTTTAATTGGCTAATTTTGTTTGGATTATATTAAAATCTGCGTTCACATGTGGTTCCTGATATATTATAAACAAAAAGAAATGTATATGACTTTCATTCGTAATGACAGTGCAAAATATTTATTATGGCATGATAAATCATCTATCAATAAGAATACAACATGTCTATGAAACAAATCATATAAACTAAATCAACGAATGCGTACAGTAATGATATTAATTCAATTATTTTGGCTTGTTCTAAGCAATAAGTGATTATAAATCACTATCTCTATATTCATTCACCTTTACTTTATTTTATAAATATAAAAACAGTAATGTTAACTCGTAAGTATTAGTTTGTTTTAGTTCATTAATGTTGTGGTAGAAAAGTTGCTAGGTAATTTATTTGTACTTATCTAAGAAGGTAACTTTGAAGTAATAAGTATCCTAAACGGTAAACAAGGGATGACAGCTGAAGGGTGGGGCGGGGTGGCAATCCTATTGAGAACTTTGAAGTCATGGGGCGAGGTAGTGTGTGGGAACTATGTACCACTCCCGGTGACTTCCATTGAGCGGCCACATCGGGCCACATTCTCACTAACAAGAGTCACTGGTCGGGGGGGAGGGGGGGGGTGGACAAGTACGATAAGAAAAATAACAAAATTACGATCTGTTAAACATTTTTTCTTAATTAGCATAGTACTGTTGGTGGATAAATTTAATACAAACTGAATAATAAACTGAACAAATATTATGGTGATCGATTATGGTATCGATCTGCGGTGTTCATCTTAAAGTTGTATTGCATTTGGTTGTAATAACAAAGGAAAAATTGACGGAGTTACCTATCAAAGGTCATCTTCTATACCTATAAAAGGTAAATACCACCGACTCACTCACTCATCGCTGTAACTAAAAGAGTACTAAGCCTACGACGCTGAAATGTTGTAGAGTCAAAGGTATTATATTGTAGATGTGCAATGAGAAGGGATTTTGAAAAATTCTTGGTAAATCGAAGATGGAAGCATTTTTAGTGCCAAAAATTGCAAATTCCACAAACAGAGTTTCTTTAATTGGATTATAGTGGCTAAATGAATGGTTCTACAGCAAAACTAACACCATTATATGGACCTGATTTTAGACGATCTACAAATTTGGTCCTATGACTTTTTGCTCTATCTCACCTCCTTCATCATTAGGTAGAGCTAGATTTTCAATCTGTGTGCGTAAATCACATTGGTTAATTTAAGCCTCTAAGAGTAGACTTACAGATTTGTCTAGACTGTGAAACTTTGTTATCTAGGAGAACATATTGTATTCAATGGGAAAACCTATATAGCCAGGACATAGAAAATGGCTAGAAACATGATATTTCACTGATTCAGAGTCAATTACCGTACATTGCACCTTCTAAAAGTAGACTTACAGATTTTTCTAGACTATGAAACTTTGTTATCTGGGATTATTGTTGATCTTTATATTCTGTGCTCTGTGATTGACTACCTAAGTGTAATATAATGTAATATGGCAGGCTGGGTGGACGTCCAATTACGCGTTAGCTGTATGCATCTTTGAACTTGCAGATGTGTCTTATCAACTGTCTCTTGTGTGTAGATCTAAAAGGGTGTGTAGATCACAACTGAATGGTTTCTCTCCACTATCAGATCTCAAATGCAAAATGTGTAGCCGCTCCTTTCTACATTACACTAGAATATGACGGCCACACAAAAACAAACTGTAATTATTGTGTTATCACTTTAGAACAGACAGGCAGTTTAAAAGAAAAACGCGTGAAACAGTTTACGTTAAAATCCTAACAAGAACTGTTTTAAATGACGTGCCTATCTTGAAGCCGTGTTAAGTTTAGGTGGAGGGAACAGATTCTGTGAGTGTCTTATCGGCGTTAAACGGTTTTACCTGTGTGAATATACAACATAGATTCTATGTAGAGGAAATATAAGTAGAACCATTCATGTAGGCGTACACGACATCTTAGTATATCTGTAAATATAAATAAAACGAATAAATTAAAAAGCATTCAATGGCAATTCCAATTAATACACAGGACATTCAAATAAACCTAAAATTAGGCATCCAATGAAGTTTGGGCATTTTGTTTTAAAAATTATAATAGACAACAGTTATTTATGCAAATTAAATTTTAAAATCTCCTAAATATTTTAATTAAAATAGTAGACTTAAAAATAAATTGTGAACAAAAGACAAGAAATTCAAAATACAAGGCTAAAACACGAGTAATTCAATGGATGAATAATATTTGTTAGTATTATACGATTTCACCATTTAAAGCCACTACGAGAATAATCTTATAACGTTGCTCTATACATAAATTTGTGAAATTTTCGTATAGGCCGTATACAAATTGTAAGACGTTTGCCTGAAAATCATATTTCACATCTGTGTAACATTAACTCAAATTTGTCTGCTTGTGATCTGCCAACCCAATATCCTCGATGACTTCCCCACATTTAGATGGCATTCGGCATAAATTCCCTTTCCATATTCCTGTTATACTCACCATGCCCCTTAGAAACAAGATGTATATTTTAACATGCCTGATGGCATATGTTACTTATATTAGTAGCACTTGTTAATTTTAGTTGTACATTTTAGCTTGAGTCAACTCTTTATTTCTATAAATATAAAACAGTGTTGAACAAGATTGACATAATTTGGCTGATACTAATGTGACGTTTTTCCATTGGAAATATTTATCACCACAAGAACTTGTTTGAAACAAGTTATGTTAAAATACGATTAACAAAAACAATATTTTGGAACCATGTTAAGTGTAGGTGAAAGGAATACCTCTATTTAGTGACTAATTACATTACATATGCATGTCCAATCGTTAATATAATTTAACGCATAAATCTAAAATCTATAATAACCTACAACTAGAAAGCTATAAAAATTATTACAGAACTTGATAGATTAATTCACTTTTATCGTTTGAAAGATACTGTCAAAATAAGGATTTCCAAAAGACATAGAGAAATCAAATAAGTTCAAGGAGTAGGGAAGCCTTGACCGTAATAGCTCATATACTCCTTGGAGACCAATTACATTAAACGATCGTGTACGTCACGATCATTACGTATTTTCCTCTCGTCCGTACAAATGTGACACATCAGAGTGAAATCATAAATATATAATATAATATGGGCCATGAATTTAACAATTTTAATGACTTCCATGCTGTTTATTTACTATACTTTTTATACAATTTCTAAAATGATAATTATTTTATGCATAAATTACATCAGAAATTGAGATTTATTGGACATTTATGAGATAGTTACTTACGTAGTAATGTTAAAAACACTATTACTTAGAGTTAATCTCTTTTGTAACTATATAAAAGTTGATAGTTTATTATTTTCACCCTTTTAAAAATACATACCGGATGTTCAAAAAAAAAAAAAAAAAAAAAAAAAAATCGGGAACACCTTAATGTTAATTTTATTAATCAACGCAGAACAATGAAACTCGAGGATTACGTCTTCACTGTAGTTTCTACCGGGTCTTGGACCGGTACAGTTTCGTTTTTTCGTTGTTGTCTGCCAGGCTGCCTGAGATTCGCTTTTGCCCGGCGATTTGCGTACTTTGGTAGCCGTTGGCCCAGTTCCGTTTCGTTCCGTGTTCCAGCAGCTTCAGTCCGGTTGGCCTGTCTGGTCAGTTGTCTTGTGCTGCCTGCAGAATCTCGTTATGAGTGGCTAGACAAACTAAAACTCCAGGGTCCTCGAGTGGGACTTTCAGCCCTCAGCCTGCCGTCCGGGGGAATTTCGATCTTCTGCACTGCTCGCCTGGCCTGAGGACCATGCTGGAGCCTGGTTTCGCCCGCTACCCTCTCTACAGCTCTGGGTATAATTCTTCAGTTCTCAGGTCAGTGTGTTCTTTTTTGTTCCCGGCGGCTGAGCTGGGGGTTTTTGATGTGGATTTTTAATTTATAAAAAGAAAAACAGAAAAGAAAAGGGCAGTGAAATATAAGAAAAAAGAAGAAAAAAAATCTGTGGAACTTTATGTGGCCTAGGCCTAAAACCCAGAAAAGTGATTTTTGCAACACAGCCATGGGGACTTAATTTTTTTTTATTAAAGAGGGAAAAAACTTTTAAAATACCCAAAGATTTTTATTTTGATGTTAATATTTATTTATATCTATATTTATTGCTATTTAGTTTACTTAGTATTTGGTTGTTGTATTTTTTTTTGATTTTATATTGGTTAGGTCCCCATTGTTAAGTTATGTTATTTATTTATTTAAATGTTTAGGCCTAGTGATCGTTATTTATTTTTGTTGTTGTTAATTGTATTATAGATGTCTTGAAGTGCATTTTTACTCGACGGTACCGTGTTATATTTTCTTTTAAATTATTTAATTTTTAAACTTTCACCAAAAGGGGATTATTGTTCTTTTGCTTAACTTAATTCGGAGCTGCCCCGGGATTCCGGCTTACTCCCGGGCCTCGGTGGAATCAAGGGATGTGGGCCAAATTGCCGGCTTAATTGATGATACCAAAATTTTTGTTTCCAGAAGTTTTCTAAATTTTCACTTTTATTTTGGGGTTATCTAAATTTGTTTCTTAATGGTCATTTTTAAATTGTTAATATTTTGTCTTACGTTTTGGGAGTCTCAGGCCAAACTGCAGATAGGCCAGGTAATTGTTCACTTGGTATTTGTAGAGTATGTGGTATTTATAGCGTTTGTTATTATGGTGTGTTAATTTGTTAATGTTAGTTATCTTGTCATTTATTTAAGTGAGTTTTTATATTGTGGCCTTCTGCCTATTTTATATTGTGGCCTTCTGCCGTTTTTGTTTTATTGTTTTTTTTACTTGGCAAATAAAATTAGTTTTGCTCAGCTGCCGAGTGTTATTTTGACCCTCCAACTGCCGCCCGTGATCCCATCGCTCGATTTGTTTTGAGCCATTCCCCCAGTTGGCACGCTTACCAGGTCTGGTGGGGGGGATGGGTCTCAATTGGTAGCAGAGCGTGGTCAGCAAGGCCCGAAAAACCCCCGACACTCCGGCTATGGCCATTTGCCTCTGACACGTGCCCATAGCCGGAGTGTCGGGGGTTTTTCGGGCCTTGCTGGCATGGCTTCCCTGGGACTTAGTGCGGTCACCTCGGTGTGTCCGGGCGTTTTTGTTTCTTTTGGTGGTACGGTGTGTCGAGCCCTTCTTGATTCTGGTTCGGCATGCAGTATCATCAGCCTTTCTCTTTTTGAGTCCCTTGACGCCTTAGGACTTGTCAGGCACACCGAGCCTTCTTCTATTACTTGCTGGACGGCATCCCAAACTCCTCTACCCATACTTCTAAAGGCGTCATTACATTTTAAAATTGAAGGATTTTCCTGGAGGTGGGGTTTTCTTGTTGCCAAGGACCTGGCGGTTTCTTGTATCCTAGGGGCAGACTTTATTTCTAAGAGTGGTATGGTGCTTGACCTCCAGAAGCGCCAGATATTTTCAAGTTTACATCGGCGAGTTTTGGTGCCTCTAGTAGGTGATTCTGACTGCCCTCCTGCAGTCAGAGAGGTGGGTTGTGAGCCCCGAACAACCCAAGGTGGATCCGGTTGGTCATCTCCCCCCCTGAGCAGGGCGGAGGCCATTAGGAGGCTGTGTTTGCGGTTTCCTGATGTGCTTACGCCGAGCTTGGGGTCACTTCTCTTCTGGAGTATGAGATCCACCTCACCGATTCTCAGCCAGTTAGAAGTCATCCGTACAAACTTGCTCCCCCAAAGATGGAGGTTATGAGGGCTATGATTGAAGATCTTCTGAGCAAGGGTGTGATTGAACCGTCCTCGTTCTGCTTATGCCAGTCCAGCTTTTCTTGTGCCCAAGCCTAATGGTAAGTCTAGGCTTGTGATGGATTATCGGAGGCTCAACGCTAAGGTCGCTATTGACTCGGTACCTCTGCCTGATTTGCATTCTGCGTTTGATTGGTTCGGTAAGGCTAAGTTTTTCAGTGTTTTCGATTTGAAACCAGGCCTACCATCAGATTCCATTGAAGAAGGAATCACGCCTATGACTAGCATCTGTGTTCCCTGGAAATCTTTCCATTTCACTGGGTTTTCCCTATAGGCTTGCGGGGGGCCCCGCCCTTTACTCTTTGCTTGTTTTATTTCCATGATGTGAATTTCAAGTTTTTTTTTCAATTACCGGAGATTTTTTTGTCACAGTGAATTTGGGGAACACATGCAACATTGGGGAATTCTTGGGCCCCCTAAAATCGCGGGCCCCTTACCGTCAACCCGGGAAAAAGTCACTTTTGCCCCCTAAATTTTCTTTTTGGGTCATCTTATCTCTTTCGAGGTTGCATAGATTGGAGGACCCGGGGCATGGGGATTTTCCCTCCCAGAGATAAAAGGGGATTCCCCGTTTTGGGGGGATGGGAAATTTTTACCGTCGCTTCACCCCTAACGTGGCCGAGCTGTGCCCCGTGAACGAGCTGCGAAAGAAAGGTGTCCCTTTTGGTGGGGCCCAAGTAGAGATCCCTTTGATGCCCTAAGGGAGGCTATCATGAAACCTCCTGTCCTGGGGATGCCGATTTCAGAAGAGAATTTTTCTTCAACTGGCCTTCCTCCGCCTTTCTGTGTTTTTCTCGGAGTTTGGGGGGTAGGCAGCCCATCGTTTTTTGCTTCGAGGACGTTTTCAAAGGAAGGAAATTTCTTCATTATGATTAGGGTTGGTGGGTTTCGGTAGGGAAAATTTTCGGGTTTTTGGGAACACCTGATTCTTGCGGAGGGAAAATCAGCACTGTCGGGGCTTCTTGCCCATCCCGACAGCTGGGAAATTGGTCGTGGTGGTCAAAATTTTGCTTTCAAGTTCCGAGCCCAAAATTTGGGGAAAAATGTCATCGCGGATGCTTTTCCCGCATGTATCATAAACCAGTGACCCCACCGCTGAGGCTGTTGCTCTTTGGGGTGTGTTCTTCGGTTTTTCCCTTGGTTTTTGACGCCTACTGTCCCATCAGCAGAAAGACCCGACTGTCATATCTTGGTGGTTTCAAGAGGGGGGTGCCCACCCTCCCCTTTTTCTTCCAAAGGGGTACTTTTGCCGCCCTCGCAGGGGGTGCCCCCCTGTAGGCTCCTAGTCACTAGTCCGATGGTCTTTCAGTATTATCATCTTCTCTTGTGGGCGGTCCTTGGCATTTAATAGACCCTCGCTAAGATTCGTAGGTACCTTGGAAGGGCGGAGGGATGTTGTGGGCAAGTCGGGCTTGTCACCTGTCTCTCTCAGCAAACCTAGCAGAAGCAAGGTTAGGGTTTTTACTTTGAGGGGGCGAGCGTCCCCTTTTGGAAAGGGGTTTTGACTACTGGTCCCTTTTCCCCGTAAAGTCAGGGAGCTCCCCCTTTTTTGTTTTGTGGATGTTTCTCGAGTTCGTTTGGCTTTTCCCCCTTCGGGTGCCCCGCTAAATACCCCCGTGCTTCCCGTCCCCAATCTTCCCGCATTTGGGGTGCCCTTCCATCTTTTCCCACAACGGTAGCCCGTTTTTTTCCCCCCGGTTTCGTGGTTCTTTTTGGAATGGTATCAGGGATGTGCTAAACCCCTCCTTATTACCCCCAGCCTTCTCATGCAGAGCGGTTCAACCCCAAAACTTCGGTCTCCCCTTTTTACCTTCCTGCTGAGAAGCAGAAACCTGGGATAGAGTTCTTTGGGTAGTTTCTTTTAAAATTTTCCAAGCATGAGCACAATGCCACTCCCCCTTTGAGATTCTACATGGCTACCCCCCTAACAACCCTTTGTCCAACTTGTGGGTAGAGGATCTTTATACGCCGGCCACTGACGTAGTGTCCACGTGGGGGTGCTCGGCGCAACGCTACGGTAAGAGAGAGTGAGGAGGGGGTATGATAAGGGGTTTTCCTAACCCTTTTCAGGTTGGGGATTGGTTCTTTGTCGGCTCAGGGCAGTTCGGGCGGAACGAAAAGCTGCAAAAATTTTGTTTTGGGGGTTGGTCCCCAGCATCACAGGTTTTTGTCACCGGTTTCTGTCTGCGGTTATCCCAGTCAGGCAGGGGGTTTTTGGGAAAAACCCTGTGTCCCCAAATTAAGGGTTTTCCCGGGGGAAAGGTTGGTCCCGGGTTGGTGTTCCCGGGGGTTTTTTGGGGCAAAGAGATTGATTCTGTGCCCCAGGTGGCTGTTCTGGAAAAAGTCTTTTTCTCTCTTTTTTCTTGTCGGGCCCCCCGTAGGGGAGTTTTTTTCCCCGTTTTGAGGGGTTTCCCTCTTAGTTTTCTTGGGCGTCTTGAACACCCCTTCGGAGGGTTTTGTCCTTTTTGGTTCCCCCAGTACCGAGTGTTTCCCCCGTGGGTGTGTTGAGGTTTGCAGAGGGAGGTTTTACCCGGGGCTTGGGCGGTACGTTTCGTTTTTTCGTTGTTTTTCCACTCCTGAGATTCGCTTTTGGGCGATTTTGGGACTTTGGTAGCCGTTGGCCCCTTTCCCTTTGTTCCGGTTCCCGCAGCTTCAGTCCGGGGGGCCTGTTGGTCAGTTTCTTGTGCTGTGCAGAAACTCTTTTGAGTGGCTAGACAACTAAAACCCGGGGGCCTCGAGTGGGATTTAGCCCCCAGCTGCCCCCGGGGGAATTTCGATCTTCTGCACTGCCGCCTGGCCTGAGGGCCCTGTGGAGCCTGGGTTTCGCCCCCTCCCTCTCTACAGCTTGGGGATAATTCTTCAGTCCCCAGGTCAGTGTGTTTTTTTTTTTCCCGCGGCTGAGCTGGGGGGTTTTTTATGTGGGTTTTTAATTTATAAAAAGAAAAAAAAGAAAGAAAAGGGGAGTGAAATATAAGAAAAAAGAAGAAAAAAAATTTGGGAAATTTTTGGGCCCAGGCCAAAACCCCGAAAAGTGATTTTTGCAAAAGCCATGGGGACTTAATTTTTTTTTATTAAAAAGGGAAAAAATTTTTTAAAAAACCAAAGATTTTATTTGATGTTTTTTTTTTATTTATATCATATTTTTGTTTTTATTTTTCTTATATTTGGTTGTTGTATTTTTTTTTTGATTTTTTTGGTTTGGTCCCCATTGTTAAGTTATGTTATTTTTTATTTAAAAATTTTTGGCCCAGTGATCGTTATTTATTTTTGTTTTTGTTAATTTTTATTATGATGTTTGAAGTGCTTTTTTTCGACGGTACCGTGTTATATTTTTTTTAAATTTTTTAATTTTTAAACTTTCACCAAAAAGGGGGTTTTGTTTTTTTGCTTAACTTAATTCGGAGCTGCCCCCGGATTCCGGCTTACTCCCGGCCCCGGTGGAATAAGGGATGTGGGCCAAAATTTCCGGTTAAAATTTATGATACCCAAAAATTTTTTTTTTTTTCCGAAGTTTTTTTAAATTTTCACTTTTTTTTGGGGTTATCTAAAATTTTTTTCTTAATGGTCATTTTTAAATTGTTAATATTTTTCTTACGTTTTTGGAGTCTAGGCCCAAATGAGATAGGCCCCGGTAATTGTTCACTTGGATTTGTAAGATGTGTATTTATAGCGTTTTATTATGGGGTGTTTAATTTGTTTGTTAGTTTTCTTGTCATTTATTTAAATGAGTTTTTTTTATTGTGGTTCTGCCTTTTTTTATTGTGGTTCTGCCGTTTTTTTTTTTATTGTTTTTTTTTTCTTGGCAAATAAAATGTTTTGCTCATGCCGAGGTTTTTTTACCCCTCCCAAATGCCGCCCTGATCCCTCGCTCATTTGTTTTGAGCCCCTTCCCCCCCGTTTTTCACGCTTTCCAGGTTGGGGGGGGGGATGGGTCTCAAGTTACTGACGTTTTGGTTGTTTAAACAGTCCAGTTGGGAGGACATCCTGTAGAAGAAATATGAAAAATCTTAAATGTAAGCATAGGTCAAGTTTACCTTATTTTAAAGGTGACTGTTAGACAAACACATTACCGCAACCCCGACTAAAAAGGCATATTCGTTTGGAAATAATGTATCTCTAAAATTTTGGCCTCATTGAAAATTTAGAGACTGTTATTTCCAAACTAATAGTCCTTTTTCAGTTGGGGTTGAGGAAATGTGTTCCTATAACTCGACCTATGCTTAAATTTTTAAGTGTTTTAAAACTTTATCAACAGGACGTTCCCAAAATGAAAAAAGACAGTTTAAAATGGGCCAAAAAGTCAGTAAAACCCCGTTAGGGCGTAAAAATAGAGTTTCATCGTTCGTGGTTATTAATATTATATAGTAAAGTATTAAGGGGGTTTCCCTCTTTTTGAACAGGGTTTTCAAGTTAATTTAAAAAAAGACCCAAATAAACTAAATTTTAAATAATAAAATTTAAGTTTTAATTTAAGCTAATAATGATACTAAGCTATGTTGAATTTAATAATATTTTTTAGCAAATTTTTAGCAACAAGATATTGTTTGAATAAATATATATAAAATTGTTGAAGTGTTCAAACAGTTATAAAATTCCGTCCATATCCCACAAAGTCTAATCTCTTCAAGCCCCCTCCCCCCCGTGGCTGTACACACCTCACGTGCCAGCTGACTCAGCAGCCCGTCCTCTAAGACATAAATCAATCACAGACTGTTACGTGACTCTTAACTCAACAGCCTTAGAATGTCAGTAACCTAGATCCTTCCTTGAGGTTGTCGAAGGGTCTTAAATCATGGAAGAATAGAGAATATAAATTAGGAATAGTTTCTCAGATTATTATTCACAAAATCAATAAATAGTAAAAAAAATATGTAGGTTTATGATTTTAATTCTTAGTAGAAAGAACGAATTTTTTCTCAATTTGTCTTAGACTTATAACTCTTTAGGTTGAATTTCAGATTTCGACAAAATTATTTTCCAGATGACAGTTGTTCGGGAGCCATGTATGTTCAGTTTGTTAGTGACAGGTACTCATCACTGTGTGTTCACGTCGTAAGTGTCCCTTTCAGTGTTGGATATAAATAAAAAATTTACTTTTTTCTTAGATTGTTAGAAAGAAACCCCAATCCCCTGTTGTCAAATAGCTGAAAATCAGCTTGGTTGTCATTCCACGAAATACTGTAGTTTTCCTTCAGTTCCCCTGGTTAATGCATGGCTCTTTCTAAGGAACCTTAGATAGTAACAAAATTTACATTCGCTCATCTACACTTATGATACTCATTCAATCTCATAATCATCCACTTCTTGTATATCAGTGTTTTAATAATACTTAAATTAATAGATAAAGTAATATTAAATAGTTTCTGTATTAATTAACACATTCACATTAAATGACAAAACTTAAAAAGATCGATGTGAAATATCTAAACATTTAAATAATACATACAATCAAAAATTGTAATACTGTATTATTTAGGATGTAACACGTGAGTTAAATATAAATACAGCTTATAAAATGTGTACTATGATAGACTTTTTATTCGCGATGGTAAAATACAGTAGTATTGGAGCCTTTCCAAGTGTGCAATTTTATTTAACTTTTCTATCAGAAAATATTTTTTTTCGAAAAAATAATGTAATGTATTTTTCATCTCTTAATTGATATTGGTTTACTAATGTGTTGAAAAACAACTAATGTCTAAGTGAACTATTCTTTAATACTGACAAGATTAGGTGTCTACGTAAAATAGATCCTCATTGGTATAATTTTAAAAATACAATAGCAGGTTTGTTTTTGTTTCCCTTCACTATCAATAATTTTTTTAGGGTTTGGCCTAATTTTTGAATAGGCCCACTCTTTTTTAACTGCACAATTACACAGTTCTTATTAAACATTCATCAAAAGTATTAACTTTAACACTATGATATATTTGAACTAACAGTTACCAAATTCTTATTCAATACATTATCAATAAGATTTAATTTATACACTATGATATTTTAAACTCACAAATTTCACTTCTTATTCAACTCACATTCATCAATAACGTATTAACTTTATACACTATGATATATTTTAAACTGCATAATTACACAGTTCTTATTCAACTCACATTCATCAATAACGTATTAAATTTTACATAGATTATTTTTAAATGCCAAATTACACATTCTTATTCAACTCACATATCATAACGTATTAACTTTATCCATGATATTTTTAACTGCTAATTCACAGTTTTTATTCAATCACATTTATCATAACGTTTAACTTTAACACATGATTATTTTAAACTGCATAATTAACAGTTCTTTTCAACTACATTCATCAATAAGTATTAACTTTATCACATGATATTTTTAAACTGCCAATTAACAGTTTTATTCAAAAATCACATTCATCAAAAAACGTTTAATTTATACATATGATTTATTTTTTTTTATTTAAGTTCCACACTTTTTATTAATAATAATCATAGCAAAAATAAACATTTTTCTCTTTCAACAAGAATATTGAATATTGCGTCTTGTAAGACACTGTAGTAATATTCAATACATCCTGCCACAGCTGGTGGCATGTGATCTGCCAAATATATATTGATGGATTCTCGGCACTCGGATGACGACAAAACCCCTTTTCCTTCCCAAACACCCTTTTCATTTTCCCTTTGATGCCACACGGGGACCACTTCTTATTACAAAGTACACTTTGACTTTAAACAATTTATAAAATTATAATTAGTTGTTTAATTATTAAATATATAATGAAATATTCCAGCTATTTGACTAGAGAATTGAATTGTTAGAAATAATAAAGCCGGGTCAGTTACAGGATTTTATCTGTTCTGTCACAGGATACAGTTCTGTTGGTTTTGTACGAAATTAGGTTAAAATTACACATTAAACTGTATGAGAAAAATTGAAACATTTCTTTTTGTATGTAATTTTGTATGACCTTATATATAATTACTTATATATAAAAATGTTTTGTACACAAACAAAATAAAACTAAACGCCTGGTACTGTTCGTAACTTATCAAATTTCACAATAAATTTGTAAACTTTCTTGTTTTTATAGCAAAAACTTTATTGCAGAAAAAGTAAAAGTCTAACCATGTATTAGTTTAGTAATTTACAGATTTAACTAATTCAAAAAAAAAAAAATACTAACTATAAAATTAGGTTACAAAAATAAATATGAAAATAAATAGCACCAAAACACTTTAGATAAAATCCAAGTGTTAATAGTTTAATTTACGTAACATATATTAAAACATTTACTAATTACAAAACCCACCTAACCTAACCTAACCTAACCCAACCTAATCCTAAAATTACTCAACGAAAATTCGCAATTTACACTAAAATTAGGTGCTTGGCCTCCACGACGCAATGCTGACCACGCCTCTGGTGGAAATATATTTAAATTAGGTTTTTAGTTATGTATTGATTTTTATAAAGATAACGCAAATAAAAAGATGAATTTCCTGTTATTTTCAGAAGTACGTTTTTTCACGATATCATAAGAAATAACTGTTTTGGGACAAAAAATGACAAAAAGTTCTATTTAGTAAGGAAATCATCAAAAAAAAATCTTTTTAAAGTAGGAAATAAAAAAAAGTTAGTATACAATAAGTTTTCGATTATTTGGTACTAAACAAGTTTTGCAAAAAATTTTCCAGAAATTAGTCTTGAATAGAAAAAAATGTAAAATTTGCAAAACTTCGGGAAAGTTAAAAAATAAAACAAATTTTTAAAGGGGGAGCTTTAAGTAACCACAAGTAAAACGTGTTGCGGGCAATAATGCAAAAGAAATATTGTAGAAAAAGTGATCTAAGTAATGTTCTGAAGTAGTGTACTAAGAGTGTATTGAAGTAGTTAATTGTTTATCTAAATGTGAAAAAGTTTTGATCTGAAGTATGATCTGAAATTGTGTATCTGAAAAAACATAAATTATTTGTTTTTTTTTAAAAATTTGACAAATTTCAAACCAACAAATTTATGTTGAATTTTAAAAACCCTAAACAATGGGTTTTTAAAAATTTGTCCAAAAAGCTCATAAAATGTTAAATAATTTAATTTGGGTTTGTTTTAGTAATTTTTCCCAAAATTGTATAGTTTTTGACCTAAATTGGGGAATATTTATCAGTTAGACTTAAAATTCTTTCAATTTTTTTGTTTCTTGATTTCTCCCAAAGAAGGGGATATTAAATTTTTTTATAAAATGTTAATTTTCCCTATTTTTCAAACAAAAATTTATTATAAAACGTTTTACTTGACCTATTTTTTTCTTCTTAGTAATTTGTAAATCCCTAAAAAAATTCTCTGGCCCATAAAATGTTTTTGAATAATTGATACTGCTCATTAATTTAATATAAAAACTTTTTTATTCATAAGAGGTTTTCAAAGCAGCAGTGTAATATGATTTTAAAAATACATTTTAAGTGTTCTTCTTACATATTTCCACAAGTATTAATAATTAATCCTAACAATACTTAATATACAGTAACCAAAAGGTATATTTCAGAGTTTGTCTTCTACTCTTTAATACGTGAGTGTTGCTACATTACGTGATCAATAAACTAAATAAATTTAAAACCATACATGTTGGTATCATCCTCTGAAATTTAACATAAAAAACAAGCTGAAATTACAATCATTATAAATATGCTGTGTTCATAAAGGTTTTATTATAGAGCTAATCGGACATCTGATGGGTAAAAGTACAAAGTGTTGTCGATATGACATCTCTTAACAGAGTTCCAAATACGAGGAAAATCCTGAAAAATTTTTGTTGCAAAACTAACGAAGCATCTGCCTCTGACGTGTTTATCTTGTAACCATAAAAAGTGTACAAGTTTATGGAAAAGCTTTTAGTCCGCAACTGGTTTTGAGTCTACGTGCGTTGTATATAAAACAAGTTGGTAACACAGTTGAATGTATTGGTAATATTACAATTGAACACTTAAGGGTGACAGTTAAGTTTTAAAATATTAATTAATGCCAATTTTTTACTACATTAAACTCATTAACTGAAGTAAATGTATTGTTATTATTATTTTTTTAAGAAAAGTTACAAGTATATTTTAAATATTCCAAATATAAGCAAATGTTAGATATATTTACTATGTTACGTGTTGTTAACAATTTAGAAATGGCACGTAACTAAGTTTACTTAAAATAATACAACTAAGTATTTTCGTGTTTAGTATATAACTTTGAATCGTACCATTATTAACACTAATAAAATAAAGTACATATTAAGTACATTTTAAAAGTAAAAAAAAAAATAGAAGTAATACATAAAACGCAACGAGTTATATAAAAGAAAACCATACCAGTAAATAGAATAAAGACTTTATTGTATAACATCCAATGAGGTAACCTTGATATGCGGAATAAATACAAAGTACGAAAAGAGAAAAAAAGGACATTAACCGTAACTTAACATTGTTGGAAAACTTTTAGAAACGATAGAATACAATAGAGAGGTAGTGAGAAAAAATCAAAAATCAGCAACAAGAAACAAAATCACCAGCATAGAAATAATATTATATCACACTAAGAATTATACCTAAAGATTCAATATATAGAAACAAAGATATTGAACTTTTAATCCAGTGAGATAATAAATATCAACATATTAAATTACACACATTCAAATTTAAATTTGGTATACATATCATTAATATTAACAACACTTTTAGTACTCTATTTTGTCTAATGCTTACTATATTAGGATTCAATAAATATAGAGCGGGTAAAGGATTTATGGGTTCCTTGCAACCTTCAATTGGCTTGTCTCTCTTGTCAAAGTCAATACAAGAATTGCAATGTTAACGTTTCCCCTCATGTGCCTTTGTGCAATTCATTATAGTGTGAATCAAGATTCGGGTTATTTAAAATATGAGAAATTATAAACATTTAATAATACTTGTACATACCTAGTCCTAATTTAAATTATGATATTTTGATTATGAATTTAATAATTTGGAATATAAATTAGTTAAAAACTTAAATTTTCAATTATTATAAATTTTCCTGCTTAACTATTGATTTAGGTCTTAAATACTGTTCACTGGACAAACTCAAAAAAAAAAGAAAAAAAAAAAAAAAAACAACACATACTGTCCATTGTATAGATTTCGTTATAAAATGATGATAAAATTAATAATAAATAATTAAATAAAAATAATAAATCTAAATATATAAAAAGATGTCCTGACTCACTCACTGACTGATTCAACATCACCCAGCAAAAACTATAAAAGATAGAGACATGAAATTTAGTACATGTGTTAGCTTATGCCCTAGAGGCGCACTAATAAAGCATCTTTCGAAATTAAATTTTTAAGAGGTACAAACAGCCCCTCAAATTTCCTTTTTTCCATAAGAATAACATTGGGTTGATTTTAGTAAATTGATAACAGCTGTTATGTAAATAAATAAACATGTTTATATTGTATGTTTGACATTATACTATTGATGCATTAAAAGTTTAATCTTTAGCTGTTAAACAAAAACAAATGAAATGAACACGTTTGAAATAGGTTAAGTAATACCATTTGGTATTTATACTAATAAATGGCAACGGAAGTAATGTAAGTGAAATACTGTAAATACATTTAATATTGTGATTTAACGTTATACAGTTAATATGCTATTATTTTTAGTCAAAAGTCACATGCCGAGGCCAAAAGCAGAGTTATATAGAGCGCAGTTAGAGTCGGGGTTGACCCCTGGTAGATAATAATATTGAACACTCAGGATATGGTTGAGTTATTAAAAATATTTGTTTATTTTAGAAACTAATATGTATTAGTAATAATAATGGCTTTATTGCATGAAATTGTGTACGGTCTTCTCTTACTATTAACCCTTATTTATGTTCATTAAAAAAAAAAAAACTATTAGCGCAATAATAATAAGGTTAACGTACCCAGCAATAATAATAAGGAAGATAAAACCTAGGTTTTGTATATTAAAATATCCGGGTAAGCCCTTTTTACAACCATAATTAAGATTATATGACTCAAATAGTTATTGAGAATTAAGAAAACTACTATAGTAAATAATGTTGAAGTCAACAAATCAACACACAAAATTCGAATCTGAATAATTCTGAAAGAAAAAGAAAATACCTTTCACTAACATTTCTATCCATCAACATTTGAATTCTTCATTCCTCATAAACGTATTAAATCCATCAGGCTTGCCAACCATCCTAGTCATTGCGTTTTGTCACATGATCATTTAATCGTTTACTCAGACTAAGCTGTTTATTATTTTAATGGTTAATTTTAAATTAGTTTGCCCTTCATGACAAAGTTTTGTTTTAGGAAATCTAAAAAACATCCTCCTAGCTAAATAAATATTATACGATAAGAAAGGATGCCAGAGTTTAGTCGGACAATGAAACAACGCTGGAAAGAAAGAAAGAAAAAAAGGAGTTAGTGTTGCTTAGTCTTCCTTCATGGGAATTTGACCGTTTAGATAAATAAATAAAATTAAAAAAATTAAATCAGAATAATTGATACCACATAAATTGTGTACATTATTGGACGAAAAATTTTACTGAAATGTTCAACTACTCACTAAAATTTCATAAAGAAGGCTGATTCACAGATAAACATAATGATGTAAAATTGTGCACCCTAGAGAAACAATCCAAATACTGTTGAAATTCCAAAGCTTTTAAATAATCAATTAGTATATATTGATTATTTAATAGGGATATCAGGATCAGACAGCATGATCAATAGTAAATATAGTAAAATATTTTTGATCATACAAACGTTTTTTATTTGTAATTGTGTACAATATTTTGATATGTTGAACATATAACACAGCAATACTCAGTCGACAGCTTCTTAATTTAGTTAAAAACTTTTTCAACATTTTCAAAATTGATGTTATAGTTAAAATATTATTTTTACTGTATGAAATATAATGAGTATTTAATAACTATACTGACCTTGGATGGATTTGCAAGTTCGAACATTGATACAATGTAAATTTTCTTCAACGTATCAATGCTTAAAATGTACATGTGTATAAACATGAAAGTCAGCCATGTACTTGAAAACCACTCTGATCTAATCCAGTCACATTGTATTTCGTTATTTGTTATTTTCCAAGGAATATTGAGAGAGATGCTTTAAACTGTGTTATATAAATATTTATTTATTATACATATTGAGATAAACAAGTAAAAAGGAATTATTTTATTATGATAAATATTAAAAGGTATACAGCTAAATTTGTATTTCTGGCACCGGTTGGTCTGAATGTGAGGTTTGATTAAAAAACTTAGCTGCCATCCATTGTGAGCTTGCTGGGAGGTTCACCATTCACAAACAGGTCAAGGATTTAATGTTATGGTCTTTGAGTTATTTCTGCTAGTTTTCTGTACCTTAATTAGTCTAAATTAATTCCCAGTGTCACTTCCTTCAATTATTTTAGTAACATATAAAATATATTGTAAAGATTAATGTTCAACGGTAGATCTTTGGGGAAATTTTGAATGAAAAAATTGGAAGCAGACTGATATAACTCTATAGCCTAAATGCTTTAATATCCAGTGTGATTATAAATTATTGGACACAGTTTTAGACAAATTTTATGATTGGAATAATTAACCAAGAAACGTGGAAAAATGGAAGTGTTATTATTAAATAGAAAATTTAAAACATTTTTTTTCATAACACTTGACAAAAACATTACTTTAACTTATTCTTTTTTTAAGTAAATTAAACAATTTCCTATTACTCTCCGTGGACTGCACGTAAAGATTGTAGTCTGAGTTCATACTTGAGCAATGTTTTTCTAAGAATTGCTGGAATTATCCTTCCAATTACCTCTCTAACTCTTCTCTTAAGTTCCTCAATGTCTTGTACCTTCTTTACGTACACTTTGTCCTTGACATAACTCCCCAAAAAGAAGTCTAAGAGTGTGATATCTGGAGAATGTGGAAGCCAAGGAATTGGTCCACCTTCTCCAATCTAACGACCAGGAAACGTGTCATATAGTTAGTCTTGTATTATCTTACCCCAGTGTGGAGGGGCACCATCTTGTTGCAAGTAAACATTTAGTTGACTAAGCTTAAAAATATACCTTACATTCACAGTTAAGGTGAAATTTTATTGACTTTTTATAACTACAGACATTTTTATAATTATTATTTTTCAGTTACTATATAAAACAGTTTTAAATTTGCTATTTCATAAAAAAATTCCCACGTTTTTAGTTTATTGGTTATTTATTGTTTTAAATCTTAAAATGTGTCCAATAATTTATAATTATTACCCTGTATATTATGTAAATTTGTGTGTACTAAATAATAAAATTGTCTCAACCACATAAGAAAAAATAGATTTTAAACTATAAGCTCCTTTAAAATCACTATATGAAACAAATAATTGTTGTTTATTCTAGTAACAGTAGTTTCACAAAAATGTTTTAATGTATTTATTAATAAATATTATTGTAATATTACTTGGTCTGCCCTGGATTAAAATTTACATTGTGTAGAATGTTGGTATAGCATTTTAGCTAAACATATTAATCATTTTACATTATGAATAAATGAAAACCTTCCAAAATAATATAATACCTGTTTATATTATCATTTATAATAAAAAAAATCAGACGTCAAGAAAATTTTTTGAAAAAAATGCAAGGCAGAACCTAATCTTTTTCATTTAAAATTGCGGGGGTATTTTTCTAAAAAATCGAGTATCTAAAGAAATGTTCTTTCATTCATTACATTCAGGTAGTTCCCCTTTATGCTGAAGATCAACACCGTGCTGATTGTTCCTCTCTGAGTACCGCTGATTCCATTACCTGACTTCCTGATCCAATTGTAATTGATGGCCAATGAACTATAATTCTTCCTCAAACTCTCTTGGACCAAACAGAGTGAGGAAAAGGTTTCACTAAAAATGATCTAATAGTTGTAGCTTGCCTAATAGAATAACGTTCAGTAGTTAAATATTCGTCCGGAATGGAAGAATTTTTTTATATTAACCACTTGTGTAATATGTCGTTAAACAACTAGAGTATTCATAGCTGAGCGAGTCGGGTTAAAGCGTTGTTGATTAACGTCTTTAGGCGTTATTACAAAAATAACCGTATAATAAACTAGTTTTAGTAAAAAAGCTGTATATAGATGTTAATTGACTTAAAATTAAATATCTGAACTTTTATTATATTTTTATATAGTCAATCACATTGGAATTAGTATTCTTTATTATACCATGTATAAAATTGTACTGCAATCCTGTACAAGTAAAATAGTTTTTACTGTATTCCTTAGTTTAAGCCATAATTTGTAATCTCACATTTCACTATGGATGGAAATAAAAATATTTGACTTTGACTTTGAATTAAATGAGCAAAGATTAAATTTTAATGTTAGAAATAATATTCAGTATTATTGTTTTAAATTATAATAAAAATACTATAGTTACCTGACTTAAAAAGTATCTAGAATAAATTACGTTAAGATGCTTTTCGTAAATTTGGATCTGTTTATTTTAAAAAACGTTCATACATTTGCTTTGTTCTAATCATATTTTATAAAGTAGAACCATCAGAATACTAATAATGTGAAATAAACAGAAAGTAAAAATTTATAAGGAGGTCCTAATTGATGGTACTGAATATTCCTCAAAAGGCAATATTAGGTTACAGTACAGTATATCGATAAATTACAATTAATTACTTCGCAGCTTCGTAGAATATGATTAAATATATTTAATTTCCTGGAAATGTATACGTTTTAAATAGAATAATAATTTTATTCCTACTACAGGTTCATTACATTTGTAATACACAAACTATTTTCAAACTGTCACTGATACATTCTGACACTGATTGTTTTCGGTCATGGGCGTATTTTTATAAGTTGCCCAAACTGACAAGATCTGCGACAATTTGACAAAACATACTTTGTAAGTTGATTGTGTTTGGGAATCAATATGTCTATGAGTTCTTGATGAGAGTTGTTAGGCTAACTATTTCATAGTATTTTAAGAAAACATTCATGTCTTTACTGTTTGTGCAAACTTTGACTAATAAAAATTTACGTTGAATGTGATTTGATGGTTTTACTTCAATAAAATGAGTGACAAGTTTTCGCCTCATATCCGTAAATGTTTTGTTTGCTCGGTCCATCCTCAGGTATTCGTAGAGTCAACGGTCCAGCCCAAATCACCAGTATTTACATGTGGAAACTAAACTCCTTTATATTTGTCGTTCTCTTCGGACTTCAAAGTAGTGGGAAATGTTGTATGTTATTACAGTTAAGGTATAATAATTTTGGTAAATAATTTAATTTTTACCTAAAACACATTTTTAACGGGGAAAAACTACTACTGAACTAAACCAATGTATGGAAAATAAATTAGGCTCTAACAAAATAAAATAAAACAAAAATAAGTGTCTGTCTCCAATATGTTAATAGATGATTAGTTTTATAGTAGTATACAATTTCATTTATTAGCATATTTTACTGAAATAAATTATAAAAAGCTCTAAAATTATGATAAAAACCCTTTTGTAATTTTTTAACTATGTTAGAATTATTTTAACTCAATTGCTATAAAACAACAGACTTTGTCGCTTAGAAGCCTCAAGACAACGGTACAAATACAGAAGTTTAGTTTCCCTATGTAAATACTGGTGATTTGGACTGAACCGTTGACATTGGCAATACCTTGGGGAAATCGCCTTGCCCGAGGATGGACCAGGCAAATAGTTTACCTCCAATATACAGGCACTAAAGGCAACACAATAAGGTTCTAAAAGACATACTATTATGAGACGATCTAAGATTGAATAAATTATGATAAAAACTGCTTTGGAACAGTTGATTCTGGTCGTTCCTTATAAGTGTACATAAAATGTAGTCTGAAAACTTCATTAATATCAGATATTAATTTCATATTAACTGTCAAAAAGGCGTTTCATTGATAGAAAACATTATTGTAGAGTTTACTGTAGAAAAATACCAGGTTTGAGGCACAATTTTCTTCGTGGTGTAATTAAAAAAATGTAAGAATAACTTTTTAATTACAGCGTCTTTGAACTAGATTATTCTACTTATTAATGGTAGCCGTAGGAAGATGAATAAATTAACTTCTTACAGTGTCACTGCCATGTCTAGATTGTATTACATACTTGAAGCGTGGTTCATCATATAAATAAAACTTCAACTGACTATTAGGACTACTTTGTAAAACATAAGGACTACCAACTGCAATTATAAGGAATTTATTCTGTACAAAACAACACATTTAAGATATAATCTAAAGTTGGTTACAAGAAACAAGCTGCTCTATATGGTCCTGAAGTCTCGCAGCTTATATCTAAATTCCCCAAAGGGTAAAAAGGAACAGAATGTGCAAGGTCGCATATTCGTTTAGGAATAATAAACACAAGTGAGTGGAGAATTTTCCTTTGAGGGAGCCGAGTACCTCACATATACGGAGCACTTGGGTTGTATTGAAATTGTGGCTTTCATTATTATTATCAATATCTCTAAGACGCCGATCGTAGAGATATGGGTGAATATGAGGAGTGAATGAGCGTAAATGAACGAGTGTAGTCATTATTACTATCTGAGTTTGACTTAGCTCAGAAAGGACTATTTATTAATAGCCCAATTGCCAGGGCAATTATGGGACTTACAGCTTTACGTGGAATCCGAACCACGTAGTGTTGGTCTGATTTTCAGCTAACTGACAAGTCTGACACTCAGTTCTCTCCCCTACACAACATCCGAACCTTGACTACTATTCAATACGGACACTCCAGACTTCTCTAGTAGTGTCTACGTTGATGACAACCATTGAGTGGACGCCGTGTCGGTATTAAGAGGACCAAGCATGGAACCTATCGCCTACGATCTCCCAAACACTTTGTCCCCAAGTAGCTGGAATGTACTTTTGAAAGGTACATAGAATTATGCTTCTTTTTAACGATGGACCGCTCATTAAACCATATTATCTAAACCATATCATAGTGAGCATTGTTTTGTAAAGATTAGATTAGAAAGACTAACTAGGCATTATAGATAAACTATTTCTAAATTGAGTATTTATGCTCGAACATTTACAGTGGAACAATATAAAGCAATGTGTAAAGGCAATCTGTCAAGAGTTACTATACACAAAAATGTTGAAATGAAAACATTTGTTAAAGTTACGGTAAGTCGTATATTGTAGCTGGAGCTAAAATGTAAACATGGGTTGACCTACATAGGTACGTTGGTTGAGTTGCCACTAACATCATCAGTCTGGTAATTTATCACTTCACCTGAATATTTACTTGCACACGTATTGTTATTGTCGTCATTCATTTAATTGTGAATTTTCTTATCTTAATGTCCCCAGGTGCACTGAATAATCGGCCAATACCGTTTAACCAAACTACTGGCAAACTAAAAACCCTCTATTGGTAGCTCATTTTTCCTAGTTTCGAAAGGATATTTTTGAAAAATAATAAAAAATACTTCTGATACTTAAATATAGTATTATTTTATATAATTTTACTTGTAAGATTCTGTGTTTTAATTTAAAATAAATAACATAAGTATAAACACTTGTTTACTTTTTCCCTTTTATAAAATAAAAAAAGGTTACCAAAAAAATCTTTTTTGGGGGACCTACCTGGAAATCTAATGCACATTAGCTAATTCACAATTACAAAATATAAAAGTTTTCAAATTTTATAAAGTTTCAGAAAATGTATAGTTTATAGGGTTTATTATAGGAATTTATAATGATAAAACTAAAGATAATGCATTTGACTGAAAATTGATGTTCCTGTGATAACATGTAATAATTGTTTATTCATAAATTTCTCAGCTTGTTACTATAATGTTTATTTTGTACCATTTCTCTAATATCACTAGAACATTCTAAATAGCCCCTATACATTGTCTAAAATATATTATATGTTCAATTATTATTCACTATTTACAAATGAAAAAACACCACAAGCCTATGTCAAATTAGAATTCTCTAAACAATTTCACTAAGAACAAAACAACACTTTATTTACAGTAATTATGCTTCAACTATATTTGAAAAACAGTTGTTTCACAACATCTTCAAGTTATTTCAGTAACGATTCTAATAAAACATCGCATAAGGAACTTCAGACCAGAATGTAAATAAACAGTTTACTGACAGATGCCAACTCAAATGGCGAAATGAAATAGTAAACAATGGATTCTTCTCCTCTCCATCTAGTTGTCATATAGATAGTACTATCGATACCAATAACAATCGATTCAAAATTTAACCAACTTTCGAGTGGTATCGATTAGTTTGACGAAAAACGTAGCCATAACGATATAAAATCAAATTTTCACAGTGATGTTTGACCGTCCGATATCGGGCAGTTGCCAGTAGTGCTTTATCACTTCTATGCTTCTGAAGGACTAAAGTATTATAAAATATGACAAATACTCAATAAAAACTTTCCTCTGTATCGATCTGGTATCACACTTGGTCGCAAATGTCGGGCAACTCCTTAATTGAATAATCGTAATTGGGAAATAAGTTAAATTGTGAATAAAAAAATCTATTATTGCAATACCTTATCTAAAAACATACTATGAATGTTTAATTTTTACAATTTACTTCTTTAAATCTTTTCTTAAAACCGATATGTTAAAAAAGAACTATAATTGTTAAGTAATGCAATGTTAATAAGATAATAACAACATACTTAACGATATGGTTTTTGTAATGTAGTCATAGTCAGCCCTTAAGGATAATTGCTTGATCCTTCACTGTTATATCTGCCGATGGCCTAACGATTCTCTAACGGTATTCAACTGTAATATCATGTCAACATTTGTTCCATTTTGTGAGTTTTTCTGTTTTGACAATGATAAATATGACTTGGTAAATTACTCGCATCACATTTCTAAGTTATTTTTTTATATTATTTAACTTTTTCTGAGTGTAATTTCGGCTGTATTATTGTCAATTTAAAGACCCAATATAGAACTATATTTTCACTAGAAATTCCAAAGTTTTACTATTTATGATAATAATTTTATAAAAGTGTGAACGTTTGTATATAAAAAGTACAATATATATTATCCAACATATCAACCTCTTTTGAAATAAAATCCTTGATAATAAAATAAAAATGAACAGTAAATAAACTTTGTTGATTTAAAAGATTATATACTAGTACTACATGATATAGAATATAACTGTAAGGTGTTTGGAGTGCGTTTCCACACCATTTACGAAACTCATCTGATACTGAAACCACGCAATACAGCCCTTGGTTGACTCAAATATTTTGGGGCATTAAGATATTTCAATTAATTTTTTGTGTGTACAAGGATTCAATGAAACTGAAAGGGATCGTGTTAGATGTTTAATTTCATTATACTCTTTGTAATTAACAGCAGTTACATTTTTTCTTATTTAGTTATGCTTGTTTACATAATATATAAACTAACTGATATTATTTTCCCTACATTTAAGAACTGCAACATGGGGAGATATTAGTTTTATTATTCTTTTCATCGTGACATAATTGTTGTAATAAAATCTTTATGGTTACTATAGAACGGTTATAATTAATATTAATAACAAGTTTCATAGCTTCTTGATTTTGTAAAAAATCATCCAGCTAACTGCAAACCAATAATTTTACGTTTGCAATGATTAATAATATCTTAAATAATAATATCTTAAATAATACGAGTTATCTATACCCAGAGAGGTGCAATACATTTATAAACAATACGTAAATTTTAAAGTGAAGTTGGCAATTTAAAACCCTTAATAAATAATCCATTTGTTGGTAAAGTGACCGTATTACTGAAAGGGTATAGGAAGTCTAGTGATTAATTTAAATATGGCTTCTAATTGGTATATAACCTTTTCCTATTCCATCTAACAGTAGTTAAAATTATAAGAACTGACCCTAAATGTGTATAATCTATTATTATAGTTTCGTACAGTACAATATTTTAAGTTATCCTACATTTAATGTACACTACTATGATAATTTGTATAATTAAATTCAAAAGAATAATGTTTAACGTATTTAAATTTAATGTTAAATCAATTTTTATAATAATAAATAGAGTGAAAGTTATGTGTACATTACTTATTCTAAGACACTTTACTTTATATAAATGGTGATTGAAAAGTAAGTTGCAGCCCCCTTTCTAAACTTTTTTGATATTTTAGATATGTGAAATTTGTTTGCAGTAATCTTACTAGATACAAAGAGCTACACTAAAAATTATAGTTTTCAAATGTTTGACCTTCAGGGGAAATGGGGGAGGAGGGGGTAACTCAACATTATCAAATAGCACTTGTAGTCTTATAACTTATATTTTTAAAGGTATTAGTTAACCAATAAAACATGTACTTAAAGATTTTATATAGGACTACTCTACGAGACATAGCAGCCCCTAAAAACTTTTACCCCCAGGAAAAAGGTGATGGGTAGAGAAAAAAGGTTTAAAATCTTTAAATAATGTTTCAAAAATATATTTTTTAAGTATTTTTCTAAACCTTATGAATCAAAAAAAGATCAGTTACGTTCTGAGCTGCCATTTCTCGTAGAATAGTCCTATTTAAAATCTTTACGTACATGTTTTATTGGCTAACTAAGACCTTTATCAAATCCTTATTGGACAACCCAATATCCATAAGTGTTTTGTTTATTGGTTAACCCAGACATTTAAAGTGATATATTACAAGACTATAGGTGCTATTTTAAAACATTAAGTACCCCCATTCCCTTTTCTCTAAGGGTCAACAATTGTAAAACTATCATTATTAGTAAAACTCTTTGTTTTTTATTCATTATTATTAGTGAAGCATTTATTCATTTATTCATCTCTAAGACGCCGATCGTAGAGATGGGCGAATATGAGGAGTGAATGAGTGTGATGAGTGTAGATGAACGAGTGTACTCATTGTTACTATCTGAGTTCGACTTAGCTCAGAAAGGACTATTTATTAATAGCCCAATAGCCAGGGCAACTATGGGACCTACAGTTTTACGTGGAATCCGAACCACATAGTAGTGTTGGTCTGATTTTCAGATAACTGACAAGTCTGACACTCAGTTCTCTTCCCCAAACAACATCCGAACCCTGACTACCATCCAACATGGACACCCCAGACTTCTCTAGTAGTGGCCACGCCGATGGCAACCATTGAGCGGACGCCGTGTCGGTATTAAGAGAACCCAGCATGGAACCTATCTCCTACAATCTCCCAAACACTTTGTCCTCAAGTAGCTGAGTTACAGCACTGCGCCACCAGTGCCGACTTAATTGCGTATCTAGTAAGATTGGCGCAAATAGATTTCACATATCTAAAATAACAAAAAAGTTCAGTGGGCTGGGGATATAGTTTACTTTTCAATCATCATGTTTATGTTAAGATAAATAACAAACATATATATTTTTCATATTTTGTTTTGATCTAATCATTTTAGTTACTTTATATCAAAATTTAGATTCCCAGTATTACTGTATTTTTTTCACCTGCATTGTTAACTTATATTTTAACTCGATTGCTGTAACAAACACAGTTTATTCTCAATTTGAAGTCTCAAGAGAACGGTACGAATACAGGAGTTTAGTTTTCCCATGTAAATAATGGTAATTTGAACAGAACCATTGACATTGGCAACACCTTGGTCAAATCCCCTTGCCCGAGTCGGGACAAGGCAAATAGTTTACCCCCAATATACAGGCATTGAAGGTAGCACAATAAGGTTATAGAACTACAATTAAACTCATACAATTACAATACAGTCATACAATTACACTCATACTTTAAGGAGTCTTTACATTATCAAGCTTTATACAAAAATTTTTCTTACAACAACAACCCATTTTAACTATTCAGATTGATTAAATTTGTTTCTTATTAAGACATAAAAGTATTTTAAAATGTTCCAATATCTCTCTACCAGGTTATAACTTAGCCAAAGGTAAATAATGAACAACAGAATACGTTTGTAGTTACTATCATGTATACAAAATATTCAACATATTGCTTAAAACAAGCACTAGTATTTTAGTCATATTTGGAAATGTTATGTTTTAATTATAGAACAATAATTAATATCTTATATACAATAGGATAGATTTGGTTTGTAGAATGGAGTGAGTACAAAATAGTCAGTTGATGGAACTTTTTTGTTGTTAAATGTAAATAGTCACCCAGGTTAGCCAACCCATCCACCTCTTAGAAAACGTTTATCACTGGGTTCAAGTTTATCATGATTCAAAATGTTTAGCATGGTTTATACTAGACAAGCATGGCCATACTATGCCTGTGCAGTATAGTATGACCGTAGGATAAGTAAGCATTTAGTATGAATCTGGAGATATTACTGTAAAAAAGTGACATTTTAAGATTTAGTTAAAATATTTCCCGTTAAGTGCCAAATTTATTATAAATTAAATATTTGTTTGAATTGTAGTTTGTATATTAAAATACCTTTGTTGATAAGTTTATGAAATTTAATAGGGCCAAATGTAAGTATTTTTTGAAAGTAGGTACAAAATGTATTTAAACGTATAATGGTTATCTACACTGTTATGATGAACTTAGATGTATCGTATTGCTTAATGTCACGTTGTAGTTAAGGCAGTTATAATAATTTAACAATCTCTTCGTAACTATTTACAGTATAACTATTTATTTTATTTGAAAATTATTAATAACAATTATTAATATTAAAATTAGAAAAGGTGTTGGAAATAAATTGTTAGCTTAGGTAAAGTATTTGCTGATATCTAAAGAAAACTATGTTTTGGGAAAATGTGGTAGAAGGGAAATAGCCATTGATAACTTTTCCAGTTGCTTGGTCCTCACTTCTCTTTCAAAGCCAAAGCAGTTATTAGATCTTTCTGGAAATAAGGCTCCTGATGAGATAGGTTCAACCGGTGGTAGTTTGAAAGAAAAGTCAATGAACTTTTAAAGCCTTTCGCAGTGGAGAGTTTGGAAGAAACAGCGACACTTTGAATTCAGATCTAAAGTAAGCCTACTCTGCAGTGTTTAGCGTGTTTCATAATTTATTGTAAAAGAAAAAAATCTGAGTTTAAATATAGTCTGATCAATAATCACTGAGTGCAGGAATATAAAAATAGTAATAATAAATTTGGAATTTATTTCTTGTTATGTTTGAAATTTTAAAAATATTGTGTTTTAATTTTATTATTTTTGGAATAAAAGGTATCCATTTTTAACTCTTTTCGGTAGATTTATGACGTATGAAGAACGTGAAACTTTAATATGATAAAGGAAAATGAATTGAATGTTATGCACAATGTTTGATATCTTTTTTTGGTACTACAACAACCGTTAGTACTTTATTTAGTGAAATAAGCTTTTTAGACACTGAGTAGTGTTACAAATATGAATCACCTTTTGTAGTTAAACCTTTTTTACAAATACTTGGATATATAATAATGGTTATTATATACATGATGATTGATTGTATTATATTACATTATTTACTATATTATGATTGCTGTACAATGATATGGCCAACGTTGCTTGCCGTTAGACCCTTGTTGAAATTTATGGTTAATTTCTATCTATAATTGTGAAACAAATAGGAAGATTCCTGACCATTTAACTGCCTGTTTATTTCCATTTTTTTCAAAAATATCAACAAGATTATATAAGCTTTCTGATTTGCTCTTAATATGAAATGTTTAAGGTAATTTCAATTGACTTTGATAAGATTGTACTACTTTGCATCCCCTTAAAGTAGAATGTTAGGAATTTTTAGACTATAAACCCTTTTATTCAGAAGAACGGCAGCGGGCTTTCATATTGATGTGATGGTTCTTTTATCCAGGAGAACCACGGAGAGAAGGGTGAGCAAACTTAAAGAACCACCACGTAGTGCACGTACAGTGGTAGTGACCCACCTACTCGCCCTTTTACGTACAGTGGTAGTGATCCACCCACCGACCCATAAATTTACAGAGGTTAAAATATTAACTCCTATACGTACAGTGCTTCTAACCCACCCACCCACCCCTAAACGTACAGTGCTAGTGACCCACCCACCCACCCTAAACGTACAGTGTTAGTGACTCACCCGCCCACCCCTAAACGTACAGTGGTAGTGATCCACCCACTCATCCCTAAACGTACATAGCTAGTGACCCATCCACCCACCCTAAACTACAGTGTTAGTGACCCACCCACCCACCCTAAACGTACAGTGTTAGTGACTCACCCACCCACCCCTAAACGTACAGTGGTAGTGACCCACCCACCCCTAAACGTACAGAGCTAGTGACCCACCCACCCTAAACTACAGTGTTAGTGACTCACCTGCCCACCCCTAAACGTACAGTGGTAGTGACCCACCCTTAACGTACAGAGGTAGTGAGGCTAGCACAAACTTTCTCTCTTTCCATTTTTATGTCAGATTGATTAAAAAATGAAAATTAAAGAATGTAAAAACACACCTAAATAAAAACAGATGTTCAATTATTAATAACATTTATAAGAACTCAACAATATAAAAACAAATTTTTAAAAACAGCTGTTCAATTAATTATATTGCAAGAATTTATGTAAACGATCTACAACAACTTGAATTGTGGCTTCAGGCCTTTGGCCTCCAGCCCCAACTTAGTCGGTCGGTAAGTAAAATATTTTAAATTGTAATTTGCATCTTTACTGAACATTTAATAACAATTGTTTGAATAAAGCTTGAGAAATTTGTATTTAAGAATGTTCTTTACCGTACAAAAAAATTGTATAACTAAAAAATTAGCCAAGTTACAAACATTTGGTTTTTAATAAAATATTTAAAATTGTAATTCACATCTTTACTGAAAATTTTATCAAAATCGTCAAAGCCGTGTTTGAGAAATTTATATGTTTGTATGTGTTTTTCATATAAAAATGAAAAAAAAAATGCAAAACAGTTTTAAAATGGTATGGATATATTGGTTAAATACACCTATACACCTACATATAAATTTCAAACAAATTATTGTTTCGTTTGGTTTCTAGTAAACTGCACATACACACAGACAGACACCAAAAATATATGGACGGATACCAAAAATATTTTTCGAAAAAAACCACTTTTTTGGTTACAGAGGACCCTAAAATGGATTTTTAGATCAAATTAAAAAAAAAGGTTTTTGGACGATCACAATACCTCCTCTATGCTAACGAATATGAGATAGAGTAAAAATTTGTGAAAGTATTTTTTCATCAAAAGTCTTCATCATTAAAAAATGTTATAATACAACAATTTAAGGTACATGATGATAAAAATGTTACAGATTAGGCAAAGTATATTGTTTTATTTACAGTCTGATAAAACCCAGCATTATACAAACTCATTAGTAATATTATCGTGCCTAATTGATGTTACATTAAATATTTGATTAAGGCGTTATTGTTCGGAACAAAATTGATAAGAATATAAATATATCATAGGCTATGGCGAAAGGAAGTAATGATAAAAGAAATAATTTAGTGCCTTGATCACAGTGTGAGGAGCTTAGAAAAATAATTTATAAATGTTGTAGTTGGAGCGTAATTTTTTGAAATAAAACTTTTGAATCACATGAAAAAGACGAAAAAAGGTTGGAATCAATGTAGATGTGGACCTGAAGAAGAATGAAAATGTGAGTAAGATTAGAGTGAGAAATGATGAAATACTAGAAGAGTTGGTTGGTGAAAAGGATTGTAATGACTGTTGAAGACTATAAAAGAGTGCACAATGCGTTTTTAATCGTACTTTTAGAATACGTAATATATTCCTAAAGTAAAAAGAACGAAATACAGAACTGGTGGGAAGTATGGAAACTAATCCATCCTTCTAATATAGGAAAAATGGTTAATCTAATAAATTAAGATAAGTTTATTAAAATTGGTTAAATGCCCCCCACCTTATTCAACGGGGCATTCAAACTTCGTAACTGTGAAGTATTGATAACACCTTCCTTTCAAATTCAAATAAAATTTATTTCCAGAAAATATTAACACAAAAAAGTGCCAAAGTTATCGTTTGACAAAGAATAAATATAAACATAATGTTACAAATGTCTGAGAATAGCAATTTTTACATGAACTTAGCGGTAATAAGCATTACGTATTAAGTTACTTGAGAGGAAAACACATCTTTCAAGTAATACTATACTATAACTTAAAGTTAGATGTGTAGCGATTGAACCTGGAAAAAATAATTTATTATAATATGAATTTCTTCTAATTCCTTCTATAAAAAAATACTAATGCAGAAGGAAATAAGGACCATGCTTTTGTGAAGAGTTACATTGAATTACTTGTTACTATATTTACTATCGCTTCATTTTAACGATGAAGTACGCATTCCCAAAGCATACCCAACTGTAGATAGTGATAAATATCTTTAAATAAAATATGCTTAAAATATCTAATGCTAATAAGTAATTTAAGAACAATTAGAAGCCAACTATATGTTTTAATAGTACATTTTTAGTTGCAAGGAAATGAGAAATGTTTTTAGGAAGGATACGTGTGCTCGTCACACAAGTTTCGGAAAGCTACGAGAGAAATTAAATTGGTAGATAACACACAAATAACAAATACGCCAGATCTGACATAAGATATAAAATGTTACGTTATTTATAGAACACTTTGTCTGCTTCAAAAGTACATTGTTGGTTCTAGGAAAATGTCACGGGTTTTAAGTAGGGAAAGCGTGATCGAGACACACGCGCCATGAGGGATGAAATTACTAAATAGTACACCAAGAGCAAATACGCCAGATGCTGTTAGTATTACTTTAGTTCCAAAGTATATATGTGGAAACATTAGTTCAGTTAATCTAAATGACCATGCTCAGTATTTGAATTATTTCAAATATGTTAGTCAATTATCTCACATATTGGACTGTTTAGCGTGTTGTACGTGTTCTATACTGTCATAAGTAATTATGGAGTAATTTGTGCTGATTTGTAATCTCCAATGGTAATAACACACGTGCAAATGCATTTCTAACTAACATGTGCATTTATAACTGAAGAATTCCGAACAAATTAGGCAGAATTCACTTAATATTGCCTTTAAAATCTTCTAGTTCAAAAATTTGCAATAAAACTTTCAGGCAGCCATGTAATTGATATAAAATGTTTAAGTATATAGTATATGCCCTGACTAGTTTTATGTGTATTATGTATTAATAACGATATTGTGTCATTATTAAGGAATTTAAGACAAGTATTAAAGTTATAAAACATAAATATGTATGTTTATACATGTAGGATTTTGGACCTTTTCCATTAGCTCACTATCACTACTTTATCCGTTACTTCACTACAACCGTATCGGGTCTTTTGGTTTCTCTACGTTTTGGTTTGCCAGGCTGCCTGAGATCGATCTTGCTCTGTCGTCTTGTTATTGTCGTGGCCGTTGGCTCAAGCCTTAGTTTGTTCCATGGTTCCAGCTTTCGGTTCATCGGTTCCACGGTTTGCCTGGATTTGTGGTTAGTTTCCGTCTCTACCAGTGGATTTTAACATCCTAGGCTGGAGAGACAATTAACGTAAGTTTTTCAATTTTGTTTAATTTCAAATACCTAATCACCCTTTTTGTGAAAACTTTTGCTTCATCGTAATGTCCTGTTATGTTCTTCTTACTTGATTTATATTTTCTAGGTTACTTTACATTTTCTAGATAGGGTATTTGTGGCCTTTTGTGTGTTTATTTAATTAATTTAAGCTCTAATTGGTAATTTTTAGCCCAAATGTATGTTATAACATTCTTTCTTTCATTTACATAATTCTTTTTGCTTTCACTTATGCATTTGGCAGATACATGCACTTTTATATTTATTAGGTATTTATGCTTTATTTATTGGATTGTTATTTTGTGTTATTATTGTTTCTTTTTGGCTGTGCTTATTTCTGTGCTTAATGCTGTGGTACTGTGTTCAGTCCAGGGCCCTTGAGTGTGGACGTTTGACCCTCAGCCTGCCTTCCAGCCAAACATCTGCCATTTTGGACTGTGCTGCCCTGCCCTAAGGGCCATGTAATAGAGCATATTGTGCGACTCAGCTGCCCTTTTAACTACTTAGGAAGCCCTTCTTCTGTCCTCAGGTTAGTGCGTTTGTTGTCCCTGGTGGCTGAGCTAGAGGTGTGTAACAGTGTTAAAAACATAAAGAAATAAGAAGAAAAAGAAAAAACTGAAAACTCAAATATTTTTCCACAGACCACGACATTTTTTAAAACTAATTATTTATTTTAGAATTTAATTGTTATATTTTTTGAGAATTTTATAGTTACCTTTTTTTTAATATTTAGTTTAGACTTATATTCCTGCTTTTATCTGTAAAAATGTATCTATTTGTTATTTTTATGTGTAGGCCTAGCTGTTCAGTTTTGTATAGGTTATGTAGTATTATTTAATTGTTTGATTGTAGTATTTTGTAGTGAATGTCGATTAAAACGGTACCGTGCTGTATTTACTTTTTAATTGCTTAATATGGAATCTATTACCAAAAGGGGATGATTTAGTAACGTTTTTACTTTATTTTTCAATTTGGAGCTCCCCAGGGATTCCAGCTGACTCCCTGGTATCGGTGGAATCATGGGATATGGGTTAAATTGCTGCTTGTTTGGTTTTGTTCATATTTCAAAATTTGCAACGTATATTCTTTTAAATTGTTGTAATTTTGTCTTTCTAGTAAATCTGCAGATATGCACATCAGTTCTCGTTATTTGTGGCGTTTGTAGCTTTTGCTAAATTTGTGTGAGAAATTTTATTTATGTTTGTTATTGTTAATAAGTGCTTCATATTGTATTTATTTTTTTTTAATTTTGATATTGTGGTCTTCTGTCCGATTTTCTTAGTAATTCTTTTATTCTTTTGTAATAAATACTTTTTTCGCTCAGCTGTCGAGATGTGATTTAACCCTCCGACTGCCACCCGTGATCCTATAGCTTGTCTGGTTTTGAGCCAACCCCCGGTACAGTACGACTTTCAGTTTAGTGGGGGGTGGGTCTCACTACTAATATTATAAATCACAATTACGGTTAGGTTAGGTGGTTTAATTGATCAGCAACTGGTAAATCTAATGGTTGACTTACAACCAAAAACGCACTCCGTGTGTAAGTTTTTGGAAAGCGATTAGGTAAGACCAGCGATTTCGGATTCCTGGTGGGTAAGAAATACTACTGTGGAAGTAAAAATGATTAGGGAACAGTTTTTAGAGCAATAGAATATTTATCAAGTGGTAGTGAATTAATGGAAAAGATCAAGCTTTTTTTATCGTAAGTAAGTATACCAGATATTGCCAAAATAAACTAAAAACTACCTTAAATTTCAAACCTAACATATGTATATATTGTCCTTTTTACAATATATTTTAAATGCAAACATTTTACATTCTGTATTGTCAGTTGAAGCGTGAGTAATATTTCATATATAGTGCCACAGAAGGCTCATCTGTTGTTGGGAGTGATCTGCCAAACCCACATCACCACGAGTTCTCGTTACGGGTGACGATCAACCCTGTATATTTTTGATTAACACTCGTTGAAGATAGCCGAGATAATGCTCTAGCATTTTAGACTATATAGTAAACAGTTTATACTCAACCGAAAAAAATTTATGTGAATTGAAGCTAGTTAGTTTTTACAAACTCACAATTGTTATAAACAACCTTAAAACTTGGTAATTCGTTTTAAACAATACATTTTATATACTATTATGTGTTTTCAATGTATCGTCAATAGGCCTCCGTGCTATTTCCTTGAATACAGTGATTTCAAATCATATTTCTGACAGAATTTTTTGTCGCTCATCATTAGCATAATGTATTTGTGTAAATTGTCATTTAACACATGTACAAATAAGCTATTTTATTTAAAGCAGTACATTTAGCGTTAAACAGTTATAATTTTTTAATTGATAATTTCCAAAATTAAAGTCGTTATAAAATAAAATTCACTGTACATTTGTGAACATTACGCTAAAGGAGAGTAAAAGAAGTATTTAAATTGAAATTTATTAGTAGATTTACTATGGAGAAAATTTAACTTGACATTTTGTGACTTTATCAAATATTATATTGCCTAGCAGACTAAGATGTGTTCAAAGGATACTATTTTTTTATATTATTAGTTAAAAATGTATTTTGTCATATGCCTTTAAGTAAAAGTTATTCTCAAAAGAAGTGGCAAGTTTAATTTGTAGCTGTTACGTGTACCGTATATACTGAAGTACCTTAAAGCCCTGTTAAGAAAATATATCAATTCAAAATAAATTAAGTATTGCAATAAAAATAGTTACAACATTAAATTATAAACTAAATTTATCTGTTTTATGTACTTTAATTTATGATATTCAAGGCTATAACTGTATATGCTTAAATCTTTTTTATCAAATTAATTTAAGTAGAAAAATGTATGTAATAATTTTTAATATGCCTTTAAACAGCAATATTTTATATAAGTAACTGTATAAGAAAATAGGGGTAGTAACTGTTCACGTTTTTATAGCTGTATGGTGTAATAATGTAAAAGGAAATTTGTATAAGTAGGTAAAATGAAAATTAATGTTTGTAATCAGTTCTGTGCTGTCATGCAACAAAATCGCGGAAATCCGTCACCCTTATCAGACACGATCATCCACCCCTTCGGCACAGCCCTATTATGACGTCAGAAATTTGTATATCTTGCAAATTACTGGTAAACATTTCCTAACAAGCGATGGTAGATTGTCAGCAGAACATAAATAATAATATTACATAGCCAACTGTATTATTACTGACTTCTTAAGTTTATTAATAAATTTAGTAGTAAATGTTGACATGTCGAACATTTTTTTAATAACCAAATTCTTTAAATAACAATCAATTAATTAACACAAAACTAAATTATGTAAATATTTTATGATTTAGGACTGACATAATTGTGACAAATAACAAATTTTCTGAAATCAGAAAATGGATAGATATGGAAATGTTTTAAAATATTAATACACAACTAAGGTAAACATTGAAGTGGTCAATAATATCTAACTTTAAACATAAATTCACACTTATAGCCTCATATGGTTTATGGACTCATATATTGTGTTTACCATACTTACTCTACGAAATTGTTATGATATCTTGTTTTAAACTATGCGAAAAATATGGCTAATTGTATATTATAAAACAATTTCTATTATAACAAATAATTTTAGCTATCTAAAAACTTGCCTTAAGAAAGAAGCGAGTTTATTGAATAATAATTCGGTTCCAATACTTCAAATTCTTTATTTATGTAAATCAACCCATTGAACAGATGTTTGTAATATTTTCATTCACAATTACCACTAATCATTTAATATGTTATGTAAAATGAAGTAAAAGCAAAGTTCTACAGTTTGAAAATTTATTTTAAATATTTATTATGTATGAGACTAAATGAATTGAGGGCAGTGTCACTGGTAGTTTATTTAGATCAAGGTAAACTGGCAGAAATAACACAAACACCATAACATTCAACCCTTGATCTGTTTGTGAATAATGAACCACCCCCTACGACGTTCACAATGGATGGCAGCTAAGTTTTTTAATCAAACCTCACATTCAGACCACCCGGTGCCATAAATGCAAATTCAGCTGTATACGTTTTAATATTCTCCCTAATAATGAAACTTCGTCTATTAATATTAACCCTAAGTAACAATTAAATTGATCCCTTATCGTGATTGCGTCACATCTAAGTGAAACAAATTATGAAAATAATTATAAATTGCATTGTAGTTTGCACGTTTGTATACAATACAAAAATATAGATTAATTTGGATTAAAAGAAACCAACAAGAAATTTGATTTTCCCCAGAAAACCAATCACCATCCTGTACGTGATAAAAAGTAATGGTTCCAAAAAACACTTTTATAACAGATATGGGATCTTTTCCGTTAATGCACTACCACTACTTTGTTTTATTTCCATTTATTCACTACAACTTGATAAATATTCTATTAATTAATAAATTCTCAAATATTCCAATAAAATTACTCATTTAGTGAGGCCTTTTACCTATATAATATATTTTGTAAAGAAATATTTTAAAATTTGAATTTTGTGTTGATGTCTGACGATGCCTACATTGTAGGCAAAAGGCCTTACATAATAAATCATTTTATTGCAATATATGAAGATTTCTTAAATTATTTACGTTTTCCAATGAAGAACTCAAAGAAGAAATTAATATTCTATTGCTCTAAAAACTGTCACCCAATCATTTTTACGTCCTCATCGGCTAGAAATCTGGCCTTATCTTATTAAATCGGTGGTAAGTCAACGGTATAAGGTGGTCGTAACCTCATACCGTTACGATCACCTCATACGATAGTGCACCGCCTCATAAAATAGTAAAAGCTACTGAGCTTCACACTAAGAAAGTTACAGTACCAAATATGTTATTTAATATTTAGTTTTATACCAAAAACTGTTTCCAAGTGCCTATAAATATACAACAAATGATTCAATAACTATTAAAAGAAGATTACATTTTGTTTCCTAAGTTAGCTTTCTTAACTCATTTGGAAAACAGTCTTATACCTAATCACACAAAATCACAGGGGAGTAAATGTACAAGATATTATAACATGATCTTTTATGTTTATTTTAGATCCAAACGAGCTCATATATTATATTTTAGCATATAAAACACATAGGATTGTTTTGTATAGTAAAATTTGATTTGTACAAACGATTCATAGTGGTTAGTTACTCAAAATATTGTTGTATCTTCCTTGCCACGTCTTTAAGGGGTTTCATTGGGTGTGTAGTTGGTCTGAACTACTGGAACTCCTAGCCGTTGGTTATCTTGAAGGGACCAATCCTCCACAACATTATCTGTTAGTGTTTTAGTTTTAACGTTTGTTATTAGATGTATAACTTTCTATCGCATATATTTGTATACCAAATGCTATTTTCATCATATTCACTTGTCGACTAACAATATTTTGTTATATTTAAAGTTACTTCTGTTAGTTTACTGTAAAGGAGTTTTTCCTTTGACATTACATCCAAATTAAAAATAGCAATATATTTTATTCAAACCCACTAAGACATCACAGTTCCCTGTTGAACAAATATTTATTACATTTCTGTAACTATTACGATTAGAAATACTAATTATTTTGTTTGCTAGAGTATTATAAAAACGTTTCATAAAAACGTGTATTTGTATATGACTGAATTTTTTTCGCATTTTACTTATAGTCAATAATAATTTACATTGTTAGTTTGTAATTCATGTTTATAACCCAGATATAATAGTGAATATTGTTGTTTTACTTATATGTATTGTAATGTTAGACCACAAGATATTAGTACGTTTTTTATGGAATTTATTTTCTACGGAATTTCATTAGGTTAATTTTCATTATTACATTTAAGTCGTTTTGTAAAATAACCAGCTTTAAAAGAACCATTCATATAAAAAAAAAAACAAAAACGAAAAACAATAATCATTCAAAACGCTAGTGTGTTAATATAATTAAAAATAATGTTAAAAAGTAAAAGGAACAAGAAGCGTTACTGTCTCATGTGAAGTTTTATGTAAAGTGACAATCCACCCACCCACTTTATTCTGCCTCTCTGTTATTTCACGCAGTTCCTGCTTGGGGCGCTGTATTATCATGCAAATGTCACTCCAAATTGCATAGTTCTCTACCTTATAACGAATGCAAATTTGGTTTTGGTACCATTTTGGTTAGGCAATGAAATCAAACGGTACCTCGAACGAACTTAGGCAGATGATTTCTTACTCTAATTAAAAGTCTCGAGATGTATTATGATTAGATAAACTAAAATAGGGTCTAAATGATTGTATAGGCTAGAATAAATTTAGATGTTGGTTCGCGTTCATTCAAGTCTGTATCTATCAAAACTTCAGTCTCTGGATGGTTCTTGTGAAGTGTAGTGTGTATGTTTGTCCTGTCCCCGTGTTTTATCACCTTGGAGGGAACTTCGTAGACACTGCATTTGGATTGAATCATCCTCACTTCGTGCCTGGGACGTCTAGACGCCATCGTCATTGCGGGCTGCAAGACTTCACCATTTTGTAATATTTGATTATTTTTTTGTTTTATTCCTACTAATTGTTGTCTTTTCAGGTTAAAATGTAACTGTAATAGTTAACTAGATTAGATAGTAGTCTCAGTCCTTCCGAGTCACACATATCGTTTTTGTGCATGCTTAATGTTATTTTAAATTAATAGTGTTTTTTAAGGTGCTATATATTTTTGCTTAGTTAATGTAATCTCATTCCAGTCTGATTGTATTGTGTTTTACAATTTTTTACGTTGATACCGTGATCTTGGCAGAGCCTAATTGGTTGTATTAAATTCACCCTGTTATCATTCTTATATTTAGTAGAAGTTCATTCTGTTGTACCCCATTCTAGGATCTAGGTTAAAATGTAGATAATTATTAATATGGATAAGTTTATTAGTTTAAGAACATAGTTTCTTAACATGTTTGTGCAGATGTAATTTAGTTTTTAGCACTTGTAAAAGATTTGGGTTTTGCCAAATCGAAACGTCGTGATTGGTATTTTTCACGTATTGATGGCAAATGTCCAACAACCTTTGTATTCCTCAAATCAATACTAGTGAAGGAACTAGGAAACAACAAGTATTACAGAATGAAATTGTAAGTTAGATTTTCCAGTCAATCTAATATCGTGGTCGGGAAGGCTTGAACAATGGACACTGTGTGTTAACCATTTTCACCTGGCCATAGAAAAAAAAACAGTTCAAATGTGAATCTACTGAATTTTAATATATGACAGATCATTACTAAATAGTAATTTTAGGGATTAAATTAAGTTTATAAAGTAAATGTTGTATTCAAAAGATGTTTTCATCAAATTTACTTATAAGTGCGTTAAAGTATTTGAGCTCTATGACAGTATAAACAGCTAACTGATTGTCACCAACTTTTTTATTTTCCCAAATAACTTAGAAAATGTGGGTTTTAATTTTATATCCGAATATTAACGATATATCTCGTGTTTGTAAGGTAACTAGAATATGTAATTTAACTCAGTATGGTTATTTACAGTGTAATAATAATGCCAGCAAGAACAACATTAAACACCAAAGATATAAGTTACTGATACTAGTTAAATCCCATCGGAACTTAAATACAAACACCAACTGTATAAAACAAATACTTACACAATTGTAACACAAACACACTGGAAGTTGTACGATATGAAAGCAGATGAATAATTTTATACAAATCTAACATTAAAACGGTTAAATTAAAATTAAGTTTTGCCAAATAAATGTTGCAAATCCTCTATCATCCCAACAAAATGCTAAACAACATAAAATCACTCTAAACACATATCTCACTGTAACAATTGTGTAAAGACACATATATGGCCACTTTACATCGCCACTCTGATGTTTCACGCTGTTACCGCTTGGGGCGTTGTATTATCATGGAAATGTAACCCTCGATAGCATCGCTCTCTATCTTATAACGAATGCAAATTCGGTTTTGGCGGTATTTCACTTTAGCGATAAAATAAAATTGCCAAAAGTACTTATAAGTAATATCGTATATATTACTCATTCTTAAAATAATGTACTATAAAATTACAATCTAGTCTTACCTAATTAACATTTGCCGTTATTTTACTCAACAAATCATATTATTTTATCGAATACATTAACCTATTTTCAAAATTGATTTATAAGTACAATATAGTTATATTTTATTTAATTTATTCCTTTTCTCTCCAGCTTACCTTTCATTCCCATCTCGATGGTTATTTTTTGTGTTAAAGAATAACAATCTGGATGTATTATAAGAAAAATTACTTTTTAGAACTACAATATAACTAATATACCATTCCATAACATAAAATAGCTTAGTTTATTTAAATATATTTCAATTTAACTATATCTTCAAGGTTAGTTTCTAAACCAATAAATTATAACAAACTGACTGAAGAACTTAGACATAAAAGAACAGTTAAAACTGTAAATTATATATAACTATATAATTGTAGAATTTAAATAACATTTTAAAATGATTCTTAATTTATGCACGTGCTAATTATAAACATAGATAACTACATCATAAAAATGAAACCATAACGTAAGTGATTAAAAAAAAACTTGAAAAAAAAGCAGAAGAGTTAATATTAACTACTTGCTCAAACACAACTTCACCATTTACAAAGTACGACTTTGGCCTCCGTAACACGAACTTTGTTTTGATTCCATTAATAATTTTACTCATGTGTAATGAACATTTGGAATGATTTTCATTTTAACAAATCTTGTTCTTTCTATCCAGGTGGTACTGACCCACCCAGCCACCCCTACACGTAAAGTGGTACTGACCCACCCGCCCACCCATACACTTACAGTGGTACTACTTACATTACTTACTACCCATACACTTACAGTGTAACCCACCCACCCGCCCATACATGTAAAGTGGTGTTAACCCACCCACCCGCCCATACACGTACAGTGGTGTTGACCCACCCACCCGCCCATACATGTACAGTGGTGTTCACCCACCCGCCCACCCATACACGTAAGGTGGTGATGACCCACCCGCCCACCCATACACGTACGGTGGTATTGACCCACCCACCCACCCATACACGTACAGTGGTATTGAAACTCATTCATCGGTCATGGTCAAGACAACGTTGGTAAAATGACATACAGTGGTAATGGCCCTCCCACCCACATATACGTGGATAAAAGTAACGGCCCTCCCACCCACCCATACACATACAGTGGTAATGGCCCTCCCACCCACCCATACGTAGATAACAGTACGCTGATACGTAGATAATCAGTGCTTTTACTAATAATAATGTTATGTAACAGGTTTGTTATGTACAAATAAGGAGATACATGTTAAACTAATGTTAATATATAAAACTAAACGACCATACGAGTTAATACAATACACACACACACACACACACACACACACACACACACACACACACACACACACACACACACACACACACACACACACACACACACACACACACACACACACACACACACACACACACACACACACACACACACACACACACACACACACACACACACACACACACACACACACACACACACACACACACACACACACACACACACACACACACACACACACACACACACACACACACACACACCCACCCACCCATACACGTACAGTGGTATTAACCCACCCGCCCACCCATACACGTACAGTGGTATTGACCCACCCACCCACCCATACACGTCAGTGGTATTGACCCACCCACCTACCCATACACGTACAGTGGTATTGACTGGGTAGGTCATCATCATTGGCTACTTTCCAATGATGCGTGCGCGCAGATACAAAGGAAAGGTAAAAATACTGTTCCTTTTAAAACTTCGTATTATTGAATATGATCTTCTTGTTTTCGTTACCATGTAAAATAACATGGTGATTCAAGTTACCATGTAAAATAACATGGTTATTCAAGTTAACATGTAAAATAACATTGTGTATTGACCCACCAGCCCACCCGTACACTTACAGTGGTATTGACCTACCCGCCCACCTGTACACGTACAGTTATATTAACCCACCCGCCCACCCGTACACGTACAATGTTATTGACCCACCCGCCCACCCGTACACGTACAGTGGTATTGACCCACCCGCCCACCCATACACGTACAGTGGTAATGACCCACCCGCCCACCCATACACGTACAGTGGTAATATATATTTAAGGTATATTACCACTGTACGTATATAATATAAATATATTATATACTTAAATATATTTGATATAGTAGTATGTTACAATAACCAAAATTATTTATGGATGTTAGTTGTTAGGAAAAATTGTACAAAACAGTAGAGCAAATCCTTTTAATTGTATACAATGTACAATATGGTGTGCCATTGTATTTGTATGGGTGGGTGGGTCAATACCATTGTACTTGTATGGGTGGGAAGTGGGTCAATACCATTGTACATGATACCAACTAGTGGGTGGGTGGGTTAGAATTAATACACGTACAATGGCCCTGACCCACCCGACCGCCCATACACGTACAGTGGCATTGACCCGCACGTCCACCCATACAGTACAGTAGTATTGACCCACCCGCCCACCCATACACATACAGTGGTATTGACCCACCCGCCCACCCATACAAGTACAATGGTATTGACCCACCCACCCATATGTTTTGATCCCTGTTCATTGCCACCTTATGATATAATTAATCTGTACCCGCCCACTCATACACGTACAGTAGTATTGACCCACTTGCCCGCCCATTCCGAACAGTGGTATTGACCCATCCGCCCACCCATACACGTACAGTGGCATTTGTGGACCCATACACGTACAGTGGTAATGACCCACACGCCCACCCATACATGTACAGTGGTAATGACCCACCCGCCTACCCATACACGTACAGTGGTAATGACCCACCCGCCCACCCATACACGTACAGTGGTAATGACCCACCCGCCCACCCATACACGTACAGTGGTATTGACCCACCCACCCACCCATACACGTACAGTAGTATTGACCCTCCCGCCCACCCACCCATACACGTACAGTGGTATTGACCCACCCACCCACCCATACACGTACAGTGGTATTGTACGTGTATGGGTAATACACGTACAATACCACGTACGTAATAAAGTGTGTGTGTGTGTGTGTGTGTGTGTGTGTGTGTGTGTGTGTGTGTGTGTGTGTGTGTGTGTGTGTGTGTGTGTGTGTGTGTGTGTGTGTGTGTGTGTGTGTGTGTGTGTGTGTGTGTGTGTGTGTGTGTGTGTGTGTGTGTGTGTGTGTGTGTGTGTGTGTGTGTGTGTGTGTGTGTGTGTGTGTGTGTGTGTGTGTGTGTGTGTGTGTGTGTGTGTGTTACAATAAAATTAATAGGTTAGGAACCATTTAAGCAATTTACTAAAAATTTTTGAAACTTCTTTAAATTATCATTACTAAGCAAATAACCGTTGAGTTATATTTAGCCGTTGTAAGTCACTTGTGCCTACAGTAGTACAGTATTACAGTAGTACAAATATTACTGTACGTGTATAGGTGGGTGAGTGGGTCAATATCACTGTACGTGTATGGGTGGGGGGGTGGGTCAATATTACTGTACGTGTATGGGTGGGTGGGTGGGTCAATACCACTGTACGTGTATGGGTGGGCGGGTGGGTCAATATCACTGTACGTGTATGGGCGGGCGGGTGGGTCAATATCACTGTACGTGTATGGGTGGGCGGGTGCGTCAATATTACTGTACGCGTATGGGTGGGCGGGTGGGTCAATATCACTGTACGTGTATAGGTGGGTGGGTGGGTGGGACCGAACCACTCAAAATCATTATATCCGTATCATAAAAAAAAAAAAAAAAAAAAAACCGAGATAGCTCTTTCCCTTTTTATTCAGAATTAAAAATACTACCAGTACACAACATCTATACGTATATAAAGTGTTAACACTATTTAATATCAGAAGTGGAAATCAAGGGACCAATAACCTTTTTTATAAAACCAGAAACTTTGTAACTAAAACTTTTAGAATCAGTAAAGTAGTTTTTAGACAAGCGTATTTATACAATGGACCTAAATATTTTAATCAATCACTTATTCACGTAACAAACTGTATCAATATAATATATTTTCGTTCTGCATTGCAATCGTGGATCCTTCTGGAAGTCAAGACAAAATTGACTTTTTAAATTCAGTAATATCCTAACAAACAGTTTTAATCTTTTAAACCAATAGCAATATTCTTGCCTACGTATATTTTCTTATTTTTTACATTGTTTATATACTTATTAAAGTTATATTAATATAAGTCTAATGTTTATAATTTTGTATAAATTATGGTATATACTAACACAGTATAAATATAAGTTAATTTTAATTCAAGAGCAGCAACTGTTGCAGAGAGCTCACAAGTTGTTTAAGTGAATCTGGACACTTTTTCTTTCATTTTTTAACAGTTTGACTCATGTTAGCCATATACTGGTAGCCGGCCAGCAATATTTTCCAAGTTTTTGTCATATTTGTTTTTAAAATGTCATGTTATTGATGGAAAAAATAATTATTCATACGAGGGAGTTTAAAATCAATTTAAAATGTGCAATTTGCAATAATTGCACTAATTTACATAGCTAACAAAGTGCATGTAATTTGAAAAAATACTAATAATTAAAAAAATAACTATTATGAAATGTCCTTTCAACAGTATTCATTTATATGTCGAATATCCTTCATATTGATATTCCAACGCATTCCCTTAGTCATAAGTTTGCATAAAATGTAACTAATCTCTGAGAATTCTTAAACTAATTATAATTTATAATAATTACGTCATAGTAGTACTGTACAACACTGACAGTGGTAGTTTTCTTTGTATTTTTCATCCCCATACCCTGCCAATGTATCAACATGCAAATATCGTTCCCGATTGCGTCGCTCTCTATCTTATAACAATGCAAATTTAGTTATTGTAGTGTTTGAGTTTGTACCGGAAAGGGAACCAACCTAGGGTAGTCTTTCATTTTAATGTCTTACTATACACATGTTCTAAGAAATATAATATATATAGACCGGTATTCAAGGTTGATATGTAAATGGATAGGCCTTGTGGACGGGGAAGGTAGGTAGACCACATTCGAAACTGGTGGCCCAATCTGACTACGTTTAGTTCCATGGATGCCTTGTGGATATTTTTTCTTATTCTTAAGTAGAGTTTTATCCAAAACTAGTTGTTTTGTATTATATTTCAAAATATCATATACTTTTTTTAGTTCAAACAAGCATTGTTTTGGTTACTTAATTTTTTTCAAAGCAACTAGGTTATTATTTTGCGGAATACGATTAAAATTTAGGCTAATAAATAAAGTAGATAATAAATAAAATAACAAATAAAAAAATTTATAAAATAATAATACAATATATAACATGGAGTAATATATAATGGAAAAAACTTTTTAATTATTTTGATTCATAAAATCCTACTGATATTCCATTGCATTAAAATAATATTTTTCTGTTATTTTTATAGTTTTCCCGACTAAAAAGTTCCTGTTATTATCAAATTGTAATTCTAAATTTTTAGTTTATATGATCAGCTGATCTCTTATAAACTTTGACTTCCATGTTTTTGAAATGGTAGTTCAGCCATGGAGATTGAGATATTGACTAGAAAAAAATTAAGGTACTTTTCACGCAATTTAGTACATTATATCTCAGTACATTTAAGAAAAAGTACATTGTTACCTTAATTTATGTTTGTTTATTTTCATAATACACTTAATAATAAGTATGGAAATTTATAAAACATAGTTTTTATTTCGTATTATTTGTATTATAGTTCTCTCAAATTTGACTGATCAGTCAAACACGTGTATTAATTACATTTTCTTTAAATTGAATATTTATAGTTTGAATTATTTGAATTTTTCACACACTAAAATTTTATGTAGAATTGTAATACTATCATTTTACACAGTAAAATTAATTTACAGAACGTATATGTACCATATGACTCAATTTTATCAATATTTAGTTTATTAATTTCATAATTCAACAATATATTAACTACAAGGACTAAGCCTGCAGAGGTTAGATTGCAGCTTAGTTAATTTGTTATATTGTATAGATTGATAACGATATGCAAACAATAGCATGGTGAATAAAAGGCTATGGAATATATAAATACGACTTTAAAACTTTTTAATTTCATCTATTTTTAGTATTTTTTGATATATGTGTGTTATTATAATAGTTAGTATATCATTGTGTAGTATAAACAGATATTAAACTAAGAAGTCTTATAAGTGAAAATAGTATGTCATATTTTAATTATAAATGTCGTAATAATTTAAAATGAATAATACGTTTTTACATTTTGTCACGAATGTCCTTTTATTTTGATTAAAATATTAATTTATCACCGGTATATTTGTTTTTAAATCTACGTGGAATATTATTTATTTACCACTATTAATGTTTTATCACGCCCAGATTACTGTGTACAAAATAAATGTGAGGAAGAAAAATTACGTAAGCATATTTTTACAATTCAACGTGTCAGATGTACGTAGCTGAAGAACCATCGAGCTATCTTTAGTGGTTCTTAGAAATTCAATGTATTTTTTTGAAAATAACATTAAAAGTTAACTTGCAGAACCTGTTCTTTTTACACTGGTGAAAATTTGACATGAATTGGCAGCTCTAAAAGCAAATGAGTTCAATAGAAATATTTAAATTTAAACCAGAAATATGTATATAAACTTATATTCAACATAAACAGGCGTACGTCAACATTTTATCAAAGTATCAAAAGTAATGACAAACACGACTTAACTAATTAACAATGTAAATGAAATATTAAATGTATTAACAAAACTTTAGTATAAACATTTTTAGCAGCAAGAACACTACACAAAAACACATGTTAGCATTTATTTTTTATAAATTTTTACGTAAAATCAATTATTTATGTAACTAATAAGATTAGATCTGAATAAATTTATTTAAGATGTAGTAGCATTTCAGTATAATATTTTAGTTAATAATGATGTAAGCAAACCAATGAAATTATAAACTTAACAAGTAAAATACAATAAAAGTAAAATACGGCACTATTCAATATCAATATTTAAATTTAGAACATAAATAGAATTTTATCAATTAATACATGAAAATGAATAATTTATTTAACTAATATGATTGGATCTGAATAGTCTCCTTTAAGATGTAGTAAAAATTTAGTGTAATAATTTAATTGGTATTGATATTAGGAAACTAATGAAGCGGTACACGTAACAAGTTCAACACAATAAAAGTCAAATACGGCACTGCTCAATAGCTCGGTTATCTCAGACGCGCCCATGACAGGAAGAACCGGGAAGACGTACCCTCTTCCTGCCAGGAGCGATGCATTATTATGCAAATATCACTTCCGATTGCGAAAAACACTCTCCATACAATAACGAATGCAAGTTCAATTTTGATATTTTCAATGTGACGGTGAAACAAACACTCGATAAATGTGATCTGAGACATTATTTGTGCTTTTATGCTTTATCAATCTCTTCAGTGATTATTTATAGGGTTAATTGATTTTTCAAGATATATTTGATCAATAACTATACCATAAATTAAATAAAACAAACACTACTATAAAAACAGAAAAATTACCTTTATTTGTATGTCAGCGTGAATCGAACATTTTACTGAGTTTACTAAAATCTGCAAAAAATATAAAAGCTATTACCTTTTTTCTCTCACGATGTTATAATAATACGGTAGTACAGTATGTAATTGAATATTTTAAAAATCTCTATCGTTAAATGAAAACGATATTTTAAAGTACGTATTACATTTGTAATTTAACTTTCTGAAAGAAATCAAACGTCTCCTTTATCTCTTTTTTTATGAAAATATTATGGTTTGGTTTCCCAAAAGCGAAATCAAATTATGAGTATGCTGGTTATATTCGAACAATTCATTACACTAGATCAATAATATCCATCAACATCAATATAACTAAAAACGCTAGTATAAATATTTACGTGCATGAATGGGTTTTTTGAAATTATAAAAATTGACTCAATAATGAACTGAGGTCAAGCAGAGGTTAAATTATATATTCTTGCATGTATATATAAAGAACGTTAAAACAAAATTATATATTCTTACATTCTTACATATGAGATGCCGACACAACGTTGTTGGTATTTTAAGGCGAATATGAATGATTATATGAGTGTAGGATGAGAGTAGTCTGGTTACTAACTGAGTTCAACTGTTCTTAAGAAAGGGCAATTTATTAATAGCCCAACAGCCAGGGCAACTAAGGGACCTACAGCTTTACGTGGAATTCGAACCACGTAGTGCTGATCTGATTTTCAGCTAATTGACAATCCTGATACTCAGTTATCTCCCCCACACAACATCCGCATAATGATTACCACCCAACATGTACACCCCAGACTTCTCTAGTAGTGTCCACGCCGATAGCAAATATTGAGCGGACGCCATGTCGGTCTTAAGAGGAACGAGCATCCAACTTTCCGCCTAGAATCTCCCAAAAACTTTGTCCCCGAGTAGCTGGGTCACAGCACTGCGCCACCAGTGCCTACTTAATACATTAACATACATACTTATGTTCATTGTTAATACCAAAATATCTTTCAACAATAGTAAACATACCCATCTCTTCAATCCAAAGCTGAATTTTCTGCATTCCTATTTAATTGGACGAGCACTCCTCTAGCTACGACTGTCTTAAACGGTTTCCCACAAGTGTGGTAGGGTAAGTGGAAGTCTTCACAGCTTGAAGAAGATCTCCATCACACCATAATCCATAAAATAATGAAATTTAGTAATTGATATGGTATTGACTATATTTAAACATGTTTTAGGCTTCAGAATCGAATCTTGAACGAGTTTATTTTTAACACTATCCACCCAAAATATTCTTTTAAAAAGTGTACACTGAATAATATTTGTGTTTTACGAAAAATTTCTCAAAAATTATAATTAACTAGAATATAGCATAAACTAACTGCTTTCTGCAATTAATTTTAATTTTAGAGGACAATAATTTTAATTTAGTGTAATATGTACGATAAATATTTTCTTATACTATAAAAATAGAACACTTCTTTCTTAAACATTTATTAGAATGGCATTTATTAGAATTTTTAATAGCTCAGTTACCTAAGCCTTTTTAATGTTGAAAAATAAGGAGCAGTAAACTTGAAGAACAAAGGTCTGTGGCATTTAACGTGGACCAACGTAAGAGCCCCTGAGTTATTCTTCCACCTTGATTTCCCTCAGCTGCCCTCAGCACTGTTCAGCCTAATGGCCACATTGTACTGTGATGGTGGTGTCAAGCTATTGATGGCACAGTCTGTGGTAAGTAAATAACTTGAAGAACAAAGGGCTGTGGCATTTAACGTGGACCAACGTAAGAACCCCTGAGCTATTCTTCCACCATGATTTCCCTCAGCTGCCCTCAGCACTGTTCAGCCTAATGGCCACATTGTACTGTGATGGTGGTGTCAAGCTATTGATGGCACAGTCTGTGGTAAGTAAATAACTTGAAGAACAAAGGGCTGTGGCATTTAACGTGGACCAACGTAAGGGCCCCTGAGCTATTCTTCCACCTTGATTTCCCTCAGCTGCCATCAGCACTGTTCAGCCTAATGGCCACATTGTACTGTGATGGTGGTGTCAAGCTATTGAGGGCACAGTCTGTGGTAAGTAAATAACTTGAAGAACAAAGGGCTGTGGCATTTAACGTGGACCAACGTAAGAGCCCCTGAGCTATTCTTCCACCTTGATTTCCCTCAGCTGCCCTCAGCACTGTTCAGCCTAATGGCCACATTGTACTGTGATGGTGGTGTCAAGCTATTGAGGGCACAGTCTGTGGTAAGTAAATAACTTGAAGAACAAAGGGCTGTGGCATTTAATGTGGACCAACGTAAGGGCCCCTGAGCTATTCTTCCACCTTGATTTCCCTCAGCTGCCATCAGCACCGTTCAGCTTAATGGCCACATTGTACTGTGATGGCATTGTCCAGCTATTGTAGGCATAATCCGTTGTAAATCACTAACTTTATCGAAAAGACAAGATGTAATGTGTTTGTTTTTTCGTCAGAGGTTCTTATTGTCCAATGAACACTTTCCAAACGAAGACGTTTTACGTATTTGGATTTTATTCCCTATTGGAGGAGCGAATTCCTGTAGAACAAACAGATAGGTCACGTTAAAAACATAGTAAAAATAAGTTTATGTAATAAATTTTACATCAAACTTAATGAAAACTATTTATTTACATTTACATTTAACAAAATATTTTCTCTTTAAGGCCTAAACATAGTTCTATACACATTAAAGTTCACTGCCTTACACCTTAGATAAAAATATTGAAATTTAGGATCTGTGTTTAATATATTATCTCAAATTCTAAGTGTGTTGTTTTTATTATCTGTAGAATCTTTATGTTACATGTTTATGAAATTTACAATTAACTAACGATTTAATCTTCCTATTTGACCCAAATAAAGAAGGAATTTACTCGTATAATTAAATGTAACTTTTCATCTATTAATAGTCATGCGAAATGAATCACATTTGTAACAGCAGTGACAAGAGGAGTGTCAGATGTATATTTACTTTGGAACTGTCACAGCTGGGAGTGACGGATGTCACTGAGCGATTGTGACTAGAGATAAGGCATGTTGCAGACTGAACACTCCTGGAAACTTCACAACCGTACGACATAGAGTAACAGTTAGCAATGAGTGACTCTGTGTTACATACACAATTTTACATCAGGGTTTTTCATCATATTTTAGTAAATCTCATATCACGAACGTAAAGTTTATTAAATATTTCCATAAATGGGCTTTGAATTGTGATTATTTCTATAGAAATTATATTATAAAAATATCTGCTGGAGTAATAAATTTTTATAATATGATTCCATTTTACCTAGATATAATATATAACTCCACATATACTTGATGTCCGGGAAACTCCATAACCTCACAACTGAGAGTAAGAGTTATTAATAATTGACTGTGTGTTACATAACATTTTTACATTGGTTATATTTATATTTTAGTAATTCTTTCTGTACGTCACCGTGAACTTTCATGGTATTTTCCACTAGTGAGCTTTGAATTGTGATTGTTTCTATAGATATGTTATTATAAAAATTTGTGTTTGAAATATCGATTTACATATACTTATTGTTTAAATAACTAAAAAATATAAGAAAAGTCAGTATCTCCTTAGAACTACACATAGAACTACACATGTGTTAAAGGCACAATTGTAAAGCAACATTTTATCTGCAAACTATTATTTGTTACATTTTAAATATAAATATAAATGTCTGAGAGGGCATCCAGCAGACTGTTTCAAATATTTTAAAATATGTACACGTTTATATTCTATATATAAAAATAAGTATTTCCATTGTCAAGTTTAACATATATTTAAGAATTTTTCACATTTGAAGGTAAAATAATATATATACCTACGTCAAATATCAGAAAGTAAATATTCACGCACAGTTAAACAAACCAAAATTATTTACATTTGTTTCAAAATATTCTTATTCCTTTTGAAGCAAGTAAGCAACAAACATGTTACTGACGTACAAAATGTTACTTGATGTTGTGATTGTCGTTGTTTAAACTCTGAGTCATTGTAATTTATCACAACCTGATTGCGTACAGACAGAAACAAACAGCAGCCATTTGGCACCGAGACTGGCTGAAGTGTCAATAAGCTAACGATGAGACAGTTTTTATTCTTTTATTTAAAAAGTATATTAAACGCCTACATTACACTGTTCATTATATTTTGGAATAAATTGATAAGATAGAGTAACAGTAAGGGCTCGTATTTCAAGAAAGGAAAAAATGTAAAACATTCCTTACAAAAGAATAAAATAATAGTATTGTAAATATAGTCTTCATATGTATAATTGACAACATAAAGAACTATTTTTTGACCTTATTCCGTATTTTTTTGTTTCATTTAAGTTGTAGCAATTGGAATACATATCTAAAAATTAAATTTGACAACTTTAATGAGATACATTATTATGAAAATTTACATAATTTGACATACAATATTTGTACAATCTTTGTTATAATCTATAAATATGTATTATGATAATCCCTGTACATGTTTTTCTGTCCCGTAAAAAGCTGCATTTTTGTTTTCATAAAGGGTTTAAATATTTTCCGTATATTTTAACAAAAGTATTTGAAATAAAAAAAAGTATTTTTCATTATAGTAATTTTATAAGCAACAATTAAAATAATTGTATAGAAATCTGCTTATATTTCAATGGGGGGAGGGAGGGGTGACTATTTTATTCTGCTACATATATTGGATCTTTTCCGTTATACGTATACCACTATTTAAATATATTGAATAATACATTTTAACCATTGTTTGGTATAAATAACGGAACACGGTATTCAATTTATTGATTTAAAACATGTTTTCCTCATTTTCAACCTTTAGAATCCCAATACATCGAGGCCGCCCATATACATCGCGCCGCGGCAGTTATGGTTAGGTTAGGTTATTATATTGTAGAATGAACCTGCAATTTGTAAAAACATTCTACAATAGGCTATGCTAACCTAACCTAACCATAACTGCCGCGGCGCGATGTATATGGAAATATTTTGGGATTGCTGACACATAACGGAAAAGATCCGACATTAAATAGTGGTATACATATAACGGAAAAGATCCCATATATTTTATGTTTATTGAAAATCAATAAATATGTGGCCTTATTTATTTATTTCCAACGGGCATAGTCAATTTTACATGGCACATTTATATGGCTAAACTATTACACTGTTACTCTATGGTACTAACCAACTATTATACAACTACAATATTATAAATGTAAATTAATTTAATTTGTTTCCAGAAGTACAGTAAAAACAGAAAGGAGAAAAGCTTTGAAGGTATTATCAATCAAGAATTTGCTTAATAAAGAAATTACTAATGCAAGATAATAATAAATATGTTACAAATGACAATATCAAGCAATATAAAGAGCATGACAAACGACAATGGCAGACAATCCATAAATACAAGGCAAATTAAAAATATGAATGAATATTACAACAAATAACAGTTTAATAACTATATAAACTAGACAACAATATCAAAACAGATAATAGAGTTAGGCAAAACGTAGCAGCCAGGTAGTAGCAAGTACAACGACATAAAAATACAAAAGCAACGATAATTAATTATAAACTTGAGTGTGGCTCTTTTAAGGCACTACCAAGCACAGACGACTTTGTAGATAAGGGCACTATAAAAAAAAAAAAAAAAAACAGGAGGACACATATCACAGTAAAGGAACTTAAATCACAAATTTGACCGTGTGACCCTTTTTAGGCACCACCAAGCACAGATGAGGACTTTGTAGATAAGGGCACTATAACACAAAAACATAGAAGGACACATATCACAGTAAAGGAACTTAAATGACAAATTTGACTATGTAGTCTTTTAAAGGCACCACCAAGCACAAATGTGGCATTTCATAAAGACAAGACCACGTTCACAAACTTGACTGTGTGACCCTAGTAATTTCTTTTTGTACTATTATTTCATATATATTTACATTGATTTAACAACTCCCAATTGGTACTATACTCCTTCTCCACACACAACTTCACTGTGCCGTTCCACCCACTTGCCACATTAAGGCAGTAAACAAGGATAAAAATTGTAAAACACAATGTTTCAAGGCCTTACATGTACATCCTTGAAATTTTTGGATTCATTATGAAATTTAATTTAGCTATAATTGACTAGGTAGAAATTATTATAATAGGTAGAAATTAAGACCATCTTAAGCTGGCTATATACAATTTCTGGAAATATCAACAAATCTAAACCATTAGTGTAATTATTAACGATGCTTTGACGTCTAAATAGATAGTGAAAGACACGTTTAGAGGGCGCCAGAAACAGCTTCCACCTTCTGAAAGGGAGAGAAATTCTGGGATTATCAGATCAATGTCATTGATCGATAACCTGTGGCCATACAGATGTCTGTGAAAGAACGACAGGTCATCCACTGTATGTTAGGCTGAGAGTCATATTGTGAAGTATCATCGAATGTACAAGCTCTAGTCCATCAAATCTATAAACCTAAAGATCATCCATCATTATCATCTTCATTTTTTGTTCGATGGAGCTCTTGGAATAGCCCCGATTACTCGTTTAAATAACAAAGGTGTATTCAAGACGACTCATGACTAGTGATCTAAAATGAGTCATGGAGTATCCTCTATCAATAAAGAACATAACAATCTTTCTGCAAAGATCACAATCAGGTACTTTACTATTCAGCCATATAGAAATATTTCATTTCGTTGTGTTGAAATAACCTTTATTTTCCAGAGAAAACATTATATTTTTAGACTATCTGGAAGTAAATAATAAATCATAAAAGTAAAAACTGACAATAAAAACTCACTGACTGCTGATAAACAAATGAATTACTAATGGTTTTGAACAATGTGCGTTGTTTATTCACCTCAATGGGAATAGGCAAAGAGATTGACTCTGAAAGGAAAACAGAGTGAAATCCATTAAACACAAACTGAGGGATTAGCATTTATATTGAGACTGTTGGGTGCGCCCTTGTTTTAATACTTAAAGCAGGAAATCAATATCTCGACTTAATTTGGATAAAATAAAATAATTTCTCTTTTTACAAAATCTTCTTAAAAATATATTAATTAGTTTGTGTTTTTAATGATTTTACAACGAACAGTACTATTAACTCTTTACAATTAATTTACGCCATTTTAAAACTAGGTCTATGAAAATCCTATAATCCTCATATAAAAAAATCCATTGAATAGGAAAGTGAACTATTGAATTTCAATTGGGCGAGCCGGTGGCCGACTGGTATATTAAGGTGCCAGGACTTTGAGCTTGGGTTAGCGCTGATTGGAATCCGGCCTAGACTGGAAGATTTGTCATTAAAGACAGAATAACAGTTTCAGTAATATAAGGTGAGTATGATTAAAAGCGAGACTGGTCTCTAATATTCTAAAAAAATATATATATTTTGATTTGACATTATTTATACAAAATACTTGTACACGCCCTTCTTGAAATCAGTTGACCATAACACAAGCCATAGTAAATAATAATACTTTTAAAATTACGACATTCCCTAAGTCTTTATTGTTTTTATCATAAACTTACCCTTATTAGAAATTCAGTAAAATATCATCTTTAATGTGTTCATTCTATCTTTAATCCTAGAAAAATATAGTATTATCTAAAATACAGGCAAACACATTAACAAGACTTTGTTACATATTGATATTAATGTAAAATATACAAATTAATCATGTATCATCCTGTCGAAATGATACAATATTGTTTCAAATGGAATAATTTTCTAAGGTACTAACGAATTACATGACTCACAAAGTTCTAACACAGCAAAGCTTCGGAAGTGCTCCAAAGCTGGAAGCTGGTTGTAGGAGTTTCTCTTATTTTGTTCCCATGCTGTACAATGACCTGCCCGGTAACCTTAAATTATTGCAGCGTCATAGCTTTAAGAAAAGCTCATATTTATTGTGATCAACGAATTAAAATACTAGAACTTGTGATGACCTAAATGTTTATTTAAAAATACTCTAATGATTATAATCGTATATTTAATTTTAAGTTTCTTTTGTGAAACAGACATGTATCTGAAAAACGCTTGCCATAAAATGCATTTTTATAAAAATTTTTATTTATAAATGAACGATTCTACATTTGTTAAACAAGCTGTGTTGTATTATAATTTATAAATAATTTATATATTAATTTGTAATGCATTAGTTGATAGATAAATAATACTTAAAATTATTTAACTAAGATAGCATACAATTATATTGAAGGAATTATGTAGCTACGAGTTATGTTTTAAGAAAAAAATTAGATTTCTTGTTTTCAATACTTACTTCTTACAAAATTATAAAAAAATTGTTTGCTTAAAAATTTATAATTATAAAAATTTACTATATTAGGCTGAATCATGTTAGGCACCAGTGTTAGGAAAAGTTATTTCCATTACATCCAACATAAGTTTTCTCGATCACTGTACAATAAATGGAGTCATTATTTAGTTGTTTTCAATGAATTATTTATCTAAAAATTAGAATTTAGTGTTTTTCATCACACAAGTTTAAAGGTATGTGGACAGTCAAAATGTTTAATTAAACCTCTGTAAACAATTATTCTATTACCTTACATACGCATGGGGAACGTTTTTGCTGCTCCAAATGAAACTGTATTTACATTGTACAAAAGCCCAACACAGAAAGGGTGTGGTGGCTTCACCATGAATTACGACAGCGGCGTGCTGAAATCCTATATTTATGCCAACCCCAACCTCGTTTTAATTGTTGGAGGTAAAACATGCAAATATATAACTCCATTTTAATTACTTATTAGGAATATATTGTTTCTGCTTTCTGAATAAATTGTAGAAAATTAATTTTCTTAATATTCTAGTATCATGTTGTGAATATTCAATAGTTGAATCTGCATAGATATTGAAATAGATTAGTCGATGTTTTACGGACGTTTTGCCATGTAAAATCATAAATCTTGTCGAAAGTGGAACTACCAAAATATTAGCCATAATTTAACCCGTACAGAATAGCTTGCTTTCTAATACATTTAAAACATATTAAGGGAGTCCCAAAAGTAAAGTTTTCAAACTTCCGGAAATGGTTATATAGATCAAAATAAAGAGAAAATCAAGAATATTCTTTTACAAAAACGCTTTGTTTGCCTGATATTCGCCAATTTGTTTTTTTTCACAAAATACATTTCATCTCCGAGTTGGCTAAACCGATTTTTATGAAACTCACTATGCATGTTATAGTAATACAGAACTATTCAAGAAAAAAAGTAATGTTAATTAAATTAAAAATTTCAAAATGTTGTCAATTTTTAATTTTTAAAAGAAAATTTTAGGTAAACGGTAAAAAAATACTAAAACCATAACTTTTAAGATATTTTAATACCATTCTGTCTGTATGAAAATAGTTAGAATAACAAAAATAACCGAGACACATTAATACTTGTGTTGAGAAGCAGCAAAAAAGCCTTTTTGCTGCATCACAATGCAATTGTCAATGTGTCTCGGTTGATTTTTGTTCGATTCTAACTTTTTTGATACTTACAGATCGGTAATAAAATTATCTAAAGAACCGTGTACAAAGTATTTTGTTTTGTGTATTTTGCCGTTTTCGCTTAATTTCCAATTAAAAATAAAAAATTAATTTTAACTCGGATAAAGTTGATTTTTAAAAATTTTTTAGAATAGGTCTTTATTATTGTAACATCATAGTGAGTGAGTTTCATAAAGACCGGTTGTACAAACTTGAAGTTAAACATTATTAAAAAAAAAAAAAAAAAAAAAAAAAAAAAAAAAAAAAAAAAAAAAAAAAGCGTATTTGTGGTAAACGAAGCGTTTTAGGGAAAACAATTATTCTTGATTTTCTCGTTATTTTGACCTATATAACCATGCCCCGAAGTGTTGCACTTTACTTTCGAAATACCCTGTATATATTTTGTATTTATTTATCTCACATTCCTGATTAAATTACAATAACAACAATCGACAGATTTAACGTTTTATAAAGTGAGGAGGTATGCATTGATTATTTTCAGTTCTGTAAAGTACTATTACTAAATTTATCGTTGTATATAATGTTAAACCTACAACATAGTAGAATTGATCTTATAAAGAAAATTTTCTAAAAATGAAGTTGTAATTTTAAAAACTATCCGAATAACATAAGCAAACTTATAAACTTGTTCTTTATGGTTGCATTCATCTTTCATAATAGTGTATTTGAATTGTTGAATCAATAATTCATTTCGGGAGTGGAATGTTTAATTTCATTAGTTGACTTTGGCCATGTTTTATAGTCTATTGTATGTTTTCTCTCGAAAATAAAAATACAAAGAAATACATAGTTTTATTTACTCTTGGGACTAATAATTGTTTTTACATTGGTAACTTTACATTTTACTTTGCATATTTATAAATTTTTTCAATAATTTAGGTATCTATTTCTAAACCATTGGAAAATCGAAGTAAGTAAGATATATTGGTTTGAATATACAATTCTTATTCAAATGTATAGATTATATATCTTCCAATAATTGAAACCATGTAAGATATTGTTAAAAATAAATTAGATTGTTTATACACAAGGAAAAATTGGTTATAAGTTTTAATTTAATTACTTTCAATAATAAAATTGTCCTTTCTCATTGTGTAGTAATCATTAAGTTTGAAACCAATTAATTATTTTCTCTTTTATTTGTAAAAAATACTGTAATTTAATATGTTTACAGTGTAAATTATTTATTGATGCCACTAAGTTGTTTATTTGAACCTATTATCAAAGTATAACAAATAAAGTATAAAACTAATTATAAAATAAATTTCATAAATTTATCATAAAAATCATACAGGAATCAATTTCAGTCTGGTAGTAGTATATCAAGGATGCAATGACAAATAATATATTCTTATATGCATTTCTAGTCATACATTATGTTTGTAATCAAAGGAATAAAAATTTATACAAAAAAACGAAAATATAATTTATTTAGGTAATATTTAGAGCGATTATATTAATTATCTAAAACATGAAATATCTGGTGATTAAATAATTAATAGTAGTTAACGATGTATGAAGTCAATATGGTGACATTTTGTCCTTGATTAGTTATCTACATTCTTCGTCATTGGGTATGTACTAACGAGGTTTTAAATGGAGCAATTAGTAAGTAAACACGTTTTGTGTCCAATAGACAATTTACCAATAGCTGATGAATGCAAATAACGTATAATTAGTAGAATATTACTTACAGATTTACATAAGGTAATCACGTAATATACAAGGGGTATTTTTAATTAATTATTTATAACCCTCAAAAATAATGTGTAAAATTCACAATGGATTATGTATACTTTAAAAATACGAAAGAATTATATATATTTTTATTTAACTTTATCTCTTCAAAATACACACCAAAAGAAATTAATTAGAAATTTCATTGTAATATTTAAAAATTAATAGTTAGTATTTTAAATGGTGGTTTATTAAATTGCAATCTACACTAACCGAACGTTTAAATTTAAAATGAACTCTACATTTTGCTATCAGTACAGTCAGCACGGTGCTGTAGCCCAGCAAGTTGCTTGGGGAGAAAGAGCTGTAGAGATTGTACGTAATAAGTTCTACCGTCGGTCTTCTTAGTACCAATAAGACGGACGTTCAATGGTTGCTATTAACGTGCACACTTCTAGAGAAATCTGAGTGACGTTCAGGGTTCGCATGTTGCCCTAGGGAAGGGGACTGTGTACCAGGCTTGTCAATTACCTTAAAATAGGACCAACATACGTGAACACTACTAAAGTGACGTTCAGGGTTCGCATGTTGCCCTAGGGAAGGGGACTGTGTACCAGGCTTGTCATTACCTTAAAATAGGACCAACATACGTGAACACTACTAAAGAAATCTGAGTGACGGTCAGGGTTCGCATGTTGCCCTAGGGAAGGGGACTGTGTACCAGGCTTGTCAATTACCTTAAAATAGGACCAACATACGTGAACACTACTAAAGAAATCTGAGTGACGTTCAGGGTTCGCATGTTGCCCTAGGGAAGGGGACTGTGTACCAGGCTTGTCAATTACCTTAAAATAGGACCAACATACGTGAACACTATTAGAGAAATCTGAGTGACGTTCAGGGTTCGCATGTTGCCCTAGGGAAGTACTCTGTGTACCAGGCTTGTCAATTACCTTAAAATTGGACCAACATACGAGAACACTACTAAAGAAATCTGAGTGACGTTCAGGGTTCGCATGTTTCCCTAGGGAAGGGGACTGTGTACCAGGCTTGTCAATTACCTTAAAATAGGACCAACATACGTGAACACTATTAGAGAAATCTGAGTGACATTCAAGGTTCGCATGTTGCACTAGGGAAGGGGACTGTGTACCAGGCTTGTCAATTACCTTAAAATAGGACCAACATACGTGAACACTATTAGAGAAATCTGAGTGACGTTCAAGGTTCACATGTTGCACTAGGGAAGGGGACTGTGTATCAGGCTTGTTAATTACCTTAAAATCAGACCAATACTACGTGGTTCGTATTCCAGGCAATGTTGTAGTCTCCTTGGTCCCCTTGTCTGTTTGAGCTTTTATAAATGGCACATTCTAAGGAACAGTAGAATGTTCCAATGACTAAACTAGTCCACGTTCACTAATCATACTTATTCAACCTTACATTTAAAGATATCCTTATGATCAGCGCCTTAGTAATGAACTCATTATGTCAAAGAATCAAGAATCAAGAATCAAGAATTATTTATTCCATTGACAAACATAAGTTCGAATAGGACATGTCAAATCTACAATTACAAATCTAATCTAAAACAAGGCAGTTGCACTCTGTCAAAATTTGCTTATCAATCATCATTACATATTAAAACTACAATAAATCACTATATTATATTAAAATTTAACAATAAATAATTACATAATAAAATTCAACAATAAAATTACCATATATTAAGATTCAACAATAAATTACTATATATTAAAATTTTACAATAAATTACTCTTCAACATACACATATTTAAATTAATCTATACTTAAAACAGAAAACAGAAAAGACTATTACATTTACATATTGCAAAAAGTTATGTTCAAGTCAGACTCTAGAAACTCGGAAATAGAATAGAATGGATTATTGAGAAGCCAGTTATAAATGACAGTTTTAAATTTATTACGTGGTATTATCCAAGCAATCTCGGGGAGCTTATTAAAAAATGTAACACAATTAATTTTATAGGACTTGCCTGTAAGGGTAAGCCTATGATGAGGAATATCCAGATTGATTCTATTTCTAGTCTCATGATTGTGTATGTTTTGTCTTTTTTGAAATAAATTTAAATTATCTTTTGCATACATTAAAACTTGAAAAATATATAGGTTAATAATTGTGCAGATTTTAAGGTAAACAAAAAGCGGTTTGCAGTGCTCCAGGGCCCCTGCCCCTGCCATATTGCGAACAATTTTCTTTTGTATTAGTAATATCTCATGCACACAATGAGAATGTCCCCACAGTATCAACCCATAGGTGATATGTGATTGAAACAAGCCAAAGTATGCAATTCTTAAGTATTCTAAATTTACAAGTGGCTTTAGCTTCCAAAATAAAAATACTGTTCTGGATATTTTTTTACAGATATTGTTGATTTGGTCTTTCCAACACAATTTACTATCAATGTTTATGCCCAACAGTTTTACTGAATTGTATGGAATTTCATTTTTGAGACTAAGTATCAAATTCTGAGTTTTATCTTTATTACAATGTAGTTTATTACTTTGAAACCAATTCAGTACATCCCTTGTTGAGCCCTCAATTACATCATTTAAATAATTTAGGTCTTTATGACTTTTCATAATGGTGGTGTCGTCCGCATATACTATTGTATTTACACTAGTATTGTTATATGGCAAATCATTTATGGCTACTATGAACAGAAAAGGCCCTAGGACAGAGCCCTGGGGCACCCCAGTTGAGACACTTGCAACCGCAGAATTCCTGCTGTTGAGTGCAACATATTGAGTTCTATTGCTGAGATATGATTTTATCAAGTTAAGTGAATTGGTGTCAATTCCATAATATTTAAGTTTATAAAGTAAAATATCAAAAAGGTACACAATCAAAAGCTTTAGTGAGATCAAAAAGGGTGAGAGCAACAGTTTCCTTATTTTCAAACGCCTCTAGACTATTCCCAACAATTTGCTGTACTGCAGTTACGGTAGACATACCTTTCCTGAATCCAAATTGAGTAACTGAAATTAAATTGTTTCTTTCAAAATATTCACTTAATTGACTATATATAATTGATTCGAATAATTTTGAAAAAATGGGAACTATTGAGACTGGACGGTAATTCTGTGGTGAGCTTTTATCTCCCTTCTTAAATATTGGTACTACTTTGGATAATTTTAGTAATTCAGGAAAGTAACTTAAGTGAAAATATGTGTTAAAAATAAAAGCCAAAGGTACATTAATTAAATGAATAGTTTTCTTAATAATATTATTTGAAAGCCAATAACAGTCCATTGCCTTAGAATTCGACAATTGAGCAGCTGTTTTACTCACCTCCTCAGGTGTGGTCATTCTCCAACGGAAACTATTAGACCTAATTAAGTTTGTATTATTTAAAAGGTTAATAGCTGAAACAACTGACTTATCAAACTGCTGCCCCAAATCATGTACAGAATTTAGAAAGTAATTATTGACCATATCTGGTTCGAGACTTACCTGCTGTGTGTGTGTAGGTGAGCTTTCCCCCGAGATGACTTCCCACGCGGCCTTACACTTATTTGCAGAATTTTCTATATAATTTTGACAAGCCAATTTTTTTGCATTTGCCAATTGTTTTCTGTATTTCTTTTTAAAATTTTGGTAAATTTTGTATGCCTGATTGGATTGTATTGTACCTGGAACCATATTTTTGTACATTGTAAAATATGAGAGCATTAATGTTCTAGAGTCTGCAAGCTCCACAGAATACCAATTAACCTTATTGTAATATTTCTATAACTATTATTATGATTAGATTTACATTTAACCAGAGGTGAACAAGTGTGCCATAGGTCAATATACATTTCAAAAAATCGATCACACATCTGTGCATCAGATACACCACCAGGCCTAGACAAGTTTTTGGTAAAACTCCATTGATTGTTGAGCAGACATTCCGCAAATTCCTTAATTTGATTGTCTGATTGAGTACGGATGAATGTGTCATTTTTACCATTGTTATTATTACTTTTCAAACATTTATCAGTTTTGAGTTTCATTTCCAGTAGTAAAGGGTCGTGATCTGCAAAGCTGCCCCCTAATATTCTGGCTTTATAAAGATCTCTTGAAAAATTAACAATTATGTTGTCTATACACGCTTTATTTCTGGTGTAAATAGAAATATTTACACCAGAACCAAAAATTCTGCAGAACCTAAAAAAAGGTTGCAGATATGTAAAAATACAATGATGCGAATAACCATGAACAAAGATCTCCCTGTTTCCCTCCAGACAGTGGGTTTGTTATATATCGTTCCTTATGATACTGTTATACTATGCAAATATCCCTCTACAACTCTAGTAATCTAAGTATACTACAACAGCTGACGGAGTTGCTTTTGTTTTGGCTTTGCTCTTATTACGGGACATGTGACGTTATTTCCCTAACAGTTAATGATCATCCCATAGTTGCATTGCTTTCTTAAAAACCTTAATTCAATATTAGTATAAAAGTGTTTAAAGTATATCTTAAATATACGTCAAGAATACTACAGACATTTTAGTAGTAGATCAAATATGGACAGATGGATCACACATGGACATATTTGAACTTCCAATTTGCCCAACTGATAAGATCCAATGTTTGTCACGTGGTGGGAGTGACATGTGTATGGGGAACCAGGTTCACCCCTAACAAGTTATGTATACTATTCATGTCTCCGTGATGCTGCTATGTGAAATTGTTGGATTGTGGAAGATGTGTCATTGACATGTGTGATCTTCCAATTTGCCCAACTGATTAGACTCGATGATTGACACGTGGTCGCAATGACATGTCAACTGTCAACCTGGTTCACTCCTACTAAGTTATGTATACTATTGATGTATCCGTGATGCTGCTATGTGAAAGTATTGAAGTGTGGGAGGTGTGTCATTGACATGTGTGATCTTCCAATTTGCCCAACTGATTAGACTCGATGATTGACACGTGGTCGCAATGACATGTCAACTGTCAACCTGGTTCACTCCTACTAAGTTATGTATACTATTGATGTATCCGTGATGCTGCTATGTGAAAGTATTGAAGTGTGGGAGGTGTGTTATTGACATGTGTGATCTTCCAATTTGCCCAACTGATGAAATCCGATGATTGACACGTGGTGGGTCACTTCGATGAGTGACATCCGCATGGTGAACCAGGTTCACTCCAACTAAGTTATGTATACTATTGATGTCTCCGTGATGCTGCTATGTGACGGTGTTGGAGTGTGGGAGATGTGTTATTGACATGTGTGAAATTCCAATTTGCCCAACTGATTAAATCCGATGATTGACACGTGGTGGGAGTGACATTCGTATGGTGAACCAGGTTCACTCCAACCAAGTTATGTATACTATTGATGTCTCCGTGATGCTGCTATGTGACGGTGTTGGAGTGTGGGAGATGTGTTATTGACATGTGTGATCTTCCAATTTGCCCAACTGATGAGATCCGATGATTGACGTGGTGGGAGTGACATGTGATTGGTGCCTACAACACAATTATCATTTATATGCTGTCGTTGGTCTTTTAATAATTATTATATACTGCTTTGAATTCAAAGTTATATGTTTCTATTTAATTTATAATTATTCTAATTTGTCATATCTTCTGATTTCATATATATTGTTTTATTTCATTAACTGCAGTAGTTTTTAGTTTCTTGTCACCTTGAAAAGAAATTGTAACAGTTCCAATTCACAATTCAATCTATGTAAACGGCCCACAACACAAATATCTTACAATATAAGAAAAATATACATAAAGATACAAGCACAACTTGAACAAATATATCAAAAGACAAGCAGAAAATGCAATAATTTCAGGACAGCATAAGTAAAATGAATGAATTTGGATTATTTTGTGAATCTCTCTGGTCTGAGGAAGGTGACGTGGTTTGCCGAAATGGATTACTATAGTATATGTGCATTTTGTTCTTGTGGTATATTTCTGCATTTTGAGCCTGTATTGTAATATATTTGTTCTTGTATTATAGTATTTTTATACATTTTGAGCTTATGTTGTAATATATTTGTGCATTTTGTACTTGTATTGTAGTATATTTCTGCATTTTGAGCTTATATTGTAATATATTTGTGTAATGTGACACGTATTGCACTATTTAAAACACGATTTATAATTGTGAATGTACACTTAGCCTACAAATCATAATAATAATTACACACGCATGATTTAAAATTAACAAATCGTTTCATCGTATGTTTATTTTTTCTATAAATCAAAATTATTTTTTTTATGTTGTAGCCTGTGTATATTGTTTTGTTTGTTTTTTTATAACATGTGTGAATGTTTAAATGCTATATTGATTTTAAATGAAAATAACAGGGTAAGTGATTTTCACCCACATTATAGAATTGGAAATGTGTAAATGTTTAAATAATTTTTTACTTTTTGAAAGTTTGTTTAGAATTTCACCATATAAACTGGTAATTGTGATTACCTAGAGTAGATTGAACCTATATATTTATAACGAATAGTTAAATATCCCTTTAACTATTCGCGGCCATCGCAATTTGGAAATAAAATTATTTAAATGTAAAGCTTTGAATTTTTATAGCAAAAAAACTTTGTTACTAAATAATCTATGGTATCTTACAAAAAAAAATTTACTATAGTCGATCAATGCTATTAAAGTTTCTGTAATCCCTACCTAAATAGGACTTTATTGCAAATGAATTTATAGAAAATATAAGTAAAACTCTTATTCTAACTCATTCGAACTGCAGATCAAGGGGCGGAGCTACAACGATGGTTTTAAATGAACTTTAATAAAAATTTAATTTATGACACATAAATTGTAAAATACGAATTAAAATGTATTTTATAAAATTGAGTTGGTAAAATAAATTTTGGTTTCTTAATTATCTTTTTACTGACTATATTAACACTTCGATAATAATTTACAACTACGAAGATCTAATGTAACTTTTAGTCTTTAATTATTGATACTCACTCTTATACTACCTTTTCCTAAAAAAAACGTAATATTTTCGAAAAACAAACAAGGCTATATAAATCAAGAGACGTAGAATGAAAATGAAAAATACATTGTATTATAATAACTAAACGCAATTAAGTTCAATAAAAGCTTTGATTGTAATCTAGTATTGTATAAAAGACGAGTAAGCAATCTTGACTAGTAAAGGTTTTATTAACTTTTCGATATTTATATTTTTGAATAGTTTAAAAAGAGCAAGTTAAATAATATATCTCTTTTTCATCCTTTAATTTTGATGGATAAATTAAAAGCTCTTGATGTAAAAGTTATCTTCTATTTTAGCCTGTATTTAATTATTCAATCTAATTTAGTCCTTATAAGCTGATTATCCAATCAGAGAGCATGGGCTTTGCTGTAATCACATGCTCCTTAAATATTTAATTAGTTTCCACAACAAAATGCTATTAAATCATTAGAAATATTGTTCAAACAGAATAAAACATTCATATAATATGAGATGTATTTATCATTTTTGTAACATTCCAGTATTTAGATTAGGAAAGCTTAATAACTGTGTCATTAGTGTAACGAGATTTAACACAATACATTACTAAACATTTACAATAATAATAGATATTAATTTGTCACCATAGTGAATTATTTACATAAACCACCATTCACCAACTAATCAAACTCTACTTAAAAGAATAAGAATTGTTTTATTTCCATAACCATACAGTGTACAATTGAACTGACACATTTTTCACATAATTCGATATACCAAAAAACAACAACAAAATTGAGCATAATTCAACAGTTCATCTTAAACTTAGAATGGAATTAATTAATCTACATACATAATTTGACATGAAGATAAATAGAATAAGTAAAGTTACATAACTGTCTGTAAGGTACAATAAGATATTTAGGTGCTCATATGAATGAAAATTATGTCTAACAATAATGCCTAAAAATTATGGTTTAGAAATTTAGGGCCTCAGAGGTCATAAAGACCTGTTTTGAGGTTCCCTCAATAAGTAGAACAAAAATGTTATCAGTACTCATTTTTCCTTAATTTCCATGTGCTGCAATTCACAAAATATATAAAAATTTACTTTTGTTTTATGTTGACTAATATAATATTACTAATATAATATTTTATTTGTTATTTATGTTTATTTAATTTTTGTTATTTTTATTTAATCCCCTTAAATTTAGAAAATCTTTTAATTAGTGTATTGTAGAATATGCCATATTTTCTATGTCATAAAAGGGAGACAAAGGTAGTTGGACATTTGCCATCATTACGTGAAAAATAACAATCACGACGTTTCGATTTGGTAAAACCCAAACCTTTTTCAAGTGCTAAAAACTAAATTACATCTACACAAACATGTTATAAAACTACGTTCTTAAACTAATAAACTTATCTACTTTAATAATTATCTACATTTTAACCTAGATCCTAGAATGGAGTACAACAAAATGAACTTCTACTAAATATAAAAAATATTAACAGGGTTAAATTAATATAGCCAAATAGGCGCTGTCAAGGTCACGATATCAACGAAAAATGTAAAACACAATAAAATTAATATTCAAATCAGACTGAAATAAGATTACATTAACTAATCATAAATATATGGTACCTGAAAAACACAATTAATTTAAAATAACGTTCAACACGCACAAAAAATTATATATATATATGGCTCGGAAGGACTGAGGCTACTATTAAAATTACATTTTAACCTGAAAAGACAACAATTATTAGGAATAAAACAATACCATAATCAAATATTACAAAAATGATGAAGTCTTACGACCCGCAGTGACGATGGCGTCTAGACGTCCCAGGTACGAGGTGAGGATGATACAATCCAAATGCAGTGTCTACGAACTTCCCTCCAAGGTAATAAAACACGGGGACTAGATTTTATCACCTTGGAGGGAACTTCGTAGACACTGCATTTGGATTGTATCATCCTCACTTCGTACCTGGGACGTCTAGACGCCATCGTCACTGCGGGTCGTAAGACTTCATCACTTTTGTAATATTTGATTATGGTATTGTTTTATTCCTAATAATTGTTGTCTTTTCAGGTTAAAATGTAATTTTAATAGTAGCCTCAGTCCTTCCGAGCCATATATATATATATATATATATATATATATATATATATATATAATTTTTTGTGCGCGTTGAATGTTATTTTAAATTAATTGTGTTTTTCAGGTACCATATATTTATGATTAGTTAATGTAATCTTATTTCAGTCTGATTTGAATATTAATTTTATTGTGTTTTACATTTTTCGTTGATATCGTGACCTTGACAGCGCCTATTTGGCTATATTAAATTAACCCTGTTAATATTTTTTATATTTAGTAGAAGTTCATTTTGTTGTACTCCATTCTAGGATCTAGGTTAAAATGTAGATAATTATTAAAGTAGATAAGTTTATTAGTTTAAGAACGTAGTTTTATAACATGTTTGTGTAGATGTAATTAAGTTTTTAGCACTTGAAAAAGGTTTGGGTTTTACCAAATCGAAACGTCGTGATTGTTATTTTTCACGTAATGATGGCAAATGTCCAACTACCTTTGTCTCCCTTTTCTGATACTCCATCATTAACAAATTTCAAAAACAAAGTTCTATGTCATCTTGCAAAAAAAGCCAAGCCTTAAGTTCTTTTTTAAATCTTTTCTCATTTGTTATCTTTTTAAGAGTTTCTGATATTATATTAAAAATTTTTGGTGCTATATAAAAGTAGATTCTCTGGAAAAAAGTCAAGAAAGGTCTTGGTGTATGTAATTGGTTTGGCCTTCTTAATCTAGATCGATAAGTACCTTCACTACTGGGCAAATTCCCACTCTTCCTATAAAACATTATTAATACCTTATATATAAACAAGTATCTTAGTGGCAATATGTTTGTACGGCAGAAGAGAGGAAAGGACGGTTCAAATCTATTTTTTCCCAAAATGATTCTTATAAGCTGTTTTTGTTGAATGACGATTGGATAGATATTAGAATAGTATGAGCTTCCCCAACAAACAATACCATATTCCATCCTACTATTAACTAAGGAAAAATATACTGTTCGTAGAACATCTACTGGACACATGTCTCTAATATAATACATAAGTCTAATTTGAGAGTTAAATTTTGATTTTAGATATTTTATATGTTTTTTCCAATTCAACTCTTGATCCAAAATAATACCAAGATACTTAGTTTCATTACTCTTACAGACTTTCACACATTTATCATCACAAAAACATTCATTACTCAGACATTCTAAACACGGATATTTTATGGTGTTGTGAGAACCAGCATGATGCCTCAATGAAAAGTTGATATAGACAGTTTTTTCTGGGCTCAGTATAAGTTTATTTTGTGTAAACCACCATCTCAACGATTTTAAATCCTGACCAATTTGAAATTCAACTTCATCCCAATTATTTCCCAAATAGCAGAATGCTGTATCATCAGCAAAAGATGTGATCCATCCATTCATACGGGCAAGACATAGATCATTTATGTAAATCAAAAACAGAATTGATCCCAACACCGAACCCTGCAGAACACCGTATTTAATTATACCCATATCACTAAAAGTGTTATGAATTCTTACACATTGTTTCCTTTGAGTTAGATTACTCCTAAACCACATAAAACTATTTCCTCTAATTCCACTATTTTATATCTTATTTAATAATATTTCATGATTTACGGTGTCAAAACCTTTTTTTATATCAATAAAAAGCCCACTAACCTTTTTTTCAGCATTAATATTACTTGTGAATTGCTCCATGAAATTCAAGAGAGCACTTTCAGTACTGATTCCAGTCTGAAAGCCAAACTGATTTTTTGAAAAAAAATTTGTTTTATTAAAAAAACTCATTAATTTTTGCTTCATAATTTTTTCTATGATTTTTGAGAAGGTCGATAATAAGGATATTGGCCTATAATTATTGCAGTCCAATTTAGAACCTTTTTTATGAACTGGTATTACTACCGCTTCTTTAAGTTTGTCTGGAAACACGCCTGTTAAAAAACTTATATTTATTACATGTGTTAGAATCTCAGCAATACTATGACCAATGTTTTTTACTAGTGTAGAGCTAATACCATCGATTCCAGGGGCTTTACCATTCTTTAAACTTTGTATACATCTCATCACCTCCTCTGTAGAAACATGCTGCATAAATAGAGACGAGGCTTCATTTTTCAACCAAAATTTTTCTTTATAAATTAGGTTTTCAAAATTGTCTGGCTTAACTTCTGTTATAGATAGATCATTAACAACATTCAAGAAAAAATTATTAAAAGTATTGGCAACAGCTATACTGTCGCGTACAATATTATCACCTTCGTTTATTTTATAGATATCAGGACAGTCCCTTTTATTCCCAGTAATATTATTTAAAACCCTCCATGTCCTTTTTGGATCTTTTGAGGAGCTATTAAATATGTCCCTATAGTAAGAATCTCTTATTTTTTTAATTTCATATTCCATTTTTTTTTATAAATTAAATAGTAGTTTCTGAGTTTGACATTGGTGGGGTGTTTTTTTACATATAATAAAAAGCGAATTTATCTTTTTAATTTTCTTGCATATAACTAAATTAATCCATGTTTTTAATTTTTTAACTTTTAATTCTACCTTTTTTTTAACTTTACAGGAGTTTATTTTACCTTGCAGAATTCTATAAAAATAATTAAAAGCTTCAGAGGCATCCTGACCCACATATACAGTAGACCAGTCCTGATTACTTAGCCTAAGGTTCAACATATCATAGTCCAAAGTACAGTATCCACCGTTATCAGAACCATCATCTGTTTCAACTTGTCTTATCTCCAGGCAAACAGCAGTCATGCAATGATCTGTAATGTTTGTCTGCAGGACAGCTGATTCAATATTACTTATACAAGAGAATCTTAATCTAGCATACATATGATCTAAACATGTCTCTGTTTTGTTTGCAAATCTAGTAGGTTCATTAATTAAAGATTGGAAACCATTTCCTGACATACACAGACTTAATTTATCTGTACAAATATCATCTAATAATAAATTTATATTTAAATCTCCTACAATTAAATAATTAACTTTATTTTTAAATATCTTATTATTTTCTATGCTTCTTTGCAATTCATCGACAAAGGTTTCTTTTTGAGAGATATGCCATCTATATATGGCTAATAAAATAAAATCACATCCAAATGCATTAAAACTTAACCCCAAAATATCTGCTGTGGTAAAGTCTAATTCAAAACAATCAGAACTATTTATAGATAGGTCACTGCAATAAACTGCAACCCCTTTTGCCCTATATTGCTCATTAAATTTTGCATATAACTTATAATTTGGCAGCTGAAAAAAATTTATTTCATCACTAGATATCAAAATTTCTGTCAGAACAATAACATCAGGTAAAATTTTCCATGTAGACATTTCTGCTATAAATTGGTCAAAATTTGCTCGCATACTCCTGATGTTCTGCTGTAATATAACGATTTGTTTATTTCCTGAGCTAAAAATACTTAATAGATCATTTTCCATGTGAATTCTCGTAGATATAAAAGGACAATATTAACTATACCTAGATCATAAACAACAATAACAAACAGTAGACAATACAACAAATATCACAATAAATAAACGCTAATAAAAACACCAATAAACAGTAGAAGTACAGAGCAAATAATACATAAATATCAGGTAAACTTACTATCAATATTATTATTAATAACCTAATATAATAAATTAATTAATATTATTTAATACTATAATAATTATTTATAATATAATAATATTTATAATAATTATAATCAATTAACATTATAATAAACTTATTATCAATATTGGATTGTTAAATTCTTCCAGCCATTCATATACAAAATTAGCATCATTACAATTATATGACGAAGTAACAGTTCTCCACAGTCCACTACCATTATTTCTGGAAAAATAAAATCCAACAAAAGTGCAAATAGTGATAAGAAAAAGTCAGATTCCTAAAGCTTACCCAGTTCAGATGTATTTCGTACTTGTATCACAGGAGCCTTGTCTTCTTTCCTCATGTAAATATTTCCACTTCGGACCCATAAGTACTTGTATCCTTTTTCACGCTTTACTTCTCTTGCTTGTGCAAATACTTTCCTTCTACTCGGACATGGAGATTCATTTATGTATATCAAGGAGTCCATAGGAAGACCTATGTGTCTCGTTGACAAATTTCTCTTGACCCGTCTCTTTCTTAATACTTCCTCGGCATCCAACCTTCGGACAAACTTTACAATAATTCCTGCTGGTCGATGATCCTCCTTTCTCTTCTTAAGCCTGTGACATACATCTATCATATTATTCTCAATAACGATATCGAGTGCCTTACCTTCTTGCTTAACTGTTTCAATTATATTCTCGTTTTTATCATCAGGCAATCCATGAATTTCCAAACAATTCCTTCTAGAATATTGTTCACTCTCAACCAGTCTTTCCTCCATATCACATATTTTTAATTTTAGGCTAGCATTTTCCTCGCGCAGTTTACTTAATTCCCCAGTGAATAGTTTCATCTCTTCTGCTTGTTTTCTCATTAGGCAAGTACTTTCATCAAGCTTCTCATTTAAAGCTTCATAGGACACATTGAAATCCTTAAGAGAGTTTTTTTGCTCCTCTCTCATTTCCTGCAAAAGCTGCATGACATCACTTAGAGATAGATTACCTTCATCAATTTTAGATTCCATTTTCATACTCCTTCTTCTCTCTGTAGAACATGGTTGGCATCTCCAGACAATTCCCTCTTCATATAGACAATCAATATCAGCTTTACTCATTTTACAGCAAGCTAAATGAAAGGATTTTTCACATTCTGCACACTTCACTTTCTGTTGCTTAGTTGAAAATACTTTTAGACAAATTCCACAGTTACTAGACATTTTTAGAATGTTTCAATAAAAATAAATTTATTACTAAAATAATATTTAATTCATTAAATATTATTTTATATTAAAATAATTAGGTACACTTATAACAAAAACACTTCACTCTGGGGATCACTGCAAACATAAATACTTTCACTTATTTTACAACAATTTACAACTTACATTTTACAACTTACATAAAACGTCCTTCAATATTATATGCAACGTACGATTCCTATATACAAAATTACATTACTTCCTCAGAGTTGAAAATTAGGGATAATGCAAATGTATTTGACTTTCAAAATAAAAAAAAAGAAATTTTACAAGTTAAATATATCGAAATAATAAATTTTTTCTAATCCTTTATATTGTATCCAGTGTAATTTTGATTATTATAGTGATAAACTGATAGTTCCAGATTTGCAAGTACAAAGTACAACCTGATTGGCAGATCTAGAGCCAAACACAATGATAATACCAATTGTATTATCTGTAAAATTCTAACTGGAGGGAACACAAATTGTTGAGTATTCTGTTTATTATCTTAAAATATTAAGATAAATTCAAGTATTTTACATTTTACTTCTCTACAGATAAAAATTTTTTTCCCAAAAATATTTTCTTCCCACTCTTTATTGAACTATAATCAATTTAACGTAACGATTACAAGTTATAATATATGTAATATTATTAAGAGGTATATCGTTATTGTAACATAACATAATCGACTTAGACACTACTAGAGAAGTCAGGAGTGTCCATGTTGGATGGTGGTCAAGTTCAGATGTTGTGTAGGTGAGAGGTCTGACTGTCAGACTTGTCAGTTAGCTGAAAATCAGACCAACACTACATGGTTCGGATTCCATGTAAAGCTGTAGGTCCCATAGTTGTCCTGGCTATTGGGCTATTAATAAATAGTCCTTTATGAGATAAGTCGAACTCAGATAGTAACAATGACTACACTTATTCATCTACACATCACACTCATTCGAAATCCATACTACCCCATATCTTGACGATAGGTGTCTTAAGAATAAATAAATAAATAAATACGTTGATTGTTGGTATTTAGTGAGGAGGGAGGAGTTGGATCAAACTGGGAGGGAGTGGGGAGGGAAGAAGGACCTCATGTTCTTGACACTTGATACAAATTGCCCAAGTTCTGTTTTAAGACACAAGTTCTGTTGACAACCTATTTATATATTAGTTTTCCTTTGATAAATTATCATAATTAAAACAATTTTTAAGTAAATTCTGTTTCAAGTTTGATGATATAAAACAACTATTGAGTTTAGGTTTATGCTAAACACTATGTTACTAGGGGAAAAGCAGGAGTATTGTAAAAGAAAACCTCATAACAGCGCAAGTGTAACGCTACTATATTTATACTCTACAATTGGTACAGTTTTCACAATGCGATAAGATGTATTAAAGAAACGTATAGTTAAAATTAAGAGATCTTATTTTAGTAAGTGAAGTTAGGGCTAAGACGCCTTCAAACTCTTAACTTACCGCTACTAATACACATAATAATCAATATATTAGATATACCGGGTGTTCAAAAAGTCTGACACCCCTGTATTATTTTACTATATAACAATAAAACACAGAACAATGAAACTCTAGGATTACGTATTACGTAACCTCACTGTGGTTACTGACATTTTGGCCTTCTTAACTGTTCTTTTTCGCTTTGGGGGGATGTTCTGTGGATGAAGCCTAAAAAATAAGTCTTAAATATAGGTCGAGTTAGAGAAACACATTGCCTCAACTCCGACTGGAAAAGGACTATTAGTTTGGAAATAGCTGCCTCTCAAAATTGCAATGAAGCGAACCTTTTAGAGGCTATTATTTCCAAACGAATATGCCTTTACAGCCGGGGTTGAGGCAATGTGTTCCTGTAACAATGATATTTAAAATGAGGTATGACTCGACCTATGCTTACACATAACTTTCCTCCACATGACATCCCCCAAAGCGTAAAAGGATAGTTGAAACTACCAAAAAGTCAGTAACTACAGTGAATCCTAGAGTTTCAAAACACACACACACACACACACACACACACACACACACACACACACACACACACACACACACACACACACACACACACACACACACACACACACACACACACACACACACACACACACACACACACACACACACACACACACACACACACACACACACACACACGCACGCACACGCACACGCACACACACACACACACACACACACACACACACACACACACACACACACACACACACACACACACACACACACACACACACACACACACACACAAGCATGCACGCACGCACACACGCATGTACAAACGCACGCACGCACGCACGCACGCGCGCACGCACGTATGCACGCACGCACGCACGCACGCACGCACGCACGCGCGCACGCACGCACGCGCGCACGCACGCGCGCACATATATATTTATACATATAATATTACCGATAAATAATCATATATCTGTAATAAATCTTGGGGGAAGAGGTTAAGTGAAAATAAAATCACAATTGTTCTGAAGTACAAAAGCTACTTTATACTCCTTCAGCAAGGCCCATTTTCATGGTTTTATTTAATCATATTTAAATTTTGAAATAAAAGTGTTGACTTCATAGTTTATAACTCCCATCCCCTTTCAGGTCCTCTCCCCGGTGATGTCTACATGTTGGTAAGTTACTTCCGTAATTCGTAACAGCCATTCTGAAAACATAGTTTTTATATACAATTTTTCAATCTTAAACCATAACATTGTTTATATTTACGATAAAACACAAATTTTTGGTCCGTTAATCAGTTTTATGAGGTTGTAGCCCTTAGTCATAAAAGTCCCCTACCACACCATACCATACCACGTGGTAGGGATGAAGGCCAGTCCATCGTTTATTTCACATGAAAATATGATCGTTTAAGGTTATAAACTTCTATATTTAAACTATAATAACTTCTATATTAAAGTGCTATTCTTTACTCAATTCAGTAATGCACCTTTTTATATTTTGTTCTGTCCATTACTGGAGAATTAGTTGTTATTGTTCCTATTCACCATTATTAATTATAATAAAATAAATCACACAGTTTTAATTTATTTTACCTTATTTACAACATTGTCTTTATCTACGTACTTCCTTTATTTATTAATTTTTTATATAACACCCTAAAATATTGAGGAACATAATAGTAATTTTTTCATTGCGTCTGATTATTCAACTGCAATTATTTGTGTATTACGTTCTATTAAGCACACTAAAATAATCAAAATCAGAACAATTGATCAGACTTGTTACTTCCTTTACAGTTTAAGGGTAGTGTTATTATAGTAGAAATAACATTTTGTATTGAACCAATGATTCATTGATCACTTATGTAGTGTCACGTGGAAACGCGTGGTCATCATCAGTAATATGGCAACAGTGCTCCAAATTTCATCTGACTATTTTCATGTCTAATAACGTATTTCACCTTTTACGAAGGCTTATAATTAACATTAGATACCTGTTCTAAAAAAAAACTCAAAGATTTATTGGAATCAGAATAACTAGCTTCCTTCAATTCCAAACCAAGCCATTGACTGCAAGAAAATCATTTATAGGTAAAAACAATGCTAAAATATTGTTCATGATGAATCATAAATAATAATCTATACCACTTTTATAACTGTAGTATAGATCCTGGATAACATCCTCATTAAAGTCCTTTTTACACTGGTCATCATCAGGCATTTTGGTCATGTTGTATGAGTCATACTCAGTTTTTCTAGTGATAATACGATATCTCTTTGTTTGTATTTTACTGGCGTAATTGAAAAAAAATAACAATAAACATCTGTAAACATGCCTTAACGTCCGTTGATATTTTGGTAAAATACATTGAATGAATAGCACAATCCTTTTATTAAACTGACAATCATATACAATACATTAGAATAATTGTTTTTTTTTTTAAACATTGGATCCTGACCAAAACATTTTGATTTGTTCTGAAGGGTGCTGGACACTTAGTCCAGTCACGTGTGTGAAGTCAGCGCCCCGTAGTCGGTGACATCTAATCATTGGCTTTGTACCCTCGGGTTACAATTATTATATATAAGTGACACTAAATATTTCTTTACGTTAGTCATAAACTGTATTTTAACCATCTCGCTGACGTGTTTATTTTAATCCAGCCACTAACAATAGTACATTTTTTTATGAAGGAATTGATTTCAGCCGTATTAAAAAATAGTTGGTTATTATCAGGATTATTCACAATATAGCGTATTATTGATTTCTATAGGTGAAATGTACATTAGATTTGCCCTCTCAAAACAATTTAGAGACTACCAAAAAAAGTGTAAGTTTATGGATAGACCTTTAAGATTTTATTGTAGTTTTTTGACATTGGTGATTGCAATCACTTCCAACCAACAATGGTGGAAAAACACACTGATATTTTTGTGATGGTGGGACGGTTTATAGCAATGTTGATTGTAATTACTTCCAACTAGAACGCTGGCAATACATAGTGATATTGTTGTTAGGATATGGCAGTTTATGAAAATGTTGATTGTAATTACATCCAACCAAAAACGCTGGCAAAAAACAAAATATAAAAAATGGTTGTTGTGGTGGTGGAACGGTTTATGACAATGGTGAACAAGACCCATTTGAAATTGAAAGTTCCTTAGTTATTCCAAGCTTAAATTACTATGATTGCTGTTCAGCTTAAGTAACTTAGAAATAGAATATTGTTCAATTCATATGATTGTATTTAAATAGCAATTAGATCGTACTATTTTAGACATAATCTGTCAAAGTTAATGCAACTTAATTTATGAAAAGTATTTGAAAATTTATTAAAATGAAGTCTTGCAGTTTTCAATCATTTTATTTAAAAAATGCTTTACATGCATGTCATTGATTTTCTTACGGATAATAACCCCTTAGGATATTTGTCTACTGTATAACATTTAATTGTATACATACATGTTGATTTATATTTATAATTTGGTTTCTTAACAAATATTATTATAATATCCTTTTAGATAACTATAAAATTGTATATTAAGCAAAATTTGATAGTTCAATAGTTGATAGCAATAGTTGATAGTTGATGTTCAAATATTAATTCATATTTATAGAATCCCAAAATGTTGCTTTATTAATCGAAAATCCTTTTACAGAATCAAGTTTAAACATGTTGTGAATGCAGGTGAGTGACTTGATTTTTAAAGGACGATAATTTAATTATTTTGTATAACTTTAAAATTTGAAAATGTGTAAATTACTTATCACTCTCAGAAACCCTTTTAAAGCCGAAATTAATAGATAAACATAAAAATTACTTTACTATGATTTGGAATATAGTAGTTTAATCATGCCTCATAAAAAATGTAACACTAAACTTAGTAAAGATATCATAGAATGTAACTTTCACTTTTGTACTTATATGGCTTTGAGATGTTAATAAAGTTGAATTAGTATGCTATTTAATAGATGCGCTAAAACCGTAGTTTCCAGGATAGTTCCAGGACCTGTACCTTTCACCAAGACAGTCATATTTTACCTACTAATGGAGTTGAAATAGTAAAAATAACTTTCATAATAAAGGATAAAATAATAAGGTAGCATATTTTTCACGGCATGATTAAAAAAAAAAAAAAAAAAAATAGATTTTCTGCTAAAATTTAACAACGCAGAACTATTTTTCTGAAAGCTATGTATGACAGGTCTTTTATATACATTAATGTAGGACAGTAACAATTTAAACCTTTGACTCTGATAACTTCAATAATATGTAACATTTCTTTGTGTTAGAGGTTGCAACTGAAAGTGAAATTGATTATATGACCATTAAAGTGCAATATTGCAGAATGTATTAGTCTGTATAGTCCCGTATCTATTAGGTGTTGTAAAATAACTACTAATTTGCTTATTTATAAGAGCAATTTATATCTAACCATTTTCTGAGTTGAGTTTAGAACTGTCGGAATTTTGAAATTATACTATTTTGTTAGATTATTTTCTGTTGAAAACTTGATAAATGTATATTTAAATCCCATATATTTAGTTATGATACTATTGAAACTGAACCATTTTACGTCTATGTATAATTTTAATTGTAAATTGTTAAAAATATTGAATCTTAAAAATTGCCATTCAAAATTGTAAAATTCGGATTATATTAATATCAAGGTAAAGGAGACAATAAATAAATAGTTTAGAATGAAATAAATTATGCTTTATTTTACTTATATCTTAAAACGATTACCAATCAATTCCGGAACCCATAGCATAAGAAAATTATGTGATTTTTCTGTAAAATCTTCAATAATTATTGTCTTATGTACAACCAAACAATGTATAAACTAAAGTGTTTGTGATATGCTTGTCATTTAATTATACCTGTATTTAGCGTCAATTTCATACAGTAAAGCTTTACTCCGTTTAATAATAATACTTTTATAAAGGTGGGAATGACGTTCAAACATCTTTCTTTGAAATACTGTATCGTATTTGCGGAACATTTCCTTGAAGAACGTCGTATTTCTGTCAAAGGAGTTACATCGCTCGTCTTTATCCTCAAAATAAACACTAGTGATGAATCAGCTGTTCAAAGAGAGCTAAGATACTGAGCGAAGTTAAAACGAATATTATTTTGGATGTCTTTGAGCGATGGTTCTATATTCACAGAATAAGGTATAACTTGTTGTCTTTCTCGGAATGTCCTGAAATATTCCGTTTCAATACAAGTTCCACCTTCAAACGTGTATTATAAAATGTACACGTTTCAACTCAACCTTTAATCTAGATACTGTCAAAATACAACATTTAAACGAATGATAAAGCTATTTTCAATCAAATAATATACGAATCCTTACAACAATTTTATAAGAAATCACGAGAGCAATACCAATATTGGTGATAAAAATATTTCACAGCAATGGTTAAAATGGAATAAAATAGTCTTACTCAAATACACTCATGTTGTGTAGGATTGTTTGTCAGGTCAAACAAGGAAAAATATGTGTCCTATTTAAATATATTAAAAATAGTTTCAGATATAATACTGACATTCAATATGAAAATTTACTTTAGAAATACATATTGAACTGAAAAAATTTGGGCCTAAGAATATGCATGAAATAATTATTTCATGGATATTCTTTAACTATAAAATAATAGTTATATATTTATATAGTTATATATTTAACTATAAAATAATAGTTAAATATATAAAAAATGAAATAAATAGTATAAGAAAAATGCATATTTTAAATCTTTATCTACTATTTAATTTAAAATCAGTGATACGTCAGTTTTGAATATGAAGTGATAAATAATGTTTTTCTCAACATAAATCCATCTCAATGTTGATATTTGGACAACCTAAGAAGGCACTGGTGCTACCTCATTTACATGTGTGGTGTATACATATCAAGGTACATTGACTTTCTGTCTGATGTAACCAGATTAAATATCTTTTAGGAACGGCCATTCTTTATAGTTAATCAGTGCATGTTTATTTTGCATTAAAACACGTAATGAAAATGCATTACACTGCTCCAGCCCAAAAATAAACTCTTTACACTCCCACCTCATGTAATTTATAATATCACCAACTCTGTGTCACATTCATGTGGGGGTTGGGGGAGGGGGAGGTAGATGTGTTATTGACAGCTGATATCTTCCAATTTACACAGCTGATGGGATGCGATGATTGACATCTGATAAGGAAGGTAAATCGAACTAAAAAATCTAGCTCAAAGCTAAACTACATCTCTTTTTAAGGTAAATATAATTGTAACATTAATATACATTTTTACAGTTCTTGTTTTTGATCATAACAGTTTTCATTTTTTTCAACACATAGAGTTAAATAACGGCACTCACAGTTAACTTAGAAATAACCTAGAACTTAGAATAACCTGGTTATTCCAGGTCACAAAATACATCTTTTTATCGTGTATTATATAAGGGATCCTTACAGTTTAACACCCTCCCACAATTACTTTTAGCAGAAAAAGGATCTTGTTGGATTTTACAAGGTGGGGGGATGATACTATTATTACATAAATTATTTTTCAGTGTCAAATATTTCATTTCTTTTCTTATAAGTACTAATTGAGATTAAAACACGATTTTAATGATGTTACTTCAATCTAAGATTAACATAATTTCCGTTACTTTTGGTATTTAAGCTGTTATGTAATTGTAGGGTTTAAAATGAAGGTGATTCAAGTTCTGAGTTCTCTCTTGCTATCAAATATACTATTTACTATTAAATGTACTTTTTACGTAATAAATACTCAATATTACGTATGAAAAAGTGTCATTGTGATTTGAAACTTTGACTGTTTTAGATTTAAATATGTCAAGCCCAGAAAAATTAAATATCCGTTACATTTTTTTTGTTAATTTTGGTAGTGGTTTAAAAATCGGAAATTGTTCATAAAGTTATCTTGTATGTGCTAAACATGGTTTCATTCCAAAAGCCGTATAACCGAGAAAAACGAAATACTTACGTTACCATTTTGGGTATTTACTGACCTATTTGGTTAGTCTATGATCAGTTTGGTTTGAGTCATTTACTATATACCAGCTGCCATAGCTATGATACGTCCCCATTCAGCCACATAGTATGTAAACACAGATAGATCGAAGGGAACAGTTGACTGTGCGGAGTCTGTGGGGAAATCTCTACTGCCCTTTTGTTGACACAGCCTCAAAACTGCTCTGCTTAACAAGAGTCACTAATTGTCTGATGGCATAATTTACAATTATTATTAAAAGACATTCAGATACATTATGCTTATGTATATTTTGGTATTGAACTGCATCTTAAATCATGTAAGTATATTATTATTGGGTCTGAATTCTTTGTTTTAGATGATTCTTTCACATTACTATCCGATAATAGATTATGTACAGTTTCATTATTACTGATTAAATACCAAACATATCGACCTTCACTACATTCATTAATAACAGTAATGAAGTGGGTAGGTTTGTATTTAATACACTATTCGGTTTATCAGCAATATTTTCAAAAGAGGAGACGATTATATTTTATTCAAAATAGATAAATTAACGAAATACTATTTTCTATAGGATATAAAATATATTATTTTAGTGAATATAAATTTAGAGCTACCTATATGTCCTAATCAGTTGATGTGGTGGCCAAAACACCGTACATGTATGGGGGAGTGGGTGGGTCATCACCATTTTACGTGTATGAGTGGGTGGGTCATCACCATTATACGTGTATAATTGGGTGGGTTATCACCATTATACGTGTATGAGTGGGTGGGTTATCACCATTATACATGTATGAGTAGGTGGGTCATCACCATTATACGTGTATGAGTGGGTGGGTCATCACCATTATACGTGAATGAGTGGGTGGGTCATCACCATTATTCGTGTATGAGTGGGTGGGTCATCACTACTATACGTGTATGAGTAGGTGGGTCATCACCATTATACGTGTATGAGTGGGTGGGTTAACACCATTTTACGTGTATGAGTGGGTGGGTCATCACCATTATACGTGTATGAGTGGGTGTGTCATCACCATTGTACGTGTATGAGTGGGTGGGTCATCACCATTATACGTGTATAAGTGGGTGGGTCATCACCATTATACGTGTATAAGTGGGTGGGTCATCAACATCATACGTGTATAAGTGGGTGTGTCATCACCATTATACGTGTATGAGTGGGTGTGTCATCACCATTATACGTGTATGCGTTAGCGGGTCGTTGTTGGGTCATCACGACTTTCCTTGTGACTAGATATTTTGATCTAGTCTTAAGTTAATAAGTTCAAGAAGAACTTAGCTGAATAATGGTTTGACTTTGTTTACAAATATGTTCCACAAATATTAATCAACTATTCTACCTCCTTTATAATCATCATCAAGAAAATCACTAGATCAGAATTTAAAATTTACTATTTTAATTAACTATTGTTAGATTAATTATTTAAACTTTATAATACTCCAAATAATTAAAAATTATGTCTTATATTATTTTATCGTTCTTAGTCAATAAAATTCTATCGCACATATTTATCCTATTTGTATTGAAGATATATTTTTAGTATGAACAAATACACATACAGTATTACAATAAAAACGATCAAATAGGTTTTATTTCTATGACAACCTCAGAAAAAAGTAAAGGAGAATAAAAGGTACAGTACATAAAAAGAATTTAACTTTAGAATTTGTTGTTTATCAAATGTTTTAAACATAAATGTATTCTAATTTATAAAAGGGAGCTGTATGTTGTACATGTTTTTTTAGTTTTACATGTTTTAATGAAAATCAAATGTAGTTTGTGTAAGGAAATATGATCGAATTATTTAATTTCAAAATAGAGATTAAAAAAACTTATACTTACTACCATAATTGCACCATAAAGTGCGTTAACAGCCAACCAACTTCACCCATATGTGAAGATAATAATGTACGGTTAAATACTGAGATAAACAGTTGACAATTATATTAATGAAGTTTGAGTACAATTTAGAAATATTGACTTTCAAGAAATAAATCATGCCTAAAACAGGCCTATCCACACGTCTAAACATGCCTATTCAATAATAATTGCTTTATTATATTTAAAAAATTTTCTGGCTTGAAAAAGTTTCCCACCTATTCATACATGTAGAGTAGTATTTACCCTCCAACACAATCTTAAACGTACTGTAATATTGACCCACCCTACAATCCACTTGTACTTGAGCTTCAACCCTCTATTCTCTAAAGCTGCAAAGTTTCTTTGTATCGCTGTTCTTGTTGGATATACTTTATACTGAATCCACACGAATAAGGTGCTTGTTAAATTAATTCATACACCTACTTTAAAAATGTAATCAGTATTCTGGAGTCATGTAATTCGTCCAATTTTTAAAATGTTCATAATTAATGGCTCTCAAAATATCAAATTATCTAAAAATAAATTATCTAGGAGTTTAAAAGCCATAGCTTCATACTACCTGAAAAAAATAAGCCTGAAAGTTAGTTATTTCTATATAAATCAAGGTACATAATAATCCTAGGAGGAAATATAAATATGAGTTGTTATTGTACAGCAAAACTAAGTGACGTAGGCGAGACTAATGGAGCGAAACAATCACCGGGCTGAGATCCCAGGAGAATTGTTGATACTCCATAATTTGGTTGAAATGTGTGTAGCAGGTTTTTTCTAACAAAATATCATCCAATTTGATTTATTATGTTATTGGTTGAATACTTATCGTGGCAGACTTTAATTAGATGGTTGTATAATGTCTTTATTTGGGAGAAAATAAGTTTTATAATTTTTAACGAAGGAAAAATTATATTTCGATTTATTCTAAACATATAGTTTTAAATATTTTAAATTATATTTTTAAAAATCCTATATTATTAATGTCTGCACTAAAGTACATTGAATTTGTATAAAACGTATTTTAAATTATAATTACGTAGAAACAAATACAAATAGAGACTCTCAAACTTGGATGTTGTGCTTAATTATATACAAAAATAAACTATAAAATATATAATGTTGTGATTTATGTACATAAATTAAAAATAATTAGTGTGTAATTAATTATTGTTAGTAACTTTTTAAGTATATAATGCAGAAAGCAAATATTTTAAATGGATTTAATTTTCTTTAGGTAACAAATAGTATACTAATTTTAACAGATTGTGATTATACAATTTTTAAATCGTTTTAAACTTTTCTTTGAAATGTGTATTTTTGGCTTAAAATGTGATATAGATATTTAAATATCTTTGCACATCTATTGAATATAGCCGTATTATATTGTGTCAAGGATTATTTTTCTTACTTATTATGTTTATCATGGTATTTATATATTTTTTGAAACATCTCAATAACTTTGTCTAGAACACCGAAAAAAGTGGTCTTAGTGCAATTATTTGCTGTGTGACGTATTCCTTTAGATACTTTAAAAAAATGAATATTTTAACAAATCTACTGCACAGTTTCATTTAAAATATAATATTTTAATCTTGCCCATATATTATCTACACTGCTAAGCCCCCAGAAAAGTATAAAACATAAACATTTCAATCCCGTATTCAGAAGCAATTTTCCTATCTGCGAATTAACACAATTTTATAGAATTATTATTTACGTCGGATTCTGAATTCCTTTCTTTTATGTAGGTTTTCATATTGAAGTTATTTTTATAATCCCTCCCATATTGACTTTTGCAACAGGTTCAATTTCCAATTAGGAGCCACCCTGCCCTACCCACAGGTTTCGATGTTACTATTAATTAACAAAAAATAATTTTTATTTTGTTTTAACTCACCAAAATTTACCAAACATGAACATATTACGTCAAGCTCAAGTAGCTGATATCAATTATTCACTTCGTGGTTTTTATTTATCCATACATTTAATTCTGTACATACAATATTGTTTATTTCAAAATGTAAATTGAAGACAGTGCTAAAATAAATTAAATGCATTAGTCTTCAATTTACATTTTGAAATAAACAATATATTTATTAACCTTCTGCGTTGGTTCATGTCACCCACCTTCGGTAGGATCCGATGTTTGTACGAGGTTAGGTATCAATTTTTGTTAAACACATTTTGCAAAAACATATCCTCAACATTATTTTTCTGTTGTAAGCAATTAGCGTAAGAATAAAGTTTTTTTTGAAGACGTATTTGGTATATACAGTAGAATCACTTTAACAAAAATCGCCTCGCGCAGGTTGCGTGGCGGGAGTAGTGTCTGGGATGGGGAGTGAGGGGCAGAGCGGACAATAACAACGCGCTACTAGTCTGGCTGCGTATTTTCGGCTGTCAATGGTGGTGCAGTGACACGGAGCAATAAACTTCCAAACAATAGGGGTGGCCAGCCCCGAAGAGTGGTGAAAGTCCACATTCCAATCCCTTCCGCTGCAAATTAGCCCTTCAACGAAATGAACAACACATTGGACTGCCCCAACATAATCGCATGTGGTATATATTCAATGACAATGGTAAAGTTTGGTGAATTGTTTTGTTGAAAAAAAACTTTCCATCAACTAACCAATAGAAAGATTGTATTATGTACAACCAAAATTGTCTAAACCCGTCATTGGACTTTTCTTAGGTCTGTTTTTCCTTGGCGTTACGAACTTATTTTCTTGTCCGGGTGACTGGGCAGCTTCCTTGGCGATTTTATATGCAGAACTATGTGTTATTCCACATGCTTCTGCCACTTCTGAGAGCAACTTCTTCTCCGATAAATCTTCATTTTTCTTCTTTAAATAACTATATACATTGTAAATAATACTTCGCGTATGCCTATGAATAACAGGTATTTTTTTAATTTGATTTACTAGTACTACTACCCGGCTGCACATTCATTATGCTCCAGAAACTATATACACTATGCACTAAACGATTACGACACTAAACACTTATTTACAAAACTAAAATAAATTTCGGGACACTAAACGTTAAAGCTAATGTTTTTAGAACCTCGTGTAGTATTCTGTCAGCTAGCGAACTTTACGAGAAACTGCAGAGTTGTCACGTGCCAGCGCATGCGCATTGGCGACATCGTCCACTGCGCACACATCGGAACGATTTTTCACAAGATGATTTACCTGTAAAAGAAGCCAAAACTTGTTTATGAAGCAATCAGGTTCCTTTCAAAAAGACAATATTACTAGACATACTAACCATCAATATGCTAGTGAGGTTTGGCTGATGATATGGTAAGAAAAATATAAATAAATTCTATTATAGCATCACTTTTTTTCAAGTATAAGGACTCTATTGCTTATACTTAAATAGAAAATAATGTATTATTATTGTGGTAAATTGAAGCAAGTTAAGCATTGAAAACTTAAAATAAGTTTTGGTAGAATAATTTATAGACAGTCATAATATTCTGCTCACACAAACATATTAGAGATGCATACTTTACATAGAGATAAATGCAAGACATAGCTAACTAAAGTGCTTAAAGATATTTATATTAAATTCAGATTATTGATTATCTATATACTATAGGGAAAACTGTTATACTTGTATTTTAGTCGTTAAAATAAAGATTGTTATTCCTTTTATTTTCTTACCATATTTTACTGTACATATTTTCTTGATAAAATTCTCTTGTGATTCCACCTCAGTGATTGTTCTAGTCCATTTGTCTCGCATAAATCCCTTGAATTTACTGTATAGTTTGAACTTAAATTTATACTTCCCGCTAGGATTTGTAAGAACTTTTATTTATATAGATAATTACTAATAAGTTTCTTATTAATAATTGTTTTCTATTTAGAAGTAAGATGTTATAGGTCGGTGTGTTACAGTTATTTTTTTATTTCCAATATTTTAAAGTATTAACGTAGTATTTCCCATCAGCTTGAACAGCATCCTTATACACATCTTTTTTTAATATAACAACACAGAATTTCTTCTTTAATTAATCTTTAGCCAACATTTATAACAAGTGTATAACAGGAAACAATTTAAAGTCTAAACTCCTAAAATTATTGGAAGACTCCGATTATTTACTATTTAATTAGTCATACTGTCACAGATTGTATGTATTCAAATCAAATCAAGGTGAATATGAATTATGATCACCAGAGTGCAGGATGAGTGCGGATGACTGAGGTAGTCTAGTTACTAACTGAGTTTGACTCATGGTCAGAAAAGTCCATTTATTATTATCACAATATGTAGCAAAGTTAAGGAACCTACAGGTAAATCATCTTGTGAAAAATCGTTCCGATGTGTGCGCAGTGGACGATGTCGCCAATGCGCATGCGCTGGCACGTGACAACTCTGCAGTTTCTCGTAAAGTTCGCTAGCTGACAGAATACTACACGAGGTTCTAAAAACATTAGCTTTAACGTTTAGTGTCCCGAAATATATTTTAGTTTTGTAAATAAGTGTTTAGTGTCGTAATCGTTTAGTGCATAGTGTATATAGTTTCTGGAGCATAATGAATGTGCAGCCGGGTAGTAGTACTAGTAAATCAAATTAAAAAAATACCTGTTATTCATAGGCATACGCGAAGTATTATTTACAATGTATATAGTTATTTAAAGAAGAAAAATGAAGATTTATCGGAGAAGAAGTTGCTCTCAGAAGTGGCAGAAGCATGTGGAATAACACATAGTTCTGCATATAAAATCGCCAAGGAAGCTGCCCAGTCACCCGGACAAGAAAATAAGTTCGTAACGCCAAGGAAAAACAGACCTAAGAAAAGTCCAATGACGGGTTTAGACAATTTTGGTTGTACATAATACAATCTTTCTATTGGTTAGTTGATGGAAAGTTTTTTTTCAACAAAACAATTCACCAAACTTTACCATTGTCATTGAATATATACCACATGCGATTATGTTGGGGCAGTCCAATGTGTTGTTCATTTCGTTGAAGGGCTAATTTGCAGCGGAAGGGATTGGAATGTGGACTTTCACCACTCTTCGGGGCTGGCCACCCCTATTGTTTGGAAGTTTATTGCTCCGTGTCACTGCACCACCATTGACAGCCGAAAATACGCAGCCAGACTAGTAGCGCGTTGTTATTGTCCGCTCTGCCCCTCACTCCCCATCCCAGACACTACTCCCGCCACGCAACCTGCGCGAGGCGATTTTTGTTAAAGTGATTCTACTGTACAGCTTAACTAGAATCTACATTTTCCGGTGACAAGCGCGTCAAGGTACTATCTACAATATTTACAAGATAACCAGACGTTTCACTCATACTGTGATGTGGCATTCTCAGTGATTTCTCTGAGGCTGAGATCGGCGAATATCCTTCCTTTTAGCTTAACTAAACTAAAGTCCTTGCCAACATTTCACATGACTACTTGCGAATCGTAAGGGAAGCAATAGAAATATATAAAAGAAGAAATAATTTCAGTAAGGATGATATTATACGGCTTCCAAAGACATGGGAACCAATTCTAAGTAAATTGAAATAACATGGAATAGTCAGCCATATTAATTTTCTTCGGCCAATGACCGTAAAAAACGTGGGTCATTCCCCCGCCCCTCTCCAGCATACCTGCCAAACCAGTCCCCACACCACCACCTGTTATAAAAGCTAGAAGGTCATTCGCCAATCTCAGTCTCAGTCTCAGAGATACCACTGAGGATGCCCCATCACAGTATGGGCGAAACGTCTGGTTATCTTGTAAATTAGATAGTACCTTGACATGGTTATGAAGAGAAAATGTAGATTCTAGTTATGACATCGGCCGCCTATGTTCTAGGATTAACCGACAGCTTAGCTTAGAATCTGAACCACGTTGTAATGTTCTGAGTTTCAGCTAAATTACAAGCATGTCAGCTTCTCTTTTTAGATAACGTTCGGTCCCTGACTACCAACAAACAAGGACATCGCATAGTGTCCTTCCAATGGTAACCATTAAGCGGATACTATGTTGTTATTTGGAGCGACCAAGGATATAAATATCACCTACAATCTCCACAACACCAATGTAAAAACCGTAAGTAGTTGAGTTACATAACTCGGCACAAGGGCCGACATATGTATGATACATAACTCGGCACAAGGGCCGACATATGTATAATACATAACTCGGCACAAGGGCCGACATATGTATGATACATAACTCGGCACAAGGGCCGACATTTGTATAATAAATGAATAAAATCCACCATGATTTGTGGGGATTCTGATCTATATTGTAACTAAAACACAATAGGTTAATCGTTTTCTTTACAACATTTGTTTACACTAGTTCAATAATGGTAAAATGACTCCTTATACCATAACCTGTTGCTACTCCATTCAAGTCGTACCTAAACATTCCTCGACATACGTATGGCAATTGTCATCTTGATCAACGAGTATTATATAATCTTGTAGATTATAAAAACACATTTTATACTATCGTTCCTTTTTAGGAATATTTATATTAAACAGATCATATTTATACTTTTCGTTTAAAATACTTAAATTAAATTTATGAACTACAAGAAGCAATTTAATAATCATTTTTATTTACTAATCAAATTAAACATGTAATTATATATACTGATAAGTTTTTATATATTTTTAACTATTAAATGATGTTAAGAGTGATATTAAATACAGTATTGTCAATGTTTCATTCAACAAACAATCACAGCAAAATAAAGCTATAAATTAGTTTATAGAAAAAAAAGAAAAATGTTAAAGCATATTTATCAAAGTAAATTGCCAGTTGGTACAGCAGTAACACTTCATATCCCACACCACAGCTGGTTCATTTGTTGTCGTGCATCTGCCGATGTAATATCACTGATGGATTCTCGACACTCGGATGACGATCAACTGCTTCTCCCACAACACGCCTTGTCATTTCCCGACAACATGTGTTCTGGAATATAGACGCTACACATTTCCATTATAAAAGGTACTTTTTACTGTTTTTCTTACGAAGGAAATATAAAAAAATTATAATCGTTAAAGACAAAACTCTATGTAATTAGTATCCTTTGTTAATAAGCGGATTAGATTGGGTAGAAGATCTAAATGTTATTTTACTATAATCCCGAAATACATTTCTAATTAAGATACCTAAGTCGTCACTGAATAAGCTAATAAGTATAAACAAGTGCCAATTATATATCACCAAGAATAATATACATTGTGTCTACTAACTATTAGCTAGTTTTAAGTTACGCCATTTTGACACTTTTTACAAATGATACAGACTATTAACTTTTTTACTATTAAAATAAAATCTTTTATAATTCAACAGAACTAAATAATCAGGTCATTAATTAAACTGAAGTACTATCGAATACAACTCAGCTCATTTTAAATTGACAAATAACTAGAATTGGCTTTGGTATTGTTGATCTGGAACTTAAGAACATTTAAAAATTGGAAGTTTGTAACTTTTTATGCTTGTACTAATGTACTAAGGTTTAATACTCGCCTAAACAGTTTTTAAATGTCCAAAACTAGTTTGAATGAACCAGACAGACTGCACATAAACATTATTAAATATTTCCACTAAAATTCTTTACAAAAATAATCAATTACTTGCTTAGGTTCTGTAGAGGATTGTTTTCAAAATGTTGTAAAATAATAAAAAAATTCACGTTCTGAGTTTTTTAAATAATAAAGAATACATAATTATATACTTAATTTTATATAAAATACTATACAAACTATACTCGAATGTGTGTTTAGAGTACTTGATAAAACATTAAGACTCTTTAAAATGAAGGATAAATGAGTATAGCCACTTAGTAATATTCACGGAGCTAAACAGACAGTGCCTTCTACCTTTGAATGCAATTTAGATACTGCGTGAGTTTTGCCTATCCAAAGATCTCACGGCGCTCGCAGTGCCCAAGTTACTTGTCAAGCCATTGTTAATAATTAAATTTTAATGGCGATGGTTGTGTTGGTGTAACTAGGGAGTATTCATTTTTAAATTTATAATTTAAGTGAATTTATTTTTTATGCAAATAGAAATATTAATTTTTTTTTATTTTTAAGAATAAACTTGTTTATAGTATAAATTGGAAACCCATGTACGCTTCGCTCACTATGTGATTCTCTCACTAAGCTCGTGTCCCTTCAATCTTGTAGTTTTGTTATTTTTCCTCACTTTGCACGCTTACATTGTTTACCTCTTAGGTCAAGTTGCACCATCCTAAGCTTTTGACCTATATGTTTATGCCTACAAAACATACAATGTAATTCGTATGGCTAAAGGCTCTATCTTGTTTGGAATATTTATTATGTCTTTTATTTTAGCTCTTTAAGAAAACTATATTAAATCATGAAAAACACCCCTTATAACAAAATTCATGTAACATATCTTTATACGCTCGATTAAGGCAATCTGAGCTTACTATTTGTTTTATACTAACTTTTTATAGTGCGATTTATTGAACGTAAATAGCAATGAAGTGGAACAGAATAAAGATTGAATAGGACGTGATGTTACATCGTTTAGGCTTTAAATTCCTGCATATCAATTAAGTATTTTCTAATAGAACGCCACTAAAAGATTTTTTTGTATGTTAGTATCACGTATGTTTAAGATATTAAAATGCGTTTATTGACAAAATACTACATAAACAGCTTGATAGTTTGTTGTTGAGTCAGGATGCCAACAACAAGTTGGTTAAGTTTTAAGGGTGTTAGATCGAAAATTATTTTTTAAATTTTATTTGGATAACTTTGTTAGTATCCATGTAGTAAGTAATACATTTTTTACGGAAACAAATTTCTTTATGGAGATATAGCAGTCCAAAGTGGCTAATTTGGAATTTTTGGTGCATAATTCATGAACAAACCGTGTAATATATTTTATAACGTTTTGAGAATATAGTGGACAAAAGGTAATAACCAACCAAGTATATAGTAAATATTTTAAAAATATATATGTTTAAGTGTTAAAAATAGTTTTTTCTATAAATTAAATTTGTTCAAATCGTAAAATGAGTTGAAATTTGTATCGTCATCTTTAGCTAAAAAGTAAATTAATAACATATATAAAATTAATAGCTAGAGTTTACTATAAATGAGGGAGTTATGTATTTCTGTCGTAATTGCAGGGAGGGGCAGGCGGGGGCAATGAGGGGAAGAAAGAGAAGATAATACATTGCTTGTTCGTTAGTGAGTCAGGATCTTTACTACTACTAGCGGCAGTTGCGATAAAATCTAGAACTAAGTTCCTTAGAGTGATAAACTGGACGCCTGGACGAACAACCTTAAGTTTTAAATTAGATGATTGTTTAGTTTTATTTAGCCTATAGCTACTGGTATTTTATGTATACAAGCAAAAAACAACTGATTGACTGATCACAGTTTCGCAAAAACTAAGAGGCTATAGACCATGAAACTTAGCACAAATATTGCTTATAGGCTCTAGATGCGTACTCTGAAATTGTTAATACATTTTTGGAATAAAAGAACATTTCCTATTTTGATAGTAATATAATTTTTTCCTCTGTTAGTAAAGTAATTCCCTGTAAATAGCTAATTTTTATACACTGATTTATTAATGTAAGCCTTTTTTATCATGAGAAGGTGGGTGAGACATAACAAGTCATGTACTGTAGACAATTAAAAAATCCACCCTTAGGTAGTACAGTAAATTTAAATAAATAATGACATACAATATTATTAAATAAATAAATCGTATTAACCTCTACCTCTCATTTTATAACTTTATATTTACCTTACGTTGCCAATTGCAAACTTACATATTTTTAGATTCTGAAACTTAGATCGATAAGTAAGCTACATTTATAGTAGTAAAAAATTTAGAGATCATTTTGAGATTTAGGTCATTTTTAGGTACAATTGATTAAAATTCGGCTTCCATGATTTTGACGTAAGCTGTGGAATACAAAGATATTTGTACTATACCACAATGTACGAGTTTCTCCAGTTATATTTAGATTTCAGGTGTACAAGTTTCAAGGGAGCAATACTTTACTGATATCGGAATTGTAGCTTCACCAAACAGCTGCAAGCTTCACGCCGTATTTTGATATTAAGTTTAACAAGTTCTGTATCCAAGTTCCTTGTTTATGTTAACAAATTGCCTCATTTATTATGCTCAATACAACTTTGTTTATAAGAGAATATTCGCTGTTTCTAATCCAACTATTAATCGTATCGTAATTAATAATCCAGTTTATAGTTAGTTTTTGCAATAACTTCAATTTTATCGTACATTTTAGATAATGTAATTTGACTTTTTGATTAATTTTATTTGAAATTGGATAAATTACAGCTTATCACTATATCAAACCTTTGTTATCATTTTTTTAAGTTAGCCATTTATTACGAATAGAGTAAAAAAAAACGTTAAATTACTAGCTAGGCATTTTGAGGAATTTTTAGTACTAGCTGTTTTTAAAAATATATATGAGAGTTTTTATCCATAAGTTGGATAAAATATTGCTTATATATTATAAATATAATATATATATTAAAATATTGCTTAATGCTGTTCATATGGAAAGGATATCGTAAGTCAAATTATACATCAAGAAACACTTATTAAAAAAAAAATCAAAAACTTTAAAGCAGAAAAGCTTCTTACACAAGTTTGGTATAGTGTATGTATAGTATAGTGTATAGAAAAGTCTGTGGTGTCCATGACGGATAGAATTCATGGTTCAGATGTTTTGTAGGGAAGATAACTGAATGTCAGGCTTGTCAGTTAGCTGAAATTCAGACTAACACTAGGTGGTTAAGATTCCACGTGAAGCTGTAGGTCCCTTAGTTGACCGGCTATTAATAAACAGCTCTTCACGTGGAACAGTCGACCTCAGTTCGCGGCTAGCTTAAATGGTTTTCCTACTCCTTCCAAACGTTTCTGACTTAATGAAAGCTACTCATAACTTCCTTTTGGAGGTTCAAATAGTAGGACTTCTGTTGTTTAAAAATTACGAAATAATCGTTAGTAACATTTTTTCAAAATACTGTATAATCATTTTATCACAGGAGTTGTACTTCATAAATGGATTATAACCAGAACCTGAGTCCCGAACAGGACTTGGCCAATTTTTATCAAGTGTCAGAAACATGTGGTCCTTCTCCACTATCCCCCATCCCCTCTCTTGAGCCTGTCCCAGTCCTTCAACAGTAAAAATAACAACAATATGCTTCAATATGTTGTTATTATTAAGCTTCCTGGTTATAATGATGGAATGTTTGTAAATGAATCGAAAGTAGATACTCTTCTTTAAGGAAAAATTAAACAACGGATGGAATAAAATCATGAATTTAATAATTTACTCACAATTTCCAATTTAATATTACCGAATATAATCGATTATTTATAAAGAGGAAATGTCCCTACATTATATAAAACACTTTGTGTTCCCTTGTACATGTGTATTGTCCTCTTGTACTTAGTAAAATTGTGAAATACGTTTATTTGAAAAAAGTCGTAAAATAAAGTCATCTACAAAAATAATAATATAAACAAAGTGGCCTGCAAAATTACCATAACTGAATTTCTTTGACTTTCCTAATCCTATTTTGTAGATCAGAGTATTACACTGTTATTGAATTGGGTGCCCTTTTTAAATTCGCTTATTTTACTATGTCATATTTGAGCTAGTTCATTGTCTAATTTTCACCCATTTTAATATATTTTATCTCATCTTCTTTCCTTTGTTTTCTTTTCATTATAGATAATTTGTATTGTTTAGATTTTATACTTTTGGTACCTTCTTAGGAATTATATGTTGTACATAATAAAATGTCAAATTCACCATAAAAAGGTAATGTGATTTGTTAGAGGTGGTTGGTTGTTTAGATCATGATTTTATTCATTATATTTGAAATATAGCTAGTTAAGTCCAAACAGAGTGAAATTAATTTTAATTGGACTTAACGATGATTTATGGTTACCATTTTCTTCGAATTGACTATTAATGGCACTTTCTGACAGAAACAGTCAATAATTAATTACCCTATAATGACCTTGAATGACTTACCTGTAATGTCTAAATTGTTTGTCTCAAATTATCAAATTCACATAAAGTTAATTAATTATCCTACCAAGTTTTAAATACAGGTAGTTTTGTAACATATAATACAAAATTAATAAAACAACTATTATTATTTAAAAAAAATAATGCAAATATATATGTTTTTATAACAACTGGGTAATTTTATTTTAGTATATATTAAATAGTCAATTTAATTTATCTCAGCACTGTGAATTAATATTTGCAATAAATATTCTATTTCCTCTATTAATTGTTATACTTTTATTTTTTTGTCATAAAACCAGTTATATTTTGAAATTACAACTTTCATTGTAGTAATACTGTACAAGTATAAGAAAAATATAAAATATTTATATTAAATTATTTGTAATATTCCAATATAACAGTGTAGTATTCCAAAATATAATGCTACCGACTTACGAGCCTGAATTAGAATTAATTAATTGCTAACAGTTAATGGCTAACTACTTTATAGAATATGAATATTAAAATCAACATTATAAGACTACAGATAGTGCTTATCCTTGTTAAAGCTGTTATACAAATAAACCATAAAATTTTACAAATATAATTGTGGATGTGGCGGTATATTCGTTCATTTTTAGAAAACCATCTTAGATGTAACTGTGTTTTTGGATTTACAACATGGGAAATAAATATGGGACACTCTCTTCAACCGCGACTTTCTCTTGTATTACTGTAAAGTGATATTAATGTCAAATTTAATATGCGTATGATATTGAGCTTAACTTTGATGAAATGGAATAAAATAATTTTTTCCATTTGTTGCTATGAGCAATAACAATCGATATAATCAAAATAAAAAAATATTACAGAAAATTCATTAAAATACAGTTGTTATTTATGGTATTTTGGACGAATGGTTATTTATCTTGAAGAATGCTAAAATACTCATTGCTAATACAAGTGACTTAATTCGAGTATAAAATGGTTGTTTCAATATAAATATATATCATATATGTACTCCTATTTGCTGCAGTGTTGCCATATCACTGCTGATCACCTCACGTATCTTCGTTGGTAGGCTCTCATCTTGACAAAATAGCCGGTGGCTGAGTGGTCTAAGGCGTCAGGACTTTTAGCTTGGGTTAGAGATAGCGGTGGTTCGAATCCGGCCAAGACCGCAAGATTTATCAGTAATATTCACCTTCTACTGTACTGGTTCGCCCCCTTACTCTGTCTAAATAAGTTCCTCGCACAGATCAATAGTCTATGAGGAATGGGCAGAGTAAGGTAAAGAAGGAGGTTGGCCTCTCCTTTTTTAAAAGAAAAGAAAAGAAAAAAGAAGAAAAAGATAGTATGAAAAAATTCAAACAATATCAAAAAATAAACAAAAGTAAACATTATAAAATAATAATATGACTGTATCTTTTGTATCCACACCAAGTTTTTAACTTACTGCCAAAGTATGATTAATATAGTTGATTTAAACAACAAAATTACGTCATTTGTCTCCAGCAACAGAAGTTTGGAAGGAACAGCAAATATCCGTCAATTTACACCTGGCAACATTGCTGGACGTGGCGTGTGAAGAAACACAATCCACAATCTGGCTATTTTAGTATAGTCTAAATGTTTGAGTTATAGTAATCTTAGTTCAATGTCCCACAAAATGTAAAGGAAAATCAAAATTTGACGAATAGTATTGTTCAGATTTCTTTTACTATCCTTAATTTATAGTAAAACCAATTAAGGATTGAATTGAAGGCTGACAATTGGCAATTGAAATGCTCTTTAAATAGTTTGTGGAAATACAAATATTACTGCAATATATTTAGTGTATTTTAAAGAATTTTATTACAAAAGTAAGAAATAAAAGTAAATTGCCTGAGAGTAATATATTTAAGTTCTGTCAAAAATTATGCGAATAAGGCGAAATGAATAAAAATAGCACGATTTATTTTAATTATTTTTGGAGTTTAGGGATAGTATAAACACATTTTCTTGAAATGTAAATAAAATAAACATTAAACAGAGTTAAGTTCATGACTGATTGGGTAAAGTATCGCACGTTTGATAAACTATAATCTCGTAAACTACTAACTTTTAACATCTAATAAAATGTGTCCTAAATCCCGACCACGTAATGTGTTATTATAGAGAAATGTTATGAGTTAGAAGATCTAATCTTATAAAGCAATGCCAGTATATGGCCAATAACTCAGTAGTTTACCGTAAATATGAACAATTTTACGACATAACAAATGATGAACGGTAAACGGTCTGCAATTACTCGAGTTACCAATCAATATGCAGACAATACATAGGATTAGGAGTCTGGGAATTATCAGTTTTAATGTCAATACCTATTTGTCGAAGTTATAATCCTCCCAATAAAACCATGCATGTAAAAACTGCTTCATTATTATTTATGGGGTTTTCATTTCCTCCCCCCCCTCTTCTTACATTCTTCATCCTTACATTCTTAAATATGAGACGCCGACACAACGTTGTTGGTATTTTAAGGCGAATATGAATGGTTATATGAGTGTAGAATGAGTGTGGATGAGTGTAGTCTGGTTGCTAACTGAGTTCAACTGTTCCTTAGAAAGGGCAATTTATTAAAAACTCAACAGCAAGGGCAACTAAGGGACCTACAGCTTTACGTGGAATCCGAACCACGTAATGCTGGTCTGATTTTCAGCTAATTGACAAGCCTGATACTCGGTTATCTCCTTCACACAACATCCGTACAATGATTACCACCCAACATTGACACCCCAGACTTCTCTAGTAGTGTCCACGCCGATAGCAACCATTAAGCGGACGCCATGGTTGACCATATTAAGAGGACCGAGCATCCAACCTATCACCTAAAATCTCCCAAACACTTTGTCCACATGTAGCTGGGTTACAGCTCTGCGCCACCTCCGCTAAGACCTGTTACATGTTTGTTATTTTTACTATATATTTATTATGTACTATGTAAATATCTGTATTAGTAGCTTAAGCCTAACAGATACAGCTGGCCTCTTAGCCCTACATCCTCTTGGTAAAATAAGACATACTTCGATTTTAACTTTTAGTTTCTTTATTAGACTTTACCCATATCATTAAAGTTATTGTAGACTTCCACACATACTATTATACTTTATTTTATAATATAGTTGTTGCTATATATCTTACTGGAAACGGAATATTCTTATACATTTTAAAAGCAAGTTAATTTATCGAAGGAAAACTACTATGCAATAGATTGTCAACAGAACTTGTGTCCTCGAAAATAGAACTTGGGCAATTTGTATTAAGTGTCAGGAACATGAGGGCCTTCTTCCCCCTCCCAATCTGGACCAGCTTCCTCCTCCCTCCTCACTAAATATCAAAACGAATTATGACGCGTTCCAATAATTATATAACTCTAAAAATAATATCAGATAAACTAAACTTATAATCATTCGGTTAATTTGACATCAATTAAATAAAGAGTTTGAAAGAAACTAAAGGAAAAGACAAGGAAAACTATTTAACTTTAGCTAAATATTTTAAAATGGTGAGTAGAACGAAATGTAAGGAGCTAAAATTTATTTATCTAACCTGAATTTTATAATGTAGAGTTTGTTTTTTACTTTACAATTTATTTCCCCCCTAATTTAGTTTTTACAGGCAATGAATTTGAAACCAGCCAATAATTCAGTGTCTTCACAACCTTAACTGTATCGGCCTATCAATCAGTACTCCTCAGGGATATTCTAAAAACAATTAAATAATAACCACAATAAAAATACATGAATAAGTATATATTCAGGTGAAGTATTGAACTACCAGATGCCACTTAGTGCACTGCAACATCCACATTTGTTATAGTGTATATATAAACACATTTGTTATAGTAAAATGCTATATATAAAAGGGAAATTTGGATTGCAGGGAATTTGGAGGGAAATTTGAGGAGGGAAAATGTCTAGATGGTTGGTAGAACTGAGTCACGTGACCACCACCATCTTGTAAAAGTGCGCTTCTAACTGTCAAAAATTACTTGCTGTTGTTATTGAGTATTTGTGATATTTTATCTTACTTTGGTCCTTCAAAAGCTTAAATTCTATTGGCCGAAAATTATTGCGCCTCGGGGATATTAAAAAATAAAATTAACAATCAGATAAATTACAACAATAAAAATACATGGAATTGAAAATATTCAGGTGATGTCGGTTATAGCTCAACTAATGTACATATGTAGGTCAACCCATGTTTATATTTCAGTCTAAGTTACAACATTAGTACGTAAACCAACGTTTATAGACGTTTAAAATTTATTTAATTAGTTTCTGGACATTTTCCATTACACATTTCTTAACATATTGTAACACTGAGCATTTTGGAGTATAAATTACTTCAATTTGGAAAGACTATAATACCATCATGCCAAAGTTAATCTTTGTAATCCAATCATTACAAAACAATGTTCACTGTGAGATGGTTTAGTTATTATGGTTTAGTATAAACTACATCGTTACAAGGAAGCATAATTCCAAAGACTTTTCAAAAGCCATACTTTCAATACAACCCAAGTGCTCCGTATATGTGAGGTACTCGGCTCCCTCAATGGGAATACTCTACTCACTTGTGTTTATTATTCCTAAACGAATATGCGAAATTGCACATTCTGTTCCTTTTTACCCCTTGGGGAATTTACACGTGAGATATAAGCTGCGAGACTTCAGGGCCGTATACTGCAGCTTATTTCTTGTAACTAACCTTAGACTCTATCTTAAATGTGTTGTTTTGTACATAATGAACTCTATGTTTGCAGTCGGAAATTTATGTTGAGACATATGTTTTACAAAATGAACAGGTCAAGTAATATTTTTATGATTGTCCACGCCTCAAGTATGTAAAACAGACATTGCAGTGAAACAGTATGAAAATAATTTATTTCTCATCTCCTACGGCTACTATTACACATTACTATAAAATTATTATTATATATATCTTTTAGACAATAACAAAAACATAGTTTTCTTAAATGTGCTCTTTCCTGTTCTAAACTGTACAATAATGTTTTCTATCGATGAAACGCCTTTTTGACAGTTAATATGAAATTAATATCTGATATTAATAAAGTTATCAGACTATATTTTACGTACACTTATAAAAAAAAACGAACAGAATCATCAGTTCCAAAGGAATTTTTATCATAATTTATTCAAGCTAAGATCGTCTCGTCATAGTATGTCTTGTAGAACCTTATTGTGTTGCCTTTAGTGCCTATATATTGGAGGTAAACTATTTGCCTGGTCCATCCTCGGGCAAGGCGATTTCCCCAAGGTATTGCCAATGTCAACGGTTCAGTCCAAATCACCAGTATTTACATAGGGAAACTAAACTTCTGTATATTTGTCGTTCTCTTCGGACTTCAAAGTGAGAACAGACTGTGTTTGTTGTAACAATTGAGTTCAAATGGTTAATAACAGAATTAACAATTTACAAAAGAGTTTTTAATCATAATTTTATACCTTTTTCTAAATGATCAAAGCGAAATATGCAATAAAATAATTTTAGAAGTTTTTCATAAATGAATGAAAATGTATACTGCTATAAAATTAATTATTGATCAACATATTGAAGAGAAATGCTTACTTTTATTCTTGGCTGTTTGTTATATTTTATTAGAGCTTAAATTGATTTTTAAAATTTTTTTCAGTTAGTATTGTTTGTACAATTAACAAATACATTTTTGATAAAAATTTTTTTCCCTAATTAAATACTGGTCCGCTAAGCTTTGGGAAATCGCTTTGTCCGAAGACATAAAAACTACTGTTATGTTAAACGTGTCATACTCATTTTACTATTGTAAAACCTGCGAATCACATATAACGAGTAATGTTATTTGTCAATGTTTCTACAAAAATGTATGCCATTGATGGCTTCTTATAATACTATGAAACAATTGACATTTGCAATTTATTAGCCTAACTACACAGGCTGAATACCACTGTACGTGTACGGATGGGTTGGTGGCTCAATACTACAGTGCGTGTATGGGTGGGCGGGTGGGTCAATACCACAGTGCGTGTATGAGTGGGCGGGCAGGTCAATACCATAGTGCGTGTATGGGTGGGCGGGCGGGTCAATACCACAGTGCGTGTATGGGTGGGCGGGCGGGTCAATACCACAGTGCGTGTATGGGTGGGTGGGAGGGTCAATACCACAGTGCGTGTATGGGTGGGTGGGCGGGTCAATACCACAGTGCGTGTATGAGTGGGCGGGTGGGTCAATAGCACAGTGCGTGTATGGTGGGTTATATTCTATAAGGCATCAAGAATTCGTAGAAATTTTGATTCCCAAACACATTTAACTTGTAAAAATATGTTTTATCATATGTTGTAGGTCTTGCCAGTTTGGAGAGCACCACCGGGATTGGGCGTGGCTAATCACTTCCGATTGATCGGCCAACCTAGAAACCCTCAGACAGTGTACATAATCTGTAACGACCTTCTGGGTGATATTAGAACCGGCCAGAATGGTGGTCAGAATGAACCTAGTTTATATTTCCGGAGCCTTCTGGATTGCAGTGGCGCCTTATAAAAGACACACTTCGGCCGACCATAATCAGTTACCGAGTGTGTCAGAGTCAGTCTGGAGTGCTTGTGACATGTAAGCAGTAACGGTTCATGAACAGTGAACTAGCGAAAGAAGATAAGCTAGAGTGTAAATAATAGTGGTTTACTTTGAAGTGTTAATGGTGTCTTTCTCATTAATTATATGACCTTTTCCGTTAATTCACTACAACTACTTTAGTTAGGTAATAGTAGTTTATTAAGGATATGTTAGGTTTAGTTTGGTTATGTTAGGTTAACTTAAGTTATAAGTTATGGTAGTGAATTAACGGAAAAGATCCCATTATAGAATATAAATAGCTCGTATTGGTAGTTAAGTTAATCTGTGTATGTAAATAAAAGGAAGCAGTCAGTATCAACAGAATTAATCATGTTATGAATTAAAACTCCGGTGGATGTAAACAAAACAATGGTTTGTGTATTGACATTTTATAACCTCAGATCGGGATGAAGTTATTATTTTAATAAAAAATTACAGACTTCCAGGCATAATGTATTCAATACATTTAACATATTACATCCTTACATTACCAGTAGTGCAATGTTAAGTACCTTGAACTAGGGCCTCCTAGTTTAAACATGCTTTTTCTTCAGTTAATCTCACATTATTAATATTGTTATGGTTCTACTTTATAAAACATGATCTATTGTGGGCCCGAGCTATTTTAAGAACTTCCTTTAGCCATGAAATTGATGAGAATATCATTTAGCATAGTTAATTTATACTAAATTATTTTCATATAAGATAATAAAATTTAAAACTTTTTATGAAACTGCAATACTGAATATTATTTTAAATAATAAAATTCTAGCTTTTAATTTAATTTAAATTTTCTCGAACTTACAACATATAAAATAAAAGTTATATATACACACTAGTTTATTACAATTAGTATATTTTATCGTTATTTTTGTAATTTACCCTGCAGAAAACTATTCAACAACGCTTCAACCCCACTCACTCAGTTATGAATACTCCAGTTGTTAGTAATGACTTTGTTACTCAAACGATGAATATAAAATGAGCCTTCCATTCCGGGCGAATATTCAACTACTGACCGTTATTCTATGAGGCAAGCTACAACTATCAGATCATATTTAGTAAAACCTCTTCCTCGCTGTGTTTGGTACAAGAGAGCTTGAGGAAGAATTATAGTTCATTGGCCATCAATTACAATTGGATCAGGAAGTCAGGTAATGTATTCAGCGGTACTCAGAGAGGAACAATCAGCACGGTGTTGATCTTCAGCATAAAGGGGAACTACCTGAATGTAATGAATGAAAGAACATTTCATTAGATACTCGACTTAAGATAGAAATAGCGGTGGCATTTTAACTGTAGAGTTATATTGGGTTCTCCCACTCTACAAATAGTCAATAGTATTATTTTCCCTGCAATGTTGTATGCACTTTCAGTCTTCGGAAGTAGCTTATCCCTTGACAACAATGTCTCACTCTAAAGACTTCAAAACTCAGCCATTAGGTTTGTGTATGGTCTCAGGAAATATGACAATGTCAGTCAAGCTCGAGAAAAAGCAATAACACTTCCAATAAAGCATATATTTAGTTTGGATGTGGCTTGTTTAGTCCACAAGATTCTGCTATCTGATACACTTACTTATTTGAGGAACATGCTGCGGGCTCGTTCAGAGGTTAGAGAACGTCTCACGCGCCAGGACAGCTTGCTAAAGGTACCCAAAGTCAGACTCGAAGTGGGAAGGAATGCTTTTTCTTACTTTGCTCCCCAGATTTACAACAGAATTCAACAGAATTTCAAAGCACTCAGCTATGTAGCTATTAACAATAATCTCAAGCTACATATGGAATGTGATTTAAAAAAAAATTTAAGTTGTGTAAAATATATTTTGTTTTGTGATTTTAGCCTAGTCCTTGGCAATATACATGTAATTTTTTTATGACTTGAGTTTATTTTGAAAAACAACTGTATGTTGAAAAACGCTCCAAATAAAGACGCTATTTAATTATTTAATAATATACGAGTTTGTTTCAAAAATGTTAAGGATTGCTTGATTTTTGTATTAATTACTAAGAATAGTTTGAACTGGTATATTTTACTATTTTGTTTTTAATTTTTACCTTACGCATGAGGTAGAAAGGTTAATATGTTTTTCTAAAATGCTGCAGGTCATAGAAGATGCTAAATTACTCCTTACAATAATGCAAATTTTAGTCAAGCAAGACAAAGTAATATTGTAATGTTATTTATAATAATATAATAAACAATATTTGTGAAACTACTGTTACTTGAATTGAATAAGAACAGTATGTGGTATTTAGTTATGTTTAAAGGATTTATTGTTTAAAGTCAATTTTTAAATTGTAAAAGAAAATCACTTACTTATTCCGTCGTACAGCTCCTGTGTGAATAGTATATTCAGAACATGTTTCACCGTAAGTATGGCATCCTCAGCTGGTCATCGAGTGAAGATCAATCCACCTAATGGGTTTAGTCACAAGATAAAATTACACAAACACAAAGTACATATACATAATTAATACATTTATGTCCGTGCGAGTTTAAATGTATTAATTATGTATATGTACTTTGTGTTTGTGTAATTTTATCTTGTGACTAAACCTATTAGGTGGATTGATCTTCACTCGATGACCAGCTGAGAATGCCGTACTTACGGTGAAACATGTTCTGAATATACTATTCACACAGGAGCTGTACGACGGAATAAGTAAGTGATTTTCTCTTACAATTTGATTGAACAGCTCAGGGGCTAAATAATGTATATGAAATCAATTTTTAATATATTCAAAAAATGTTTATAGTTCGAACGTTTTTCTTGCTTAGTATACAGACACTGAAATAATATTTTTATTTATGGTGTGACTGAATAAACTGAAAAAATAATTTATGTAAAAACCATTTTTACATTCATTAGGTCTGAACTGTTTTATATTGAAATGAATAATTCATTATCTATTTAAGATTAATAAACCGTCACATACCATTCATTATAAAAGTAAATTTTAAAGAATTTTCCATAATGAACTTTAATTTTACTTATATTGAGGAGGATTTGTCACACTACATAACAACCGTTTGAAGAAAATTAAAACACATGTTTTATTCTAGGTTATTTAAGTTGCATTATATATCATACGCACATTACATCTGACATTAATAACTTACTACTTTATAAAAATAAAGGGGAAGTAAAATGATCTATTCAGTCTAACAAACTATATCTTATTTATTTATCATATTATAAATCCAAATTTGTAAACTTTTACAAGATATTTGAATAAAACTTATAACAAGAATAGGAACTATCTGTAGTTTTATATTGTCGATTTTTGTATTAATTTTCTATAAATTATTTGGCTATTACATTTAATAGTACGAGTAAACGTTACACAACACAAATATATTACAATATAAGCACAAAATGCGCAAATATATTACAATATAAGCACAAAATGCACAATATATTAAGAAATTCAATTTATCAGTAGCTTTTAAGACTTGTAATATTATGTCCAACATTTTACGCCCAAATATTGAAAAGATAAATTCAGTAATTCAGGAATATAGGATTAACTGTAATGATTGTAATATGTTTTATGTAGGTCAGACTGTACATTTCAGCAAAAGATATAAAAACCATGTATCTGCTTTTAAATATAAGAAACCTGAAAGTTCTAATGTAGCCAAACACCTTCTGAATTGTACCTACAGTTTGACTAAAATAGATGAAAATATAGATGTTCTAAAAGTTTGTAAGATGAGTCGGATTATGAAAGCTTGGTAAGAGTTATTTATTTTTAAAGAAAAATGTAAGGATCGTGATAAACTAATGAATTAGCAGCTTATTATGATTCCGAAATAGCTTTTAATAATGTACTTTAGAGATTAAAAGAACAGAACTAACAGCCAATAGGAATTAGTAAAAAATATCATGTAGCCACCATTTTGACGATTCCAGCCAATGGGGTAGCTTTGGCTTTGGGGTAGCTACGTGATCGTAGGCCTATAAATTGAGTTGTTGAACATCATTTTCCATTCATTTGTGAATTCCTCTGGTCTGAGGAAGGTGAGCTTGGTTAACCGAAATCGTTCACAATAACATTTGTCATTTTGTACTTATATTGTAATAAATTTGTGTTGTGTGACGTTTACTTTTACTGTATATGTAACAATACGTATTATGCTAATTAAAACACTTGTTATTAGATTTAAACAGTTTTTTGATTCTCATTTAGGTTCATAAGTTAGTAGCATATTTGGCATTTATTATAATTCCACTGTTGTTGAGATGTTAAAATTATTTATTAAAACAATTTATATTACACTTGCAACTTATAATGCAGTGAATAGTGTCAATATTTAAACAATAAATGTACGAGGAAATATCGTAAATTAAATATTGTAAATATTAATTCACCCTGTTTTGATATATTAATCTGTCTACGTAATAAAATCACACTAAAATGATCCTCAGATATTATGAAAAAGTTATGTTTGAACGATTCTTTAAAACTAATTGTTTTATTAATTTTTGTTTATTTGTTACAAAACTACTGTTATTTAATATTTGATAGAATAATTGACTTTAAGTGATTTTGATAAGTTGGGCCAAACAATTTAAACAATACATTTAAGTCATAAATAATCATTAGAAGGCAACTGATTAATGGCAGTTTCTCTCAGAAAAGTCATCAGCAAATCCAACTAATATAGTTTGAGTTTATTTATATTGAATTAGCTACATTTAAATTATAATGAAAAAATCACGAGGTAAACAACCAACCACCTCTAACAGCTGTCATAACCTTTTTATGGCAAATATACATTAAACGAATATTTATGGTATATAACATATAATATCTAGAAGGTACAACTAAATATAAAATGTAAACAACACAATTTACTCTCAATGAAATGAAAGAAACAGGAAATAAGAGATACAAATATAATTGCTACATTGTATTATATTTTTGTCATCTTATTTCCTGTTTCTTTTTAAGTTTATAATTAACTAACGTGAATATAAAATAAAAAAGAGTGAATTTAAAAAGGGCACCCAATTCAATTACAGTACAATGTAATACTCTTATCTACAAAATAGGATTACGGAGGTCAAAGATATTCAGTTATGGTGATTTTGCAGACGGTTTTGTGTATATTATTATTTTTGTAGATGACTTTATTTTATTGGAATTCTGTTAGTTGGACGATTAAAATTAATTTTCAAATAATTTTTTACAAGTAAATTCTTATATTAAGTAATAAAAGCACATATATACAAGGGAAAGCAAAGCCTTTTTTACAGTGGAATACTATTTCCTCTCTATAGGCTAACTACTGGAATAAATTCGGTAATTTTAAATAGAAATTAAAAATAAATTATTACAATAATATTGTTAAAGTTGCCCTCAAAAAAGAGTATATATTTTTAATTCATTAAAAAAAATTCCATTATTCCTCTTTGTAACAATGAATAATAATAAACAGGAAGCTAAATAATAACAATATAAAGAATCATACAGTTGTTGTTATTTACTGTTGATAGACTAAAACAGACTCAAGAGAGGGAGGGGGATAGTGAAAAAAGCCCATATGTTCCTGACATTTGACACAAATTGGCCAAGTCGAGTTCTGGTTATAATCCATTTATGAAGTACCTCTATTGTAGTAAAATGATTATATTAAAAAATATATGTTATTAAACATAAATTTAAAATTTTGTTAATACAGCAAAAAATCAAAATTTGGTAATTTTGACAAACTACTATATTAAGATTAATAATATCTGGGGATCAAGGGAAATCGAATCAAATAAGTTCTCTAAGAAGTAACTAGAGTTAGTGGAATGGTAGACAAAGGATGCTATGAGTGAAGTCAGACAAATTTGAAATTGATAGGAAGAAATAAATGTTTTTGATTATGTTGGATACAATTTTATTTAGGATTCAGGATCAATATATAGTGTTCAGGACGTTCAGTGTAATAAATGTTGTAGAAGGAAAAACCGTTAGTCACACTTTAACAGCTTCTCAAGGCTTTGTGAAATATTAAGAAGTATTTGTGAAAGAATAGGTTCAATAAGAGAAACGACACGGTTATTAATAATTCTGAAATGAACCAGTGCTAAAGATCCACTTAAAATTGAAAATAAACATTGTCCTATTATACAGTAGAACGACTTTTGGAGTTGGCACGCGAACCGTGAAGGGTTTTCTCCTAGTATAATATAAAAATTGGATTTAAAAATACAAAACAACTGGAGTATTTCTGTAAAATATTAATAATTGCTCTAAGGTGGCTGTAGTTGATTTAACCTCAAAGTACGTATTTGTATAATTTACTCTGTCGTAATAATGAGACATACATTTTTAGTAATTGGTAAAGTATACATTTAATTAAATCACAAATTCAAACTATGAATAACCGTTCGTCACATCGACACTACCACCGTTATTAAAACTTTATTAATCCCAATAGCTTGACCAGAAACGTGGGCCCTGCAAGCAAAATGAGATCTCTTGGATAGATAAAGTACATGCTGTATTTATGTATTTAGTTAATGCGTGTTTTCGTTCTGCCTGTTTAACGAAAACTACACAAATTACCAGACATCTTACCTCATAATTCCGCCTAGTAATTTGTGGTTAATGCGTGTTTTCGTTCTGCCTGTTTAACGGAAACTACTCAAATTAGCAGACATCTTACCTCATAATTCTGCCTAGTAACTTGTGGTTCAGAGGACATCTTGATATCTTTGGATAAACAAAGTCCATGCTGTATTTATGTATTTAGTTAATGCGTGTTTTCGTTCTGCCTGTTTAACGAAAACTACACACATTAGCAGATACATTACCTCATAATTCCGCCTAGAAACTTGTGGTACTGAGGACATCTTGATATCTTTCGATGGGCTAAACAAAAGCTATAACTAAATTGTATTCAAATTTAGAAGGTAATGTCTGCTTAACAAAAGCAACGTCTCTCCGGAATTCTGTTGGAGGATATTCTCATCTACCCTTCATTAAAACGAATATTGGTGGTTTATTAAGACTCTAAAAACACATCTGTGAGTTTATTTATAGGAGAACCAAGTAGTGACTAATATACTAGATGTTTCATAAAAAAGTGCAGCCAGAAAAATAATATATTATTTATGATTTTAAATATACATATCATGCTTTTGTCATTAATTTTATTGGCTATTAAATATAGAAACTTCTACAAACACCTATAAACTGTGTTAACAATTTGAGCAACAATATTTAATCATTCTTACAGACGTCAAATACCCGTTTAATGTCTTTTAATGTCAAATATTAAAAAAAAAAAAAAAAAAAAAAAAAAAAAAAAAAAAAAACATTAAAAGCTATCTATGACCAGAATTAGCTTTACTACAGATATGGGAGGGCATATTTTCAAATTTGTTAATACTTTAAGTTCGTTGCCTGGTAAAACACTATTAAAGTCAATTCTAATACAATCGCAAAACATTAAAATATTATATGTTACTTAAAAATTTTCTTAGTTAAATATATGAGTTGAGTTTTATATTTAATTGAAATGATAAAATAAAGTAAATACTCTGGATCAATGGTTAAAAAAGTCAAAGACGGCACCATTTACGTCAAGCTAATAGATAGCAAACTCTAGGTACATTGAAATGTTATAAAAAAGTCAAATATGTTAATGAACAATAATAAAATGGTATTATTAAATTGATACTTGTTTATTTGTATTAAATTTGTCGGTTTTATCTTAAGTATCTTTAATGAATTTTCATTTAAGGATTTTTAGCAAAAAACAAAGATAGTAAAAAGTTTATTGTACAATTACCATTTTAACCATCTATATTCCAGAACGCATTTTGTTGGGAAATGACAAGGCGTGTTGTGGGAGAAGCAGTTGTTCGTCATCCGAGTGTCGAGAATCCATCAGTGATATTACATCGGCAGATGCACGACAACAAATGAACCAGCTGTGGTGTGGGATATGAAGTGTTACTGCTGCACCAACTGGCAATTTATTTTGATAAATATTTTGTTGACAATAATTAAAAATTCTAGTCCTGTACTTTCCGTTATTATTCAATAGAACATTGAAAATAAAGTAAATAATATTATTCCTTACCACATTCTTTACTAATAAAAATATATAGATCAAATAATAATGTCTAATTACAATTTTAATTTTATTATTAAAAATGGTTACTAAATTCATTCATCTAGTTATTAACTTTCATTAGGGCATTTTGAACAAAAAGTATAAAGTATTATGTGTTTGATAAAAATATTCATAAACGGGAACGATTATAAAAAGTTGTATTCATACAATAAAATTTTTAATCGACAAAAGTATGTTATACTCGTTGATCAAGACGCACTATGACAATTACCATACGTGTGTCGAGGAATGTTTAGTGACGAAGTAGGTACGACTTGTAGTGATATATTGTGTTCTAGGTTCTCCGAATACCAACCTGGCATCCACTTAATTGATAGACACTACTGGAGAAGTGTGGGGCGTCCTTATTGGATGGCAGCCAGGCTTTGGATAATGTCTAGGGGGGATGAGAACCACGTATCAGGCTTGAGATTATTTAAACTCATAACAACACTGCATGGTTCAGATTCCAAGTTAAGCTATATGCACTGCGCTCCTCTGGCAATTGTGTATTTAGTAAGTAGCCCTTTCTGAGCTTACGAAAAACTCAGTTAGTAAACAGACTACACAGGTGATCCACACTCATCCACACTCACCCTGCACTCTGGTAATTTTAATTCATAATCAACTTAAAGAACGTACAAGATGTGTCACTGTCTTAAATGTGAATAATCCAATAATAAAGAATCAGAGTTTTCCAGCAGTTTCAACGCTTAGACTTTTTAAATTCCATCCGATGTCACCCTGAATTGTAAGTGTTGGCTGCGAGTAAATTCTGTATTGTTACACCAACAACAGGTGGATAATGATGCTGATCAATTGACTGAGAAATTTAATATTACTACTTTAAATTAACATAAAAAGAATAAATAATATGTTTGGATCACGCTTTATAGCCAAGAGGGATGCTCCTGAATGAACAGAAAAATTATAAATATGAAACTTATTTATTCATATATTTATATCAAGGTACATAACAATCTTAGCGGGCAGTATTAATTTAAGTAGAAATTATACAATTGAACTAATGATTGTAGGTGTAACAAATGGAGCGCAAAAATCACTGAGGTGGAATTACAAGAGAATTTTAATATTGAAATATTTACAGTAAAATATGTCAAGGAAACAAAAAGAGATAACAATGTTACCTTAATGTCTAAAATACTAAATGTAACTGTTTTCTTTACAGTATAAAGATAATCATTATTTTGAATTTTAAATAAACTTCTTTCAAAACAATTTAGTTAACTATGTGTTATATTCAACTCAATGTAAGTACCCATCCATAGTGTGATTGTGTAAAGAGAACAGCATCAATTTCAATAAACGATTTTTGTAATATTTTCCATACCATAAAACTATTTGTTTTATTAAGTATAAGAAATAGGGTAATTTTCCATAAAGTTGCAGAGAGTAAGACTAGCATGTTATATACTTAACTTACAATACTCTTGGTCAAACCTTACTGAATATTGAATACCAAAGATATCTGGTAAACAATTTTTTATAAAATGGCATTGCTTGCTATATAAACAATTGTTGGGTTCTTTTATATACATAAATATGTGTCTTTATAAGGAAATAAAAGAACTTTAATATTTCACAAACAGTTGATTTGTAAACAAAAGTTCTATGAAATATTGAGGTTATGTTTTCGTAATTTTTTTTATAATAATAACTACATTGAGTTTATATTCATGCAAGCATAATTTCTGTTATGCAAGCATAAAGTCCTTAAGACAACCTGTTACGAAACAGACTTGAAGTTTAAAAAAATACTGTAAAAATTAATATATTAGTAAATTGCAATAGAATTTTCTCAACTCTTTACTATAACAATTCACGATAAAAAACTGGCAAAAAACAGTAAAGCAGAATGTAAAATAAATTTTGACTGATGTAAATTACAAAGTTGTGCTTGCAAAAATCACATCTGAATACAAAAATGCATTGTTACGTTTTATTTTTCTTCCGGGGATTAGCATATATTATATGAATAGTTTTTTAATTAGCATAATACGTAATGATACATATACATTAAAAGTGAACGTCACACAACACAAATTTATTACAATATAAGCACTAAATGCAAAAATTTATGTTGGTGATTCAAATTCAAACGTCAATTGGAAGAATTTGAACTTTAGTGTGTTAAGTGGAAGAATTTGAACAAGTGCACCTGAAGATGAACGACTCCTTCAAAACCGGTAGTGCCGAAAAAAAAAACACAAAGTTGGTGGTGGAACAAAACAGAGGTAACTATTTTACTATATATTGTTAATTTAAACTAATAAGGATAATACGGATAGCATAATAATGGATCTAATTCAATCTATTGGGAAAAAAACTAAAAATTCACAATACCATTCAAAGTATTAAATTCAACAAAGCTTGCAGAGACCACAACATAACCCCAAACTACATTAAAATAACCATAAAGTAAAAAACAAATGCAGCAAGAGAAACAACAGCTAGAACGATTTTGGTTAAGGAAATGAATAAAATACCTCTACAATAAAAATCAGTTTTAAACAAGGAATTATATAACCTACATTTATAATATATAGAAATTCATAAAGTAAATAACGAAACATTTAGATGTAGAGTAAATAAAATCTTACAATTGATTGACAATTGGTTACCTAAAAAAATAAAATGCAAAAGAGATAGGCCAAACAGCAAATTAAAGAAACTTGTAACCAAACAAATAGATAACATAACCTCAATCCAAGATTTGCATATTCACAAATTTTATCTTAGAAAAGTTAACAAAACAGAGATAGACTTTGACAATGAACAACTTAATTTAATGAACAAAGGCCTGGAACATAACCTACACAGAACTAAAGTCTCATTTACGAATACTGCAATAAATGCAGATTCATCTATAAAATATCTGAACATAAAGGACCAGCACACAGCCAGAGTTATAGTAATTAAAAAAATGAAAATAAATTTTGAACATTTAATACTAGAACCTAATGCAAACACAGTGAAATAAATACAGCCAACACAAAATCGCATAAATTATAACAAAAAATGCTATGATAACTAAAGCAGACAAAGGAAACATGTTAGTAATTATGTACAAAAACGATTACCACACTAAAATATAGGATTTCATTCACAAGAATAAAATAACAAAATTAAAATCAGATCCCACAGCTAAATTCAACATAACTTTCAAAGAATATAAACAAGTGTACAGATTTATTTAATGAAAAATAAATAAGGTATGTGAAAATGATAAACCCAGAAGCACTCAAATTGAAAGGACTTCCGAAAATCCACAAAGACGGAATTCCAATTAGACCACTAATCAACTTTACCATGTCACCTACGTATAATATTGAAAAAAAAACTAGAAGAATTAATTAAAAAGCACATTAAGAGTTGAAAGAAACCATAGCCTAAAAAATGCAGTAGAATTAGTAAACAAAATTAAAGAACATCACTCTCTAGTCTCCTTTCATATATAAAACCTTCATACCAACCTTCCAGTTAAAAAAACGTTAAAAATTGTAGAAGGCAGTTTTAGGTATAATCAATCCATGAGCAATAAATGTATACAACAATCAATATATCTCCTTGCAGTTATATTAGAACAAAATTATTTCGAATATGAAGGAATGTTTTGAAACAACAAGATGGAATAGCTATGCGCAACCATTTGTCTTGCATATTAGCCGACTTAAAAAAACTAGTTTGAAAAAACATCATGAACGAAAATAATAAAAAGTTCAAAAAATCATACATTACTAAAGATAAGTTCATAATATATTTTGCTTATACAATGGAAACCACAGAAAAATCAAAATATTCAGCAAGTATTTAAATACTATTCATCCACATCTAATATTTACATATTAAGTGGAAAAAAATAATATTTTAAACTGTTACTAAAGTTGACGAAAAATTTTAATTCGAGATATATATAGAAAAACCACAACCACCAGTCATACAATACATTCGATATCGAAATTCCCAGTGAACCTCAAATTAGCAGCTTACAACTTATACATCCACAGATTACTAAGTATACCATTGGACAAACATGATTATAGCAATTATATAGCAATACGAAAAACTATAGCAGCAGAAAATGTATAAGAACTAACACTAATCGACATATTCACAAGAAAAAAAAAGAAAAAAAAGAACAAAATGGCAAAAACAAAACAATAACTAGCCAAACAAATATGATGTAGCAGATTTTGAAGAAAACATGTACCAAGTCTACAATAATGTTTTTAAGTCATTGGGTTACAAAATAGCCTTCAGAACATCAGGAAGCCTGGAAAAAACACTAATAGTTAAACCACGATTCAACAATTAATTCATGAAAACAGGAATTTGCAAAATTGAATGTAATGACTACCCAAAACTCTACATAGGCCAAACGGAAAATATTTAAAAACCAGATTTATCGAACATATCCCCAACAAAATTATAAATATTAGTTTGCTGCAGATCACCTAACAGAATACTACCACAATATCACAGGAATAGAAGACAGTTTCAAAATTTTCAAAAAGAAATAAAAATAAAATTTTGTGAAGTTTTTGAAATTCATAAATTAATGAAATGAAATTCTCTAAAAATATTAAATGAACAGACAGATTTTCAAAGTAACGACATTTTTTATACAATAATACAACATATAAAACACAATAGAACATTCAATAATTTAGTAAAGTAAGGTTGGCAGCACCACCATGAATCACCAACCCTCTCTAAATCTACCGTTGGTGAATTCAAACTGTCAAGTGGAAGAATTTGAACTTTAGTGTGTTAAGTGAAGTCCAAGTGCACCTGAAGATGAACGACTCCTTCGAAACTGGTAGTGCCGAAAAAAATACAAGATTTGTGGTGGAACAAACAGAGGTAAATATTTTACCATCTATTATTAAATAAAACTGTCTAATTATAGTCTGTTAGATTAAATGTTTAACCAATGGTATAACTTAAGGCATTTTACAACAAACATGGTAGCTGGACTCTCACGACTTAGTGATATCCCAGCTATGGAAGCTACCATACAAAATGAAATAGCCATTTTAACAACCAAGTATCTTAAAATAATAGGTTCTGTTCTTTGTTACTCTATTACAATATTTACATAAATACTCTATAAATGAATGAATTAGCATAATTAATAAAACATTACAATAAAAAAGAATATTTCTTATACTATTAAATAATTTATAATAAAAATAAACTAAAAACACCACGAATACGGCGTTTAATTATTTATAATAATTTAATGATCTTTTTGGCTTAAACGTACCTAAGTTATATACCTTTTAAAATGTCACAAAATATCCTAACAGTTATTGTAAAAGTAGATGTGTACGTATTTATTTAACAAGGGCTACACTCGTGTGCATTTAGTGTAAAGTCTATCCAAAAAGAACAACTTTGCAGCTTTAGAGAATAGAGGGTTGAAGCTCAAGTACATATTCACTGGAGGGCGTTTTCCACACCATTGCCGAGACTGTGCTCTACATATACATATCACAACCATTGAATGTGCTCTACGTAAACATACCACGACCACTGACTGTGCTCTATGTAAACATACCAAGACCACTGACTGTGCTCTACATAAACATACCACGACCACTGACTGTGCTCTACGTAAACATACTACAATCACTGACTGTGCTCTACGTAAACATACCACGACCACTGACTTTGCTCTACGTAAACATACTACAGCCACTGACTGTGCTCTACGTAAACATACCACGACCACTGACTGTGCTCTACGTAAACATAGCACGACCACTGACTTTGCTCTACGTAAATTTACCATGACCATTGACTGTGCTCTACGTAAACATACCACGACCACTGACTGTGCTCTACGTAAACATACCACGACCTCGGACTGTGCTCTACGTAAACATACCACGACCACTGACTGTGCTCTACGTAAACATACCGCAACCACTGACTGTGCTCTACGTAAAAATACCACGACCACTGACTGTGCTCTACGTAAACATACCACGACCACTGACTGTGCTCTACGTAAATGTACCACGACCACTGACTTTGATCAACTTTCAGGCTTCAGGTAGATAACTGGAAGGTCGTAAATACAGAATAATCATACGTAATAAAACTTATATTTTCTGAAAAATTAACTGCCCCCCCCTTGTATGATAGTTAACTCTTGTTTTTTACATTTATAGTAATACATTTATATTTTATACTTTATATGATATAAATGTATTATTAATACATTTATATTTTATACTTCACAGCCGAAAACAATATTTCATTAGGCCAGAAATAAATCATTTATTGTGTTAAATTGGGCAAAATTAGTCAGTTGGCCTCATTAACACGGACAACAACTTTATAAATAAACATTAAAAACATGTTTTTATATTGTTAGTGCTATTTAAACTTATATAAATTGAATATGCTAATTATAGTAATTTTTCTGTTTGTAAAATTAGTTACATAAACCAGTTTAATAATAATTTATATACAATTTTTAAACAACAAAACAGGCTGAGTAGATTTCTTTACGAAAACTTAAATACAGTAAGTTAAATTAATATAAAATATCGGTTTAGACAAAGCATTATGATGAAACGCAGATGTTCACTCACTCTGTGAATGTGAACTATTGTTCTGAGCAATTCAACATTACAATCATTATTCGTTTCTCATTTCCGCAGCATTTATGATTCAGTATCTCCGTTCTCTTTGTACTGCTCATTTCATATCCGTATTTACTTCGAAAGTAACATACATCATGAAGTGCTTTTGAAACAATGACAGCATCATTTGCAGAAATATAAATAAAATACGAACAATGAATTGTTTGATAAAGGTTTCGAAGAACTTAAACTTCTTGTATAGTTGTATTAAAATGGATTCAATGCATTCAGTCACATAAATAAATTAGATACAAGAAGTTAATTAACTTTGCCAGTATAATAGTCAAATATAGGTTTAATAACCCATTATATTCACCACCGTGGGTTTGTATTAGATATAACATAGTAGACGAGTATGGGTGGGTGGGTGGGCCAGAGTAAATCATACGGGCCTGAAAATATGTAAAATACGATATTAAGGACCCCCCCCCCATATTACTTACAATACTGAGAATGTTTGAAGCATTTTAGAAATTTGAAATTTAAAAGTGAATTTATACCTTATCTTCTCTTATACTTGTTTCTAAGGTTCTCATATAATGAAAACTTGTTTTATCATTTTTACTGTAATACATATATTTGTTCGATTTAAAACTATATACGAAATAAAACATACGATATAATATAACGAAGAAAGAACTATAAAATAAATTATTACATTGTTCAATGATCTGGTTTGTTAAAAGTTCAAATACTTTAAGGAACACTATTTACTTAAAGTATAGGTATTAGACATTTGAAATTGAATTCATGGTGAATTTGATGTTTTGGTCTAGTAATTTTCTCGACTATGATTATAAAGGAAGTAGAACAGCTGTTTGTAACGGCTTGATACATATTTATAGAACACCTTTGTCAACCAAGTCAAACCGTTGTACTGCAAGTACCTTCTTGAACTTTATATCTGAAGATTAGACTAAAAATATCTAATTACTCGGAGAGTGGTGATAACCTACCCATCGACCAGCCCTATCATACATGTACGATGGTGATGACTCAACCACTAACCCGCCCACTCATACATGTACAATGGTCATGACCCAACCACTAACCCGCCCACTCATACATGTACAATGGTGATGACCCAACCACTAATCCACCCACTCATACATGTACGATGGTGATGACCCAACTACCAACCCACCCACTCATACATGTACGATAATGATGACCCAACCACTAACCCGCCCAGTCATACATGTACGATGGTGATGACCCAACTATCAACCCACCTACTCATACATGTACGATAATGATGACCCAACCACGAACCCGCCCACTCATACATGTACGATGGTGATGACCCAACTACCAACCCACCCACTCATACATGTACGATAGGGATGACCCAACCACTAACCCGCCCACTCATACATGTACGATGGTGATGACCCAACTACCAACCCACCCACTCATACATGTACGATAATGATGACCCAACCACTAACCCGCCCACTCATACATGTACGATGATGATGAACAACTCACTAACCCACCCACTCATACATGTACGATGATGATGACACTAACCCTGTCACTCATGTATGCACGATGGTGTTGACCGACCCACTAACCCGCACACTCATGCATGCATGATGATACTGACCGACCCACTCTCCCATACAAGTAGTTTTATTGACCCACCCATTCACGTAAGTTAGAACTGATCACAGAAGCAACTAATTAGGACATAGAATTAGCAATGTATCTATAGTGACTGAGAATAATACAAATCAATATATGTTAATTCCTACGTATAAATTGAATTCATATGATTCTACTTCGGATAAAATAGTATCGTCTTCTCTTTCGGAAATATTACTGAGGAACCGAATAGTGTATTAATTAACAAACCTATCCACTAGAACTCATTCCTGCTATTACGGATTATAATGAAGATTTACTTGGTATTAAACCAGTAATAATGAATACATTATTATCGGTTAATAATGTGAAAAAATCGGGTAAAAATAAGGATTCAGACGCAAAAATAAGATACTTACATTACTTTAGATGCAGTTCAATACCAAAATATACATCGACATATTTAGTTGAATGTTTTTTAATAATCATTATACATTGTGCATCAGACAGTTAGTGAATGTTTTACTCTTGTTGAGCAGAGCTGTGCCAACAAAAGGGCAGTAGAGATTTCCCCACAGACTTCACACAGTCATCTGTTCCCTTCGATCTATCTGTGTTTACATACTATGTGGCTGAATGGGGACGTATCATAGCTAGCAATAATACGTGTAGCATGTGAGTAAAAATACATTATTGTATATGATTCATAACCAGATCTTTAACAATCATAGTATAATTGCGTGTCAGGAAAAATAATTTGTTTGGCCAAATGAGATCTTTCATTTTTCAACATTTTACGAACAATTTTGGATAAGATATTATTCTCAACATGATCCAACAGTAAACCTCTTTAAATTATGAGGCACTGTTATCTAAATAATTATTTTGATCAATTTAGCATAGACCGATAGAGACAACGCTCCCAAACTCCCATACTATTCAGTTTTCAAAGGTTTTACATATAATATACACAGGGGAAATTGATAACAGTGCCCATCAATATGAATGAGAAATACGGAATATAGTTCACATTTTTATGGCAGCTGGTACAAAGTAAACAACTCGAACCAAACTGATCATAGCCTAACCAAATAGGTCAGTAAATACCCAAAATGGCAACGTAAATATTTCGTTTCTCTCGGTTATACGGATTTTGGAATGAAACAATGTTTTGCTCAGCCGAGACAAAATTATGATACATTTTCGACTTTCATACACTTGTAAGTGCCCCAGTTACTAGAACATGTAAACATGTAACAAAGTAATAATAGTTCTGGGCTTGACAAAGTTATATCTAAATATAGTCGAAATTTCAAAACTTAACGACTCTCTTACGTACGTAATATTGGGGGCAATAAAGTACCTTTGACATATTATATAGAAAGATGTCATTCAGAACTTAAATATGTTTATTTTTGCAACCATACAATGACATAACATCGCCAAAACCAAATTTAACGGAATATAAGTTAATCTTTGAACGAAGTAACGATATACTGGTCAGTTAATGCTTAAGTATGCTTATAGAAAAGTTAAGTCCTGGACACAGCAAAATTATTAATGTAAATGTGGTCTGATTATCCCCCTTTCAAATCAAACATGGCCGTTTTTTGCTTTAAGTGATACCGGGAGAGAATCAAACCGTGAAAATCCCTTATATATTACATAATAAAAATAGTTGTTTCATAGGCATTGTGTATATATTATTTAACTGCGTATTTTCAAATTGAAAATAGTTATGGACAAAACAAGAACGGTTAGAACGTAAATGCAGAGTAACAGCACAATGTTTTTGTCTTTAAGTGTACCGAAGTGAACTAGGTTTTGTAGCTCGATATATCTTCCTTATAAGATTTCAATCATCGCATCCCATCAGCTGTGTAAATTGGAAGATATCAGCTGTCAATAACACATCTACCACCAATATCCCCCCTCCCCCCACATGAATGTGACACAGAGTTGGTGATATTATAAATTACATGGGGTGGAAGTGTAAAGAGTTTAATATTGGGCTGGAGAAGTTTTTTATTATCATTACATTTCATTAATGAAACATAGTCATGTAATGCTTGTATATAAAAAATTACTGTTACTAAATGATCTTTAATAACATACTCTGGTTGCAGGAGAGAAAGTCAATGTACCTTGGCATACATTTTACAGAATTTATACTCTACCCATGTAAATTAGATCACACCAGAACCTTTTTCAGTTCTGACAGCCCCATCACCATTGATATTTAATATCGTCGTTTATAACTCCATATTTAAAAGTGATATATCACTGGATTAATAGATGTTTTATGTTTGTTTTCCCTTAAAGCATTTTTCACTACACTACTATGAGTTTAGCTGTTTTCGTTATGTGTTTAAAACCTGCGAAACATCATATTTTCTACAGCTGTCTATTGTTTACTACCAAAAGTAACATTGTTTACAACCGAAAATTTTCCACAGTCAACAGCATCTGTTTTTATTCCGTAGTGTAGTGAAATAGTATATTTCATAACAAGAGTGGAAAGTGGGGCTTTGCATGTTCGAGACCATATGTTTGAAGTGCGAGACTTTTCGAGCACTTCGAATGGTCGAGAACATACAAAACACTTTCACTCGAGTTTTGAACGATACTTTTCACTACACTACGGAATAAAAACAGGTGTTGTTGACAGTGGAAAATTTTCGGTTGTAAACAATGTTACTTTCGGTAGTAAACAATAGACAGCTGTTGAAAATATGATGTTTCGCAGGTTGTAAACACATAACGAAAACAGCTAAACTCATAGTAGTGTAGTGAAAATTATCGTTCAAAACTCGAGTGAAAGTGTTTTGTATGTTCTCGACCATTCGAAGTGCTCGACAAGTCTCGCACTTCAAACATATGGTCTCAAACATGCAAAACCCCACTTTCCACTCTTGTTATGAAATTTATCACATTTTTATCATATATTATCTATTTTTACACATTTAACTACGCAATCTTATTACAGTCATAATTTTAAAACGAATATTCTTAGGCATACAATTGTTCAGCAGGATGTGTATTTTTAAGACCAAATTTATAATGAACTAGATGAACGCGGCGGACGTTGTCTCGCCTTTCAATTTTCATTGACATACCAAAATAAAGCAATAAAAAGAATTATAGAAAAAACCATGCTACACTCTCAAGGTGAAATGTAGAACTACAAGAAATCAAAACATATACAGTACTGTTGTTGTGAGAACTTCAATCTGCTTATGGCATGTGAAACTACATTAAACCACACAGTCAAATGTTTTTTTTAAACAATTCAGATTCTCCATTTGAATAACATGTGATATTTAGGAGCCCATGGGGCGGGACCCTGTGAACGGATCTGCATCAATCTTCACAGAAACCATCTCGGGAGTATACAGGACAACATCCTAAAGTTTCATGGCGATCGATTGGATGGTGTGGCAGCGCATAAACTTCAAACATATATATATATATATATATATATATATATATATATATATATATATATATATATATACAAACATCCTCTTTTATAAATATAGATAATAGATATGAGTACTAAGTATTAGATCTGATACTGTTTTTAACATATTTATACGGGAAACATTTTGTATTGTATTTCTTCCTTGTGTTGATTTGAAGAATAATCCTATGTTATGAGCAAGAGAAGCCAATTACGTAGGATATTGTACTACTAATATTGTTAGAGCTCTTGTGATTTCTCAAGAAATACTTGCAAGGATTCGTATATGACCTAATTAAATATGGCTTTATAACTCGTTAAAATGGTGCATTCACTCTTTATCAAGATTGTGTTTCTTAAAGGTTGAGCTGAAATATGTATATTTTATAATAAAAGTGGGAAGATGGAACTTGTATTGAAACGATATATTTCAAGACATTCCGAGAAAGACAACAAGGTACGTCTTATTCTATGAATATAGAACCATCGCTCAAAGACATCCAAAATAATATTCGTTCTAACTTCGCTCAGTATCTTAGCTCTCTTTGAACAGCTGATTCATCACTAGTGTTTATTTTGAGGATAAACAAGAGCGATGCAACTCCTTTGACAGAAAGACGACGTTCTTAAAGGAAATGGTCCGCAAATACGATACAGTATTTCAAAGAAAGGCGTTTTAACGTCATTCCCACCTTTATAAAAGTATTAATGTTATTTAACCGAGTAAAGGTTTACTGTATGAAACTGACACTAAATACAGGTATAATTAAATGACAAGCAAATGAGAGACTCTTTGGCTTATAAATTGCTGGATTACACATAACAATTATTATTGAAAAATCTACAGAAAATTTTGGCGTTTTTTTTTTTGTATCATGCGATCTGTAAATACGAGTAATCTGGCTAATGGTGTAAGTAAAATAAAGCATAATATATTTGATTCCAAATAACTAACAGATTTATTATCTCCTCAATCTAAGTTACAGATATAGTTCAAATTTCACAATCTTAAATTTTAATTTAAAAAATCACTATTTACAAAAAAGTTTAATTATTAGGGTAATGCACAGAAGTAAGAAGATTGACTTTCAATAGTATCAGAACTAAATATAAAGGATTTCAATGGGTATTTTATCAAGTTTTAACATCAAATTAACTAAACAGAAATTATAATGTCGAAATCCTGAAAATGTTTCGAACAAAGCTTAAATCAGAAAATATTTAGAAAATAGTTGGTCATATAAGTCGGCCAAATAGTGGTTATTTCCTCTCCATTTGAAGATTAAATACAGTACAAGTAAACGTCATACAACACAAATTTATTACAATATAAGCACAAATGTACAAATATATTACAATACAAGTACAAAATGCACGAATATTATGGTGATCGATTTCGGATCACCATAATATTCACACAAGATTCTTTTGTGAATCACTCTGGTCTGAGGAAGGTGATCGTGGTTCACCGAAATCGATCACCATAATATTCGTACATTTTGTACTTGTATTGTAATATATTTGTACATTTGTGCTTATATTGTAATAAATTTGTGTTGTGTGACGTTTACTTGTACTGTATATATATCAACACGTATTATGCTAATTAAAAAACTATAAGATTAAATATGAACGTCTTGGTGATAGACTATCCTAGATTCTATATATTTGTTGTAATTTATATTGTACTAAATTCTTTGAATTATATTTCCATTTCAAAACAATATAAGTACAATAAAACATTATAGGTTAATTTAGTATTCTATTCTATGTGTACTAAGTATAGCAATTCGTTTTTATGAGGCATGATTAAAGCAAAATATCCATAATCAAAATAATATAATTTATATTTTGTATCTATTAATTTAGATAGTAAAATAATTAGTTTCTATTATACTCCAGCCGTTCTAACTTTACCTCTGAGAGGAGCACAACATGGTAACATTGTATATCTTGAGAGCTTGGCTCCTTCCTGAACCACTGCTAATTTATTTCCGGTCTAGATAAATCACAACTAAGGTCTGATAGTTTATTTAAGTTAAAAGTGTCCGAACGACTTCATTTTTTAATATTTGTAAAAAGTAAAAAAAGTACTTCCAAGTTAAACATTAAAAATATTTTAATTCCTATTTAAAAAATTATTTTGCACCTTCCTACAGTCTTCCCAACTGTGAGTCACCGGATGTAAAATTTAGAGGAGCGCTGTAGCGGTCTGGGTGCGACGTTGCCTACGTCGATTTTCCAGTTTATCCCACAAACCTCAGAGGAAAAGTTGGAACGGCTGGACTATAGTGATGAGCAATTTACACAATAATAAATAAATAAATATATACATATTTATCTAGATCTGCATTCACAAGGCGTTTAAATTTGATTCTGTGAAATGAGTTTGGATAAAATAAAGAACAATTTGTGTGCTATGAATACTGAGTTCATATTTGAACATATTCATCATGAAATGTTGGTTACTATACGACTTGATTATTATGTAAAATTATATAATATTAATAAGATTTAAAAAACCAAATTAAAAACACCGTTGTCATACACTATCTCCTACTCATAACAATATAAGTGTGTTTGGTCAATATTGTCGGTTGAAAGTAACTACAATCATCATTGTTATAAATTGTCACACTTTCATAACAATATCGGTGTGTTTTGCCACTATTGTAGCTTGAAACTAATTATAATCATCTTTGTCATAAACTGTCCCAACCTTATAACAATATCAGTGTGTTAACCAATATTGTCGGTTGGAAGTGATTACAATCATCTTTGTCATAAATTGTCGGTGTGTTTTGCCGAGATACATGCCGTGTTATACTATTATACTCTTGATAATAGCCAATTATTTAACGAAATATATTTATTTAGTATATTATTGTTTCTCATGAAGGTAAGAATATTTGAAAAACCATCATGTTCTTATTAGGATTTTATATCCAAATATTACACTATAAATTATTAAATTTTTATGCGTTCGTAAAAATATTTCAAGAAACCTCACAACTCATTTATTTAAAGGTCTGTATTTATTAATATAATTTAGAATAACCTTTATTTTAAAATAAATTCTTAGTTACAGTAGCTTCAATATAATAATATACTGAGAAAACTAAGCACTCTCCAGTTTAGTATAGTAAAAAGACATAATTGAAACGAAAACGCTTTTTAAAACAGGTACGCTTGAGTCTTTCTTAGTAACAAGCTTTCATGTCATTTCCGAACAAAAAACTTTTGTTTTGCCTGTGGTAACAAAAGGTTAAAAACTGTCTTACAATGTACAATTTGTCACCTTGAACTATATTTGTTTTGCCGACAGGTTGTTAGCTTATGTTCAAAATTATGTACATTTCACGATGAACTTGTAGAACGTGTTGCATCTACAAATGTGTAGAAAATAAATAAAATGTTCAATAATTTGTGATCAAAGTTTAATATTTAATTTTATTTATCTGTTTAGTATGAATAATGATTACAAGTATCACAGTTATAGACGGAAAAGTTCTAACTGAGTAATAAGTGATTATTGCTGACGATGTAAATAAAAATAATTTAATATGCAAGTATAATAGGTAAGAAATTAAATATTATTAGTTAAAAAATTTAAAAAAATGCTTAATCAGGATTCATAATCATCACTGTCAGTATGTAATAGTAGTTATTTTAAAATACCTGTAAAATGTTAGATTTTCTTTTCAAGGAGACAAGGAATTATAAACTAACTAATAAACTAAACCAATTACATAAGATAATAAAATACAAAAATATGATTAATTAAAATATTTCAAAAATAAAATAAAGAATATAATTTTAAATGTAAAAGTAGTAAGTTTTTCTATTGATACTTCATCGTAAAAAAAATTATAATTATAATGGATATTAACCATTTAGAAAATTAAATTACCTTTATTCTATGTGAAGTCTATGTTATTAGAGTTGTATCACGATAACTCGGGTACTCATTATGGTCCTAAGTCGACAGTTAAGTCCAGCAAAGGGACCCTTGTAACTGTGTTAAACCTGGGATTGGAAACGCAAACTCTGTATTCACGTAACTCATTTTACGTAGCCTGACAACCCACAAAGAGAAATGGCCAAGTAAATATTCCTGATGTCAATTTATAACTTGGCATAGGTTTAGGTCTAAACAAATAAAACAAATCACAGCACGAAAAAGATGTTTTTAAAATTTTTAATATGCACACTACTCTGATCTAATTTCACCAAGCCAAATAAGGATATGAAGTAATAAATAAAGCAAACATTTATTTTAAGTACAAACACCTTAACTTAAAAGACGTAGACAGGAAACGGCGAACCGATCATCATAAAAACTCATAATTATCTTAATCATTCACCAAAATGCTAAATTTTAGACTCACTTGGTTGTTTGGTTTTGGTTGTTTAGGTTAAAAATGGTTCTTGATTAAAATACACTGAAATAGTACAAATGTCCATATTCCAGGTACTTTTTTTATAATATCACTTCACTATATACAACTGCCATAGTTTTAATTTGTTATATATTCTTTGATCAATATTATTTCCTTATCCACATTAAGGATTTTGTATACTCTGATTAATTTTAAGAATCTTAAAGTTCTTAAAATTAAGCAATGTGGACTGATGTTTTGAAATGATGCATGATATAGTGGAATATACACTATTGAATTTTTTTAATTATTAACATAAATTCCTACAGAGCTATAGGGACTGATTTATTGTGTGAATGGATGTTATTTTGGAGTATCCATAGGCCTCCATTATACGTTTTAAGACATTTATTTATATAATACAGAATTTGTTTAGTACTATATTTGATCGAATGGAGTAATTACAACTTAAAAACTTACTTACTTACTTACTCCTGTGGCCACTCAAATCCAAGGTGATTTTTGGCCTCGCCAACAAGTTGCCTCCACAATCCTCTATCCTCTGCCATTTCGATGTCTCCACCAAGACTTCTCACATCCTGTTCCACTTGGTCATCCCATCTTATTCTTGGTCGTCCTAGAGGTCGCCTTCCTGCTGGTTTCCCCATCCATACCCTTCTTATAATTTTTTCTTCTTCTCTTCTCCTCAAATGACCAAGCCATCTTATTCTTCTGCTTCTAACCACCACCACAATATCAGGTCTCTTGTACAGTTCTCTAAGCTCTCTGTTCTTTTTTATTCTCCACACTCCTGATTCATAGGTAGGTCCATATATTCTTCTTAAAATTTTGTTTTCAAATGTCATCAATCTTTTTTTGTTATACATTGTTAGGGTCCACACCTCAGATCCATACAATAAAACAGGTTGTACAATAGCTATATACATTCTTATTTTTGTGGGTCTTGACAGTAGTTTACTTTGGAATAGTTTCAGGAGACTCCAGTAGCATCTACTTGCTGCATTAATTCTGACTTGTATTTCCTCTTCCATTTTATTTTGGCTAGTCAAAGTAACTCCTAGATACTTGAACTCTTCAGTGGCTAAACATTTGTAATCCATTACATCCAGTGTTGAGTTGATTGGCTCTGCCTGTCTCCCTATCTTCATATATTTAGTTTTTTCTTCGTTAAAAACTTAACGAAGCAACAACTTAAAAACTACCACTGATAAATTGGTCGGTAGCGTTACTACGTGAAAGGGTTGTAATAAACCTACTGGTTAAAGCCCAGATTCATGAGCTAAAAGTTCTCAGATCGATCCTAATCAGAGTCATAACAGATTTTGAAACGGATCACTTGATAACCACCGGTGGTTCTTTTGTCATTTGGCTTTTTACTATTGACACTTTCTAAGAAATAGTCAGTTTTAGTTTGTAACAATGCATAAGGTCACTCATCTACACTCATCAAACTCATTCCACATCTATACTCACCCATACTTTGATGATAGGCATCTTAATATTAAATAAATAAATAAAAATAAAATCACCATTAACTAACACATTAAATCTGTGGTCTAAGGAGATTGACAAAGATATAACGAATCTAAAAGTAATATTCATGATAACATCAATATTGGTATTAATACTCTGGTAGGGATAGACCAGGTTAACCTTGCACTTGTCACTCCCATCGCATTTCAATCATCAGGTCTCATTAGTTGGGCAAATTGGAAGATCAGACATGTCAATAACACATCTCCCACACTTCAACACTTTCACGTAGCTGCATCACGGAGATATCAATAGTGTACATACCTTGTTAGATATAGACTAGGTTCACCATGCACTTGTCATTCTCACCACGTGTCAATCATCGGATCTCATCAGTTGGGAAAATTGGAAGATCACACATGTCAATAACACATCTCCCTTACTCCTTAAAGCATCAAGGAGACAACAATAGTATACATACCTTGGTAGGGGTGAACCAGATTCACCGTGCACATGTCACTCCCATCGCATTTCAATCATCAGGTCTCATTAGTTTGGCAAATTGGAAGATCACAGATGTCAATAACACACCTCCCACACTCCAACCCTTTCACGTAGTTGCATCACGGAGACATCAATAGTGTAGTAACTTTGGTTGGGGTGAACTAGGTTCACCGTGCACATGTCACTCCCACCACGTGTCGATCATTGGATCTCATCAGTTGGGCAAATTAGATGATCATACATGTCAACAACACATCTCCCTCACACCAACACTGTCATATAGCTGCATCACGGGTGCATCAATAGTGTAAATACTTTGGTTGCGGTTAACTAGGTTTACCATGCACATGTCACTCCCAACACTTGTCAATCATCGGGGCTTGTCAGTTTGGCAGATAGGAAGATCACACATGCAATAACACATTTCCCTCTCTTCCGGTTGTTATGACAGTTCCAAGTCTGAGGGAGCCTGTTATTGTCGGCATGGTTTCTGCAACCCCAAAATGTATTGTCACAATGGTCTAGTCACAATCACTTAGTGACATCTGTCACACCATGTATGTAGATGAGACAGCTCCAAAGTATATAAACGTTTGAGAGTGTGATGGTGATTGATGTAAGACACATAATACGTGTTCTACTTATGAATGAAAATCCGTAGACTTATTAATATACAATTACAGATACAATTATTCTTGAAAAAGACATTATTTTTTAATTAAAACTGAAGTGTAGACTCTACTTTATATTTATTTTAAGATACAAATAGACATAAGTATTTTACAAATTTACTTCTAGTTTAAATTGCCAGTTACAGGACGCTTACAATTGCTAGAAAGTTCTAGGCACTATAACATATAACAAAGACTTAACAATTCTAAAATTTTACTTGATAGATAATGTATACATCATGAAATTTATTAATGTACATAATACAATCATTCAAATAACATACATAATCTAATATAAATATATAACTGAAAAATCTAGAACACTTTTAAATTCTCTTTTGGGTTTAATATTTTACTAATATTGAGTTAAAACTTGTCAAGAAAGCAAAAAAAAATATTAATAAATAAAAATAATTAACTGTAAGGGAATTAGTATCACATGTTTCGTACATATGAGCAAAATTGAAACAAACGCAACTCAGACTCAGTTTTTGTGCTGTACGTTGAGTGGAGAAGTTGTAGGGGGCTTTTTGCACAATATTACATGATCTTAAGGAGTGGTATATAACAAACCCACTTACTGAGGGGGATTGGTGGGTCTTTCTTCATAGTTTTTTATATAATTTTATTTATTCTTATACGAGCAACATTATATATTCATTATTAAGACGCTGATCATAGAGATTTGGTTGAAGGTGAATAAGTGTGATGAATATATGATGAATAATCTATATTCATCGTATACGATGAATATGTCATGAATAAACGAGTATAACTAATGTCACTAAGATCGACTGTTTAGTAGATAGGGCCTTTAACTATAAGCCAGGTGACGAAGAGACCTACAGCTTGACGTGGTGTTCAAACCACTTAATGTTGGTCTAATGCTAAGCTAATTGACAAGCCTTAGTTCTGTTCCCTAGGTAACATTCAGATCCTGACCACCACTCAGATCTCTCTAGCATTGCCTACGTCAATGGCAACCATTGTGTAGACGTCATATTACTATATTTAAATCAAAAGAGAGTTTATATAAAATCAAAACTTTCGGTGATATATTCATTACATTCAACTACGAGTATAATGTAAAGTATTACTACTAACTTTTAATTATTAAAACGATATCATCATTACATTTTATTTTTATACAGGGTGTCCGTGAACTCTCTTAGGATCTTTTTAGGTATTGATTGTGGGTCAAAAACAAGACATAATATCATATTCAAAAATTCGAAATCATATCCGGTACCCATACAGCCACCATTTTGTATTTTTTAAAATTATTTTTTATTTAAAAAACTATTTAACCCATAGAGTTAAAATTTGGTATAACATTAATAAAACCATTTAGCAATGAAATAAAAAAATCGAAGAATTGTTGAAATATTTTCAAAATGGTGATATTTTGAAATTTTTTTATCCTTATTAACTTTTGAAAAGTTAGGAATACAAAAAAAAAAAAATCACGAGAGTACCTTTTTTCAATTTTATTTGAAAAAAAGTAACGTAGTATGAAATCGGATGACAAACAACCGTTATTTGAATATCTTTGTATTTTTTTTTACACGTGAATGTCTACAGCCATGGTATCGTGCTGGTGAGTCAACCACAACAATACATCAATGATCTATTCTAAGTAATTTCATCCAAAACACTAAAGTAAAAGGATTTGTGACATTATTGTAATGAAAATATCCTTATGAGGTAATGAGAAAAAGTTGCAGATGATTTTCGTTGTTATTAAATTGAAAATTAATTTTAACCTTAAGTAGTGCCCTACAAACAAAAATTTTTGTAATCTCTAGGTTGGTTGAATTTTTGAAGGTGCTGGAATTATTCAAGAAAAAAATGTTTTGCTGCTGTGCGCCAGTCACTTTCAAATCATGTTTTACTTTGCAATGAAATGAGAGGACGAAATAGTTTTTAATGTGAAAATAAGTTTATTTCAAGTTTCAATTTATTGTCTACAGTTTTTTTATTTTAATTGTTTTATATCTACAACCTTTTATCATAAATATATTTTTAAAAAAATTAGTTTGTAGGGCATTGCCAAAGATTAAAATTAATTTTTAATTTAATAACAACAAAAATCATCTGCAACTTATTTCCCGTTGCCTGATAGGGGCATTTTCATTACAATAATGTCACAAATCATTTTACTGTAGTGTTTTGGATGAAATTAATTAGAATAGATCACTAATGTATTGTTGTGGTTGACTCGCGCAGCACGATACCATAGCTGTACACATTGACGCATAAAGGATTAAATACAATGATACTCAAATCTCGGTTTTTGTCATCCGATTTCATACTACGTTACCTTTTTGGATTTCAAATAAAATTTGCAAAAAAGGTACTCTTGTGATTTTTTTGTATTCCTAACATTTCAAAAGTTATTAAGGATCAATAATTTCAAAATGCCGCCAGTTTGAAAATATTTCAACAACGTTTTTGATTTTTTTCATTTCATTAATAAATAGTTTTTAAAATAAAAAATAATTTGTAAAAATTACAAAATGGTGGATGTCCGAGTATCAGAGGTGATTTGGAACTTTAAATAGGATATTATGTCTTATTTTTGATTCACAATCAATATCTAAAAAGGTCATCAGAGAGTTCATGGACACCCTGTGTATGTTGAAGAGGTGTAGTGAAATTATAATATTATACAGATTTGAGTCACTACTGGATCTCACTGAAAAGCAATTTATTACATAAATTATCAAGTTCTGATTGTTATATTCAATATTAATAATAATAATACTTTATTGAATTTAATTGATGTATAAAATTGTATAGAATATAAAAAAAGTATCTACATATAAAATATACTAGTAATACATTGGAATAAACGAGTAATTCCATGTATTACTTAGAATATACAATGCGCCACGAGCCGGCACTGGTGGCGCAGTGCTGTAACCCAGCTACTTGGGGACAAAGTGTTTGGGAGATTGTAGGCGATAGATTCCATGCTCGGTCCTCTTAATACCGATACAGCGTCCGCTCAATGGTTGTCATCAACATAGACACTACTAGAGAAGTCTGGAGTGTCCGTGTTGAATGATAGTCAAGGTTTGGAAGTTGTGTAGGGGAGAGAACTGAGTGTCAGACTTGTCAGTTAGCCGAAAATCAGACCAACACTATGTGATTCGGATTCCACGTAAATCTGTAGGTCCCATGGTTGCCCTTGCTATTGAGCTATTAATAAATAGTCCTTTCTGAGCTAAGTCTAAACTCAGATAGTAACAATGACTGCACTCATCACACTCATTCACTCCTCATATTCACCCACAGTTACGATTGGCGTCTTAGAGATGAATATTGAATATAATACTGAAGGATTTTTCTTTATTAGTGTAAAGGATTATTCAATTTTATATATACAAATTAATTTCTGTAAAAAAATGTCTTAATCATGTTTTGCAATTTGTATGATTTAAATGTTGTGTAGAAGCTGACAAAGCGTTGTATAATTTTGTAGTTATGTATATGAAGTTCTTCTGTAATTTTTTGTTTGTATAAATTACTTTAATTAAATTTGCTTGGATTTAAATTAATAGTATTTAAACAAAACGCAATCTTCATTAATACTTATACCCACTATTTTGGAGGATTACAAATAGCTAAATCAAATGGATCTTGTATATGATGTGATTGCTTGAATAAATCGATAAATATTCTAATAATTATCCGTTATTTGCGTTCATCAGCTATTGGTAAATTGTAAATTGGACTCAAAACGTGTTTACTTACTAATTGCTCCATTTAGAACGTCATTATTACATACCCAATGACAAAGAATGTACACACCGAAACAGAGACAAAATGTCACCATATCGACTAAACATATTGATATGTCATTAAATATTTAAATACAACCGGTTTGATATTTTTTATACTTAACATACTTCCCTTTGCAGCGTTATAAATACTATATAAATAAATTCTGTCAGCATATTGTTGTTATTATTGTTCTTCCCCTGATTACAACAATAATACAGGACAAGATAAGTATAAAATTAACATTATTTCTTTAGAATACTTGATGTATTAAATATTAAAAGAGTGATATTTACTCTCAGATGATTAAATGTTTTGATTAAGTATTATATTTACTTTTATAATTAATGTTATAAATTATTTATTAAACTTATAGAATAATTTCAAATCGACAACCAAGTGATAACAATAAATAAATTACAATAATTAAATATTCAATTATAGTGTTTTTACCAATAACAAATGGTGGTTGGTTAGAAACTTAACGATTACCATAAAATCAAAAGGGGCAGTTGGAACCTTAAAGGAATTAAATTAAAACTTGGAGCTAATTTTGACTTAGAACTTAATTAAAAATAAACTTATTTCAATAAATGGATTTCGGTAAACTCTTTAAACAGATACAAAATCAAGATCAAGTTAGCCTTGAATTGTTTGTTATCATTGGTAGTGGACAAAATTATCTAAATGAAAAGGACTAATTTGTAAACAATTTATCCAAATACCACAACAGCAAACAATATCAATTTATTTGTCTCATAATAAAAATGAATATTGTGTAAGTAAAACCATACGCCATCCACGATGAGGTCAACAATGTATTCTCTAAGACCGAGATTAGAGCCTATTATTCCCTATGATATTTTATATTAATAAAACGTGTTGTAATTATTAAAAATACTACTGAATTCAATACTACAGCGTAAATATGCATAAACCAACTCCAAATAATCCAAATATATATTAATTAACAGTAATATATATATAGTAATTTTCAGTAAAAGAAAGGAAGTTGTTGAAAAGAAAAATTTCAAAGTTATTAAATTAACCTGAAAAACTATTTATTTCGGACGTTTTTATATTTTTAAAGAAACGCAAATAAAACTGTAATTATCATGCCACATGACTTTCGAACAGAATTCGTATTAAAGCCTGTAAATATTTAATGGTTTCATTTCAAAATACAGTTTATTCATATTGAATACAGTGCCATTTTGTGTGGTAGTCATGGTTCTGATGTCGTGTAGAGAAGAAAACTGAGTATCAGGCTTATCAGTTAGTTGAAAATCATACAAACACTACGTGATTTGGATTCTACGAATAGGTCCCTAAGTTTGCCTAGCTATTGAGAAATGAATGAATAGCTCTTTCTGAGGAAGAGTCGACCTGAGTTAGTAACAACTCATTCATCTACACCCATTGGCTCCTCATATTTGTCCATATCTTGACGATTAGGGTCTTAATGATGAATAATGAATAAAACATAATGTATATAACAATGCAACGAGTAGTTCAATTTTGGTATATAATGATTTCGATTTTTAGCTACAGAAAAGTGGCTATATTATTATTACGTGGCTAGTAATTGTAGGGATACAGTTCAGGCAAATTATACTTATTAAATAATTAGCTAAACGTTGGATTAACATTGGACAGTTTGCATAAATTATGCAATGTCAATGTAAATTGAGACATTATATAATTGTTAGGTAGTATATTAAAGTTTTGTAATTTTATTAAAATTGGAAAAGATAAATTACACTTGAGTTTTAAAGAAATTAATAATTTAATATCAACAATGTGAAGATTTAAACAGTTTGTTTTTATAAATCAGCAAACTTACGATTTTTTCAAGAATATAAATATATTTATCATGGTTAAAATTAGACATATATTTCAGGCTTAAAACAATCACAATGTTTGTTTTCCGATTGTGATAACGTAATTCTAACGTTTTTATAAGCCTCAATACAATCTTAAAGTTTGTGTTAAAATATGCCATTATTAGGAAGGAAGTATATGAGCAGTTGAAACATTATTAGTGAAGACGTCTTCAACTTGAGAGTCGCAGTTAGAAAATGTATAGGAAGGAATGGAGTTATGTATAAGGAGCAATGGAGTGGAACCGTCACTGGACCAAGATATGTCTTAGAAATAAATATCAGATTCAGATGGAATGTTGTAAAAATTTCTTCAAACTAGTTGATACTTTATTGCTCGGAAGTAAAAGAATTATAAAATCTAATCAATAATCGAGTGTGATGAAATTTCTTTAAAGATTTACTGTCCGTGTTAAATAAGGTCTGTTTTAAGGTGTTTTAACATCATAAACTCATAAACGTCTGTTGTTCTAAGTTTGAATTTAAAATTTAACAAAAACGTACAGTATATAAATTGTAAGCAGAGGAGCGCTTGGAATCGAATAAAAAATAAGGTAGTAAAATATCTCAAACTAAATATAATACGTAAATTATTTATAATACAGATTTATCTTAGATATCAATAATTATTCCAATTATTGTTACTAATTATTTAAATTTAGATGGGCCATAAGCTCAACAATTTACATTATTGCATAATTGGACATTCAATAGTATATTTCCAAATTCCTTTCAATTTCAAAGTAATATATTTAAGGTTTCAATTCGTGGAGGTTCTATTGGCACAGGGTTTACATTTGCTATATCAATTGTAACGTAGAGCCCAAGTACATTATTGCTAGCGAAGTTTTTTTCATTTTGAAACCAGATTTCTTTAAAAAAACAACAATAATTTGCTTTCTAGTCAAACCGTATTCAATGAGGTAAATATCGCAATGCATACTTAAACAAATATACCCTACATTTTAACTAACTATTTTAGGAATATACTTACAAAATATGGAAATATTTTTCAAAAATGAAAAATAAACCTTTGAGGGACCACATCAAAAGAGATCTTTGTCAAAAAAAAAGTATATTTGATGGTATTTCCATTAAAAAAACATTATTTATTTTATGTTACTAAATTCGAATAATGAGAGTAAATATCAAACTTTAAAATAAATTATCCGTACAACAATTCAAATACTGTTTTAAAGACTTATATGAACATATAGAATTAGTATATAAATTGTACATTGAGGTTTTGCTATACAGTTAATAATTGCAATCTAGTTTTTAAGAAAATTTAAGAAATATCGTAATAATTTTTAGGTTAAACGATAATTTATCAAACGATATAAAGTTAGTTAGCTATTTTAGTTTATAAACCTAAGCTTTTCCTTACCTTCCCATTCAAAATAACATTTTTAACTGTAGTTTATTTTTATATAAGCATGGATGGTGGACATAAATAAAACTAAATTATCATATTCCTATTTCGTAAGCTTAAGCGGCTGGAGTCATTATTAACAACTAGTTCTTCCGATGTCAACCGCGTCAAAGGACTATTTACAATATGTACAGTTCCAGACGTTTCGCCCATGCTACGATGTGGCATCCTCAGTGGTTAGGCTGAGACTGAGACTGAGTCTCAGCCTAACCACTGAGGATGCCACATCGTAGCATGGGCGAAACGTCTGGAACTGTACATATTGTAAATAGTCCTTTGATGCGGTTGACACCGGAAGAACTAGTTGTTAATAAATTATTATAATTTAAATATATTTTACTTGTAATGGTAAGCAACATATTCCAACATAGGCTAATTATAATTAATATTTTTGGTAATACCGCTTGTAAATAAGAAATGAAACGGTCAATATCTAGACAGATTAATGTATTGAATGTTCACAATACGATACTAGAATATTAAGTAATTTCATTTTCTACAATTTATTCAGAAGGAGGAAAAAATCTTATCACGATTAGTAAATGAAATAAAGTTAGATATTTGCATTTTTTACCTCCAACAGTTAAAACGAGGTTGGGGTTGGCATACATATAGGGTTTCAGCACGCCGCTGTCGTAATTCATGGTGAAGCCACCACACCCTTTCTGTGTTGGGCTTTTGTACAATGTAAATACAGTTTCATTTGGAGCAGCAAAAACGTCACCCATGCATATGTAGAGTAATAGAATAATTGTTTACAGAGGTTTAACTAAACATTTTGATTAACTACCTATTTCGTATGATTAAAGACGCAAAATTACACTTATGAAATATATAATTGAATGAAAACAACTAAATATTAGTCTCATTTATTGTATGAAAAGGATCGATAAGATTATCATTTTTGCATATCATGAGTACGACTTAATTTGCTTACAATTATTCAGCCTGTTAAGTATAATATACAAGTATTTCAATATTTACGTAAAAAACGTGTTGTGTTAATAATATTGTTAGATTTAAGAATTGCAAACATTATATCTGATTTGTTTTAATGTTTGCATTAAAACTATTTTCAAATTTATCATAACTATATTATTAATATACAAAATATAAAGTATCAATTAAATAATTTTCATAAACTAATAAATCATATACATACAAATGTAGTAATCTGAAATATTATTTATCTATCAAAGTCCGTATGGAGAGGGGGTGGTTGATTCTCGCGATCGTAAGTGTACGTGTTTTGTGAGTCAATACTACCATAAATGTATGGGGGATTGGTTGAATTACCACCGTAAGTTTAGGTGCTGGGTGGGTCAATACATGTTGGGGGGGTGGTTTATTCTCACGAATGTAAGTGTAGGTGTTTTGTTAGTCAATACCACCATACAAGTATGGGGGGTGGTTGGGTTACCACCGTAAGTTTTGGTGCTGGGTTGGTCAATAAATGTTGGGGGGCGGTTTATTCTCACGAATGTAAGTGTAGGTGTTTTGTGAGTCAATACTACCAAACATGTATGGGAGGGGTAGTTGGTTATCACGATCGTAAATGTAGGTGTTTTAAGTCAATACCATCATACATTTAGGGGGAACGGTGGTTTACTCTCACGAATGTAAGTGTAGGTGTTTTGTGAGTCAACCATCATACATGTATGGGGGTGGTTGGGTTACTACCGTAAGTTTAGGTGCTGGGTGGGTCAATACATGTATTGGGGCGGTTTATTCTCACGAATGTAACTGTACGTGTTTTGTGAATCAATACTACCATACATGTATGGGTGGTAGTTGGGTTACCACCGTAAGTTTAGGTGCTGGGTGGGTCAATACATGTAGTGGGTTGGTTTATTCTCACGAATGTAACTGTACGTGTTTTGTGAGTCAATACTACCATACATGTATGGTAGGGGTGGTTGGTTATCACGATCGTAAGTGTAGGTGTTTTAAGTCAATACCATCATACATTTAGGGGGAACGTTGGTTTATTCTCACGAATGTAAGTGTAGGTGTTTTGTGAGTCAACCATCATACACGTATGGGGGTGGTTGGGTTACCACCGTAAGTTTAGGTGCTGGGTGGGTCAATACATGTAGTGGGTTGGTTTATTCTCACGAATGTAAGTGTAGGTTTTTTGTGAGTCAATTCTACCATACATGTATGGGAGGGGTGGTTGGTTATCACGATCGTAAGTGTAGGTGTTTTAAGTCAATACCATCATACATTTAGGGGGAACGTTGGTTTATTCTCACGAATGTAACTGTACGTGTTTTGTGAGTCAATACTACCATACATGTATGGGAGGGGTGGTTGGTTATCACGATCGTAAGTGTAGGTGTTTTAAGTCAATACCATTATACATTTAGGGGGAACGGTGGTTTATTCTCACGAATGTAACTGTACGTGTTTTGTGAGTCAATACTACCATACATGTATGGTAGGGGTGGTTGGTTATCACGATCGTAAGTGTAGGTGTTTTAAGTCAATACCATCATACATTTAGGGGGAACGTTGGTTTATTCTCACGAATGTAAGTGTAGGTGTTTTGTGAGTCAACCATCATACACGTATGGGGGTGGTTGGGTTACCACCGTAAGTTTAGGTGCTGGGTGGGTCAATACATGTAGTGGGTTGGTTTATTCTCACGAATGTAAGTGTAGGTGTTTTGTGAGTCAATACTACCATACATGTATGGGAGGGGTGGTTGGTTACACGATCGTAAGTGTAGGTGTTTTAAGTCAATACCATCATACATTTAGGGGGAACGTTGGTTTATTCTCACGAATGTAAGTGTAGGTGTTTTGTGAGTAAATACTACCATACATGTATGGGAGGGGTGGTTGGTTATCACGATCGTAAGTGTAGGTGTTTTAAGTCAATACCATCATACATTTAGGGGGAACGTTGGTTTATTCTCACGAATGTAACTGTACGTGTTTTGTGAGTCAATACTACCATACATGTATGGGAGGGGTGGTTGGTTATCACGATCGTAAGTGTAGGTGTTTTAAGTCAATACCATCATACATTTAGGGGGAACGTTGGTTTATTCTCACGAATGTAAGTGTAGGTGTTTTGTGAGTCAACCATCATACACGTATGGGGGTGGTTGGGTTACCACCGTAAGTTTAGGTGCTAGGTGGGTCAATACATGTAGTGGGTTGGTTTATTCTCACGAATGTAAGTGTAGGTGTTTTGTGAGTCAATACTACCATACATGTATGGGAGGGGTGGTTGGTTATCACGATCGTAAGTGTAGGTGTTTTAAGTCAATACCATCATACATTTAGGGGGAACGTTGGTTTATTCTCACGAATGTAACTGTACGTGTTTTGTGAGTCAATACTACCATACATGTATGGGAGGGGTGGTTGGTTATCACGATCGTAAGTGTAGGTGTTTTAAGTCAATACCATTATACATTTAGGGGGAACGGTGGTTTATTCTCACGAATGTAACTGTACGTGTTTTGTGAGTCAATACTACCATACATGTATGGTAGGGGTGGTTGGTTATCACGATCGTAAGTGTAGGTGTTTTAAGTCAATACCATCATACATTTAGGGGGAACGTTGGTTTATTCTCACGAATGTAAGTGTAGGTGTTTTGTGAGTCAACCATCATACACGTATGGGGGTGGTTGGGTTACCACCGTAAGTTTAGGTGCTAGGTGGGTCAATACATGTAGTGGGTTGGTTTATTCTCACGAATGTAAGTGTAGGTGTTTTGTGAGTCAATACTACCATACATGTATGGGAGGGGTGGTTGGTTATCACGATCGTAAGTGTAGGTGTTTTAAGTCAATACCATCATACATTTAGGGGGAACGTTGGTTTATTCTCACGAATGTAACTGTACGTGTTTTGTGAGTCAATACTACCATACATGTATGGGAGGGGTGGTTGGTTATCACGATCGTAAGTGTAGGTGTTTTAAGTCAATACCATTATACATTTAGGGGGAACGGTGGTTTATTCTCACGAATGTAACTGTACGTGTTTTGTGAGTCAATACTACCATACATGTATGGTAGGGGTGGTTGGTTATCACGATCGTAAGTGTAGGTGTTTTAAGTCAATACCATCATACATTTAGGGGGAACGTTGGTTTATTCTCACGAATGTAAGTGTAGGTGTTTTGTGAGTCAACCATCATACACGTATGGGGGTGGTTGGGTTACCACCGTAAGTTTAGGTGCTGGGTGGGTCAATACATGTAGTGGGTTGGTTTATTCTCACGAATGTAAGTGTAGGTGTTTTGTGAGTCAATACTACCATACATGTATGGGAGGGGTGGTTGGTTATCACGATCGTAAGTGTAGGTGTTTTAAGTCAATACCATCATACATTTAGGGGGAACGTTGGTTTATTCTCACGAATGTAAGTGTAGGTGTTTTGTGAGTCAATACTACCATACATGTATGGGAGGGGTGGTTGGTTATCACGATCGTAAGTGTAGGTGTTTTAGGTCAATACCATCATACATTTAGGGGGAACGTTGGTTTATTCTCACGAATGTAACTGTACGTGTTTTGTGAGTCAATACTACCATACATGTATGGGAGGGGTGGTTGGTTATCACGATCGTAAGTGTAGGTGTTTTAAGTCAATACCATCATACATTTAGGGGGAACGTTGGTTTATTCTCACGAATGTAAGTGTAGGTGTTTTGTGAGTCAACCATCATACACGTATGGGGGTGGTTGGGTTACCACCGTAAGTTTAGGTGCTGGGTGGGTCAATACATGTAGTGGGTTGGTTTATTCTCACGAATGTAAGTGTAGGTGTTTTGTGAGTCAATACTACCATACATGTATGGGAGGGGTGGTTGGTTATCACGATCGTAAGTGTAGGTGTTTTAAGTCAATACCATCATACATTTAGGGGGAACGTTGGTTTATTCTCACGAATGTAACTGTAGGTGTTTTGTGAGTCAATACTACCATACATGTATGGGAGGGGTGGTTGGTTATCACGATCGTAAGTGTAGGTGTTTTAAGTCAATACCATCATACATTTAGGGGGAACGGTGGTTTATTCTCACGAATGTAAGTGTAGGTGTTTTGTGAGTCAATACTACCATACATGTATGGGAGGGGTGGTTGGTTATCACGATCGTAAGTGTAGGTGTTTTAAGTCAATACCATCATACATTTAGGGGGAACGTTGGTTTATTCTCACGAATGTAACTGTACGTGTTTTGTGAGTCAATACTACCATACATGTATGGGAGGGGTGGTTGGTTATCACGATCGTAAGTGTAGGTGTTTTAAGTCAATACCATCATACATTTAGGGGGAACGTTGGTTTATTCTCACGAATGTAACTGTACGTGTTTTGTGAGTCAATACTACCATACATGTATGGGAGGGGTGGTTGGTTATCACGATCGTAAGTGTAGGTGTTTTAAGTCAATACCATCATACATTTAGGGGGAACGTTGGTTTATTCTCACGAATGTAACTGTACGTGTTTTGTGAGTCAATACTACCATACATGTATGGGAGGGGTGGTTGGTTATCACGATCGTAAGTGTAGGTGTTTTAAGTCAATACCATCATACATTTAGGGGGAACGGTGGTTTATTCTCACGAATGTAAGTGTAGGTGTTTTGTGAGTCAAAACCATCATACATTTAGGGGGAACGGTGGTTTATTCTCACGAATGTAAGTATAGGTGTTTTGTGAGTCAACCACCATAAATGTATAGATGTTGGGTGGGTCAAAACTACAAAACGTGTTTGGGTGGGTGGTTGAGTCATACCATAGTACATGTATGGGTGGTAGGGTGGTAAGTTGCTGGTTTGGCCAACCATTAAATAAGTATATCTGTGTTTTTCGCCTTTGTTGTTGACTTTTATAAGATTTTGATTTTGCTATTAATTTCTAACCAGAGAGTGAGTAGATATAAGAGGTTAAAAGCTTAAAAAATTGCATAGTAGAATAACTGTAGTGTTTATATAATGAATCTAGTTACTAAGTTAATAGGATTTGTAAGAATAAAAAAGTGTTAATGAAAGTGATACCAAAGCCAATATCTTTATTTATTATACTCAATTAGATATGGTTCAAATCTCACATATATGGAAAGAATTACTGCAACATAAACTAAAGACAAAGTTTCATAATTTTATAGAAAAATAAATGAAAATCGTCTTTATTAGGGACGCTGCTAGAACTGCTGCTAGTCCTCTCTTCCACTTAACCCCATGTCTACTCTTAACAGTAATTAATTCATTTAAAATTAACTCAAAGGAAGCAAACGCACATTTCACATTTTTTATGATTGCTGAAGTTCAGTTGAGAAATTAAAATCTGTGAACTAGTTAGAAAAATCCAAATACGTATATTAATCTAAATACAAAGGTAACGCAAAACTGTGTTAACTGTCTTTAATCAAAAATTTTTCAAGAAATTTTAGTAAGTTAAATTTACTTAAAGTATAAAAATTAGTAAAATTTTATATATTTTAATTAAGTTATCAATATAAATCAGTGATGTCGATGTTTTAATCAACTTCTGCTCAGCACAGATTATAAAGATTGTGTAAAATTAATCTCACTAAATAAATAAGTTTAAGTTAAATAGTTTACTTTTTAATTCAATATGACTGCTATATAATTATTTAAATATTTTTACTCAATGTAAACCAATAACAATAAATAAATAATGTTTTTAGTGTCAACATATCATTTTATACAATTATTAAACACAATATAGTTTTATCTGCTATAACATATTTGCTTATATAAGAAATTACTTAATTTAATCTAAATTAAGTTAAGATATTGATTTCCTGCTTTAAGTATTAAAACAAGATCGCACCCAATAGTCTCAATATAAATGCTAATCCCTCAGTTTGTGTTTAATGGATTTCACTCTGTTTTCCTTTCAGAGTCAATCTCCTTTCCCTATTCCCATTGGGGTGAATAAACAACGCACATTGTTCAAAACCATTAGTATTTCAGTTTATCAGCAGTCAGTGAGTGTTTAAATTTGTCAGTTTTGACTTTTTATTTGTTAATTATTCACTTGCAGAATGTCTAAAAATATAATATTTTCTTTGAAAATGGAAGTGCGATTCAGCACTTAGTGAAATGAATGTTTTGAAATGTCTGAATCATAATGGGAATGAGTGGAATCTTATCACGTGGATGTTTAGGTTCTTTGTTGACAGAGAGTCCTGCGTGACTCCTTTGAGATCCTTAGTTTTGTAATCTTGAGTAATCATCTAATATTTTGAAAAGGGATCAGGGTTATTCTACAAATTCCATCGAAGCTGCAAAAAGAAGATTCATTCTTGGACAATATTTTATGACCACAGGATATATATATATATATCGACGATATTGATCTGAGAGTCCCAGAACATTCTGGATATGCGAATGGCCCTTCTTGAAATACGAGCCCTAACTATTAAACTAGCTTATCGAGTTATTATAAGCTAATTATAACGAACGGTACAGTGTTGGGATGTAAGATAGTGTTTGAATAAATGAAAATAAACTGTCTCATCGTTAGCTTAAGGACACTTCATTCAGTCTCGGCGCCAAATGGCTGCTGTTTGTTTCTGTCTGCACTCGATCGGAGAGTGATAAATTACAACGACTCAGTGTGTAAAGGTCGAAAATCACAACGTCAAGTAATCATAAACTCAAACTAAATGGCATGTAGAGGGGAGAGAATGTTTAATTCTCCCACTACAGTTCCCCTCCATCGGTAGAGGGCTGCAAGGTACAGTCCTGTACAAAACATAATCAATAAAATATGGTAAAATATTTTAAGTATGGTTAGATTAAATTTAATTGTGTTGGTGAAACTGGGCAATTAAAAAAAATAATAATAGAAGATCCAATGTAAACACTTCGGCAACTGGGATCGTTGTTGTAATGACAGATCTATGCTTCTAGCAGTGACTGTATTAAGAACATATGACAGTATGTGGTGGTGGAGAAAAAATGTCGCGCCTGCGCTGTTCGCAGGCCATCAACCATGATTTACTACACTAGTTACAGTGACTTGATGACTGTGATGGAATGTTTAGCAAATATTAAAAAATTTTGCTTTACTTATAAGTTTTAACAAAATATTAAAAAATTATAAATATTTATTCTTTGAAATTTGCTTTGTAAATAATCCTTAAAGAGATTATAAATTCGATACAAAGAAATCAAGTTTGTATATAGGAAATATAAAGAAGTTCATAGTTCAAACTAGTTGAAAAAGTGCTTCTGACTACCATCTTTGACTTTCATATTTAGTATATCAAACACTTGTTTGCAGATAAAATGTTGCTTTATACTCTTGCTTCTTAACGCACCCTTTATATCTATGTGGAATGTAATTATAATATAACAGTTAATTGATTGCTCAACCATACATTTATATGATATAATTACTGAATAAATCTCAATTCAAAGCCCTCTAAAGGAAAAGTTCGATGAATTTTACGTTTGTGATGTAAAAACCTGATGTAAAAATATGTAAGTAACACACAATCACTCACAGATAACTGTTACTCTCGGCAGTAAGTTGTGACGTTTCCAGGAGTGTTCAGTCTGCAACATGCCTTATCTCTAGTCACAATCGCTCAGTGATATCCGTCACTCCCAGCTGTGACAGTTCCAAAGTAAATATACATCTGAAAGTCCTCTTGTCACTGTTGTTACAAGTGTGAATCATTTTACATTACTGTTGATGGATAAAAAATAACATTTATTTCTTGTTTTATTCCTACTTAGTTTCGATCAACATAAAAGTTTTAGTTCGATACTTAAAAGACATAAAAGTAGTTTATTGTAAATTTCAGGGACATGTGACATTTGAATCCTATAGTTAAAAACAACAAAAAGTATTTTAGATTACATTTTTAATACAGCTTTAAAATTTTGAATCTTTTAATTTATAATGTAATGAATTGCAATTATATATAAAACTATCAAATCCTTTAAGAAAAAATATTCAGTAAATAAATAATGCACTTTCATTAAAAAAAATACTTCTTTGTTTAATTTTATGTAAAATATCATAAATTAATTAATTTGTTTAAATTTTCAGACACAGTCTATCGGTTTATTTGTAGTTCCTCTAAATACAAGAATATCATCCAAATATGTAAACGGCCTTTGTTAAGACAATTTATGAGAAACTTTATAACAAATTTAAGAAAAAATAAAAAACCCATTCCATCGTAACTTGTCGATAAATTTGCTAATTTATCAAGGATTATGCCTACAATACCTGGAAACAGCCGTCACTGTACAATGTGACCATTTAGCTGAACGGTGATGATAGCAGCTGAGGGAAATCAATGTGGAAGAATAGCTCAGGGGCCCTTACGTTGGTCCAAGTTAAACGACACAGCCCTTTGTTCTCAAAGTTACTTACCACAGAGTGTGCCTACAATAGCTGGACACCACCTTCACAGTACAATGTGGCCATTAAGCTGAACAGTGCTGATGGCAGCTGAGGGAAATCAAGGTGGAAGAATAGCTCAAGGGCCTTTACGTTGGTCTAAGATAAACGACACAGGCTTTAGTTCTCCAGTCTTACCACAGAGTGTGCCCACAATTGGTGGACACCACCATCACACAACAATGTGACAATTAAGCTGAACGGTGCTGATGGCAGCTGAGGGAAATCAAGGTGGAAGAATAGCTCAGGGGCCCTTACGTTGGTCTAAGATAAACGACACAGCCCTTTGTTCTCCAAGTTACTTACCACAGAGTGTGCTTACAATAGCTGGACACTACAATCACAGTACAATGTGGCCATTAAGCTGAACGTTGCTGATGGCAGCTGAGGGAAATCAAGGTGGAAGAATAGCTCAGGGGCCCTTACGTTGGCCCAAGTTAAATGCCACAGCCCTTTGTTCTCCAAGTTTACTGTTCCTGAACTTCCAACACGTTAAAAAGGCTTAAGCAACTGTGTGAGTACAATGTTATTAAGGAAGGGTTTTATTTTTTAGCTTAAAATATCATTTTTCGTACACATTATATGTAATTGGGATTAACGACTTTTAAAATAAACGTTGATTACAGAAAGCGGTTAGTTTATACTATATATAAATCACTGATATTTTTAGAGAGATTTGTAGAGTAAAACAAAAATATTATTCAGTTTACTCTTTGTTTAAGAATATTTTGATATTCACTTCCGTTAATATAGATGATAATACAAATCGTTCAAGGTTCGATTCTGAAGCCCAAAACATGTTTAGATATAGCCAATAACGCATCAATAACTATTCTTCTATATAGTTTTGTGTAACTAGGATTATTATGACGGAAGTCTTCCTTCTGGATAAGAAGACTATATGGAAGACACACTTGTGGTAACTCGTTCATGTTCTGTCGTGGCTGGAGGAATGCTCAGTTAATTCGTCAGGAATGCGGCAAGTTCAGCTTAATATTAGAGAGAGACAAGTATGTTTTTTATTGCATGAAAGATATTTTTGTATGGGCAGGGAACATAATTATTTATGTTTTCTAAAGAGAAATAGTCTACAAGAATTTAACCCCTCCATGACTTTGGTTAATTATTGAGCTAAATTTTATAATTTAATACTAACTAAGTACTTAAGATTGTTTTTGTTTTATTTTGTGTTGATGGATGTGATTGTTCCATTCCAATGTTTGGTCATATTTTTATGTATACCCGTCACATGCATACTTTGTTGTCTCTTTTGTGAAACCAAACACTAATATTTTAATGACAAAAAGAGACAAGTGAGACTTTTGTTTTTTTTAAAGAAGCTAATTTCCAAATGTGTCATGTCATTTAAAGTAATGTTACTTTAAACATTTTCAAATTAAACAAAAGTGTCATGTTATAAACAAAAAGGCTTTCCATAATGTCGTAAAGTCCCCTTCAATCTATTCAATTTCGTATTACGTACTACCGTATTATAATAATATCAAGAAAAAAAATTATGTTTTATATTTTTTTGCAGATTTTGGTACACACATTAAAATATTTGATTAATACTGACATATAAATAAGGATAACATATAAGTTTTCACAGGAATATTAATTTAATTTCTGGTGTAGTTATTGATAAAATATACTTTGAATAATCAAATTATCACTGTAATTAAAAAATCACTGAAGAGTTAAAGCATAAAAGCACAAATACTGTCTCAGATCATTTATGGAGTTTTTGTTTCACCGTCACATTGAATATATCAAAATTGAATTTTCATTCGTTATTGTATGGAGAGTGTTGCAATTTCAAGTGATATTTGCATAATAATGCATCCCTCCAGGCAGGAAGAGGGTACGTCTTCCCGGTTCTTCCTGTCATGGGTACGTCTGATATAAACGACCTATTGAGCAGTGCTGTATTTGACTTTTATTGTGTTGAACTTGTTACGTGTACCACTTCATTAGTTTTCTAATATCAATACCAATTAAATTATTACACTAAATTTTACTACATCATATTAGTTAAATAAATAATCGATTTTCATGTAAAAATTGATAAAATTCTATTTATGATCTAAATTTACATATTGCTATTGTGGAGATTTGCTTTCAGTGCTGCCATTTCATGTAAGATTTTCGTCAATGTAAAAAGAACAGTTGTACATTAATGTCCAAAGGCTCTGCACATTAACGTTTTAAGTAATTAAAAAAAAAAAAAAAAACCATTACATTTCAATGAACCACTAAAGATGGCTTGATGGTTCTTCCGCTACGTACATATGATATATTGAAGTGCAAAAATATACTTATGTAATTATTCTTCCTAACATATATTTTATACACAGTAATCTGGCATTAATAAAACATTAATAATAATAGTAATAATGTAATATTACACATAGACTTAAAAATAAAGATACCGGAGATTAACTAATATTTTACTCAAAATAAAATGAAATTCATAAGAAAATACAAAAAAATGGTTTGCACATTAAAATCTATTACAGTTAATTACTACACATTTATAATTAAACTTATTTTATTTATTGAAATATACACATATTCGTTTTACTTGGTATTCTTCTTAATTTAATATCTATTCATACGATACGATACGATACGATATACTAACAATTATTATAACTTAACGTATGTAACAAAATACTAAAAATAGATAAAAGTAAAAAAGCTAATTACATTCACATATTCCATTGACTCACCAAACAATTGCTTGCTTATCATTATCAATCTGTACAATGTAGTATATTGATTTAGCTTCGATCTGATTTCACAAGGTTAACAAAGTGTTATGTATTGTCAGATTACGAAATTAATAAACTAAACAATTATTGATAAAATTGTGTCATATGAGACATAACGTTTTTTTTTACATATACTATTGTGTAATATAATAGTTGTATAATTTTACATAAGACTCTAGAGTTTGAAAAATTTAAATAATTCAAATTTAAAATATTAAATCTAGTACAACATATATTTATAATGGATACCATATCTACTGATCATTGGGAATGAAGAGAAAAAAATTACTAAATAAGAAATAAAAAATACTGTTTTACAATTGTCGATATTTATTATGACAATAAAAAAGCGTAAATGTAAGAACTTATCTTTTATAAAGTGTTTTAAAGATTTACTAACTTATATGAAACGTACCTTGGCTGTATTAGTCAACATATCAATAACCATGACTGCTCTACTGCTTATAAAATATGAAAATCTAAAGTTATAGGAGATCATCTGTATATAGAATCTAAATAGCCTTTGCTTTACAATTGAAATTTCATAACAACAGGAAAGTTCTAGGGGAACAACAGACACATATAATTTTAATGCAATGGAAGATCTATAAGATTTTATGAATGAAGAAAATTTAAAAAGTTTGTTCGTTATATCTATTACTAACAAATGTTGCATACTTTATTGTCATTTTATACAAATGGTTTGAAAAGATATTTATAAAATTCAATTATCTATTTTATTTAATAAACTAAATAATAATAATGTTATTCTTCAGCATAATAATCTTCAGCAACAACATTTTTTAACCAAAACAAAACATGTTAGTAGAACTAAAGTATTACAGATGTTCTTTTACACGTGTAATAGAGACAAGCTAATCTCGAAAAACATCTGCTTAAGAATAGCAAGTATTTCCACCGAAAATAAATGTAAATATTTGCACCGAACTAAATGCTGTCAGATTGGGCTACCAGTTTCATGGTTTTTTTTCTAAAAGTGGCCTACCCATTTTCCACATGTCCTTAACTAATAATGTATATATTATATTTATTAGAACTTCGGAACAGTAAAACATAGCAAGCCTTACACATGACGAACTCTTTCAGACATTAAAATGAACGGCTACGTTAGATTGAATATTCCCCTTCCGGTACAAACTGGGACACTACAATAACTAAATTTGCATTCGATGTAAGATAGAGAGCATCACCATAGGAGATGGATGATATTTGCATGTTGCTACAGTGGCAAGATACGGTGGTGAGAATACAAAAAACAATACCATCCTAAGTTGTTGTTTATTACCGTTTTTGTGTGGAACTGTTAAAATTAGAATTAATGTCGGCACATAAATTATGTGCACTCGAGTTTGAAGGTTGTTTTTAAGAAACAACGAGGTCTAAGAAAGATCTAATCTCACAATTGTTTTCCTAGGTTAAATTTACGTCATGATATGTGAATTTTAATATTTTATTACAGGTTTAAATAATTGTTATCCTATTTGGAACAAAAAAATTACCGAAATTTCAACTAGTTTAAACCGTACATCGACTTTAGACATTTGGTTATTACTAAAAAAAACCTTAATATATCACATTTATATATAGGATGGTTTTGTATTTTTTATAAATTTTAAAGATTTATAAATTTTAGAATTTTAACTTTTCAAGCAAAGAAGTTCTGGTAGATTCTCTGAAACATTATGTTCTTGGCTTCTAGAGGACGTAAAATTAATTACTTGGTCTTGTTGTAATCCTTATGAGATGTATAGTTACGATAAATTATTTTCATGTTTAATCAAAAAATTAGTTTTAACATAACTAAAGTGGTATAGTGCTAGGAATTTATGAAATAAATAGAAAACAATTCTGTTTTAATTATTCGTAATTATTTTGTTGCGTATTTTTAAAAACATATCTTTTTACCTACTCTGTTTTACTATACCGTGTTTGCATCATATATTATCACGGTTTTCAAATAGAAGAATAAAAAAACATTATGAAAATAAAGTTTCTGTGATTAGTAATATTTATTTATAACTAAACTAATATATATTGTAATTAAAATTTTAAGTATGTAATACATAAAAAATAATAATTTTAATACTTTTGGGATATTTTAATACGTAGCAAAAGTGAAATACCACCAAAATCGAATTTGCATTCGTTATAAGATAGAGAGTGATGCCATCGGGGGTTATATTTGCATGATAATACTGCGCCCCAAGCGGGGACAGTGTGAAACAGCAGAGAGGTGATGTAAAGTGGCCATATATTTGTCTTTATACAACTGTGAGGGTGAAAATGTGTGTTTAGAGTGACATGTGTATATTGTGACGTTTTTTTAATGTCCTAATTTATAAATAATTAATCGCTATGTGGGTTTTACAAATAAGCAACACGTTATATTAAACAATTACTAAATTTATTAAATCTATAAAATTAACTTATTACAATTAAATTGACTATTTCCTTAACTTTAAACTATTGAGAAAAGTACAATTTACTATTAGGCCTACTGTTACAATTAAACTAATTTATATTTACAATCTTAGATGGCATCAATAATTACAACTACTAATTGCAAAGTGACTTTACTAGATTCCCTTCTTTTAATTACAATTCCTAGCTCTATAAAGTGGCTTTCCTAGATTCTCTACTGTTATTTACAATTACTAACTATAAAGTGACTCTACTAGATTCCCTACTACCTACAGTCCAATGCTAACAGTTCACTCACAGTTTCTTCAGTGTCCCTTCAGAAGTCGTCCACAAGTACCGCACTGCTCCTTCGTTGATCCCCACAACGAACCACTCACCGGTAACTTCTCCGTAGACCACTTCACTATACTCGGACACTTCACTCGCACTGTAGAACTCGCTCACTGTCGCTGCAAACACCCGGGCTGTAGGCTCTAGACTCACTGACTGACTGACTGACTGACTGGCTCTGGTATCCGAGCCGTATATATCACCTGCAGGTCTCTATCCATAAGCTTCTCGAATTCCCCCTGCGCCCGAAGTTCCGTGACAGAGCTAGTTCGTCAACCAAGAACAGACTAGAAGTCCATTGAGGTAAGGGCGTTCATGCGTAAGCCATTGTGCCCCAAAGGTTGTAAACAAGCAGGGCAGGTGGTCAGCGACCCTTCCATTACTTCCGCATCACCGGTTCCCAGGATTGAGGCCGCTCTGGATGTCACACTGCCCCCTCCTTAAGGCTGATCGTCTTGATCAGTTTCCGCTCCATGGTACGGTGCTAGGCGATCAAGGTGGACCACAAGCATCTTGCCTCTTGGGTGTCTTTGAATCCTGTAGACCACATCGTTGATTCGTGTCACTACCCGATAAGGTCCTTGCCAATCCTGTTGAAATTTCGGGCATCTCCCCTTCTTCCGGAGGGGACTGTAGAGCCACACCAGGTCGTTCACCTGGAATTCAGTTGAATTGGCTTGCCGGTCGTAGCGAGCTTTCATTTTGTCACTGGCCATTTTTAGGTGCTGACGAGCGAACTCGTGAGTGTCGTGTAGGTGGTCGACGAGCTCGCAGGCGTAGTCCGTCGCGGGCTGCTTTGCGTCAGGTGGCAGGCCGAACATGAGGTCACTAGGCAGCCGCAGCTCCCTTCCGAAGATCATCCTCGCTGGGGTGAAACCCGTAGTATCGTGGACCGAAGATCTGTACGCCAGGAGGAAAATGGGCACCTTCCGATCCCAATCCCGCTGATTGGTGGACACAACTTTCCTGAGGTGTCCAACGAGTGTCTTTATGTATCTCTCGACCATCCCATCAGATTGCGGATGAAGCGCAGTTGTCCGTGTCTTGTGCACTCCGAGACGCTGAAGCACCTCCTTCATCAACAAGGATCCGAAGTTCGTCCCTTGGTCGCTGTGCAGCTCACGTGGCACTCCATACCGACAGATGAATTCGTTCACCAAGCACCCAGCCACTGTTGCGGCTTCTTGATTTGGTATAGGCGTATACTTCTGGCCATTTCGTAAAGTAGTCCATGGCCACCAGGAGATATTTATTTCCTGCATCTGACGTGGGAAATGGACCGGCGATGTCGATGGCGATCCTCTCGAAGGGTGCCCCACGTTGTACTGTTGCATTCTGCCTCGACTTCTTGTTTGTGGCCCTCGGCTTCCAGTACAGACATCACATTGGCGGCACCACTTCTCTACATCAGCCCTCAAGTTCAACCAGTAGAACCGCTGACGTAGCTTGTCCACCGTTCTGTTGACACCTAAGTGCCCACCAGATGCTCCATTGTGGATCTCCTCCAGCACTTCCTTTCTTTTACTTCTGGGTAGCACAATCTGTTCAATCTGCTTCCTACCATTAGGGGCCTCCCAGATTCTTATAAGCACTCCGTTCTTAACCTTCATTGAGTCCCACTGTGCCCAGTAGCTCTTATACACATGGTTCCTAGCTGCAATGTCTTCCCAGCTAGGACGAGCCCCCGATTCCTTCTCCCGCAGCAGTGGTCCAACCTCACAATCCTCAAGCTGTTCTTTACGGGGTTCCTCCGGCTACCATCCACTAGCTGGCTCCAAAGAGACACAACGCACTTCCACGGACAGATTCCTTTCTTCTACCTTGGAGCAGTGCTTACAACCCTCTGGGCAAAGTCGGCGAGACAGGGCGTCGGCATTGGAATGGTTTCTCCCTCGTCGGTGTTCAGAGGTGAAGTTGTATTCTTGAAGACGCTGGGTTGACAGTTGCCCCTTCCCATCAACCCTTTTTAGTTTTCCCTGCCTCTGCCCCCGAGAGGCTTTACTCGGGCATTTACTTCGGTAATGGCCTAACTCTTCACACCCCCAACAGCGAATCTCCTTCTTCCGGTCCCTCAGGGCATCAAGCACTTTCCTCACGATGTCTTCTATCTTCATAGGTTCTTCTTCCTCTGCGTAGACTCTTCGCAGACGTGCCTGGCCCCGGACGGATTGCTTTACGGCCTCAAACTCTAAGGCTTGCGTCAGGGCCTCGTTTAAAGTGTTAGGCCAGGCCAACTTTACAGCCAGCTGCGTCTCAGCATCCCGAAGCCCATCGAGGAACCTTTCAATGGATAGGCTCTCGTAAACAGCTTCGTCCACCGTGGGATAAGCGCCCCTCACTAATCGTGCGATGTCAGCTTCGAATTCTTGAAGACTCTCATTGGACTTCTGGTGACGACTCCTGAGCTGAGATCTGTAGACCAGTGCCATGTGTTTATGTCCGAACCGCATTTCCAACTGTCTAATCAAATCTTCGTAATTCTGTCGCTCAGCAGGTGGAACGGTTTGCAGTACGCTCAGAGCTTCTCCACGAAGTGAAAGGCACAACACGGACGCCTTCGCTGATGATGGCCAATTGTAGACAGCAGCGGCAGTCTCAAACAAAGTAATAAAATCTTCCCAGGACATCTTTCCGTCAAAGGTTGGCAAACTTGCGTTATTTACGGGTGGACTCACACTGGGCCGAGGTTCCAGGCTGGGCGGTTGCTGTCCACTTCCTGAGATCCTAGGTGGTTCGTTGCAGGTTATTGACTCCTTCCTCCCCTGAACCATTTCTTCTAAAACCCTAATCCTATCACCTAATTGCTTTGAACGGTCATCTAATTGTTTTTTTAATTCGTTCGAACAGTTATCTAATTGTTTTTTAAATTCGTCTTCAACTTGACAAATTTTATAATTAAATTCTGTAGCTAACTCTTCCTTCAAGGTTTTACAATTACTATTTAGTTTTTCGGTTAAGTCATCTTTCACTTCTTTTAAGTCACCTTTTAAGTCATTTTGTAATTTATGTAATTTCTCTGCATTTCTGGTAATCATAGACTTAAGTGTACTAGCTTCAGTTTCAAAAAGGAATGTTTCTGGATCATCCCCTGCTTCTAGCATTGCCTGCTTAAGTCTACTTACTAAAACTGATTTTGTTCCAGTATGATCTAAGTCCCTTTCTTCTAACTCCCGCTTTAAATCAGCCACTTTTAAGTCTACTAACTTAACTCCACTAGATGCCATTGTTATTTTGTAAAACTACGTCTGAACAATATAGAATTACAGTAAATGAATTCAATAAACAGCTTAACAATAACTATCAATAAATAAAAAATATTAAACGTGTTGCTCAACAAATCTATCCCACTTCTGACACCAGTGTGACGTTTTTTTAATTTGTCCTAATTTATAAATAATTAATCGCTATGTGGGTTTTACAAATAAGCAACACGTTATACTAAACAATTATTAAATTTATTAAATCTATAAAATTAACTTATTACAATTAAATTGACTATTTCCTTAACTTTAAACTATTGAGAAAAGTACAATTTACTATTAGGCCTACTGTTACAATTAAACTAATTTATATTTACAATCTTAGATGGCATCAATAATTACAACTACTAACTGCAAAGTGACTTTACTAGATTCCCTTCTTTTAATTACAATTCCTAGCTCTATAAAGTGGCTTTCCTAGATTCTCTACTATTATTTACAATTACTAACTATAAAGTGACTACTAGATTCCCTACTACCTACAGTCCAATGCTAACAGTTTACTCACAGTTTCTTCAGTGTCCCTTCAGAAGTCGTCCACAAGTACCGCACTGCTCCTTCGTTGATCCCCACAACGAACCACTCACCGGTAACTTCTCCGTAGACCACTTCACTATACTCGGACACTTCACTCGCACTGTAGAACTCGCTCACTGTCGCTGCAAACACCCGGGCTGTAGACTCTAAACTCACTGACTGACTGACTGACTGACTCTGGTATCCGAGCCGTATATATCACCTGCAGGTCTCTATCCAGAAGCTTCTCGAATTCCCCCTGCGCCCGAAGTTCCGTGACAGAGCTAGTTCGTCAACCAAGAACAGTCTAGAAGTCCATTGAGGTAAGGGCGTTCATGCGTAAGCCATTGTGCCCCAAAGGTTGTAAACAAACAGGGCAGGTGGTCAGCGACCCATCCATTACTTTCGCATCACCGGTTCCCAGGATTGAGGCCACTCTAGATGTCACACTATTAATACAGCACCCTATGCGGGGACAGTCTGAAAAAACAGAGAAGCGAGGTAAAGTGGCCATATGTTTGTCTTTATACAACTGTGAGGGTGAAGATGTGTGTTTAGAGTGACATGTGTATATTAATACAGCACCACATGCGGGGACAGTCTGAAACAACAGAGAAGCGAGGTGAAGTGGCCATATGTTTGCTTTATACAACTGTGTGGGTGAAGATGTGTGTTTAGGGTGACATTTGTATATTAATACAGCACCCCATGCGGGGACAGTCTGAAACAACAGAGAAGCGAGGTGAAGTGGCCATATGTTTGTCTTTATACAACTGTGAGGGTGAATATGTGTGTTTAGAGTGACATGTGTATATTAAAACAGCAACCCATGCGAGGACAGTCTGAAACAACAGAGAAGCGAGGTGAAGTGGCCATATGTTTGTCTTTATACAACTGTGAGGGTGAAGATGTGTGTTTAGGGTGACATTTGTATGATTATACAGTGCCCCATGCGGGGACAGTCTTAATAAAAAGTGGATAAAAATGTATCTTTATACAACTCTGAAGGCGAATGTGTGTGTTTATCGTGACATTTGTATATAGCGCCTTAATCGGGAACATTGTGAATCAGTGGAGAAGTGAGGTGAAGAGGTCATATACAAGTGGATCTTTATACAACTCTGAGGGTGATTGTGTGTGTTTATCGTGAAATTTTTATGATTATATAGCGCCCTAATCGGGAACATTGTGAATCAGTGGAGAAGTGATGTGAAGAGGTCATATAAAAGTGGATCTTTATACAACTCTGAGGGTGAATTTGTGTGTTTAGAGTGATTTATTTTGCAAAATATATTTTCCATTTCTGTATATCTCATCTAAGTGTCAATATGTATATAAAAGGTTGATTTAACTTTTTACAATAGCCAGTGATTGTGTATTTCCTTTTTTAAGTTGGTGTTCGTATTGGGGTTGCATTAAGCTTTACCGGTATCGATATCTCAAATCCCTAGTGTACCGTGTTTTTGTTAATATATTATACATAACTATTCTAGCTTTAATTATGTATCCTAGTTTGCTTTTAAACATGAGATAATTTGTTAATATACGAATTAGGTAATGAAATTACCACTTGTGTGAAGAAGGTTTTAAGAATAGTAAAAATCTGAATTTTGCTGTTTACTAAATTTATGATTTTCAATGTATCTCTGCATTGTAATAAAAGTGAGTTATTATAAAAATAATATGTTTCACTCTCTGCACTCAATTTGTGAAATTTTTGAAGGCTGGACTTTTTTACAATTTATGGGGTTCTTTGTGGAAAACTAAATTAAATTAACAAAATAAATTAAGTTTCTTAAGTAAACTTTATAAAGTCGTATAAAAACACTATTTTTAACATACTCATATCAAGGCTAACTTTAATGACAGTATAATAACTTTACTGCAAATAAAAATATGTAATTTTTGAAATTTGTGTGACTAAATTTCAGTAACGAATTAGTTTAAAACAGTATAAAATATACAAAATATACACACACACACATATATATATATATATATATATATATATATATATATATATATATATATATATAATGTTGTGATTAGATTATTTGTAGGCCTCTTAGTCTCTTAGAAAACAACCTTCAAACTCAGATGCTCATAATTTCTGAGCTGACTTTAATGTTATTTTCATTTTCATCTTTTCAATTTCACCTAAGTACAAACTTGTTTCCATTACTAAATATTTCACTTTAACAAAGTATACTAAATGTATTAATATAAATGAAAGTACGATAACAATAAACAAGGCACTAAATACGTCTTTATTTATTTAAAATTATCGAATCATATTGACATTGTAGGTTGTTATGAAACGGCTTATGTATGCCATAATTTCAGCTGATTTGGAACTGTCAAAATAAACAATGGAAATTGAAATTATTAAATAAATAATAAGGTTATCTTTGTCGTCTTCAGCTACAAAATCCTATTTATTGGAGTACAAAATAAATAGGATTTTGTAGCTGAAGACGACAAAGGTACGTTAACCTTATTATTTGTTATATATATCAGGTCAGGAGGCCTTAATAATGAATATATTAAATAATGTTTATTGCAAAAACATATGCTATTTAAAAATGTAAACAAAATAATTTAATACTTAATAAAAATGTAAACTGTAAAGAAAACTAGCTGAATAAAACTGTAACAAATCTAATTAAATTAAAGGTAATTAAAATGTAGTTGTAACGAAACTAAATGTATGAAAAGGTTAGTGAATAAAAGGCTGTAACGAATCAAAAATGTAGCGTCCGGCCAGTTTTGAGGCTTCTAATCAACTGACTAGAAAACAGTAGAGGGGGACAATACCCTTCCAGAAGGGAGGGGAGAAAAAGTTCTCTCCTGCAAAACATCTGCACAATGTTTCTAAACAAAGGTTTAACGGTAAATAATGACATATAAATTTACTGATTACACAGATACGTTAAATAATATAGATACATGTATACAGGGTGTTTGAAAAGTGTGGGGCAGAACTTCAGGAAATTATTAAATATGTAAAAATGAACAAAAAAAGTTCCTATGAAGATGTGTCTTATCTCGTTTAGTTTGGCATCTGTCTGTCTTTCTGTATGTGTGTGGTTTTTTTTAAATACCTTCTCTGTAAACGGTATTATCTATAGTTTTGAAACTTGACAAGAATATTGAACTTTACACAACGTAATATACTTTAAAAATATAAAATAATATTTTCACCCGTTTAAAAATGCCGGATGTTTAAAAACTGTAATGTTAAATTCTATGAAAACCAAAACAAAAACAAAAAAATTTGGCACCTAATATTTAGATTAAACATAGGCAAATTCGGTATCTCATTTGTTACAATCGGACAGTAAATAACTGCACACGATCAGAAAACTTAAATTTTCTCAGTTATTTACTGTCCGATTGTAACAAATAGGTACCAAAAGATTTGCCTCTTTTTACGCTAAATATCGAGGCAAAATTTTTATTTTGATTTGGTTTTCGTGAAATTTTGCATAAACATTTTTAAACGGCCGCCATTTCGAAAAGGGTAAAAATATTATTTTATATTTTTAGAGTGTTTTAGGATGTATGAAGTTCAATATTCGTGTCAAGTTTTAGAACTATAGCTAATATCCTATAGGTGCTATGGTGTTTTTTAATGAACACTCATACAGCCAGACAGACGCCAAACTACGCGAGATAAGAAACCTTTTCATAGGGACCTTTTTGTTTATTTTAACCTATTTAATCATTTCCTGAAGTTTTGTCCCATACTTATCAGACAACCTGTATATTACCATATAATATTACCTGAATAACATTGCTACATTACCTGATTACTCTAGCTAATTAACGATGTTAATGACCTGAATAGTTGTATAGATTACTTCAATAATGAAGTTAGATGACTGGTTGTGTAGATGGACTAATTAATTAACGAACATATTGATTAATATCACTAGATGACCGACCGATTGTAGCTAGATTATTTGATTAACGAAATTAGATTACTTGAGTAATGTAGCTAGAACGGTTTAATTGTATCTAAATTAGGTAATTAACGAAGCTAGGTTTAAAACGTTTCGACATGTACGCATTAAGAGGAATTTTTATATTGCACGAACATTTGTATTTTTAAATAAATCAGGTATACTTTATTCCTAATAAAATAACATTTTATTTCGATAAACCTTTCAGTTATGTCTGCACATAAAGCCAACTACAAGTGTTTTGAAAAAAAAAAATAATAAAAATAAAATAAATAAAAATCAATTAACACATTCACTAGCTAATTAACCAATATTTACAAGTACATAAATTACAGCCTACAAAATTATTTGAAACTTATTTTAGTTTATCTAATCATAATTCATCTCGAGACTCTTAATTAGAGTAAGACATCGTCTGCCTAAGTTCGTCTGAGGTACCATTTGATTTCATTGCCTAACCAAAATGGTACCAAAACCAAATTTGCATTCGTTATAAGGTAGAGAACTATGCAATTTGGGGTGACATTTGCATGATAATACAGCGCCCCAAGCGGGAACTGCGTGAAACAACAGTGAGGCAGAATAAAGTAGGTGGGTGGATTATCACTTTACATAAAACTTGACATGAGACAGTTTCTTGTTAGTTTTAATTTTTAAAATTATTTGAAAACCTTTAATTTTGAATGATTATTTTTACTTTCTTTTAATGAATGATTCTTTTATTACAGATCATTTTATCAAACAAGTGAAATATAAAAGAGAAAATTAGCCTAGTTATATGCCATAGTAAATAAAACTAATGAAAAATATGAACGTAAATGTATTTGTAGTTTACATCTACATTTACAAAATTACTAATATAATATTTTCGTCAAATTATAAAAAAAAAAACAATTGAACAGATTTTTTACGCATATAATAAACATTAGAGTTATGTTTTTAACGTTTGAATCGATTACATTTTTCAAATGTTTTCTCGTGTTAACCCGTAAATCAGCTAGAAGCACTGGTTTAACCAATTTTAATAGACATAAATTATGAAAGGACAATAATATTATTTATAACAAAAAAGTGACAATATAAAATGAAACTAAGTAGCCAATGGAAATTTTATTCGAATAATATTGATTTAATTTGGCAAAAAAAACATGTTAAAATCATTATATGACATGATATCTTTCTGGGAAGTAGACAAAGCTACTGAAAAGTGCAATTTATTTTATATGTACGTATAATGCGTTCAACGAATGTTTGAACTTCCGTATAAATACCTGTTGCCACTTAGTAAACAAGTTTTTAAAACCAAACACGAGGAGAATACTTGGATAACACATGGTATCTTGATTTATAGGGATAAGTTGAAACTTTATTCAAACTCGAATATCAGTTTATTTAAACAATAAATACAAAAAAATTAACGAAGTCAACCGAACACTTGACAATGCTAAAACTTTTCCAAAGCTGCTTGGAAGATTATAAATAACACAAAAACCGTGTCTTCAAAGAAACCAATCTGGTTACATATTAATGGAAATGTATACGATGACCCAAAAGTAGTAGTAACGGCATTCAATAAATTTTTTTTAACTCTTATCTGGATAAACCCAAACAGAAAATCGTGTAGTGTAGACACTTCCCAAGAGAGCGGGTTTTGTGGTCCATGATGCTGTCTCCTATGTGTGAAACGGAAGTGGCTCGGTTGGTTCAAAATCTTCCACCTAAATTAACTGAGAATATCAATTGTGTTTCAACTTTGTTGTCAAAAAAGTGTACTGAAGGTATTCTGTGCTAGTTGACGACAATAATACAGTCTTTATTCTAAACTTGGTTTTTCCCTTTCAAATAAAAAAATCCAAAAATGGTTTTGTTGTTTAAAAAGGAAGCCCCAATGGTCTTGTACAAATACCGCCCTATTTAAATTTTACCAGTTCAACGTAACATTTTTGAAAAGGTATTTTTATTTAGGCTACTTGATTTTATTGATAAAGAAAAGATTCCGAGTGTGGACAAATTTTGATTTAGAAATGAAAAGTCATCCACTGATGCCGTCACCAAACTGGTCGATTTGGTGTTGGACGGATTAGAAAACAGGCAAAAAAATTGTGGGTGTTTTGTTAGACTTGTCCAAGGCCTTTGATTGTGGTCAATAGTAACCTTCTACTAGGAAAAATTGAAAGATATTACATTTGCGGTCATCCTTACTCGTGGGTTAAATCCTACTTAGACGACAGAAGTCAATGTTTTCAAAATGGTGATTCATTTTCTGATATTAAAAAAGTTCATTATGGAGTCCTTAGGGGTATATTCTAGGCCCAGTTCTCTTCTTGGCTTACGTTAATTAGATAGGGTATTCTGCCTTGAGTGGGAATATCGTTCAATATGCAGACAATACAGCTGCTTTAAAGCTGAGTTCATATCTAAACTTGAAATGTAAGTGTTCTTTAACATCAACGCCTGTGTCCAACAATTTGAAAGGAAATATTTATCTACAAAACGTTAAAAAAACAAATTATATTAATTTTTCTTTAAGAGTACAAGAATCTTGCTTAAAGCCACTGATAATGGTTGATGATATCCTTTTAATGAAACAAACTCGGTCAAGTTCCTTGGAATTCACAAAGAACGTTGACCTGGAGCTGCCACATTGACAGTGTTTGTGCAAAAGCTACCTGTGGTATATTTGCTTTGAGAAACATTTTAAGGTTTTGCACTATTAAGGTACAGTTAATGGCTTATTTTGGTCTCATTTACCCTTAACTTACCTATGGAGTGAGACTGTGGGGTAGCTGTTCCTTGGACAAACACCAAAGGGGGTTTTGACTACAAAAAAAGAGCAACCCTAACAATTTCCAAATTAAAAATTAAATATTTATGCAAACAGTACTTCAGGGAATTAGTTTTGCTAACTCTACCTTACAATGCTACGAGGCAGTGACATCCACCAACACAAAACGAGCCATAGTCACAGTTATAGAGTGGCTCGGCACCGTACAGCGGCCCTGGAACCCAAACCGTCTCTAGCAGGCGTCACATTTTTAAGCATTCTCCCAGATTATATCAAAAGGGAACAAAAATTAAACAACTTCAAGGGATACTTAGTGGCTCTCACTTGTTTATTTTGGGGGTGAATTTATAGCAGACCCCTAATTTGCAGGTGGCTCGAGAAAGATCCTGTATGAATGTTATTTCTGTAGAAATGAATACGTGATTCTATGAATGATTGAACCCTTTTAGCCTTTGCTCAAATAATGATAAAAGCTATATTTATTTATATCCTATTACTGAATGTATCATTAGTTTGCATCATCAAGATTACTAAATTATGATTTTTGCTTTACAATATGTAAATGTTGTCAAAAAGTAATAAAAACTATTTCATTTCATTGTTTTAGATTCAAACAATTGAAACATGTACAGTGTGGCTTATTTGTCAAGATATTTGATTGAAATTGAAAGGTTTTGAAATAAATCACAAAATATAGAGTATATTTGAAGAGAAGATATTTTATATTTAAATATACATTGAATATAGGAATTATTGTTTACCCCAAACTTAATTAATTTTGAAAATTAAGAATTAGCCAAATGTGACAATTGAGAAAATAAAAAATATGTTCACCAACACCAATAGTTGTATATTTCAAAAGAAATCTGACAATGAAAATGGTGGAATTATTGTAATTTTCATCTCATGTACTTTGCAACTCACAGTTAATATGAATAATAATATATCATTTTCTATTGAATTTTTTTGTTCTGAAATTCGGTGCGATCAAAATCAACATTTTGTGCCGAATGAATTTGAAAAGGTAGGCCTAACTTTAAATACTTTAAACTTTACCCTCTTTGGTAAATTTATTTAATCATTGCTTATATCTGGATAGGAACCTGCAAACTATTCTAAAAAAAAAAAAAATGAAAATAATATCCGGTTCTGTCTTTTCTCTAGTGCGCGGAAGCTTGTTCCCCCCCCCCTCTCGGACAGTTGATTTAGGGTGATGTGAATAAAGTTGAGTGCCCACTCTGATTGGGCACTCGCAACGAGGCTGAGTGCCCACTCCCAAAGCTGAGACAGGTCCCGATTTCAGGTGAATAAAGTTTTCTTTAAAAACGCGAGTGCCTGATCACGTGGTCATGCGGACCTTGGGTATTCACTCGCCCTAGAGCGGGGGGGGGGGGCATACTGAGACAGGTCTCAACTTGAATCATTTGTTTTAGATTCTCTAATTTTCATTTGCAATGTTTGTTGTTGTGTGATTCATTTAATTTACAACGTTTTGTTTATCTGACGAACGTTAACTGATTTTTTTCAACTTAATTTATTTATGTACCAAAGGTTTTATAAAATACGGTCCCAACAAGCCAACATGGTTTGTCGTTGTGTGCCGATAGTATATACTGTACACAAAAAGTTTATAATATAAGAATAAGAAATAAAAGAAATATTTTATATTGAAAAAGGGACAAAAATTATTAATTTTTGTTATTGAAAATAAAACCAAATAGCGCTCTGTAGTATCGGTGTACAATTACTGATACTGTACAATTAAAACAACTAAGAGGTGAAAACAAAACTATACTTAAACAAAATAAATAAAATACAATATAAACAATAATAATTATTTAACAATTTAAGTAAAAGAATTATTATAACGAACAAAATATAATACAGTACGAAAAAACAAAATTTCGTTACTTTAAACTGTATTTAAATCTCTTTAAGCCGTATTAAAGAGCGCGGACATTTAAATCTCTTAAGCCATTTAAACGACTGATAACCATCGGCCTGATGACCTAGTTACCAGATTTCCGCATTCCAAGCAAGGTCGCGGCCTTCCTCTTCCCCCCTCCGAGGTGACTAGTCTACAACCAACAATGTGTTTCGGATAGAGTATCGGTTAGTTTGCAGGCGCTGAGCTTTTCTCTTTATTGTTACGAAACACTTTATTTACAAAATTCATATAACTGTGCAATTTGATGCACATATTAAATAAGTTCGACCGATAACTTTCTTGAGTATTAATTTTATCACGAAGTTTGTTTTATGAGATATTATGAGTATTTTTTAAATAAATATGCAAATAATGTAACAAAATTATATGCTGATGAAATAATATTGAGTAAAATACCATACCAGTTATACATTAGTGACACACTGATCTTTAAGATATGGGCGAATGTGAGAGGTGAATAAGTGTGATGAGCGTAGATAAACGACATACACTCGTAGGACATAATAAAATGAAAAATTCAACAACCTTCTTATAAAGAAGAAAAAAAAAAATAAATAAACACGATTTCCTAGCCTACTTTATCAATACCAACTTATTAAAGAATATGTTGGTTTTGAAAAAAAATACTTGTAATATATATATTACACATATAATTGGCAACAGATATACAATAGAAAACCAATAGAGTTTTTATATTCTTTTTTTAATTGATATAATCGGTCTCTTTAAAAATTGTTGGAGTGGCATAACTCAACGAATTCTTACCATATGTATTACTGAACCGTGGTATTTTACACAATTCAAGACTTTTAAATTCATATGTAAGTTTTATATTAGGAACTTTGAACTTATTTATTTATTGAAGTTAGATTCTATTTCGACATGGAGGATAAAATTAATTTTGAATCATATGAGAATTAGCTAAAATTTATAAATAGTCTATAGACTATCCTATTATTTTCAAAAAGTCAAATGCACAAGATATTTTCCTATCGAATCTGTTTAGTGATCAATAGTCATACATTACGCTACATTCTTCGAAAAATGTAAATTGTACTTGCAAGTATTGGCATACACTCAGCCATAGTAAACTTACTTGAGTACACACTCGATAGCGGTGAGTCTGCTGGGGAGCAGACTCACTTTTTCGCGAGTAGACACTCCATTTTGTGAGTGGGAACTCGGTTTTATTCAACTAAAATCGGAGTGGCCATTCGCAAGTCATAAGTAGTCTCATCGTTGGAGTGCCTGCTCGCCTGCCGAGTTGAGTGAGTGTTTTATTCAACCGAATAAAATAAGTTGGAGTGGGCATTCTCAAATAATAAAATAATAATAGACGATAATAGAATAGGCAATCGGGGTTTTCAAGTTTTATTCACATCATCAAAAATCCCATTGTAGGTGTCTTATACAAAACTTATCCGTTACAACTAAACGTGCTTCGGGACTATTTATAGCGTGTGTTTGTCATACTCTGATAGGTTCCATGCTCGGTCCTCTTAATACCGACACAAGGATATTAAGACCGTGCCTTAACTAGAAAAGTAAATAACGACGTGGATACAACTAGAAAAGTTTGGGGTGTCCGTGTTGGTTGGTAGTCAAGGTTCAGATGTTGTGTATGGAAGAGAACTGAGTGTCAGACTTGTCAGTTTGCTGAAAATCAGACCAACACTACGTAGTTTGGATTCTTTGTAAAGCTGTATGCTCCATAGTTGCCCTGGCTGTTTGGCTATTAATAAATAGTCCTTTCTGAGCTAAGTCGAACCCAGATAGTAACAATAACTACACTCATTCATAAACACTCATCACACTCATTCACCCTATTATTCACCCACATCTCTACGATCGACGTCTTATAAATTAATAATGAAAGGGCTGTGAAGTCGGTTTTACTATGAAAATTTATGATATTTTTCCAAATATTAAATAACATCAAAAGATCTTTATTTAAAAACAGTTAAACAACTGCATAAAACCTCCACAAGTAATTTTTATATTATACAAAATGGTTAGATAAATCATCGATACAACAGTAAAACTATTTATTACTGATACTGTTGAATTATAATATATAGTTTAAAAATTATTTTTTTTTTTAATTTAGTATTTTTTAATTTACAGGCTGAATTAATACACATCTTTACCCTTATATTTTTAATGTTGTTTAATACATTTAATTAGTAGTTTATAACACTTTAAATTTAAGTTGAAGGATCAATTTATTAGTTACTTTTAATTAATATTCTAGATAGACGAAGTTTCATTATTAGGGAGAATATTAAAAGGTGTACAGCTAAATTTGCATTTATGGCACCGGGTGGTCTGAATGTGAGGTTTGATTAAAAAACTTCGCTGCCATCCATTGTGAGCGTCGTAGAAGGTTCACCATTCACAAACAGGTCAAGGTTGGAAGAAGGAGTATTGGTTCTTCAAGGGATCCAAATAATTTATGTTGGCTTAAGTATAAATGTGTGCGTACTTCACTTAAAGTTTATTACGTTTGTATTAATTATTAAAGTTACTGAGATAAACTAATTTAAATTTTATATGTTGAGAAGATAAAAAAAAAAAAAAAAACAATTGAAATACCTGTTGCCATTAAACTTACATTATTATGACAGTCTTTGCTTAAAATTATTGCAGATAATAGAAAGGGATCTTCTGAATTGACCGTCTCTGTGTTATTATAAGCATTTTTTTTTACAAAATAAAAATGTCAACCAAAACTTAATTAGAATGTTTGCTTTGATTTACAATAATTTTTAATGAAATTACGATTAATATAATGCAATCAGCAAATACGGATTAGAAGATTAAAACGACAAAAATAACTACAGCCTGTGTATGGACATATGATTTCCCATGACGGTAATTCATGCAGATATTAGTCCGTTATTGAGTTGTTATTTATAGTTGCACCCCGATAAGTGATGTTAATTGCCTTTGTTCTTTGATAAGTGTTTAGTTATTGTTTTGGTAATCACACAGAATGGTAATAAACGTTAATAAATCATCATAATAAACTAAACAACTTGAAATGAGATGGGTACTTTCGATCACATATTTCCTGCATAAAACTAATTTATTAGTATTTAATTTTGAGCCTCTGTTCTGAAACTCTCGTTTTTTTTTTAACAAAATAAATGTGCTTTTCTCATATTATATACTGAATTGATAACAATATTTGAATTAGATATATTTTACACATAAAATATATTAAATACATGTCCTTCTTATTTTACACGTTTTCCCATAAGCATTATACCACAGACACAATGTATAGGTATAATACATATATTTTACATTTCTATTATATCATCTCTGAAATAATTAATGTCCTTTAATCAACTTGACAAGATGTTTTTAAACGTTAAAAATATATGTATGAATCGTAATAGTTTATATCAAAGCTACATTCATTCGAAAAATTTATATATCAAAGCTCCCTTCAATCGAAGAATGTTTATATCAACGTTACCTTCAAACGAAGAATGTTTATATCAAAGTTACCTTAAAACGAAGAGTGTTGATATCAAAGCTACTTTCAATCGAAGAATGTTTATATCAAAGCTACCTTCAATAGAAAAATGTTTATATCAAAGCTACCTTAAATCGAAGAATGTTTATACCAAAGTTACCTTCAATCGAAGAATGTTTATATCAACGCTACCTTCAATCGAAGAATGTTTATATCAAAGCTACCTTTAATCGAATGATGTTTATATCAAAGTTACCTTCAAACGAAGTATGTTTATATCAACGTTACCTTCAATCGAAGAATGTTTATATCAACGCTACCTTCAATCGAAGAATGTTTATATCAAAGCTACCTTCAAACGAAGTATTTTTATATCAAAGGTACCTTCAATCGAAGAATCAATGAACATTTGTGCCTTGTATTGCTTTAAGTTCCTGAAGGAATTATTCTGAATCTTGAATATTTTAATTCACCCTTTTTTAAACATACATATTTTTTAAAATGAGCTTTCAATTGAATTTTCTTTTACCGATGTTCTTCAATTATTTTACTCTCATGATCCTCCCAAATACAACATCTTCAGACACTAAGTTGAGTATATTTAATTATATCAACACGCATATGCTATATTTATGAAAGGTATTTTTAATATGTTTTAACGACGACTAGTGTAAATTTTAAAAATTGAGTGTATATTTTACTCACAGTTTGGTAAATTTGGGATGAAACGCTTGGACGAGTGACCTTCTTGACCTGTGTAAGCATGTAAAGGCCCGTGTATACGAGACTAATTTACTAGCTACTAATGTTAGCCATTAGCACAAGCTAGGTTCACTAGCGCTAATATTTCTACATACACGTGGCTAGTTATTAGCGCTTATTGTCAGCGCCAGTCTGAAGATGACTATCAGAACTGACGTAATCAGAGACCACAGTAGTCATTGTCCTTAATAAATGTCATTCCATTAAATTGCAGTGTTTTGAGACAAATTTTGAGAGTGGGTATTATCGAGTCGTGGGAAAGAAATTATTTAAAAAAATTGGACTATCTGGGTTCAAAATTGGATTAGGGGGATTTTTTTGGTAAAGTTTAAAACTAAGTTTTTTTAAAATATATAATTGATGACGGAAGGCGTTCAAAATATATATTTCAACTAATCTTGTTCATTTAAAACACCCCAACAGACATTTTAAAGTGTTATACGGGTTTTTTAATTTTTTTATCATTATTTTAGATTCTCCAAGATAATTGAAGTTGAACATTAACACCATCTCCATTCTGGTTGAGAATTTGGTGAATTAATGAAAAAGCTTTATTTATTACTCCTCAATTTACTTGTGGGTGATAATATTTTATTTATATATATAAACATTTTTGGAGGTTTTTAAAGTTTTAAACTCGTAACTTAAAGTTATAAAATAACTTTAAGATCAGAAATAACTGATTCATAGCGATTTATCTCATATCTATTTTTTTTTAATTAGAGTGAGAGATATCCCACAACCATTGGTAAGTTTTTAATAATCCTTAACATTAATTTACCCGGTCAACGCTCCTATTTAGATTAAACATTGTGAACACAACAACTTATTTGAAAACAAACAATAACTAGCAACTAGCGCGTTCCCAGCTGATGAAGAGCTAATTAACTAGCGCTAGTGGTCACGTGACTACCCCCACCACTCGTTAGCGCTTTTACTATCAAATATGATTAAAGCAACTAGCAACCGAGTAAAGTGCCAGCGTGCTAGAGTCACCGCCGCTAATGGAGCGTCTACATGGAGCTAATTCGCAAGCGCTAATCAATTAGAAGCTAGTATTAGCCTCGTGTACACGGGCCTTAAGCCATTGGTTCTATCACTAAAGTTATTGTACTCCACAAATAAGGGACGAGTGGGATTCTTGGCCGGAGTGGTGATATCACTATTTTCTGTCATAAAGTAAAAGAAATTCACCCAGAAACAAGTTTTCTTTCATGCCGTAATAATAATATTAGGAGCATCAATACAAAACGGGGAAATATTCAATTTTCTGCAATAAAAAGAGTACAATTTCTTTTGTATTTTTTTTTTCACGATTCTATACATATTGAATTTAAAGCTTGTAATCCGAGCTTAAAAGGAGTAAACCAATGCAAGATATCCTTGAATAAAAAAATAAAAAAAGAAGATACGGTAGGGAGATTCTATTCGGTAGCTTAAGGATGTTCATTTGCCAAAAAATATGTGTCTTTAGAATGAGTAGACAGAAGAAGTTTTAAAATGAGTAATTAGTCCACTTCATGTTCTTTACATGATGATGATGATCCTTGTCGTCTTGTGTTGAGAATGAGGTAGACAAAATAGATCGCCAGCCTGAAATTTTTTTGGTTTATGAGCAGGTGGATTACAATGGTACTAAGGCCTTAAACAATGGATAAACATTAATTTTGCTACACACAATGGGAAACCAGTCTCTTCAGTATCCAAAGTCACTAGACACGATGTCCTTTAGTACAAGCTGTAGAAGAAATGTAACACTTCCAGTCCACCTTCAGCAAAACTACAAGTTAAAAAGAGCCCTTTGAGGGGGGGGGGTGACTGTGAAATGGCATCCCTCTCCGGCATCTTATGGGTTTTGTATAGATTATAAGTAGGTGACTGAAAAATAACAAAAATACTATACATCTTTTATTTGTAGCATTAAAATTTAAAAAAAATATATGAAAGCATTTAGATAATAGCTATTTCACGTTGACCGAGAAAATAAATTGTAATATAAAATAGAATTTCTTAATAAATTTTCCTAAAGTAATAGTCCTATTATTATATATTTATTTTTAAATAAACACCAGCATATTTTATGATTATAAACTAAACTAATTGGCATTTGTTAGAACTCCATTTCCAGTTCATAATATATTATATGGGTGAGTTAGAGAGGTAAGATTGTTAGGGAAGTAATATTATTTGTAAATAAAGGATGAGATGCGACGCTGAAAAATCACGGATATCCGTCACCCTTATCAGCAACAAGGCTCCTACCACCCTTCCAGGAAGCTTTATTATAACCACATTCAATACAATAACTATATTCAAATAACAGCAATATGTATTATTATTCATAAATATTTATTACTATTATTACTTAATAGTTGTAGTTAATAGTATTAATTTATCTACTATACAGGGAAATAAAATGCTATCGATATTAATATTTTAAATAGGTTTTACATTTTTTATTTGAACATGTTTGTACAATTTAAAATATAAATTACTATACTAGGAAACAACATTTAGTTAAATAAAAATTGTTCGAATATATGCTAAATCAGGTCTGTTATGAAGGGAAGAATAGAAGAGTAGAAATAAATTGAAAAATTCTCACTGAAATCAAATACGAACGTTCAATATCAAATTATGATCTTGGGGAAAACAATATTACAGTATATCAAACCCACTAATATGCGGCTTGAAAATATAATTTGAATTATATAATGGTAAATCTTAAAATATATATATATATATATATATATATATATATATATATATATATATATATATATATATATATATTTCAGACATTTATAAAATGAGGATTTTTACATTAAATTATGTAATATTCTATGATCCGCTTCGCCTCTAGGTAGCGTACAAATGTATTGACCACCGTTCTAAACAGGTATAGTAGTATTGACCCACCCACCTACCAATACACTTTCTGTGATATTGATCCACCCACCCACCAATATGCTTTCTGTATAATTGATCCACCCACCCACCAATACACGTACAATAGTATTGACCAATCCAGCTAAGGAGTTTCCGTTACTTAAAATAATGAAAATACTTGTATTTTATGTTTTTACTAGATCGACGCTTTTACACTTCATATTAGCATACACATAATAGAACCAATATTCCATATCTCAAGTCAAGCTGACTCATCCGTTGTTGACGTGTGATCTCCCAGTCTCATATGTCTGATGGCTCCACGACACTCAAATAACAATCAGCCAACATGCCTTATCCTCGCTGTTAGGCATATGTACTAGCGTGCACATAATAGAACCAATATTCCATATCTCAAGTCGAACTGGCTCATCTGTTGTTGACATGTGATCTCCCAGTCTCATATGTCTGATGGCTCCACGACACTAAAATAACAATATATGTCTGATGGCTCCACGACACTAAAATAACAATCAGCCCACATGCCTTATCCTCACTGTTAGGCATATGTACTAGCGTGCACATAATAGAACCAATATTCCATATCTCAAGTCGAACTGGCTCATCTGTTGTTGACATGTGATCTCCCAGTCTCATATGTCTGATGGCTCCACGACACTCAAATAACAATCAGCCCACATGCCTTATCCTCGCTGTTAGGCATATGTACTAGCGTGCACATAATAGAACCAATATTCTATATATCAAGTAGAACTGGCTCATCTATTGTTGAAGTGTGATCTTCCAGTATCATGTCTGATAGCTTTCTGACACTCAAATAACAATCAGCCGACATGCCTTATCCTCACTGTTAGGCATATGTATTAGCGTGCACATAATAGAACCAATATTCTATACCTCAAGTAGAACTGGCTCATCTATTGTTGACGTGTGACCTCCTAGTCTCATATGTCTGATGGCTCCATGACACTCAAATAACAATTAGCCAACATGCTTTATCTACACTGTTTGTTATTTTTTATAGTACATACACATCGTATTTCACAATGCATTTTATTGCAATGAAAAGGGATAAGGATGAATATTCCTATAAAGAAATAAAGAGTGAAACTATTGAATACTTTTTTAAATATCAAGTGTAGGGCTTACAAAATTATGGCGTTACACTTTATAGTCTAACAAATTTTTGATATACTGTTAGTAACACATCTATTAAAGTCGTTTTTCTAAACAGTTATATTTTAGTATTCTGTTTCGTGTACATGAGTTAATATTTATGTGAAATATGTGAATATTTTAAAGTTTTATAGAATGTGAAGGGATTTGTATCAAGTGATAATGAGTAACTGACATAATTAGGTCAGTATGACATTCCATTGACAAGCAAGTGTTTGGGTAGATAAAGTTAGACGTATATTATATTTGCGGAAAGATTACTGAGGTTAGTGAAAATTCCAGTAAATACCATTATATTATATTATTATCATAATAACTGAAGGTAATTATGGTACTAATTATCCTGGGATTACTACATTTCCTTGTAACGCGAATAGTTATAAATCCAAAATTATTGATAATGTTATTCTATTTTATACCACTTTCATTTCTAAAACCCAATGAGAGGTAAAATTTAGTTTGAAATTAAAATGAATTGACAGGAGATAAATAAATAAATAAATATATATAGCATTAGTAAATTACTGTTGTCATTTATTTGAATATACTTGTTTACATTTGACCATAATCACAATAGTACGTTTTAAATTATATCTTACAGTATACTTATATACGTTTAATATTTGTACATTCATATGAATTTTGGTAAATTAGACATTAATAAAAACGGGACCTCCACAGCCAACACTTTACGTAGTTAAAGATCAATCAGCTATGTAACAATAGACAGTTGTTGGTATTTAGTGAGGAGGGAGGGGGGAGTGAAGAAGGACCTCATGTTCCTGACACTTGATACAAATTGCCAAATTTTGTTCTAGGACACAAGTTCTCTTGACATTTGTACGGTAGTTTTCCTTTGATAATTTGTCTATAGTATTAATAACACGATTTTTTTGTAATTGTTAAATTTAATAAATACAAATTGTATATATTATTTGGTATTAATGTTTTTTCTAGTAAGAGTTACTTAATAAAAGTATATAATTGTTAAAAATAACACACTTTAAAACCAACATTTAAAAACTTTATAAGTGAGGCCTTTCGATAGCAAGCGAGGCTATCTTCATCATCAGATACATTACAAATATATACTAAAAGTGAATGAAATGTCCTGAGCAGCACAGAATGAATAAACGAATAAATGTCTTTATTAAAAGGTGGAGTTAGTACTAATAATTCCTCTCTTCCCATCAACCTTATGTACCTTATATAAAGTACTAGGTGACACCCCTGCACGCTTCACGTGCCAAACCCATCGTGACTCACTGTGCTCGTGAGGTAAGCTCGGCCTGCGGCCTCACCTGGAACTCTACCTTTAACCCCTTTGAGGAAATCAGCCTGCGGTCTCGTCAAGACACTCTGCTACAGTCCTATTTGTTGATCTCGGCATGTCGCCTCGTGAGAAATATTGGCCTACTGCCTCACAAGGATTGTTAACCAGTAAGACCATCAATTTTGGACCATCAGTAGTGGAGCCCCTAAACATTGTCTTTTGTAAAATCTGACGGTAAATTAATATTTAAGAAAATAATACCTTTAGTTTGATACCCCACTTCGACGTTTTATTTTAGTATTACCTTTATTTTTTGTTTTCGGAGATTTTTTGTTTTTGAGGTACACACCTCTTATTAATTGCTCTTTTCAAATCTAATGATATATTTGGATTCAGCAGAAAAATTAGATTTGATTTGATATCTCACTTGAGTAGATAATATCAGCATTAACAAATACTATATTTTCAGAAATTTTAGTTTCAGCTCCCCAATACCCCAAAATGTTTTGCTTTTAAGCTGAAATTCATATATAAGGTGCACATTTGTTACGCGTGTAGAACTGTGAAGGTTTGAAGATTGTCCTCAAGCTTTTTCTCATGTTAGGTCATAAAAACTACTTTATTGTGATTTTCCATAAGATAAACATTGGGGCAGTTTTGAAGTAAAAAAGGCCGCCATCTTGTTTATGAGTGATATAAAGCCTACATAGGCATACTAGTAGTGCGTAGACTGAGTTGCAAGTTTGTATTCAAAAAGGACCAAACTGTAATTGTTTTACCGCAAATTATTAAATTAGGGGAAAATATTTTAAAAGTACAGTATATCTATACTAACTAAAATATACATAAATAAGAATAGAAAGTAAACAAGTATTGTAAAAGAAGGAAAATTAGATAATATTTATAAATAATAATAATAATATAAACTTTGAAACATAGAGTGCCTCAACATTTAGTCTCAGTCAGTTAGTCACTACATCGAGTTTTATAGTATATAGATATAAAAAAATTTAAAATATATTTCTCAAATAAACTAAAACTCAAATAAAATACAGAAAACCCAATAAAAAAATAAATAACAACCGAATAAAATAAGAAACAACTTATCAAAGAAATTATAAAATGAATATTAATTATTAACATGACAATAAAATTCCCTTCATTAATAAAAACCTCTTAAAATTATAAATTAACGGGATATGATAAAATTACATTCATACAGACTCATTCGCTCAAATAGTCCGCTATTAAAAAACAGTACCCCCTACCCCAACTCTCCCGTCACGCCCGCGAGCCCTGCAAAAGCATGCTAAACCAGCCATAAATAATTTGTTCAATAAGAGACCACATTTTTCATTATTTTACACATCTCTATAATTAAATATCTGGATTATTTTATTCACTAGAAAATAATTATGATAAAAACACCCTATAAATATTAAGTTCGAAAGTTTTCACACAAATTTAATCTAATGTGAACGTTCTTGAGTTTGTTTTTAGGAGACATCTATGCAAGTATTTTAATTACCACACTTAGATGTGTTTTGAAGTAATGTTGCGAGTACATGATATAAAATTAAGAATCATAGTATTAAATACCCTTACAAAATACTTCTTCTTCCTTTGACGTATAAACATTCATAATGTCTAAATTATAGACTCTGCACCCATTACATGGTTGTCAAAGAAAAACATGAATATATCATACATATTTATTTGAAAGGGTGTTTCCAACACCAAAGTGTCTCTGGATTTCCGTGGAATAAAAGTGTCAGTTTTATTAAACGCCAATTTTTTAGGATCCGGGCTTATCACCCTAAAAAAATATACTGTCAGTAATTCTTTTTTTCTTTAACAAAATTATGTAAAAAATTTGGTATTGTAATCTTTGTTGTAACTTAATTGATACAATGCTATATATGGAAACTTCAGGTGAATAGGAATATAAATTTACAATATTTAATACATCGAGTAAAACATATATATTTGTATAAATCTTCTCACCAATTATATATTTATGATTTCATTTTCTTGGTATTGTTTTCATTCTTTAAAAACAGTCAACAACACAATAATAGGAATGCAATACTAAAAGTATTAAAGTTCGTAAAAATTCAATATTAAAAAAATGAAAAATTTATGAATTAATTCTAATAAAATCATTTTAAAATATAAAATTTGAGATTTCAGCAAATTAGAAAGAAATTGTGTGATCTGGTTGGTGAGATTTAATTCTAAAAGTCAAAGTTAATTAAAATAAATACGCTGATTGTCATTTACCTACAGCTGATGATAAGGTGCAGAGGGACTTCATCAGCACATTTACGTTCTGAGGATCTTTTTAATACTGCTAAATGATATTTTAGCGGGATGAACTACATAGCAGTTATTTCTGAACATCTCACAAGCGTTTACCAAAGTTCTTCGATGTCCATCGTTTACCAAAGTTCTTCGATGTCCATCGTTCACCAAAGTTCTTCGATGTCCATTGTTTACCAAAGTTCTTCGAAGTCTATCGTTTACCAAAGTTCTTCGATGTCCATCGTTTACCAAAGTTCTTCGATGTCCATTGTTTACCAAAGTTCTTCGATGTCCATCATTCACCAAAGTTCTTCGATGTCCATCCCAAAGTTCTTCGAAGTCCATCGTTTACCAAAGTTCTTCGATGTCCATTGTTTACCAAAGTTCTTCAATGTCCATCGTTCACCAGAGTTCTTCGATGTCTATCCCAAAGTTCTTCGAAGTCCATCGTTTACCAAAGTTCTTCAATGTCCATTGTTTACCAAAGTTCTTCGATGTCTATCGTTTACCAAAGTTCTTCTATGTCTATTGTTTACCAAAGTTCTTCGATGTCCATCGTTTACCAAAGTTCTTCGATGTCCATCGTTCACCAAAGTTCTTCGATGTCCATTGTTTACCAAAGTTCTTCGAAGTCTATCGTTTACCAAAGTTCTTCGATGTCCATCGTTTACCAAAGTTCTTCGATGTCCATTGTTTACCAAAGTTCTTCGATGTCCATCATTCACCAAAGTTCTTCGATGTCCATCCCAAAGTTCTTCGAAGTCCATCGTTTACCAAAGTTCTTCGATGTCCATTGTTTACCAAAGTTCTTCAATGTCCATCGTTCACCAGAGTTCTTCGATGTCTATCCCAAAGTTCTTCGAAGTCCATCGTTTACCAAAGTTCTTCAATGTCCATTGTTTACCAAAGTTCTTCGATGTCCATCGTTCACCAGAGTTCTTCGATGTCCATCCCAAAGTTCTTCGAAGTCCATCGTTTACCAAAGTTCTTCAATGTCCATTGTTTACCAAAGTTCTTCGATGTCTATCGTTTACCAAAGTTCTTCTATGTCTATTGTTTACCTTTATCGGTCGTTTTAAAAGGACTAATTACGTAATTTGTTCACAAGTATAAAGAACGTCATAATTTGATATACGTATACCAAACATTATTATTATTACATTTTATGTCTATTCTTAATCCTACATTGTTATATGAAGACATACACAAGACTTTCATGGCTATCACATATGTTTAAAGTTAATTTGAATTGTTTTCGTATTGCAATTTTTAGATTAGCTACACATCTAATCTAAAAAGTACACATAAACCTTATAAATCTACCATTTGTCACAATTGCCTCTTATTTTGTAGTACGTTATTCTTTATTAAAAATTCATCTCAATTCCACGATTAAAAATTAAGTATTTTGTGTTATAGTACCACTGTACGTGTATGAGCTGGCGGGTGGGTCAGTACCTCTGTACGTGTATGGGTGGGTGGGTGGGTCAGTACCACTGTACGTATATGGGTGGACGGGTGGGTCAGTACCACTGTACGTGTATGGGCGGGCGGGTGGGTCAACACCACTGTACGTGTATGGATGGGTTGGTGGGTCAACACCACTGTACGTGTATGGATGGGCGGGTGGGTCAACACCACTGTACGTGTATGGGTGGGCGGGTGGATCGACATACTGTACGTGTATGGGTGGGAGGGTGGGTCAACACCACTTTACGTGTATGTGAGTGTTGGTGGGTCAACACCGCTATACTTGTATGAATGGGTGAGTGGGTCAACACTATTGTACGTGTATGGGTGGGCGGGTGGGTTATTTTGTGTAATTTTGTCTATAATTACTCCAGGCCCCACATACTAAAAATATTACATTTTCATAACTTGCTATATACATGTTAGTTCCGGTCATTGAAAAACAATACAATACTGCATTGGTATGGAGTAAGGAGAGTATATAATTGGATCTTTAAAACGTTTCCGCTTGAATACATTTTACACTCTACTTCCACATTTTACAGCAATTTAGAACTTTCTGTACTCTTTTGACAGCAATGTTATGTGAACTCTTTATTATTTACTAGTAAGCCCTGGAGGGTTCATAATATTCTACACTTAATTTAATTATTATTCAAATTACGAGGTTTTCTCACAAACAAAGCATAAGGTTGTATTAATGATTAAAAATTAACGTGAACTTTCATTCTTGCCTAATACGAAAATTAATATTATGTATCCGAAATATTTAATACTAATTTTTAGAGTTATAAAATTCTATTTTCAGCTTCCAGGGCATGATATGGATGAATAAATAACGAATCAAACAATGGGTTCCAAGGTGCTATAGAGGTGAATAAACTAAATAACTGTGAAAAGATAAATTAAACCTATATCTAACAAAATCAGCAAAATCTCAAGTGCACAAAAACTCCAATCGGTGGACGATAACATAAAAAATAACTAACAATATCAGAATACAATAAATTAAAACAAATTAACCAGAGTATAGTAATAAATAACCAGAATAAGTAAATAATAAAAAGAAAAATTATAGATCATAAATAATATAAATGCCGCATGCATTACTATGATGCTTTGCGATTAAACTGTATGTATTTAAGAACATATTTTTCAATAAATGTGTTTATAATTAAACTGAATAATAAATAAATGGAAGAAATCTTTTTCTGAGGCTCTCCTCACTGAAACGGCCCAGACAAAAAATATTTGAAATAACAGACTAAGAGTACAGATGAGTGAGAAGCCCGCGCCTATCACTCGACGAAAACATCATGCGGCCTTTCGAACGGCTCTCAGGGGAAAGGAAGAAAAACAGTGCCTGAAAAAGACATGGCACAACGGATAAAAGTAACCTCATCTCTATAATCATTTTTATTACACATTTTATATGACAAAAAAATAACAATCATAATTATACTGTCAGTTTTGAATGTACCTTAATTATTTAAGGTGTAAGTTATGAAAGTTATTCATGATTGATTTATGAAATCGATGATGTCATCAGCTCCAAATGTCATATCATAAAATTAGTTCTAACATCTCGAGTATTTTATTTATGACAATGTGAATAGAACTAATTGAATCGCTTTCTTATTCATTACACAGTGGAGATAACTAAGTGAGGTACTAGACTGTACATCATTCATTTCGATGTGACAACAATGATGTTGTTTATAAGGGCAGAAACGATGTGTTTACATGTGCATGGTACAAGAATAGACTCCATCTGGGACAACCATTTTGACAATATATGATCTAAGGAATCAACAACTGTACAGAGCTAATGTATATAACAACATTATAGTGAACAATATAGCAAAGTTCCTTTTTGAAACATTTTACTTCTACTAAAATTAACAGTTTGCTTCAGTGGTACAAAAATATTTTATTTAATACTTCATGTTTAAGTTGGTTCATTTTCTTCTGAGAAAAACTATACTCATATGTCTAAAAAAGATTTTAATATTTAATTTTTGAATGAATATATTGAAATAAAATAAAAATAATATGATTAGGTAATAGTTATACAAATTGACTTGTTTATAGATTATTGCTACTTATTATTAAGAAATATATATTTTTATATTATATTACGTAGAAGATGGATGTTAAATATTACTAAATTATATATAATAGTAATGGAATTTAAAGCTACGATTTTGCGTTTCAGCATGATGTTAAAATAAAAACTGGAAAATGACATAAATAGCTTGAAAACAACACAAAAGAGTTAAAATTGGATAATATTTAGTGACTAACCATGCAATCACGAATCATATAATGAACATGACATTCTATTCAAATGAGTTGTTTTATATATTGGTTTATAAATTATGTTCCTGGCCATTGTATTTATTAGTCGAAAGACAGATTGAGGGCTGTTTGTTATTTCTTTTATAAGAAAGCCGATTGAGTTTTGATTAATATTATTTTAATATAATTGGTGATTTGATCGATTTGATCAAATTCTGTGAGTGATCTTTGTGAACTTATATTTCGTTTTAGAGGTGTTATGACTTGAAAAGATTTCTTGGAAATGGTTATTAAATTCAATAAGTTCTTAATATGATTCAATCAGTATCCATATAATGGTATCTTCAGGGAAGCCAAACTCATAAGTAATGATTTTCACGAAAAGAACTTGAAGAATAGTAATTATGTTTTTTATCAACATTTCTTTAGTAAAAAAGAGGTTTTAAAAGGGATTCTCTTGTAAATTTTCCGATCAAAGAATTATAAGCGTAGTGTACTGAATTTGTTTTACAGCAATATTTGTATTGTATTGTACTTATATGCTAAAACATTTATGTGTGTGAGATGTTTACATTTACCAGAATATAATGCACTAACACATTAAATACTTCATCTGATGAATAATTTAACGAACAAAAGAAATCAATAATTTGATTTATATCGTACTAAATTAAAGATGAGTTATTTGTAAGTATCAAGTGATATAGAACTGAATAACCACTTTCCCACGATTTAGATTACTGAGGGAAACAATCTGATTGCTTATAATTGGGATATAAAAGTGATCCTCAGCACACATAAATACCCGTTTTACTGGTTTTATTTGAACGAAATGCTCTTTGAACATACAAAAAAAAAAAAAAAAAAAAAAAAAAAAAAAATAACGTAGCCCTTTAAGTAAACTTCAGGTAAAGGTTCAAAATAAAAGCACCAGTAAAATAAATTTTATTTGTTTTTAACCCTCGTGTTTAAACTAAGTAAATGACAATCAAAAGAGTTCTATATTTCATCTTTTTTTTTTTATTTAAAACTTCACTCGCCAGTACAAACGGGCCTACAGGCCTGTGCGTGAACTTTATTCAACGAGTCAAGTACCGACCGTTGGTTCAGTGGGGATTCGAACCTTGGACGAACCTTCTGCAGTTGCGTGGCCTTAGCCTTGCTATAAAAGGCCTTAGCTACTGAGCCGCCACGCTGGCAGTTATGCCTCCATATTGGGTAGAAACAAAAACGTAGAAATGTAATTTTAGATTGTTATAATTGGAAAGTATATTGCCCGGATAGGCCTTACGGTTGGTAGAGGAATTCTAATCGCTTGGTGTGGTAATTGTGTTTCACACATTTCCAGTAAATATTGAATTGGCTTCAAAATTAAGTAATTTAAAATATCATATTTTCCTCATTTTGATAGAAAGAAGATATAATTATAAACATTTATATAGCGGAAAAAAGATAATATGCTATATTTTATACATCAAATGCAAAATTTGTCATTTAATATGTAATATTGGGCCATTGCTCAAAATAATCTTTGAGAAATAAATTGGAAAGTTAAACACAAATGATCATCAAAATGAATGATATGTAATTCTCAGATTTTAAATAAGAAAAAATATGTATTGTTTTAAATAAATATTACTTATCGATTGAGCTGAGAGAGCTGTGTTAGATAAATATTCAAATTCTAAATCAATTGCGATCTTTTGAAAGTCATTTCTGTACTAATGTTCAATCAATTTAAAAATGTAGTATGAAGGATTTATGTAGAGTTCTAAATGGACATTTCAGAACAAAAGACCTTCCTTAATAATAATTTATCGCATCCATTAAAAAACCTTCTGTAAAGTATACAGTTTAATTTATAAATATATTCTATTCTAAAAAGACATTTGTAAATAATATTTTGTTGAGCAGTTTAAAGCACGCCTTCAAGAATAATGCTTAATCTATTTTGCAAAAAATCCTAAAAAAGACATTGTTGTTGTGCTGAAAGCTCTTGTATATTTCCAGAAAATTTAAACTCATGATTTTCAATAAGCTGTTCAAATAGGTACAATTTAATAAGCACAGTTTTTATTTTGCGCAATTCTTAGTATTAAATATCGTAATAATAAAGATAAATTTATTGTCAGTAAAAATTTATGGTTATTTGAAACATTAATAATTTTATTCAACATTTACTAATTTATTTTAGCCATTAACCTTGAAGAAACTGAAAACATTTTAATTTTATCCAAATTGTGTACTTTAAAATGTAAATTATAGCAATAATTTAATTTGAAATATGAGTTGAAATAGCAGTTTTCCAGAATAGAGCTGTGTTTTCCTTTTTTCCTTATTTGTTTAATTATTGACGAATTAATAAGCTGCAAATAGGTTTTCGGAATTTGGATCAAACTAATACACGGTAATACTAGCTCAACCTCATAAAATTAATATACCCAAGAATAAAATGTAAAAGGAATATTTTGAAAAGTGACTAACGGTAGTATGTTTTAATTTTATTTTAAAATACAACATTTACGTTGAATGGTGTACAAGTGTAAGGTATTATAGGTTACTGAATGAGATTAATCAACAATTAGAATAGTTTAGGAGAAGAGAACGCCTTCCACCGGTGAACGCAATATAGGTACTGAACTCATGTTGCCTACCCTCCTAACTTCACGGCTCTACTGACCTGTATCTGAAACATCTTGCAGACCGTTTCCATATGCAACAGTAATGAAAACGAGGATTTAGTGTTTTAAGAAATTTTTATTTCAGGCTTTTTGTTTTTGTTTGATATTATTGATGATTAATGAAATACTATAATTTAATTAATTTTTCTTTAAAACTTTAAAGGCCAGTGGGTTGGAGGCTAACAGGCGGATAAGAATAAAACCATGCTTGGAACATTCTTTTAGAAAACTAAATACCTTCCTAAATAGTCATGGCGATCGAATGAATGGTGTTGAAGTGCACAAATGAAAGAGGGAAACTTGCACGAGAGACCTTCGTTTATATTTACTTTAATTATCTCAGTAACGTTCTATAAATGTTATTATTTTACATATCTAGACGTCAATGGTTTCAAATGGATTGTAATATTTTTGTTTGTGCAACCTTTTACTGTTTACAGCACAGTATGAAGAGCTGAAAATGATTATTATATCCCTTTATGCTCATTATTAAAATGCCATAGGAGGAACAGTGATATCTCCTCTTCCATCACATTTAGGGGGAGAACTTGTGGCTGAGGACAGGTAAGTTGCGTTTTATCCGTAACTGATTGGCCTCAAGAGCTCAATAAACTGTAGACTTCTTGGGCTATTGCACCATAGAGACAACACTGTAAAGTTGTTATCTCCCCGTTTATTGTTCTTGGCATTTTTGTATACATAAATAATTATATATGTATCATGCTGTTGTTATTCATTATTTATTATTATTCATTATTCATCTCTAAGTTGCCGATCTTAGAGATATGGGCGAATATGAGGGTTGAATGAGCGTGATGAGTGTAGATGAACGAGTGTAGTCATTGTCATTATCTGAGTTTAACTTAGCTAAGAAAGGACTATTCAATAATAGTCCAATGCGATCTACAGATTTACGTGGAATCTGAACCACGTAGTGTTGGTTTAATTTTCAACTAACTGACAAGTCTGACATTCAGTTATCTTTCCTAAACAACATTTGCACCTTGACTACCATCCAATATGGACACCCCAAACTTTTCTATTAGTATCCACGTCGATGGAAACCAGTGAGCGGACGCCTTGTTGGTGTTAAGAGGACCTAGCATGAAACCTATCGCCTACAATACCCCAAACAATTTTAGTTAGTAATATCGTTTGTTATGAAAGGATTATTTTTTTATCGCCCCAATACAAAAATCCTAAAAGTGCGTTTGTTTTGTTCCCAATAGTAGTAATAACGCTATATACTTGGATTGTATGATTATGGTTTACTATATCAAGCTTTCCAGTTTGAGTTAACAATATTCTGATGTTATAAGTTAGAGTGGGATCAACCTGACGAATTTTCAATAATCACCATTGACAATAAATAGTTACAATTATTAAATAGTAATCTTAAAGTGGACTATTTACATAATTTTCTTTACAGTAAAATTTATTTAAAATATCACCAGCGTACATAGCAAGTATACTTATTCTGTTATATTTGATGTCGTTATTTTAACACAACAAACAATAGAAATCATTCTATCACTATAGATAGATGCTTATCTTGACAATCCTACAGATGAAATACATTATTATCTTATTTCCTAAATTTAAATATAACATACTTTTTTATTAAATTATTTTCACATTTACAGCATAAAATACTGAAATAATTAACTATTGTACATCTCCACTGCAAAGAGGTGTAATATGGTTAATGTATGGTAAGCTTCATAAAACATATAGTTTTGAGTATGAAGAATTATGGTTAGTTGTAAATGAAATAATAACATTGCTATTTCCGCACAGTTAAACATTATATGGAGTGTATAGGTTGTCTAGATATTTTATGTATTCAGATTTGAGAAACTAACACAATTTGTCCGTAATTTAAGACATATATAAATTATTACATGGTATAAGATCAGCGTAGATAATAGTTGTGTAATGTGGTTATGTACTGAGTTCGACTTATGCTCAGAAAGGGCATTTAATAACATATTAGTTGCCAGGGAATCCAAAGAATCTACCGCTTTACATGTAATCTGGATCACAGAGTATTGATTCTTATTTTAAGCTAACTCACAAGCCTGAAACTCAACTCCTTATCTTAGACAACATCCGAACCCTGGTCACAATTAATTGATCACGGACACTCTACCCCAGACTTCTCTAGTGATTTCCATATCACAGATGACATGTCGGTATAAATAAGACCTGCTATAAAGTAGAAGAAAACATATCGCCTGAAGCCTTTACAACACTAAATTATAATGACCGTTTATTAATTTTTATTACGTTTATTTCTAGTTTCAAATCTACTGTTTAACTCCTGTATACTGATAATATATATTATTTCTATCATTAGAATGTATTAACTTGAAGTAGAGTATAACTAAAAAACAAATATCTAAACCATATTTAGTATAAAAATATAAGCACATCATAATATTAAAAAATTTTAGAATTTTTAACATTTTTGTATTCTTTGAAATGTATAATCATAAATACTGTAATAATTACTATTTTGATTCAAAACCTGTTTGGAAACTAATTTTCTTGTGAGAACTGACAGAATAGAAGTTTCTACAGAAAAAAATGGACTACATAGTTTTATATATGCAAGTAATATATTTTTTTAAATATTCAACATAAAATTAAGATTTCTGGTGCTCAAGTTTTAAGGAAGCAACACTTTGCTGATATCGAATTGCAGTCTCCCAAACAGCTGCAAGCTTCTCACCGTATTTTGATCTTAAGTTTTAATGAGTTCTCCTTTTAAGTTCCTTGTTTACGTTAACAAATAGCTTCATTTACTACACTCGATTCAACTTCGTTGATAAGATAGAAAAATATACTTTACTGTTTGTAATTCGATTAATAATGGAATTTCCCTGAAATACTTAGTTTGTTTAATTGGTTTTGTTTCGAGATAATGTTGCAGACTGTTCTAATTTCTCAATAATAGTATTATAATTATCCAATTACTAATCAAAAGAATATAACGTATATCTAAAATTCTAGTTTAACTTATAAAAATCCCAGTTTGTGTAGTAAATATTAACTACACTCGTATGCATCTAATCTTTAAGGTTAGACATTCCACAGAAATTAGGTAATTACCCTGTACACTACAGTTAGTTAAGTTAAGAATTGAAATTATAAACTAATAGGTAATTCAGTACCATATTTTTTGTTGGTATGAGTACAAAAAAAACAATATAAAATGCCGCATAAATACAAATGTATTATAATATTAAAACAAAACCTTTTATGTCTTCATCCTTTAACAAGAGGTATTCACAAAAAAATACTTACTTTAGTAACTCCTTCTGATCTGAGGTTTGCTACTATTGTTCGCCGAAATCAATCACTATATTATAAGTACAGCTTTAAAATAAAATCTTATACATTTATTTTTATTCATTTTCAAGACTCCAATCGTCAAAATATGGGCGAATCAGGATTTTGAAACAGTGTGATAAGTGTATATAAGGGAACGTAGTCATTGTTACAAACTAAGGCCGAATATTTCTTAGAAAGTACCAATAATTAATAGCTAAATGACAAATAAACAGCCGGTGGTTATCAGCTGATCCCTCACAAAATGTATTACGACTCTGATAGGGATCGAACTGAGAACAATCACCTAATGAAGCTAGGCTTTAACCAACTAAGCTACTTACCAATTATGCTGTGTGATAATAAAAGTAGTTTGAAAATTAATAATTTTGCATGCGAAATTGTAGCTATTCGGTAGTCCAATCCAACTATATTTGTATCAAAATAAACATACAGATGCACGGCTTTGTACTGATATCTACGGAAGGTAAGGTGTTCATTCCTGAAGTTGATGTCTCCAAATGAAGTAAGTGGACAATAAGTAAATTGTTTGTAAGTTTTTTAGTAAATAATAGTCTATTGTATGTAAATAGAAATTCTACGAAGTTATTGCCATTTTTTTTATTTGAATAGAAAGACTATTTGTTATTCACGTTTACTTAGAGTTATTGAAGAAGCACCCACAGAATGTTATAATTTCTTAATTTTTACGTGACAAAACTACCTTCGCAAATGTTTGTACGATTATAAAGTGAAATAAACTTATTACTCTTATAGCTCTTGTATTTAAAATTACATGCTATATGAATAAATTAGGAAAATGTGTTTTTCTAAATTACTTTAATTTGATATTTTAAATTCTTAGAAATGTTTAATTAGTTGGACGAAGAACATTATTTGTTTAAAAAGAATATAAATTGAATTTGTTTTTTTTTATAGCTGTAACTAAAGAAAAACAACGGCTGATGGTGTAAAGATAGTGTTACAAATAAAAATTTTTCAAATAATGACCTTGTTTTATTTTAGTTAGTCGTAAAATGAAAAACAGTCGTAAAAAAGTATGAAAAAAATAAAAGTTTACCAAATATTTGGACAACTTGCCTGATAGCTGCTGTCGAATACAACGTGTTTTGGAATTAAATAAGTTGACATCTAACATTAAATACAGGGCGTCCAGCTTCGACTGTCACATATTTTAGAGGATTGTTTGCCTGATCAATACAAGCAAATAATGTAATATAGCATGGGTCCTATTTCGATTCGTTTACTGTCTGTGTGTCTGTATGTGTATTTTACAAATATTTAAATATCTAAAAAACCATTTTACATACAATACTGAATATTCGTATGGACGTTTATGTTAGAAAGATACATTGTATCTTAAAAGAATAAATGTATAAATTATCAGTTTCAAAATGGCGGCTGTTTGAAATTTCAAAACTCAAACATAAAAAATTGCACCTTTTACCCAAAAATGTTTAGATGCATGATTTATAGACTATATAATGCAAAATCCAACGATATGCCAATTTAAAGATCAGTTGATCAATAACAGAGGAAAGGTATTTTTTGTGACTGAAAGCATTGTTACCTGAGCACTCTTTACCCAGATAACAATGCCTTCAGTCTCAAAAAAATGAGTTTTCTCTATTATTTATCAACCAATCATTTAAATTGTCATATCGTTAGATTTTGTGTGATATACTATATGAATAATATATTGTTTTTCATTTGTAGCTATTAGATTGCTTAATATTTTATATATATATATATATATATATATATATATATATATATATAATAATATATCTTAACATTTTTGGGTAAAAAGTGCAATTTGTTTTATATTCGATTTTGAACATTTTAAACAACCGCCATTTTTTAACAGAAAATTTTAGATATTTAGAATTTTAACCTTTCCATAGCTTAACATAAATGCATCTTTTTAATATCAACGTCCATACGAAAATTCAATATTGTATGTAAAATAGTTTTTTTAATTATTTAAGTTTTTGTAAAAAACACATACAGACACACAGACAGAAAACGAATCGAAATAGGACACGTGCTATATTACATTATTTGCTTGTATTGCCCTCGTAAACAATCCTCTAAAATATGTGACAGTCGAAGCTGGACACTCTGTATACATTCTATGTATAACACTTAAATAGCTAGATGGATCCAGATATACTGGATTATATATTATATCCTCCACCCTTTCAAAGATACAAGGTCTCTGGCATTTAGAATCACCAAAATGCTTTTTACTCCTTATGACCCATTGATTTTTAATTATTCCCTCCATAAAACATTTCATGAGTATGCCCAACCAGTATTTTCCAGAGTCAGGCATTGATTGTTGATGAGCATATTAGTTTTATCTCTCTACTAGCCTTTCTATAAAATATTTATTGATCGGAGTTTCAATCTTAAAATTGACATGCGAAAGTGAGGTCAATATGAAAAAAGCCATTAAGATCACAGTTCCATTAAAACATAATTAAAACTATAAATCTTCATAATAATTTGGAGTGTTTTAAGAGCTTCTAACAAATCCGCATGTGTATGGATAAGTAGTTTGCCAGTACCACCGTATGTGAGGATGAGAGGGTCAATACCATTTACGTGTATTGGTGGGTGTGATAGCAATTACTACTGTATGTGTATGGATAGGTAGTTTGCCAGTACCACCGTATGTGAGGATGGGAGGGTCAATACCATTTACGTGTATTGGTGGGTGGGATAGCAATTACTACTGTATGTGTATGGATAGGTAGTTTGCCAGTACCACCGTACGTGAGGATGAGAGGGTCAATACCATTTACGTGTATTGGTGGGTGGGATAGCAATTACTACTGTATGTGTATGGATAGGTAGTTTGCCAGTACCACCGTACGTGAGGATGAGAGGGTCAATACCATTTACGTGTATTGGTGGGTGGGATAGCAATTACTACTGTATGTGTATGGATAGGTAGTTTGCCAGTACCACCGTATGTGAGGATGAGAGGGTCAATACCATTTACGTGTATTGGTGGGTGGGATAGCAATTACTACCGTATGTGTATGGATAGGTAGTTGGCCAGTACTACCGTATGTGAGGACGAGTAGGTCAATACCATTTACGTGTATTGGTGGGTGGGATAGCAATTACTACCGTATGTGTATGGATAGGTAGTTGGCCAGTACTACCGTATGTGAGGATGAGTAGGTCAATACCATTTACGTGTATTGGTGGGTGGAATAGCAATTACTACCTTACGTGTATATGGGTGGATGGATGAATTGGTAATTACTACCATACTTGTATGAGTTCAACTACCATACATATATGGTTCGGTCTCCACTACTATACGTGTATTTGTGGGTGGGTCTACTGACTATGGTACTCCATAGTATGAGAGTTTTTCATAATTTTTCATCGCCACTGTAGGTCTCTGGGTGGGTGATAGGGTCATCGCCTTTGAAGCTCTCTAGGTGGGTGAGATGGTAATCGCCATTGGGGTTTCTGAGTGGGTGAGAGGGTCATCGCCACTGTAGTCTCTGGGTGGGAGGGAGGGTCGTCACCACTGTAGTCATCATTCATTATTTCTGATATATAGAGTTATATAAATATTATTCTAATATTTATCGTCTTGAATACATTGAACAGTTAGACAACCTTTAGTTTACGTTCAAAAATTATCGATCTTATGACTAGAACATGAAATTAACAACAAAACTTACTAATTAGTTTGTATCTTTATATGATTTGATTATATGAAAATCTTTCAGTCTAGGCTGGGTTCGAACCAGCGCAATCTCTAATCCAAGATGAAAGTCCTGATGCCTTAGAACACTCGGCCAGCGGCTCGGCCAATTTATTTATTTTGTTAGCAATCTTATAGAAAATAGCCATGTCCACAAATGACGTACAGTAAATCATTGAATGTTAAACACGAATTACTAGCAATATTTGACAAACTTTTAACTTTTAAGTTTGATATTTATCTCTCTCTCTCTCTCTCTCTCTCTCTCTCTCTCTCTCTCTCTCTCTCTCTCTCTCTCTCTCTCTCTCTCTCTCTCTCTCTCTCTCTCTCTCTCTCTCTCTCTCTCTCTCTCTCTCTCTCTCTCTCTCTCTCTCTCTCTCTCTCTCTCTCTCTCTCTCTCTCTCTCTCTCTCTCTCTCTCTCTCTCTCTCTCTCTCTCTCTCTCTCTCTCTCTCTCTCTCTCTCTCTCTCTCTCTCTCTCTCTCTCTCTCTCTCTCTCTCTCTCTCTCTCTCTCTCTCTCTCTCTCTCTCTCTCTCTCTCTCTCTCTCTCTCTCTCTCTCTCTCTCTCTCTCTCTCTCTCTCTCTCTCTCTCTCTCTCTCTCTCTCTCTCTCTCTCTCTCTCTCTCTCTCTCTCTCTCTAACAATATCCTAATGCTGACTGTATGTATACATCTTATACTTTAATAGAAGCTTCCTCGTCAGTGGAATTTGTTGAGCAGACGATGGATTAAGAGGAATGATAACAGAGCATGTCACCCACATCTACATTAGCATTTAGCTCCCAAGAAGTTGGATTACAGAACTACGCCCAGAAGCCTGTTTTAAAAGGACGATTCAGTATCATAAATATTCTACTAAAGATAATGTTTACTACTCAAACACGCAGGTCCATTAAAATATTTTATTATAATAGAAGTATTTCATAAAAGGATCGTCAAGAGAACTTGTGTCCTAGAACAGAACTTGGGCAATTTGTATTAAGTGTCAGGAACATGAGGTCCTTCTTCACTCCCCCTCCCTTTATTCAGAACCCCTCTGCAAGAGTAAACACCAACAAGCAACGTTTCCTGTTATATCTGAGCAATAGAGAGTTTGTTTATTTGTTGAGATTTTTTTAATATTTATGTAATTTTAAACGAGGAGAGACCAGAATTGTAAAGGGGGAGTTATAGATTCTTAGGAACCTAAATAAAAGTTATGTAACAAATACTAAATTGAACATTAGTTACTGAATTCGTTATTCATTGTAAATATTTCTGTACATTATATTTTATTACAATACTTGAGTAATGTAAATAAATGTACTAAATAAATATAATAAACAAATTTATATTCTTCTAAGGCCCATGAAGTGTGTTTTAAAGTTTTAAATGTCAGTCCCTAATTTAAAATAAGAAATAATTCGAGACAACTACCTTCTGTAAAAAGAAATTCTCAAACTACTATTATCAAAGAAGCAGTCATATTATTTTTAAATTTTACATTGATCTAGATTAAAAACAAAATAATTCAATAGTTTAATTTAAAATAGTCTTGAAAATGATGTATTAACATGTTTTTTTTTTAAAAAGTAATAATAATAAAAAGTAAGACTCTTATAGCAACGTAATATTCAACACATCAGAGGAACATTTTTTGGACGATGTAATGAAATAAATACAGTTCAGACAGTAAGTATGGTGTAATAAGCTTCAATATAACGTCTGAAGACATCCAAAAGTAATACAAATAGTTGAAAGAACCACATCACTATTACAATCTGAGGTCGTTTATATCGTGAAAACTCGCACAAGAAACTTCTAATGATCAATTCATGATTAGTCTTTTCACCAAGAAATTACTAGATCTTCTAAAGGCTAAACTCTTTCATTCTAAACGGAACGTTAGACTTTAGGTCACAGTTCTTTCAACATAAAAGTCGACTCATTTTGTCGTCTTACAATTCCCGAATCATCCTATACAGTTTTAGATTAGACTGCTCAGCACTTGACTAATTTATATTATTTCTTTACAGCATCACTTGGTGGGGTTTATTAATATCAGATGTATTAAAGCCATTTTATCTCTTTATTCCAAATAGAGCACTGGAAGTATTAGTACCTCTAATTACTTATTTATATTTTTATGGGTGAGAGGGGATTATAAAACCCACCTCTTTAAAAATGTGTTTCATAAATTGAAACAATAAACTTTGCCCACCAATACAAATATTGGTCTGAATACAAAATTCATTTAGTCTGAATATGGAATTATATTTTTTATCTTCCCATTTTTATGAATTTCTTAAACTTAAAAAGCAGTTTGACTGTGCTCACAGTTCACGTGTGACTTATTTTTATACAAAATAAACATTTATTTAACTTCCGTAATGACAATCACCATAATCTTAGGTATATTTCCTCCACTTTAACAATACCTCAGCATAACACAGTTTTTTTTGAAAAACAGCCTTATCTTAATATAATACAACTTTTCAACGCCTTGCCTTCTGATTTAAGATGTGAAATTGAGGTTGATAAGTTTAAAGGCAGATTAAAGTCATATTTAATAAGAAAAGAGTACTACAGTGTTCAGGAGTATTTTTCTGAAAAAAAGTGTTTAGTTATAGAAAGTAGTTTATTTTATCACATTCACAGCATTGTTATACTCCTAATATTTTGACGATTGTCCATGCTATGTAAATAGCTTTACGACAATAAATCATTCTTGATTCTTGACAGCTTCCGTCACCGTGCGCAAGCCCGTGCACGTTTTTTCATGTGCATGTCTGTTTTTTATTATTAGGAGGACAAACTTTAAATATTGGCTTATAAATAGATCTAGGAACACCTACATGCTAGAAGAATGAAAATATTAATTGAAATTGAAATTCTTAAAACTGATTGACATTTTGTTATCAGCATTAGCAATGGAGTATGTCTTTGTGCTGATATTATATATTCAATATGCTGTAATGCATAGTTCATATCGTATGTTCAATAATGTACCTAGGAGGGGGGGCTGTTGCGTTTAAGGTTATCTGAGAATAATAGAACAGTTATGTTACACTTAAACAGATTTCATTACTCTGATTGACTTGATATTAGAATGAGTTCGAAACGTCATAAGTCAATCTTTAGATTACAATTGAATCATGTAATGTGCCCAGAAGATCATAAACATTAAAAACCCCAAAAAATGTATCATTTCAAACTATCTTGTCTAATGTACACAGATTATTCTTCAACCTTCTATTTTTAGTCACCATGTATTAGAGAGAGATCATTGTGCTAATACTCAATATGAATACAAAATAAATAGCCGAAATAATGAACTGCATAACAAAATTAAATACTGTGTAGTAAAACGAGTAAATCCAAAATAACACTACAAAAATAAAAATAATTCTAACTCATACCAGCCAGCATGGTTCTAGTAAACTGAAACATATTTTAAGACGATGTGCAGTTACTAAACTTAATTTGTCTCCATCTTCCATTTTACTTAGAGGAACTCTGATGCAGCTCTTTACTTTAAAATATATTATAATCTTGCTTTGTAGTTATATAACACACCATTACTGTACTTGTACCTATCAAACTTATTCTTAACAACATTAGTAAAATTACATAACTTTTCTCTTACACAAAAGTTTATTTTAGTATTTGTTTTAAATGTGTTAGAAGGTAGAAAAAATATTTTTAATATTATATCCACGTAAACCTCTCCATAACTGATATCGAATTATTTAATTTAAAATATAAACTGATAGAATTTACCAGACATTGATTCAGCTTCTCATCTATGAAAACAGTTTATTACTGAATAAAAACAGTGAAACATATTTGAATATATACGTACATTAAAATATGCTAAATACTACGCTTCAAAATCATTTCTATGTTTTTATTTTCTTTAATTATAGATATTCTGGTACTATTTAGAGAATACAACAAATATTTGAGAGATACAGTATCACCTACATCACTTCGGGTCCTACTTTCATTGTCTGGGCTGTCAAACTCGCTCTGATCACGGTCAAGAGAAGAAAAGACACAAACAAAAAACTTTTTGGCGCCAGTACGTGAGTGTGTCTGGCCTTTAAAAGTGTTAGGAACCTGGCGCTAAGAAAATAACTTTTACTCCAGTACATACATACATATCCTGTCCCGTTCCGATTATCTTCGGGTCTGGGTATTCACTAGGCCTCTCCATCTTCTTCTGTCCCTCCACAATTCTTCTTCCTCCACATACCCCCATTGTATACCTCTTGCTTCCACATCCCGTTTCGCCTCGTCAATCCACCTTCTTCTGGGTCTTCCTCTAGGTCTTCTTCCATTCATTTGGATTTCACTCATCCTTCTTGGGATTCTTACATCTTCCATTCTTTTTACGTAGCCGAACCATCTCAATCTCGATTTCTCTACTTTTTCTCTCAAACTTTCTTCAACTATTCCTCTTCTCAGCTCTTCATTTCTCATTCTGTCTAATCTTGTTTTACCTTTAATCCCTCTTATAAACTTCATTTCCCCTGCCTGCACCCTACTTCATTCCCTCTCCGTTATATTCCAAACTTCTGCACCATAGGTAACTATCAGTGTATAGTACGTTTTGTACATGGTAACTTTAGCTTTCTTTGGTATATCCTTATCCCATACTAGATGTCTAATACTTTGGTAAAATCCTGCCCCTTTCCCCAGTCTCGCCGTCACCTCTTGCGCCATTCTTCCATCATTTGAAAACACTGTACCTAAATATGTAAAATTTTCGACCAACTTAAGCGGCTTCCCTTCTACTTTTAAAGGTCTTTCCAGCTCCCCATCACTTCCAATCACCATCACTTCACTCTTTTCCTTACTTATTCGTAGTCCTCTCACTCTCATAACCTCTGTCCATTTATCCAATTGTCTTTGTAACTCTTCTTCATTTCTTCCCCATAACATTACGTCATCCGCAAACATCATAGTTCCCACATTTCTTCTAACATCTTTAATTTCTCTCCACATTATCTCCATTACCACATTAAACAATACTGGTGACAAAACGCTTCCCTGTTTCAGTCCTTTCCTTATATCAAACCATCTGGTATACCCTGCAACTGTCCTAACTCAACATTTGTGGATTCTATACAATTCCTTTATTCATTCAATGTACTTTTCTTCCAGACCAATGCATCTTAAGCTATTCCAAATGGCACTTCTTTTTACTGAGTCATATGCCTTTTCAATATCTATAAAAACACAAATTATTTTCTGATCAAATTCCCAATGCTTTTCTATTATCTGTCTTACTGCAAAAATTATATCCACTGTACTTCTATTTCTCCGAAAACCATGCTGTTCCTCGCTTAACTGATCTTCAATGTAATTTCCCACTCTATTTATAATCACCTTTTCAAAAATCTTTGCCACTTGACACATTAATGTTATCCCTCTATAGTTTTTACATCTCTTCCTACTACCTTTCTTAAACAAAGTCACTATGTCTCCTCTTCCCCACTCTTCTGGCATTCTACCCTCCTTCAAAACACACATAAATAACCTTTTCAACCAATGTAACCCTATAGGGCCTAATGCTTTAATCATATCAACTGCGACTTCATCTGGTCCGGCTGATTTATTATTCTTCATCCCCTTCACTGCATGTTCGATCTCAACCCATGTCATCTCTCCTAATTCCAACAATTTGCTATCGTTTCGTAATTCCTCTCTCTCATCTCTTCTTAGTCCCGAATTTAATAGATCTTCAAAGTAGTCTCTCCATAATTTTCTAATATCCTCTCCATTTTCAATCAGCCTTCCATTTTCGTCTTCCATGTGTTTCGCACTTTCTGTCGATCTCACTTTCTTGTTTTTCATCATTTTATAAAACATCTTCTTATTACTTTCCATATCTGTTTCTAGTTTGTTAGTAAACCATTCCCACGACTTCCTTTTCTCTTCTTTAATAATCTTGTTACATTCACGCCTCTTTTCATTATATGACTGTTTGTCCTCTTGATTCCTACTCTTCCACCATTTCCTAAAATTTCCACCATTTACTCCAGTAATTCTAATAAATTAGTTCAATAATTCGAATAAATTAATTACAAAGATAATAAATCAAGCTAATTTAAAAATTATCTGTCATAATGAGAATAATACGAATGAAAAAACAATAGCACATACTTCATCAATTATTATGACTAGGGATCTATAAAGAGTCATGTTTGGAGATCATAGAATTTTTAGTAAATGAGAACACAAATGACAGGTAAGGTATCCTTGCGTATATTCATAGGGACCTCGATGTCGTACGTAAACTGACATATTCCTTCTCTCAAAAATGGAACAAAATGATCTTTGGATCCCGAAATAGACCGTGAGATTTTGAAATTTTTAGTATATAGCCGAACATTAAAGTTCAAGAAAAATATGAGTGATGTCTTTTACATAGTTATAATTTTCATTCATTATTCATTGTTAAAACACCGATCATCAAGATATGGGCGAATAAGTGTGATGAGTGTAGTTATTGTTACTAAAGTCGACTGTTCCTCAGGAAGTGCTATTTATTAATAGCCTAATATATAAGGCAACTAAGCGACCTACATCTTTAAGTAGAATCCAAACCACGTAGTGTTGGTTTGATTGTCAGCTAACTGACAAGCCTAACACTTTGTTCTCTTCCCTACACAACATCAGAAACTTGACTACCATCCAACATGGACATTCCAGACTTCTCTAGTTGTGTCCACGTCGACGGCGGAGTGTTGAGTTTGATCCTTGTGGAACACCAGAACTGGCAACGAATACTCCAATATCATAGCGTACTGCACCAAACCTAATACTAAAATTTCTTTAATACATTTAAGAGTTTCATCCACGTATGATGTTACAAGACAACCCAAAGGTGTGTTTGTCTCACGGATAAGTGATTGGGAAATATCCAATAACTCCGGGTAGCTCAGATAATTGGTAATTAGAAATTTAACTAGCTTCTTGTATTAATTTACTTACCATGACTGGTCCAGTGGTACAACAGATGCCATTAGAAATTTCCTTATCACTTATCCTTGAGGCAAACATAGTGTTTTTGGGCTGTCCTCTATCAAATACGTGAGTGAAAGTCTTAAATCTGTAAAAGAAAGTTTGGTGGAATATTTGTTGGTAGTTTTGGTGTTCCACTAGGATTTAATTGAAGACCCCATCTTTTGAATTGTGTGTTTAAGATACAACCTACATCTATCTTGAAAGTCAAAGTTCGGCTGTTTGATGACGATATCACTATGTCACAATCAATTTCGGGAACCGAAGATTACTAACTCTGCTGTCAAGTGGGTTGTACATGACCCTGATATTCTACCATTGAACCAGTTATGGCAAGTAAATACAAGAAACTAGTTACGGTCGATCGACTAGCCACATAGCTATAAGTGAGAAGAGATTTGGATATCCGATCAATCCAAATACGAAGTTGTCAACAAGATTTTTGAATATTCTAAGTATGAAACCAATAACATATTACATATGTCTGGAGTTCTAAAGAGAAGATGGGTCTTTAATTGGAGTTGGCGTAAAAACTGCTGTCCTTCAAGTAAGTAGAAATTCTCCAATCATTAAAAATACCAGTTAAATTTACAAACAGAGGAAAATGTTGACCATACATTTCATTCACACATTTGACGATAAATGGCTGTATTCACAATCAGCTATTTAATTTGCTTTGACGTTATTCAACTTATTAAAGTTATGTCCTTCGAATATATTTTTATATACTCTTTATTAATACTTAGTATTAAAAAAGTTAATTTTAGATGGATTTTAACATGATAATACGTAGGTTATTACTATTCTCTATTTTCTATGAAATATTGACAAATAGACACCTACTGGCATTTTGTAAGTTTAGTTATATGAATATTTTTCCACTGTATATCCTTATCCCTAAAATCCCTAATCACTTTTTAACATTTGGTGAATTGTCTTAACTTTGGAAGTATATTATAACATTTTAACAACTGTTGGAATCAAAACCAAATGCATGTATACAACAAATTAGCTAATGAAAGTATTAGAAATTGGTCGTTAGCTTAGTTGGTTAAATACCAGTTTCATAAGCTGTGTTCTCAGTTCAATCCCAATCAAAGTCGTAACAAATTTTGAAAGGGATCAGCTGATAAACTCCGGCTGTTCATTTATCATTGGGATATTACTTAATTACACTTTCTAAGGAATCGTTGGTCTTGGTTTGTAACAATGACTACATTCGCTCGTCTAAACTCATCACACTCATTCAAAATCCATATTCACCCATTTATAAACGATCGGTGTTTTAAGAATAAATAAAAATAAAAGATAAAATAAATAGGGACATATTATTATTCTAGTATCACCATTACAATATTTAATTTATATAAATGTGTTATAATTAGAAACATTGCATTTAAATCTGCGTTTTCTTATGATTAATCTAGAATAAAGTGAATGAATATGTTATTATTAAATTATTTAAATGTGTCGAGTTAATAAATGTAGTATAATCTTCTTGGCTGACATGTTACGCAAGTCTCTCTAGTAAGTGTGTGCTAATCTGGAATGCAAATACTTCAGCCAAGTTGAGAAATTTTAGAACTTTCATGCCTAGTTAGATGCAAATTCTCATAAATAACAACAAAGTAACATAATGCCTGCAAAACTAGGATGAACTAAAAATGGTTTAAATATAACTGTTCGCACATTTCATCAGGTAATGGCTATAAAAATAAGTATCTTTACGTGTTATGAAAGTGTCAAATCAGGAGAACAAATGAACTGCGCTTGATGTGTGAATGAAAATAGCCAAAAATATTATAAAAACGTAAAATATTCCAATATATGTGAAACGCATGAATTGTTTTGTACGTTTTAGTTCATATACAAGCATATCTAATACAATCACATTAATTCTAACCAACTTTAATAAAATCGTTAGTTGAACGTTAATTTACAAATATTTAGATATAATTTAAACATAAATTAAGTGTTTATATGTTGAAACAACCAGTTAGATGTTTCTTAAATTAGATAGGACTAAGATTAGTGTTATTTCATTTCAAATATATTCAGCATACACAATATGTAAACAACAGTGAGGGTGTTCCAATTGGAACACAGCATTTAGTTAAAAACACACATTCGTCTTATGTAGTAGTGGTCTGGATTTCTTGATAAACTATTGGCTTTAATTGTTGAGTCAACTTTATGCTGTTAATAGTTTGTACTGTTTATGTAATTGCGTGATTTATATAGGCGGCGTGATGGCTTAGTGCGAAGGGCTTTGTCCAAGGTTAGAACTACAATTGAGCTAACGATCAGTAACTCACTAGTTGAATAGTGTTCATGCACAGTCTAGGTGGCTCATGTACTTACATATGCATTAATATTTATACATATTAATCAAACGTATAAATTATTCATTTGAATTTATCATTGTGTAGTAGTTCACATAAAATTGCTGAAACGATTGTATTGTTGTTAAATGACTTTTATACAAAAAAATAAAATGAATGTTTAAAGGAATGCTCTTATGAAATAAAATTATAATTAGAAAATTAGATATACTTACACACAATCCTTAAAAAGGATTATTATTTTGATTCCAACCGGTTTCTGTATGTTAAGTGAACTAAAATCGTAAAATATTGATGTGCGTGTTGGAATCTTTTTTCGTTTAGAAATTTATGTTTGGTATACAGCCTATAACCTACTAACGGTACATGGTCTGTTGAACTGAATAAAATTAACCTCCCTATTATAAAATGTACCAAAACAAGAACAGTTTGAAGACGGGCATACCTATTTTAGCAAAATGCTCTGTAAACAGTTTGCAAATAAATATCCTCCTGATATACTTTCAACTGGACATCAGTAGGATCTACATCCATTTGTGTCGCTGTGTCCAGTAGGTGTTTTGCAACATCACGCCAAAAGTTATCTTAAAGTAAAACTTACCTATTAAGGTGATTTATGAAGCTATAGAAAATATTTATGGAACGTTTGTACAATCTGGGTTCTGGCCAGTTTCAGAACATCACATCTAAATACTGTTTTGTAAAGGAATATAAATATATCTACTCCTTAATAGATATTAGGGCGAGCCATGAATTTATCTATCGCTCTAATTTCAAATACTACCGATTGTCTTCTACCCGCAGCCTCTTCTTGACCCAGTAACTACAAGAGGGAAACTTAGTTCCATTTGGTCAGATCTATCAGGGTCTCATGCAGCCTAGACCGTATAGAATGTCACGGCTGTAAGACACACACATTCTATCATTGAAAATGAATATACTACGTAAAGTGGTAATGAAAAGCTTGTATTTCATTATGTGACGGCGCTGAACCGTGATTCAGGTACAGAAATGTATCGCGGGAATTGTATCACAAATAGCACAGGCGCTTTTTGAAGATTGTTAAAAGAAAAATTGTTTTAACTTACGGTGGCATTAACCCACCCGCCCATCCATACATGTACGATGGCATTAACTCAACCACCCACCCCTACAGGTACGGTGGCATTAACCTACTCGCCCATCCATACACTTACGATGGCATTAACCCAACCGCCCAACCATACACGTACGGTGGCATTAACACACCCGCCTACCCATTCACGTACGTTGTGTGTGTGTGTGTGTGTGTGTGTGTGTGTGTGTGTGTGTGTGTGTGTGTGTGTGTGTGTGTGTGTGTGTGTGTGTGTGTGTGTGTGGGCGGGTGGGTCAGTACTACTGTGCCTGTATGAGTGAGCGGGTGGGCCAGTACCACTGAGCCAAAATGGGTGGGTGGGTCAATACCACTGTAAGTGTATGGGTGGGCGGGTGGGTCAATACCACTGTACGTTTATGGCCAGGCGGGTGGGTCAATACCACTCTACGTTTATGGCCAGGCGGGTGGGTCAATACCACTGTACGTGTATGGGTGGGCGGTTGGGTCAATATCAATCGTTCTTGTATGGGCGGGCGGGTGGGTCAATAGCAATTGTTCTTGTATTGGCTGGTGGTTTGGTTAATTCAACTGTTCTTGTATGGGTTGGTGGGTGGGTCAATAGGAATTGTTCTTGTATGGGCAGGTGGGTGGGTCAATAGCAACTGTTCTTGTGTGGGTGGGTTAATATCAATTGTTATAGTATGGGCGGGTGGGTCGGTAAGTAACAACTGGTCTTGTATGGTCGGGTTAAATATATGCGTGGGTTAATATCACTATAATTAATGAAAATATGTACAATAATAATAATACATTGCACATAGATAACAGTTTTAATTCTTGAGATATACCACCATATGTGTATGGGTGGATTAACGCCACCGTATGTGTATGGGTGAGGGGGTGGGTTAATACCACCGTATGTGTATGGATGAACGAGTGGGTTAATGCCACCGTATGTGTATGAATGAGCGGGTGGGTTAATGCCACCGTATATGTATGGGTGTGCGGGTGGGTTAATGTCACCGTATGTGCATGTGTGGGTGGGTGGTTTAGTGCACAGTTCTTGATAAATACTAGATTGACACATTATTTAATATATGTTAAAAAATATAATGTTTATAAATTTGTTTGTTACTTCATCTAATACATTTACGATTTTTTTAGACTAAGTTATTTTGACTTCATGGCTTGACTTTTTAGAATCTTAGTATCAAATGAAGGATATATTTCCTTAACAAACATTATGAATGGTGGTAAATTTTTAAAAATGCCTATTCATGTGTCATGTGGCTTAAAAAAAAAAATTAAAAAATAATAGTAACCCCAAGTTATAAAATTATAATATTCATTGCATCAAACATTGACAGCACATTGCTACTAATAATTCACGTATACTCTCACATGAAGAATAACATTTAACTGTGAACGATTTTAAAATTGTCAATATCCCTAGAGTTTGCATTGAAAAATAATACTTCTTAAGTAGTTTTAGTAAATTAATTATTTATAAGTATAATAAAACCGAATAATTATGAGAGTATTTTCAGATAATGAAGGGATGTTAACTGGAACATGTGCTATTTATAACTACCCTATTATCTCTTCTCTAATTTGGTACTGGTGAATTTACATAATTTGTGTGAATTGTAATATGATTCTAAATAGAACAATTGGTTAATAAACCACAATTACGTTCCATTTAAAACTTGCAATGCAGGTTCTATTCATTATTGCTGGTTATGATTCATTTTACACTAAATTAAATATTTTATTTAGTCACTTATAAGGTAAGTTACGTAATATAGGATCGGCCAGTGGTCGAGCAGACTTTGAGTCTGAGTTAGGGATGGCACAGGTTCGAACCCGGTCTGAACTGGTAATATATATCAGTAATGTACTGGTTTGCTCCCTTACATTGTCAGAGCACAGATAGTCTGTTGTGAATGAGCAAGGTAAGGCTAAAAAAGGAGATAGGTCTCTCCAAAATGTAGTAAAATGTTTGGATTTAATATCATCTAAAGGTGTAAGCTATGAAAATACCCATATTTACATTTAGATAACAGTTATAATTATCCGTAAGACATGTCACGTTTTTCTCAATAAACATTTTCACAAAGAGTACTATTATTTTATGGACTAGTAACCACATACTTTTATCAGTATCCAAAGCCACCTTTTAGAGAGGCAGTTCATATAAACATGTTTAATCCACTTAGGACTCTATAAAGTAATCTACTATATCATAATTTGAAAGAGAGATTCTGATCCAAGCATATTGTTTCAGTGTAGATTAACTTTTTAATTAGTAAAGCAATTTATATTTTTGGTTTTATGTAAAATTTTGGTATTTTTCCTCTTTACTTGTTGTAGCTTTTCATCTGATTATGTTGTTAATTATGTTATGTGCGTATCGGTTTTGATATTATATTAACTGACGTACTTATGCGGTACCTATGTGGTTTTAAATAACGTTTATGGAATCGCCTTAGGATAAATGACTATAAGGAAATCAAGTAATAATTGCGTGGATTGAAAAAGATCCATCAAAATGTGTTCATTTCAATATGTCTAAGACATTACGAGACTAACGGTGGGTAACTTTAAGAAGCAATAATCTGGTAGAAAATTTTATAAGAAGTGTAAATCATACTAAGTTGAACGAACAAACTACTTTCTAATTTAAGAAATATTTGTTTATTGCATATGACACCATACGTGTATGGGAGGGTGGGTGAGTCAATACCACCGTACGTGTGTAAGTGGGTGGGTGGGTCAATACCAACGTATGTGTCTAGGAGGGTGGGTGGGTCAATACCACCTTACGTGTCTAGGTGGTTGGGTGGGTCAATATCACTGTACGTGTCAAGGTGGGTGGGTGGGTCAATACCACCATACGTGTATTTGGGGGTGGGTGGGTCAATACTACCGTACTAGGTGGGTGGGTGGGTCAATACCATCATACGTGTCTAGGTGGGTGAGTGTGTCAATACTACCGTACGTGTCTAGTTGGGTGGGTGGGTCAATATTACAGTACGAGTCAAGGTGGGTGGGGGGTCAATACCACCGTACGTGTTTAGGTGGGTGGGTGGGTCAATACTACCGTAGGTGTCTAGGTTGGTGGGTGAGTCAATACCACCGTACGTGTTTAGGTGGGTGGGTGGGTCAATACCACCATACCTGTATTGGGGGTGGGTGGGTCAATACTACCGTACGTGTCTAGGTGGGAGGGTTAGTCAATACCAACGTACGTGTTTAGGTGGGTGGGTGAGTCAATACCACCATACCTGTATTGGGGGTGGGTGGGTCAATACTACCATACGTGTCTAGATGGGTGGGTTAGTCAATACCAACGTACGTGTCTAGGTGGGTGGGTGAGTCAATACCACCAAACATGTATGGGAGGGTAGGTGGGTTAATACCACTGTACGTAAAACTTGTGGTAAAAAACAGGTAAAATGGTACAATACAGCAATACATGTATTTTTCGTCTATTTAAATTAGTTTGCTGTTATTTAATACTGTACATAATAATATAATTAATATATAATAAACTATAGTGTATTGGTTTTATTGGTTAGGCCTTCCTTTCTTATAAAGTTCATTTTATCTAAATGAAATAATAGTTTTACTATTTAGCTGTATGTCAATTGGAAACTATATTAAAGATAACTTATATGTACACTTTAATACATTGGTATGAGCCATGAACAGGCACCACACTTCACACGGCATAACGACATTATCTCCTTCAGTCCTCAGGATAATATATTGTTATGCAAATAGCTCTTCACAGCTGCAGTGCGCCTTGAAACAACAAAACCACAACCAGTGTAGCTATTGTTTGCCTAGTAGATGTAACTATTGTCAAGCTAATTAATATGAGATAAATTATTTTGGCGTTGTTTATGATTAATATGTATTTGTGTGAGTTTTAAGACTAAAAAATAAAATGATTGAGAGCTCATACAATGTTTATTCAAACCTTTTTATCTTCATACGAGAACACACTTCAGCTATTTCATCCCTTTTGGCAGTCTATTGGTGTGAGGGTTAAGGTTATTGCCTGTTCAAAGCACTCCAATCAAACGTTACAATCAAAGTAATCTGCAATCATGCACTTATGGTTAGCCATGACTGTAACTTAAGGCTTAACTTAAGGCTGACTGAAATGTCCTGGAACGTTTTAATAGGTATTTAACCAATACCAATAAAAGCAATTAGGCTTATTTTCTCAATATTACCCATAAATATCTACTTTTGTATGTTATTATCAGGTTTTATATCATCAATTTACTAAAGAAAATTTCATTAGTTTATCATATATGGAGGGTATCCCCAAAGCAGTCAGAACAAGTCTATAAGAGAAAATAGGTCAAGTGTTATATCAAATTAAAGAATTTTACAGGAGAACAAAAAGCCATACATTTGAATATTTAATATCCATTTAATGTACAAAATTGAGATATTTAAAATAATGGGGATATAGTTCTCCTGAAATATTACCAATGGAGGTAAAAGTCCTTTCCTATTTAGAGAACCTCTCCATGTATGTTGAGTGGGCTTACAGTTTTTTGCTATTCTAAGTCACAGCAATAAAGATACAATTTTAAATTAGCTTAAATTTATTCAGCGACTGCCAATTTATGTAGGATGGACCTTTTATGGTCGAATGTGTAGCTATGGGTTAGTATTGTTAAGATATTTAATATTGTATGAGACCTATTCTCTCTTTAAGGTTTTTTCCGACTCATTGAGGGACATCCCCCTTTTGTAATCAAATATCGAAACTTGCTTTAATCAATTGCATTTTATGTCCATTATCGACATTTACAGGTTACTGCTAATCAAGCTGAAGGTTATAAATTCAAACAGCCGATATTCTGTATAGGAAAACACTTTTTAAGCCAACATTGCAATTTCTTATCAATGACCTTTAATTTTATGTATATCTCGGCCTATGCTCTTAGTTAAGAATTTCTTCTGACTTCTTGTTGGCCATCACATTGATGGGATGAATATCTTATAATCACTTACAAAAGTAAATGTTTATTGGTAGGCTAGTAATAAAAAAACTAAGTGTCATTATTGTATTAGTGATGGTCAAAAACTTATTAAACCGTTGCGAAACTTTTTAATCACATTTTATAATACACAATAAAAATCATTATAATACATTTGTTTGATGAATCAGACAATATGATTTTATAAAATGACTATTAAAAGTCAACAATATGGGTACTTAAAAAGTTTACCTTAACTGTATATATAACTCAAATGTTTGATAATTTTATCATTCTCAAGGATGAAGAAGAGAAATGAATATGTATAGATATATTAGTTAAAATATTTGATGTAATGCTTCACTGATACTGACGATATACTCTTTGTGTATGCACCTCGATATATCTTATTTAGTACCGACTCCTCTATTAAAACTAAATCTCGTAGATATATAGGCACAATAGTAATCAAAACAGATGTTACAGAGTATATACGCTAGAACTGGAAAACTGGCTAATGCTGTTTTTTAATGAAGGGGAAATAAAATGACTATTCTCAATAAATACATGATAAATCTATTTCGAATCTTGAATTAATTTTTATACAAGAATAAAAATGCTCCAGAGTAAAAGAAACAAATATTGAAATCAATGTTTCTTTTTCTTTTATTACTTTTAATTAAAAAGTTAGGACAAATATTATTTAAAAAAATTTAATTTAAAAAATGTGCAAATACCAAACTATACTATATAATTTTACTCACAAACTTATATTTTTATTGCATGTCAATCAATTTATATACTACTCTTGTTTTAAATGATATTTACTCTGAACTTTAGCCAGTATCAAAATACTTCAACCGACATTACATTACACTTACATAAACATTACACTTTCAACTAGCCCATATATGTGAAATGGATTTAATCTGTTTACTTCAACTCTCTAATTTGCTTTGTTGGAATAAAATGTTATTTGTTACAGTTCGCCTCGTGGCACTTCATCAGCTGGTCCCGACAAACACGGGCTTGGCGCCAAATGTTTGTTGTTTGTTTTTCTCTTTACTTTATAGGGCGGTAACTAACGCCACGTTCACAGCTGGGACAAAGGGGCGTGCATTCCTAATCTACCAAATTTAATGTCTTTGATTAACTAATCTATTAAATGAATGGCAATAAAGAAAGTAAACTTGTCATACAACATCGAGAAGAAAGCAGCATAGGTAACTAATTAATGGCTGCAGCGAACACCTTAATGCTGTATAACAACTAATGTACATCTTTATACATAGGTAGCTATAAGTTACAAGTTTATGCTTGAGGGTTGGTTGACGGGGATAAAGGGAGTGACTGGTATGGTGTTACCTCCACAGTATAAAGTTAAAATAGTAATGAAAAATAAAAGATAATAAGAGGCCGTTTGCAAACTTACAGAGGATGATGGAGTTTTCATAATCTTATCTAGAAAAATATACTAGTATATGGCCTACCTAAGCCAATCCAAAAGTCATGGCCGAATCAAGTTTTGATATTGACAGAAGGAAATACTTTCAAAACAGCATTGTCAACTAATTGTTTGCAATAAAACATTGTTAGAAAAATACTCCTTTGATAGGCATAAGACAACATTTGAAATTTATGCTACTACCACCACACTTGAACTCCATAGAAAATATGTATTTTTCCATATGTAGAGATATATCACTGATTACAACACTACATCAAGGAAACTATACAGAAGAACTAAACAAGAACAATAACAAGTTATTGAGAAACATAAAAATATATATGTTCTAACAAAATAACAATAAAAGAATAACGAGTTAATATTTGAATAATAGACGACTTTCATAAGCGTAATTATGAACGTTTTGTGTAATTAGTGTAAAATTCTTCACAATCGACTACAGTCTGCAGTAATTTATAAGGTTATAACTTTATGGACAGGTTTTAAAAATATGATACTTTTATTGCAACTTATATTCAATTTATAATAATAGCCTGCTACACCTCAGTTAATTTAAGAATTCCTTTGTATGATCCTTAAACATAACACGTAATTATATTGCTAAGATTTACGTATATAAATTATATTTAAATATGGCTGATTTACCTATTTACAAATGAAGTCATACCAGCCATCTTGATATATCAGTGGTAAACCTGTAGATATTTATCACAACCACTTCAACAAAATCCCTTAGATGACCCCAATGAACACATTGCTGGCGCCAAATATTTGTCTGTTCCACTTCACAGGATTGTGTAGAACGATGCTGTCACAGACTAGAAAAATGAGTTGTGATAGTAAAAGGCGTTTATGATCCAACGACTACGTGTTGTGTGCTGTCTTCTTGTCAACCCAGTTATTCCAGAAAAAGAAACACGTTTCTCAGATATTCTAGCTTTTGTAGTTAGGAACTTCATAAATATTATTGAAGGGATAAATAAAAAAAATCATTGATATAAAAACAAGATATACTATGAAAAACAAAGTACACAACAATACAATTTTTATTGAATAGTTAGTTGAGACTAAACTAGGAAGTTAAATGTAAGCACATTAAAATTACACAAGTGAAACGTATAAACATAAGTAAAGTTATTCACAATAAAATATGTAATGAAAATATCGTAGATATAAACACACACGTCTTGTATACTACAATGACATCAACCCTCAATATGTTGAACAGTTTATGAACTTAGTTTTACCGTCTTAAAGTCACGTGTAAAGTTGTGTTGTACTAAAACACACGTGAAGTAGAGCAATGCGTCAAAATTTAGACATTTATTGTGTTCTCTTGAAACAAATTGAATGATTTCAGTAAATGTAATCTTGTTATAATTTTACATTTGCGCACTACATGCTATTAACATCTAAATCTCAATAAATATCTATATTAAATAATTTAGATCAGGGGCCTTTTTCATAAAGCTACAATTATAATTTTATAGATCTACAAATACAAGTACCTGTAGCTACAATTGTACAACTACAGGTGTTCCTTGAAAAATATGTAAATAAAAGTAGAATCGTAAATAAAAGACAAGTACTTGTAATTTGTAACTACAATTGTACAGGTAATTTGAATTCTGTATTGTTGCATTGTTAAGGTTATATTTACTATTATTGTATTAAAAGAACATTTTAAATCATGTTAGCTGTGTAACATTTTTACGATTTAAAATGTACAAAAGTGGAAAATAAAGGCATTGAAAGAAATTATAAATTATAAAGATTTTTTTTGTTTTTCAAAGGCATTGTCCAAACAACACAAAATAATATAATAGCAGCAAATACATTCAAAAGCTCAAACAATGGGAGTAGTGTCATTGGTAATGTCAATGGGAAGAGAATTTCATTCACAATGGAGATAACTTGATGTAGTGCACGACATACTGTAGATTTACTAACCGCATGCATTTCTGCAACACTGTGATATTGGCTTCCGTTTCCTAGCCAGTGAAATGCTGTGCATAAAACTTATCTTGATGATAGTGAATGGTTTCTTGCTGTAGTTCTTGATAATCTAAAACAAATTCTCTGGAAAATTTCTTCGAGCTTCTCATTTGGCAAACGAAATTGCTCATTTATCTCAAAATCTGAGTTTAGGTTGCAATTTATTCTTGGTTTAAATACCCTAGGACGTCTTTGCTGGTCATCTTCATCTGAAGAACTCTCATTCCACATGTTTTAATTCACTCAATAATGAACCTAACCTATACATTTAACTTTTTTTTTTAATTTTACAGTTAACAAGAGCAAGGTAATAGTTTTTTCCAGGCCCTTGTAGAATTGTAAAGTTTAACCTGTAAAGTTATATTTATTCACCTGTAGATTTGTAAAAATTTACCTGTCAAATTGTAGAACCCAGTTTTAGCTACAAGTTTGTAACTCGTCCTTTATGAAACATCTGTAACTAGAATTTCTACAAATTTTAAAGAAATTCACCTGGAGAATTGTAATTGTACCTTTATGAAATAGGGGAGTTGTGTGTTCTTGCACATTTCCACCAAACAAACCTCTATTTTGTAGTCTTAAATATTTGCCTTTAATTATTAAAATAATAGATTGCTTAAACAATTGAAATAATATGAATTCCTAAAACTATCTCATTTTATTATAAATCATTAACTAGTTCATCTTTCCCTCAGCATGTGAATCTCAGTAGTAAATACAAAACTCTGTTGTCCCTTGTGCCATCGACTGAATGTAACTTTCTCTGCGTGTCCAACATATGAATTCGCTAAATCCTTCGTGCTATACCGTATTCTGATCTACTAGCTGTTTAAAATTGATCTCCAGGCTAATCTATTTAACATTTAAGTATAAAGCATGGTTTAGGCGTAGTTAGTATATGCATAATTATTTTTGACGATTTTTAATGAAGATAATTCCTAGCTTTGCAGGGTGATTAAAAATTATCTGAAACTTTAAGCTCGTGGTTACTACGATAATATTCGAATTTATAAAGTATGTTACTGGTCTAATAGGGTAGAACGTACGGTAGAACGTATATGGTATAACGTATGGGGTAGAACGTACGGTAGAACACATATGATAGAACGTGCGGTAGAACGCTTATGATAGAACGGATATGGTAGCACGAATATGGTAGAACCTATATGGTAGAACGTATATGGTAGAACGTATACGGTTGAACTTATTTGGTAGAACGTATTTGGTAGAACGGATATGGTAGATTGTATATGGTAGAACGGATATGGTAGAACGTATATGGTAGAACGTATACGGTAGAACTTATTTGGTAGAACGGATATGGTAGAACGTATATGGTAGAACGTATACGAACCATTGATAATGAACTATATAACATGATCTTTAACTGATTTAAATTAATTACCAGCTTTCATTTGAGATATGCAACACTACAATTACATTTTTAGTGAGGAAAGAATTACATTATTCATATTAATATGGCTTACATGCCTATTTTGCACTTTATTCCATCACCATAAGACAATAACAATGAATATGCGAGTGTCAATATGATTGTAGCCAATGTATTATTGTCCTAAATTTTGTGTAGCTCATTGTAAATAAAAATATTGACTTTATTTATTCATTATATCAATGATGATGTGAATTGTACATTTATGTAACGATGCTGGCATGTTTATTTATAGTTAGATAATGATTTAAATTTCATATGTTTACAATATCCCCAACATGTCCGGGGTAGTACTGGCCACTATTGAAGTGGACTGCCTGATGGCAAAGAATGCCACTCAATATGATATTTGATAACGCTATGCTTTGGTGGATTTCGTTGGAGGAATTAAGAAAGGGTGATTTGTATGCTGCTGAATTAGGTTAGATCTCCTCAGATGAGGAAAATTGGTGGCGGATACAAAGGATCATTGACAACTTTGGATCATTGAGGTAAAGAAGCGTAAATGCGTGTTCTGACAGTTCGAACCAACATATGGGGGTTTTACTGAGCAATAGTTTTTTTATAGATAAACTAAAAAAAAATAAAAAATATTTCATAAAAGATAACATTGCCATATAAGCTAGAAGGTGAATTCAACTGCTTCACTTTTTTAGGTGGAGGTCAGGGATCGTAACTCACGCTACCATTATCATTACCTTAAAAGATTATTTTTGTAAAATAAGAATTTTTGGATCACATACTGATGCTCTCTTTACCTCGTCTACCAGCTCATATTTCCTCTCTATTTAATGTTAAGCAGGGTAAGACTGCTTTGTGTAATGTCCATCAACTAAACGTAAAACCATCTATGAAGATAAATTAAATTAGGTACCTTACGGACTCTGTAAGGTTCATTTTAAGATAAACAATATCATAAAAGACTGATATTATTTTTTTTATGATTGTTTTAATGTACTTTTAGGTATGTAGATTATGATAATTTCAATATAATTATAGCTAACAAATTAACTATCAATAGTTTATTTACTGAACACCTTTATTTATACATTGACAGTATAAGATAACGTCACACAACAGAAATGTATTACAATATAAGCATTTGTGCATTTTGTACTTGTATTGTAATATATTTTTGCTTATATTGTAATACATTTGTGTTATGCGACGTTCACTTGTACTGTATTTTTACCAAAACGTATTATGCTAATTAAAAACCTAATTATATATTGAATAACTTACAGATTAGGTTGAATTATAACTTAAAACACAATGAAAGTAAAATAACAAATGTTCATCATGTTTTGTCTTGAAATGCAAGGCAGGCAACAGCCAACGTACTTTTTGGAACATAGATTTCTCCCAGGATTAAAACTCCGTGTTCTTAGCTGTCACAGTTCACGATCTGTCACATCTCTGGAGAAACAAACAAGCATTTGTAGCCAGGGACGTGGTTTTTGTTCATTGTAATTGTCAACTTGATAATAGCAGTTTTATTATATTTAATAACAAAATGGTATAAGTACGTTTTATAGTTTTAGTATACCATATTATTTGAGATTAAATGAGTTTGATTGACAAACAGTTTTTACAACAAAGGACTGGAAGTGTTTTAATACTGTATATTATATACCTTTTGTAAGAATTTATTCATAAGATAGACAAGTCTCTGACTTTTAATATTAAAAAGAAATATATTTTGTTGGTTAATTGCTTTAGAAACAAGATGGTACTAAACCACATACATATTTTCAAAATTCTATAAACTTTAAAATTATAATCTATTTTATACATTAGTATAAACTGAGTTTTTATCCATGATCTGTATTAAAAAGTCCTTATTTATCTTACTGGAAATGGTTTTTTAAGTCAGTGTCTAAGGAATATATTTATTTGGCAGCTGTCACAGCTACAGCTGAGAACGACAGCTGTCACTGAGTGATTGTTAAAATCACATGGGATTTGAAGTCACAATTTTTGGAATGGCAGACCGAATGTTCATAACTGTTCAATAGCTTTTAACAGTTGTGATTGTCATATGCTGAATACAAAATGTATGCAACATTTAAAACATTTTAGGACACTTATAAGGATACTATCACAAATGGTACTACAGCTTACTATCGTAATGCTTTCTCAATTTAGAAATGAAAAATTCCTCTTATTATTAATATTATTTAATTAATTAAGTGATTTAAACATAATATGTATGGTCATGAAAAACAACAATACCTTCAGCTCAATAAAATATATGTACCATACAACACTTTTCTATTTTATAAACTAATTTAGAATTAGGTTCATATCTTAACTGTTTACTGTCATATATTGAGTCGTGCAATACTGTGCACACATATGTGTTGTAAGTAAAAGTATTGTTGGCGCAGAAATAATGTGCACTCGAGTTTGAAGGCTATTTCCTAAGAAACTAAGACCGTGGGCCTTAGTTATTTACTAAGGGGCGAGCCAATGGCCGAGCGGTCTAAGGCGTCAGGACTTTGAGCTTGGGTTAGAGATAGTGCTGGTTCGAATCCGGCCTAGACTGGAAGATCTATCAGTAATATTCACCGTTGACTGTACTGGCTTGCCCCCTTACTCTGTCTGAATAAGTTCCTCGCACAGACAGTAGTCTATGAGGAATGGGCAGAGTAAGGTCAAGAAGGAGATTGGCCTCTCCTTAAAAAAAAAAAAGAAAAAAAGGAGGATTATGACAACTCCAATCGTACCATTGCTTTCCTTGTTTAATTGTGCATTATGAAATATGAATATTCAAGTTTCACCATACATTTTTATAATTTGTATCTTAGTTGGAATAAAAAAAGCACCGGACTTGTAACTAGTTTTCACTGTACGTCAAATGTACACAGTTATTACTAAAAACCCTGTTGATGTATAACATTTATATTTTAATACGTGGTTGATAGGAACATTTCCAGTAAGTTTAATAAATTTTATAATATTTCCTTCTTTGGAAATCAATGCATTTTTTCCACATACGAAAATAATGTATTTTAACTATAAATGTAATAAGGATTACAACAAGACCAAGTAATTATTTTTACGACCTACAGAAGCAAAGAAAACAATGTTTCAGATAATTTATGGGATTTTTTAACGAAAAGGAAATATTCTATAATTTATAAAACTTATGGGAAATATTCCTATCAACCACGTATTAAAATATAAATGTGATAAATCAGTGGGGTTTTTTAGTAATAACGGTGTACATTTAATGTACAGAAAAAAAATATTTAACATTCCAGTACTGTTTTTGTTCCAACTAGGATAACAATTAAAAAAACTTATAGTAAAATTTAAATTTTAAAATGTTATAACGTTCAATCAAAAGACGATTTTTCATAGAACACTTAGTTTCTTAGAAAGAAATCTTCAAACTCGGGTGCACATAATTTCTGCTCCGACAGTATGTACTTAAACGCATGTGTAGAGTACATTACAATTATTTATCTATGGTAAATAAATTTTAGTGTATTCTACATTAAATGTTTTGTAAGAAGGATATTATAATCCTATGAGAACAAAATAAATTCATAGAGTTTAAGATGTTATGAATAATATTAATATTAGTTAGAGGAAAATACAGTCAACCATCACAGACCAATAGTTAAGATCAGATTGTGATGTCGAGTGAGACGGATAAATATCTAAACTGGAGCGCTAGTGTCGCTAGGCTTAAAACTACTACAATGTAGTAGTTGGTTACGAGTTGAGGTTATGTTCGTAGCTTCTCACGTTGAACAATGCAGTGTGGTTAGTTATTGTCAGTCATAAGTGATTATAAATATGTTTTATATTAAGTGTTTGTTTATGTTGTTTGTTGTTAGATGTTTAATGATGAGTGCAAAATATAACAAATGTTTTATGCATAATTTTCATATGAACTCAGATAAATTATTATAAAGTGCGTGCTTAAAAACAAGTATTGAATCAAGACAAAAATGGTTATTTGCAGTTCTGATATTTTGAGGTAAGTATTATTTTTAGAGAATGTTATTATTACAATGTTGATAAATAATACGTGATCGTGAATTTTATCGTTGGAAATTTTGTTCAACATTATTCACGCTACATTATATTCCGTGAAATAATATTTAACGGAAATAATTATTAACAGTTACAAACCACTCTGCCAGGTCTCTTTCATACCAAGAGAACAAAATAAATTCTTAGAGAATTGATGATATAAATACTATTATTATTAGTTACTTAATTGAAAGTAATTACTAGCCTAAGATATTATGTAAGGATAGTTTAAGAAGATAATAGGTTGTCTATAATATTTAAAAATAACGTTACTTCTTAATATTTATCAAATTCAATTAATTGGATTTGTTTGTTTTATTGGAAATATATGTTCCATTTATTAAGGTTAGTTTTCTTTTACTTTAAGGTTAGGTTTCTTTATACGGAAACATAAGTTTATTTATTTTGTTGAGCTCACTTTATATTTTATGGTTTCATCAACGTACTGAGTGGTGTTTATTTATGTGTGTGCCGAGGTGGTGTCTCACTGACTGAGCCTTGAGGGCTGTGGAATGCAAGGTTTGAGGTTCACATCCCTAACTGAGCTAGTAGTCGGTACAACACTTGTCTATTAAAGTTCACGTACAGGATTAGACACATAGAAGTGAACTTTCAAGTGCATTTATACAAAACTACCTCCCTATTCCCCTAACCTAACCTAACCTAACAAAATCATTCTAAATATCCCCCACAAACGCTATTTAAGTTAATTTACAATACTTATGTCTGCGCGATGGTTATAGCGTGAAATTGCAGATTAGCCATTTAAGCTATTATGATTTTAATGACCTGATTAACTAAGCCAGTGTTCTTCTTTAAATACAAACTATAAAAATGTTTCCTTATTGAGTACTAATAACTCCTTTCATGATGTAACACATTCAATGTTGCACTTATTTTCTATAGAACCATTCATTTTTGTAACTAAAAAAATACATATATATTTCATGTATTTAATAATTAAACAATTTCGTGTTAGTTTCTTCAGCTAAATAATTTACTAGTCATTCTGAAATATTTGATAAAACAAGTTCATTTATTATTGCATAAACATTAAATATAATTAATTATATCTTTAGTACTTAAAATAAACATCAGTTTACTATTCCTTTTTTCCATAAAATCATTTATAAACAGTGCTCTTAGAAATAAGCATTTTACTCCAAAAATATTATACTTGTTTTTATTTATTTCAGAAATTATTATGTACATGATGCCAGTAAGACAATTAAAAACACTATATACTATTTGAAGTGTAAAGAAATGGAACTTGGTCTTAACTGATACAAGTAACACTGTTTGTTTTAAAATAAACTTAACCATTCTCTACAAGTGTATTAAGTGTATTAACACGCTAGTTAGTTGGAATGTTGTAAACAAAGAGAGAGAGCCACCTTACTCCCCGAGTGGCGATGTTAGCCGCCCTCCAGGGCGTTGTATTATCATGCAAATAGTGCCCCGTAACTGCAATGCACCTTCATTCAAAAGGGCTGATTCAGTTTCGCTATTGTTTCAGCTTAGCTGGTAATTGTGATTGTTATGAGACTTGCTTCATAAATGACATCGTCTCCTTTAATTTACTACCTTGGATGGTAATGTTAGTCTTGGAGGAAATGTCCATCCACAACTAATCCAGTCGAAGGGAAGCATTTTGTGATTTGCTATTTAATGTGTTTGTGAGAATAAAATATTTTAAAAAGTCACTGGTTCACAGATGTAATTTTAATTTTGATAAAAGGGGACACACCGGCTCACTACGAATGCAAATTCCGTCACGTTCATGTCACTCATACAGCGAGTAATTTTGTTTTTATTTCTTTCTCACATTTGCACGTTTACATTAGTCTAATGTAACTATGACGTTGTATGTTAAGATGCATGTAAGCTATGTCATTTGTATGGTGAATGACTAACATTGGCATGTCACGAGATATTTCTTAACTACCTTAGTTTATATCGTTTACAGAAAATATGTTGAAATCCATTCCAACGCATCTTGGACTATAAAACTTATTTCTAGTGTGTATGTACAATAGTAATGTTGAAAGCCTAACCTATATTGAAACACTTTATTTATCAGTCAGTCAGTGATATTTGGTTTCCGTATCTATAGAATTGTAAAGTTCATTTGAGAAAGACATTATTTAATTCTAGACACAAGAGGATTTTAAAACTTCAGCCAGTTTATTATTAAGAGGATTTTTTAATATAATATATTTTTTTGAGTAATGATATTGCTTTTAAAAATGAAAATAAGCCGAAAAGTATATTGGGAAAATGTTATCTTTCAATTAATCAAACATTATCTAAGGTGTATACTATCTACGCTCTTGAGAAAACAGTCTTGCAAAATATTTCTTAGCCAAAGCGTTGGATTGAAGGCGAAACAGATCCGTTGACCAAAGCAGCCTCAAGTGACATGATTTCGGCCTACGATTGCTGCAAGTAAAAATTTGGTGTAAGACCTTGTTATCTCTTCTTTGTGTTCCTCTTTGACTTAAAATGACTTGTATAGCTAAGCTTAGCTAGGCTGTGTTTATAAAAGTATCGGTTTGTGCAAAAGCGTATATCGTAACCAACCTTTATCTAAAGACGGTAAATGATTATTTTATCGGTACTGTATTTAATTTATTGTAATTTATAATCAATTGATTATTATGATTATTTGGTCCTATTATTACTAAGAAGATTATTTATTACGTAGATACTTTAGTTTTGTCTAGCTACCTACATTCCATACTAACCTATTATATCAGTATTATTTTTAAACGTCTCTACATTTTGCTTCTTTAACATTTTACATATTTTCCGCTTGACGCACTGCATTTCTATGCAAATATCACATCCCACCGCAACGGGGGATGTGATATTTGCATAAGGTGATATTATTACCTTATAACGGATGTAAATTCAGTTTTGGTAGATTTTCAAATTAAGAACAACCCAAAATAACATATAGTATCAACGATGTATTTTATTATTTAAAAATAATAATAATATTTTATTATTAAAATACTCGGCCTTATATTAAAAATTTACAACAGTAAATGTATGTATTTGAGCAGTTACGTAAAACATTTTAATACATGACATTTATCGAAATTTTTCTCTGATGAACCGTAGGTTTTGATTTTCAAATATTGTGATAAAAAATATTTTTAACACCAATGCTTGGATTGTGCTTGGATTTGCTTTTATTTCTGTAAACTTACAAAGTTCCCAATAACAATATTATAAACCATAAAATAATAGGGAAGGGGTTCACTGAGACATTTTATTTACTTCTTGAATATTTCTGGTCTGAGGATGGTGAACTTAGTTTATTGAAAATGATGTCCTTCCTGGTGATCATATTTTTCACCATACTGCTTTGTATTGTTCTTACATTGTATTACATTTTTCACGTGCACTGTTGACTTGGTCAACAACCCCCTTAAATGCTAACTAAAAATATATATAACAATTTAAGCATATTATCATTAGTTATAATTTAAGAGCGTTTGTTTTTTTCTTCTACTAGTGTATTATCATCTATCACAAATTGTATTATTAGATAATACATTATGACATTCAAGCAGTATGTGGTGATTTGGTACTTACTAATTCTATAAACTTATAAAATAAACCAGTTTCCTTTGTAAAAAATAGATAAAATATCTTGTAATTACAGGTAAAGAGTAAAAATGAAAACAATTTTTAGTCTGTATGTTTTACTACGGGGACAATATACAAGGTTTTTAACTGTTTAAATAGTGTCAAGTACATTTTAATTCTGAAAAATAAACCAACACAAATGCACTATTTTTGGAGGTAAATGCTTATTTAAAAGGGAAATTGATTACAAACGAGTTTACAAAAAAAAGGAAGAAACTTGGACGGACTTTAAGAATACTAATTATGTGTAATGTTTGTGCAACAATGAATGGACTTGTACAAATTTATTCTGAAACCTTTTTATACATGTCGGTTTGGCAGTAAGTATGTCTTTAAGTTGTTAACTAAAGGTTAATGAAGCTAAAAGACTTAAAAAACTAACTAACCTGAGGGTATTTTTACAATTATTCTGTTATTTATTATAAAACAAATTATATTCGTTATTCATTTATGTTTATATTTATTGTTTATTATTATATTTGTTAGTAATTATTAATTTATTTTATTACGTTTGTTGAGTTTTGATCATTTCATTGTTTGTTATCTAAAGTACATCAATTTTCTAAATATTCTGGACTAAATTAGAACATCAAACTAAACATGACATTTTACGCTATTGTCATATTAGATAAGTTTAAAGTATTTTTTTTTTTCAAATTTTAGCCCATATGCCTATCGGAAGTGTTTTTCTATTATTTATTGTTTTTATTTTAATAACATTTTTGGTAGGTTGTGCAATTTGAGGATGATATTGGAATCAGTGGTACCGCCCCAATGTTATTGGGTTTATAAACTGAGTTACTGATTATGTTTTTAAGTAAGATATAAATAAAGAGGACCAATGAACGTTATTTATTGCTCGGACAACTGTAAAATATTAATAATAAAACAGCCATAATTAGATGCAAGGCATAGATAAACATAACGTATAAATAAATGAGAATTTTCTTCATTACTTCTACAGTTATTTAACTTGAATTTTCGATCTAATTGAACTAAATTATTTGTTCATTTAAAATGCTGAATTTAATACGTATGAACAATTGATGGATGTAACAACGGAAATGTTAAATATGAATACCAAATTAGTGACGGTGAGATTCAACCAGAATGCTAATTTTAAATGGTCTCATCTTACTAAAGGTAGCCTTTTATACTGCAAATTAAATATCAATTTATCGTTAGAGCTAATAGAGTTCTAAGTTTTGTTATTTAATAAAAAATGCAGTAATATAACTGTATATTGTCTAAAGAGGTCATACTAATGGTCTATAACAGTATTATGAGATGTGCCTATGTATGGTTATTTTAGGTAAAATAAAACATAGTCTTAAAAGAGTTTTAATAACTAGTTAGTTAAACATAAAATTGTGATAATTTAAAAAAATGTACATATAAATTGACGAGATGAAAGAAACTCGTTAGGATATCCACACCTTCTTAATGAAATGTATAGGAAGTTTTCGACAAACTTTCATAACTTTTCTATAGTGAATAACTTATTACAGATTAACTCAAGTGATAGTTTGTTTATTAGCTAAGTCATTTTTGATCTTACTAACTAATTAGGTGTGGCTTTGATTTATACAACGTATAGTTCGATGGAGATATTTAAATCAATTAATGGATAGTTGAGCGTAACAATATCTAACCATAAGTTGACAAACCATAATAGTTATGTTTGAGTAGAATATTCAATAAGAGTTTCTCTCCATCAACATGATAATATGATCTACTAAGCCATTGATTTTACAGTAAACGCCGAACAATATGTTAGAGCGTTCAATAAAGTGACAATGCTATTGTAGATTCATTTATTTACTACACTTTTCTTTTTTTTCCCGCGTCTCGATTTCCCCTTTAACGAAATTATTTTTAAACCTAAGTAACCCATAGATGTGACACGCTGAACACATACTGTGATTTAAACTGTAACTTACGTAAAACCTACACAAAACTAAAAAATGCATGTCCTACAGTCAAATTTTAAATGTTTATAGTACAGTTGAATTAAATATATGCTGTTGAAAATTGTTTACTTGGATAAATTTTCTTCTACAACTTAGTTTAGTCTAAACGTGGGTATAAAAAGAAACAATAATGGGCTCTGGGATATTTTTACACATAAATAAAAATTTATTTGTAAACGAAACTGAATGTGAAATGGAATGAACATTTTAAAAATTCCCGCATTATGACTCTACCAAGATACGAAGATCAACATTATATTTCTTACTTTATAATTCTAGGCACCAGGTTCAATTACTACACATCAAAGGGGAACGTGCATTACTAAAATATTTAATTAGTAGTTAAGATTCTACTACGTGAAATGCTGTCCAAGGTTCAAATTCCAAACTCAACTAACTATTGTTACAACACTTGTAGATTACAGTTCTCGCACTGGCCTGTATCACCATTTTGTTGCCGATTTTATTTAAAAAGAAAAACCACATATCTTTAAAAAAAGCTAAACAATAATGTCAATTTTGATGTATATTTGAAACTAAGTTTCTAATAATGCCATATACCTCTTAACCTCATTAACTGTAGCTTCAATAACGAATAGTTTCGAATCTGCCAGAATCCCTTCCTTAATACCACACAAGAGCGTTGTTGCAGTCTCTTGATCAAAGTTGCAGCCTTGTGTTACTCATGATAGTAACGGAGTCTTTAAACTACTGATAACGATTTTCACTATAAATAATAATGAGTATTGATAACGAAAATCGTTTATGTAAACAATTTGGAATGGATCTAAGCAGAGACGTTAAGTTATGTGTGAGTAAAACTATAATGTCTTACTGACATTATAAAAGAATTGATTTTTAAGTTAAAATTTATTTTAATTTACAATTATACTATTAGTAAATACTTTGCTTGTTTGAAGCTATACTTTATTTTTACATCCTTCGGCGATATTGGGAGGTATCAAAATGGTCACAGGACTAAATGTAAAATTCTTAGGGCAAAAGTATTTAAATTGTAAATACTAATTTATAATAGTAATACCTCGTAATTTTCTCTTTGTTTTTTAAGCTCGTTTATTTTATTTTTTAGTATATATATATATATATATATATATATATATATATATATAGTTTGTACGCATAAGAATTACTAACTTCTAGAAAACTGGAACTAGAACCATAAAATCATGTATATTTTACTGACTGGTTTGTTAGTTTATTAGAGAGTTTCATTAGTTAATTGTTGAAACTTTCTTAGTTTGTCTTAAATTCATTTCTACTATAATAACTGTATTAAATTACAATCTGTCTTCATTTAGCTTTGTCGTCATTACGAGCTGTCCCCGCTTGGAGCGCTTTGTTACCATGCAAATGTTACCAACTCTCATAGCGAAGCTATCTATCCAATAATGAATGGAAATTTAGCTCTTGAATCGTTTCAGTTAGACGATAAATTAAAAGTCTCTTAGGTTTATATTGAATGTATTTACATTTATAAGTATATATTTTCCATCTTGGTCATTGGCAAATTTAAATAAAATTTATTGCTAATTCTGCTACATGATTGACACTAACACTCGTAAGTTGGGTTTACAATAAACAGTTTGGTGCTACTATTTAAGTAGTAGAGAAAAAGATTATTTCCTTTTAATTAACATGCTGTTATGGTTATTTTATTAAGAAGATCAGTAAAAATAGTCTTTTTTTGAGTAAAAAGTCATTATTGAATTTATGTATTGCAGAAGCCTTTCCACCTTACAGTTACTTAACATTCACATAAATTTAAAAATATGTATAATGCAAGTATATTATTTTTCTAAAATATTTGTGATTTTATAAGATATTCACAAGTTCCATTGGTTCATGCTCATAATTATAAATTAATCTATATCCAAGCATCATTTATATATGTAGGAATACTTAAAAATTTACTATGATAAGAACCTATTTCTAAAAGTGTTATGTCATAGATATATTCTAAAAATATAAAGTGCGCTCTATTAAACTATATAAATTATAATAGATAGTCTTTATTACATTAAATAAGATATACTAAACAAATATGTAGGAAAGATTGAGTCTTAACTGTTTTGTTTTTTTTTTTTAAATCTGTAGTTAGATATGCCAAAGGCCACACCTAAGCAGTTATTTATATAGTTGTGGCCTGTACATATCTGTAAATAAATAAATTAGTAAACTTAATAACTGTGCAGTTTAAATATCTTTAAAATAGATTATATCCCTTCTAGTTGCACAACACAAAATGACACTCTGATAAAGGACTCTCATCCGGTCACTGCTAGTCTGGACTGCTTTTTGTGGTTTGAGTGCTATTACATTATGTCCTTTGCATTGTTCTATGCGCTACTCAGATAAAGAACTCACATCCTGTCACTACCTGCCTTGACTGCCTTTTGTGGTTAGAGTGCTATCATGGCTACTCCGAACTGTCATTTGTGCTGTACTGTGCGGCTCTCTGATAGAGGACTCACTTCCTGACAAGGCCAGAGTTGACTGGCTTTGTGGTTAGAGTTCTATTGTGACTACTGCTAACTGTCCTTTGTATTGTATTGTATGACACTAAGTTAAGGGACTCAGATCCTGTCACTTTCAGTTTGTACTGCCTTTCGTGGTTCGAGTGCTATCGCGAATACTGCTAACTGTCCTTTGTATTGTGTGACACTCAGATAAAGAACTCATATCCTGTCACTACCTGTGTTGTCACGCCTGTCCGCATAAAACTTTGCTAGCTCAGGGAGAAGGGGTGGGGTTCTTCTAAGAGACAGGCCAAGTATAAGGGAACAGTTTTTAGTAGCTATCACCCAAATAAATGTTTCCAAGTTCATCAATAGTAGCTAGGGATTAGGGCGCCACCTTGTTGACCTAAGAATGGCAGGACTGCAACAAGGAAACTTTCCTGCAGGTGTAAGATGTACTGATGATTGTAAAAGTTCCGTTCTAGCACTATATCATGAACTATGTAAATAAATATTTCTCCCTGTGGTTAGCCAGGAGTTTAAAACAAAAGAAAACTGTTAAACTAAACACAACTACCTAAAAACAAAACAAAATAATACTTATCCTCATCACCAAATTAAAAAAATTGGGTGTGCGTCGGACACACGGTGGAAGTTATACTTCTTTGGCCATTCTCATACACCCACTCACGCACACAAACACACAGGATATATAAATGAAATATAAGACATTTTTCAATATTATTCAATATATTTATCTTCAATATATTATACGTGACTTCATTATTATATTATAATCCTATATTATCATTATCAGTAATTTCTTCGATTAAATTTCTTCGATTAACAATCGATTAATCGATAGTTCTTAAAAATTTGTTCTTACTTTTCAGCGTGACGCGGTTTCTCGACCAACATCCCATCCCAAAGTGTCTAACGGGCGCAAAGAAGTATAACTTCAAAAACACAACATGTTAGTGTGAACTGAAAAACTGAACTCTTTATTCCCAAAACATCACTTATTGTTGAACAGAAAACAAATGTTAGAAACATACATATGAATAAATTAAGTTAAAATAAATAACAGCTGATCATCTGTTTACAAATCGATCGTTCACATATGATAACTGTTTACCTTAAAGTCTTGACTATAATATAACTTTATCTACAGCAAGAAATTGAAATGTAGTGAAATTGAAAATTAGGAAGGGGAGTGTTTGTGACATTTCAATTTCTTGCTGTAGATAAAGTTATATTATAGTCAAGACTTTAAGGTAAACAGTTATCATATGTGAACGATCGATTTGTAAACAGATGATCAGCTGTTATTTATTTTAACTTAATTTATTCATATATATGTTTCTAACATTTGTTTTCTGTTCAACAATAAGTGATGTTTTGGGAATAAAGAGTTCAGTTTTTCAGTTCACACTAACATGTTGTGTTTTTTTAATTTGGTGATGAGGATAAGTATTATTTTGTTTTGTTTTTAGGTAGTTGTGTTTAGTTTAACAGTTTTCTTTTGTTTTAAACTCCTGGCTAACCACAGGGAAAAATATTTATTTACATAGTTCATGATATAGTGCTAGAACGGAACTTTTACAATCATCAGTACATCTTACACCTGCAGGAAGTTTCCTTGTTGCAGTCCTGCCATTCTTAGGTCAACAAGGTGGCACCCTAATCCCTAGCTACTATTGATGAACTTGGAAACATTTATTTGGGTGATAGCTATCTAAAAACTTTTCCCTTATACTTGGCCTGTCTCTTAGAAGAACCCCACCCCTTCTCCCTGAGCTAGCAAAGTTTTATGCGGACAGGCGTGACAGTGTTGACGGCCTTTCGTGGTTCGAGTGCTATCGCGACTACTGCTAACTGTCCTTTGTATTGTGTGACACTCAGATAAAGGACTCACATCCTGTCACTTCCAGTTTGTGCTGCCTTTCGTGGTTCGAGTGCTATCGTGATTACTGCTAATTGTCCTTTGTATTGTGTGACAATAAGATAAAGGATGTGTCTGAATTTTGGTTTTCAGGCTTTAAACTCATTTGAACATATTTGATAATAAATTGCGCAACTCTAAATTTGAATTATTAAAGAGAGACAGTCCTTTCTATTTTGAATGTACATCTTTAAAATGTTGTGGGTGGAGTGACAAGAAAAGGACATTTAATATGACATAGAACGTGGAAAATGTGGTCTTATACTGTAGTAACCCAAGCAACGATGTGCGTGTAATAAGTGATAGAGTGTCATTAATGAGTTAATGAGTTACGTGTATGTGGATGGGAAAGCTGGATCCGTTATATTCTATATATACATACATACATACATATATATATATAGATCAGTTTATAATTTGTGCCTAGTATTTTATTGACAATAAATATTGAACCCTATTTAATGGACATGCTGATGCCATAGATTTTGTTACAGTAATCTTTATTTATAAGAATTTAAAGGCATTATATTTAATATTTATTATTATATTAAAAAATATCTCTAATTAATATAAAATACTAAAAATAAATACTACATAGTATAAGTACCCAATTTAGAATGAGAAAGCTGAGCTATCGAGACATATATTTATAGTTGGCAGCATGTGTTATGATTTGAAGATGTTGATTTAACACGATGGTACTCTTTATTTAAGTGACTCACTAAAATAAAAAATGAACTTTATTTAATACTGTAATGTTTGTATGAAATAAGTCCTGCTAATTTCAACCAAATCATACATATGGGAAATTATAATTTTAGTCTTATACTATAAGAACTGTAGATCTGCAATGTATTTCCTGTATTCAATTCTTTTAACAACTCACATTGTTAAACTTTTAACTTTTGTAACAATTCTTTATCTAGATGAATATAGCAACTAATCAAACTTACATTCAGTTTTATTTTTCACGGTTTTTCATGGGTCAACGAGTTAAACTTTATTTTGAACAGATTTTAATATTACATTAAACTATTTTCATTGGTATTGGATTACTAGATCAACTCTTAAATGGCAAAGAAAAACATTTTAACTCAAACAATTAGTTTTCAATTAAATAAAGTTGCTTGGATGAACTAAACGTCTTGCTAAAAAATAGTACATTTTGAATGTAGTGCTTGAAAGAATATGATATAGTTAGTTAAAAGCATTTTCAACTACTGTAAATTAGTTTTTTATATGAATAAATAGATACCGTAACTTAGGAAAATGTAATCTACGAAACTTATCGTGTCAATAAAGTTTAATTCGTTATAATTAAATGTTTAATAAGTGAAAATCTTTATTTTCAACAAACAGATCTTGTAAGGTTATAATGTTAAAAATAATGTTTAGGTAATGAACATTTAAAAACTATACATATTTATTATTTAAAATTTTATAACTTTATAACTTGAATGGAACAAAATGTATTAAACAGATTTATTATATTGCACATTTATAAAAATAGGCAATAAAATATATGTTTTAAAGCAAACACTAATACTCTTAAGTATTTATCATCACAACTTAAATACATTTTTAAATAAAACTATAAGCCAATGCTAAGCATACAAATGTATTACAATAACTAAGCTAATCAGATCGTATTTTAAGGGTAGACAATTGATAACAACATAAAAAAGTTCAACGTTCGATGAATCACAGATTTAAAAATATTTGAATACTAAGCTTTTTACAAATTGAAAAACCATGGATTTTAAAGAATTTGCGTTGTTTATTCACCCCAATAGAAAGGAATAAGAAGATTGACTCTGGAAGGAAAACAGAGTGAAATCCATTTAACACAAACTGAGGGATTAGCATTTATATAGAGGCTGGTGGGCGGAACGTTGCTTTAATCTTTAAAACAGGGAAGTCGATTTCTTGACTTCATTCTTGAAAGAAAGTTATTAAATTTAGTCACAACTCTTACGGATACAAAAAAGTTACTTCCACCAGTCCCTTTTCAAAAGAAAATGGATTTATTAAATCCTATCATTGTTTGGTGTTAAAATGAAAAGTATTTATAAATAAACCGATCGTAGATATTTCTAAAACCAGAAATATTTGAGGAAGGTCGTCACCTCCTTCCTCTATGTTGATTGATATGAAATATAGATTAGTGTTGAATGTTTAGACCATTATGTCTGCCAGCGAATTCCACTTAATTTTGTTACTTATTACTATTTTTATGATTTTGCACAGCTTGTCATTTTACGATTAAAAAAACCGCTTTAATTTTATTTGCAACCTCAGATATCTGTTTTTCTGAATGTTTTCACTTTTTCATAAACCAGCCCATGCCAAAAATAATATAGCAAAAGAAAGAAAGAAAGAAAATTAGTTTCCCTTTACATATATAATTATAAATATACATAATTAGATTGTAATAAATCAACAAACAATCCCATAAACAATCTTACATATATATCTATATATTAAATAAAATAATAATTTATTTTCATTTAAACATTACATAGATTACAAATAATTAATATATAAAGTGATTTAAAATAGTAACATATACAACAATAAAATTATGATGTAACTTAAATAGTTAATTATTTACCATGGAAATACTTCACACTACTACTATACTCACAAATCATACATAGGTATATATTTAGTAAACATATCTACTTAAATTTTCACCTGTGTTTCTTTATTACATATTTGTTATATTGTAAAACAAATATTAAATGGATACCCTGATGCTATTCTAAATAGTCAGTGTTCTTAGTTTTCTAGAAACTCTTAATATAATTTATAAACAGTATATAATATATGTTATGATTAAAATAGTTTTATATGAATTAACCCTTTCTCTAATTGATATTAGAGGGACAATGTAATTAGAATAATTAATACGATATAAATATTATATTGTTAATGTTATCAATATGAAAGAAGCCTTTTTATCCTATAATATAAAATGATACAATTATTTTGCACATCTTGAAATATATGACACATTTTTTATTATTTCTATTACACGTTGATATGTATAGTTAAAGAAATGAGTGAAACAAACATAATGGAACAATTATTTTATGGGGCATGTAGAAAATATATTAAATTTATTACAAAATCATATTCAGTCATAGACTTGCACACACAGTCTTATAGACAGTTACAAATAAAAAAAAAAAAAATTACTTGAGTATGAATAGTTAAAAATAACTTCAAACAGTCTAAATTACCTACTTTTAAAAATAAAATTAATATAAATTTATACTAAGACGTTGAGCGATTGATAAAGATATTTAACGTAAACATTCGCTTTTTTCGTCAGTTCTTTTTTTTAAATCATGTTCAGTGGAAACTATTATTTTTCGATATAGAAAAATGGAAAAGATTGGTCTAGATCAATACAGATATGTGAAATGAGGACCATATTATAAATACTCACAGACTTAAAAAGAATTAAAAGAAAATACAGTTAAAAAGACACTATACGACTCCCTTTCCATTTTTATCGTCTTATGATTTACATTCATATCTAGGCAAATGCGCCCGTGTAAAACCATATTAAATTACAAATATATTTTTTTTATGTACATAGTAAAATATAAATAAACTGTTTGACAACGATGTGTCAAGTTTTTGTATAGTCTTTTGACAAAGCTGGGTTATAAAACGATATTATTCAACCAACACAGTTACAAACGGCTCAAACCTCTGATTGTTTAAAATACAACATTAAAAAGTATTTTCTTGTCACCATGATTTTAAATAGTCTTACTTTAAAAAAATGTATCAGTAATATATGTATGCAATATGAGAATATATTTCAATACATGAGTATGGGAAAAATTTTATCATTTATAATACTGACCTACATTATTCAACAAACAACAGTTTTCTGGCATAACTGTTAGATCTGTCTACTGCAGTTAATAAGATTCTTGGTTTGTTGTTGTTAAATCCTACGTAATTATTACTTGAACTGTTAGTGCGATGAAACTTATTTAGCGTGTTATTAACAATATTATCTATCTTTGTGATGAGATAATATTCCTATTAAAGTATATTTATTAATAATCATCTAATAATAGATTATTAGGATGACTAATAACCAATATTTAAGATGTTGTTTGTAACGTAAACATAAAAATGTTGTAACATATAATGAGATAATCTCAGACGCGCGTGAATAATAGAATGTACATAACTCTATAAACGCCTATTGTGCATCCTTAGGTAAAGTATGATTTAGAAAAACAGTCAAATAAGTCAAAATTATAGTATAATTGTTTAGAATTTAATTTGTATCCAAATAAATGTTTAAAATTTAAATTAGTACAAATTGTAATATACCTTTTTTTTTAAATTGTTTTCGTTCTTTATATAAATGTAGTTATTGATTTTTGCAATATCTTACTATTTAAAAATAATAAAAATAAAATGCTTAGCACATGTCACATTGTTAGATGTTTATGTTTTGGTTTATACCAATATACTCTGTACAATAATACCTGGACTTTTTAAATGCATTTATTATACATATTTTACTTACTGTAATACCCTTATAATTTCCCCCACTATTGTAGTTGTAAAATTATTAAATACACTGTAACAGTTATATACATAAACTGTAACGGCAAAATATTACTATCAGCAATCATTAATAATGGTTAAAAATTGCCATTTTCTAAATATAAATTTACAGGGGCACTTCAAATAGAAAAACAAACTATATATATCATGTGATTTTCATGTTATATTATTTATGTTGGGAATATAATAAATAAAGCTATACATTTACTTGTAGTCATGTACAAAGGGGTTTATTTTTCATCCCGCTCTCGAGATCAGTGATGTGAAATGATAAGGGAGTTTTGGTTGGTCCATTTTATCATAGATAAGGCGTGTGGTGAATGGAAGAATACACTAGTAGTGAGTGGCCTGGTCGTTACGTAGGGGGAGGTGGGTTTAAGAAAGGAATCTAGGTCACTAGTGGGGGTGAGTATCGGGGAGCGCTATTGGTGGACGTTTCCCGCGAGACGCTGTGCACGCGCGCTCGATAGCGCTCAATGAGGGGGTGGTGGGGGCAGGAGAAACGGCGTGGTAGGGGGTGTTTTGGTAGTGGGGGAGGTTAGTCGACAGTGCGTTGGAAGTCGTCGTTACAGTGACATCGCGGTTTGGACGCCTATCGTTCGCGACCCGTGTCGGCAGCCGTGATGTAGCCGATATGACCCCCTGTGCGAGACTATTGTTTTGTGAGTGTGAAGGCCATGAACCTATTGGCCTGTTTCCTCACCTGCTAAGAGGGATGTACACGTAGCTCTGGCTTCAAAACAAGGAGACACCACAATACTGCTACAGGTACCAGTTGTGCCTCACCCATCTCGATACTGGGTTTATGTTAGGTTATGAAAAGTTAAAGAAAATTATATTTCTGATGAAAAATTAGATGGTGTATTTAATATATTGGTGTGTGTAGTAATTCTTTATATGATGTATAGCATTTATCCCTAAATATCCAAACTATAAAATGGAACTACGACCAATGGACCAGTACTTCATTGTGTTGAACGTGTCTCTTTATAATAATAATATATGCCTAAAATAACTCCTGCATAAAAATACACAAAATAAGAGTATTTAAGTGTATACTTATTATTTATTCGATTATAACAATATAATATTAAGCTACTTTATGATAGGAATAGAAATATCATTGGGTAAGGGCAATCATTTGCTTCACTATTGCTGTATATTTGCACTTATCAATACCGAATGCAGGACATTTAAATGTAAATCACAGAATCAAGTAAAACGTCACCAAACAGGATATTGCGAGGGACGTGGAGTTTGGGGCTATCCATGTTGAATGTTGGAACGACTGCGTGAACTGACGGGCATGCGTATGGGTAGAAAGTGCAGCCTTGTTGCTAGTGAGGTTAGAATAATACATAAATATATTATTTATGTACACTATAATAGTATAACGCAACACAACATGTTTAGCTGTATTCAACCATAAATGTATTTCAACTATTCATTCTTTTATATAAAAGGAATAGTACGTAAGGAAATAACGTATTTAAATGGTTTTAAAATACACATATAAATTTTTTTACATAGTACAGTTAAAAAAATGGGCACTGCACTATCACAATAAACTGTGTCAATTTAAAAACTCTAGAATTATTATAATATACATAGCTTTTTTTACATGAAACGTTTTTTGTGTGAAAATATTTGAGTTGCTTCGAATACATTTTGTAAAAGATTATAAATACAACTTCAGTTGTCTCAAATTAGTAAGGTTAATATTTTAGGTAGGTTATATGATGCTACTATTTACTCGATACATATATGTACATAGTTATTTAATAATAATAAGAAACTAAATACAACTAAATGTAGCTCTCTAAAATAACAAGGCTACATTTAAAAGGGCGCACTTCTAACTATAGTTAATAAAATAAATCCTAAATTTTTAATTTTAAAATTGTATAATGAATATCTAATATTATATGCATGAGGGAGACAAAGGTAGTTGGACATTTGCCATCATTACGTGAAAAGTAACAATCACGACGTTTCGATTTGGTCGAAGTAGAAGTTCATTTTGTTGTACTCCATTCTAGGATGTAGGTTAAAATGTAGATAATTATTAAAGTAGATAAGTTATTAGTTTAAGAACGTAGTTTTATAACATGTTTGTGTAGATGTAATTTAGTTTTTAGCACTTGAAAAAGGTTTGGGTTTATCAAATCGGAACGTCGTGATTGTTACTTTTCACGTAATGATGGCAAATGTCCAACTACCTTTGTCTCCCTCATCTGATACTCCATCATTAACAAATTTCAAAAACAAAATTATATGCATGGTATTGTGTTAAAAAAATATCTCCATTGAAACATTACTGACATTAAAATTTACGTTTACTGTGGTATTATTTTACTTTTAATGTTAGAACGTTTATTTTTAGTAGCTTTTGTTCAATAATATTTATATAATTTTAATACCTAGTTACATTGTTAAAAACTTAATCCAATAAAATGAGCCAATATTAAAAAATAACATATCTTCCATAAGTAACAAACCATACAAAAGGATTGCGTAAACCCAATACGGTTAACTTTTTAGATAAGCCTTATAGGTATAAATTATTTATACTTATTTTATGGTAGTATATTGACATTGGAATTCGCACTAATGTAAAATATAGGCGAAAGAAAGTATGACAATAACATTAAACTATTCTGAAAAGTATTAATTGTTACTATTGTGAGATTATTATATAGTTATGCCATTTATTTATTGCACAATTGAATTGGTTCATACTAAGCTTTACAATAAAAAAGGAAAAACACATGAAAGCTGATGAATGGCTATATTATCCTATTTTAGGTAAAAATATAATATCCGACTATGGAATATTTTGTTATGTTATTTATTGGAGAGGGAAAACATGTAATCGTAGTATGTGTGAACATCTTATAAATGTGACAGAAGTCTAATACATTTTAGCTAAAAAAGGAGACTATCTAGATAACAGTAAAATTGGTATAAATTGACGCTTTATAAAAGAAAACATATAATAAAAGAACGATTGTGGAAAAAGTGTTCTATTTTTTTATATAAAAGCCTTCTTGGTCATATATCTTTAGTAACTATAAAATGTATTCAAAAATATATTTTTGAGTTTACAATCACTATTGATTAGTTGAACATATTACAATTGAGTATACGCTTTCTTAAACTGTAAGACAAGAATAAATTAAATACTTATTCCTCATTGAAAATATAATTGTTTACAATATATATTTATAAACTTAGTTAAGGTATGTATATATTTGATAATAAGTACGTCATTGATCATAATATTTAACATCGATTATTATTTTTAAGATCAGGGTATACTTTTCATTACGTTGCTAGGAGGTATAAAGCAATAAAGAATAAATTATATACCTATCAGGTTTACGGTTAATCTAGTGACGATGATATAGATATTTTGACACCACTTCAAAACATCTTTTGTTTAAGACAGCGTAAATATTCCCTCTTCATATATGCACTGAGATGGATTGGAACAGTTTAAAATAGAAAATTTATTTATTTTGCCTAAAGCAACGATTTTTTAGATACATTTATATTTTACAAGCTTACAGCTATTAAGACCTACTGTAAAGTATAAAGAATAACATAATATTGTTTTTTACATCGATAAATTAAGCATTGTTTTAGAAGCACAACTAGTCGAATTACTACTTAATTATACATATCACTACATTCAAATATACTTGCCAATTTAAAAAGGAAGACTGAATTAGCTTCTCAATGTGGTCTTAACGTGTCATTTGAAACAAAAATCTCGATCATAATGCAATTGTTTAAATCACCCTAAATTAAAATTCAGTGCATACTTGCTAAAAGACCAATATTGGAACAAGTTTGTATTGTTGTGGTTTAGCTTTAATTTAGTGAATGAAAAGAATATGGTAATAAATAATAATATAACTTAAGGCAAACATGGAGAAAATCAAATAGTCGAAAAATATTTGTTGTTGTCCTTAGTTATTAACATTTGATTTAAACGTTAAGGCCTAAGGCTGGAGTTCGCAATGTAAGTTATATACGTTAGGATTGATATCATGATAATATTAAACATAGATTTGAATACAAAATCTTAGTAAACTTTTACTTTTGAACACACAATTATATAAATATAAATTACAACATTTTTAAAATTTACAAATAAGGAACATAATTTTTAAACTTTAAAATCTAGCTTTAATTATATAATGGCTTAGTACTCAAATAATTACACTGACCAAGAAGAGTTTGACTTTTTATGATTAATATGATTTATAGCATCATTAAAAAAGTGGAAGTCAGATTCTATTTTTTTTTTTTTTTTTTTACAAAAAAGCTTGTTACTTAGATTTTACCAACTAATTACATGTTTTACATTTAATACAGTTTCAGGATTTTTGTGGCATTACTTCTTTCTGCATAGATAAGTGTAAAAAAGATCGGTTTGATTCAATGGTAAACCTCAATACTTTCACGAGTAAGACATAATAAACATACCAACATTCTTCATATTTACACGGTGTTCTGTAAATTATTGAATTTTTAAGATATGTATATTTACAAATAATTTGATTGATATTTTATAGATTTCCTCGTAAAAAATACAAATTTTTACTTTTCTTAATTAAATAATCAATACATTTTAAGGAAAATATATGCAATACGTTATGTATATTAATAAAAGGAGTGAACATTGGAAATCACTTACACAAATGTATTACAATATGAAAATTATATATACAAATATTTTTGTGATTGATTTTGTTGAACCACGATTATCGTCCCCGGAATAGTAATAAAGAGACTTACAAAGAAATAACATAGGATCAAAATCGGCCATCAACAAATTTGTCCATTTTGTTCTTATATTGTAATACATTTGTGCTATGTACGTTCTCCTGTTTTGTATTTATGACAAGACTTGTGGCTAATTAATACTAATAATTATGAAACGTTGATATCAGTTTACGGTTTATGTAGGAAAATCATACCTTTTCCTATTTAAATAAACAACTAGGGGTTACCCAAGCACGCTTCGCTACGTTCCCCACCTCAGTTTTCGGCCTCGGTAAACCGGTTGGTAGTACGTCTTCTTCCTGCGCCCTTAACACCTCAGCCTTTGGCCTCAGTCTGTGGTAATGCTAACTAATTATACTATATAAGTATTAAAAGCAACATCCAAACATTCAGTATAGATTTTATTTTTAATGTTATAGATTAAACAAACACTCCAGAAAATAGTTTTTTATTTTGTTAGGTCTTTCGGTAACAAAGTTACCGTCTTCAAACATGATTGTGGTTACCATGTATGCCTGAAGATGGCCTGAAGTTACCATGTATGCCTAATACCATGTAGGCATACATGGTAACTTTTTTACTGAAAGGCCTAACAAAATAAAAAAACTATTTACTGGAGTGTTTGTTTCATCTGTAACATTAAATTATAAATCCAGCAAGAAAAGAGCTCCAAGAATAATAAAATCTATCATTCTTCATATTATTATCTTTTCTCTTAGTGCTTTACTATAATACAACATCTTCTATTCCCTGAAACTTCGAAGGTAATCGTAAGAAACAGAAGAATTATGTAATATTTATTACAATTATACTTTATCATATAAGTCGGGTCTTGATCCTCATTAAAAATACTCAATATAACACAAACACACATATTATACATATCAAAAGCGGCTATTTTTATTAATTACATAGTCATAGGAAGTCATTGGGTTTTTAAGGTAATTGTTGGGGTGGAGACAAGGTACATTTTTACTTTTATGAGAGTTTTCCCTCCTTTATCGGTCCTTAAAGCTTAAAAATAAAAATTATCAAGCTATACTATCTTTTTCCTAACTCGGGAAATTTCATCGGGTAAATTTCACAAACGGAAATACAGATAGAGTATAATGTAAATCCTGGTGAAATTTATAAGATACTCGTAATACCGACATTAATCAGAAAATGTTCATGAAGAACATAGAACTCTACTTTTACGGTCTAATTTTAAATATGCATAAAAAACTAATAAGAAAATAAAATACGTTTTATGTACAAAAAATCATAAATTAATAAAAATAATTGATAGTAGTAATAATATTGAGTTTATTATACTTATAATATTAATTTTACTTTAGAAAATTGTAATTTATATACACAATTTATATTGTCATAACATTTATGTATAAACATGAAACTAACAATTTTGTATTAACTTGTGCACTCTTTTATAAAATAAACTGTGGTGCAATGTTGTAATGTTTCAGATTATTTAAAAATATTATTTAAAAACTGTAACATTTTGAGGAAGATTTATTCAAAGGAACGTAATAAAGGACATACAAAGTAAACAATATTTACTTTAACTACAAAATTAAAATATGTATTTTATATTTTAATAATTACTTTAAATTAATACGGCGTTATTAAACACTTTAGATTGATGAATCTCTTTTACATCGTTGATGTTTATAAAATATAAACAGGTTTATACAAATATTTGTATACAAAGGAGCTATAGATATATAATAAACTGACTCTGAAATTCATAAATACGAAACTATGACAAGAAATGGGGTCACGGAGACCCATTGTTGTGGCGCTACATTACCTGTGATGAGTTTTGCAATGGGGGATGAAACTTGACTGCTGTACAGGCTATCTCCCCGCTCGTTCAGGGAGTGTATGAAGTTTTCTGAGGCACCGGGATCACAGAGGGTCGTTATTTGTATTAAAACACAAGATATGGCCTTTTTGAAAACTGATATAATTTCTTATGACACAATTTTAATATTTTGACTAATATACTAATATTAAGAAAATATTTAGTAACATTGAAAATAAATTTTAGTCAGTGTTGTTTACGAAGGATAATATAATTCTTTGACATCCGACATTAATATTATAAGCGTAGATTTAAATTGGTTTGCTAGATTAAAACTGTCGAAAACAACGTAATGAAAGTTTTAAATCAGTTCGTATTGCCTCTTTAATGCATATTTTGTACAGCTAGTTATATAAATCGACAATTAAAAGTACACTAATTTAATATTTTTTTATTTGATATTTTATAACAGAATTTATATATGTAACAAATATACAAAACGATTGTATAGATCCCTGTGATATGATTGTTATCGATTAAATGTAACATAATAAAGGAGTTTACTTATTTTCTACGTATAAAATGCGGGGCTATAAGTAGCTAGTATAAACCACACCAAAATAGTCCGATGACAGATGTGACATGTGAAGCCCCCTCCTCACTTCTCGCCCAGCAATGTTGTCAAATATAAATTCATTGAAAATATTAATGATTTGTCTAAACATCTGTTGCAGTAAACAAACATTATCATTTGTTATTATAAACCATGGTACACAGAAAACAAGACGGTAGGTATCACGGATATCTCCAACGACGTCACATTGGCGAAATTGCAAAAATAAACACAAAAATACTGTTCCAATTCCCATAATTATAATTCCAGCTGATAAGTGGTAAATAACTTGCTTAACTATTCAGCTGAATGCTTCTATGTAATTGGTGGATTTAGTTACCAGTATTTAATAGAATAAACAAACCAGCTGATTTAGCCCATATGACGTTACAGTCTACTGCGTAGTCTCGCCGTGATAGCTAAATAGTTATCGTGTTTGTGTTAAAATGCGCGTGTTTGGTTATATTTATATTTATGAACAAGGTATATATTTTATCAATTATATATATTTATTTATTGATATAATTACTGATAAAAACAGTTATTTCACTTGATAAACATTGTCTAATAATACTTTCTACAGAATACAAAATATTTATATTATTAAGATGCCATAAACAATTACAGGATTGACACATACCATAATTAATTTTACCACTACGTTCTAGAGGTCTTTAAATATGATCATACAGTTGTTTTATAAACAAAACGCCAATTAAATTGCCATTATTGCACATACGCATATTTGTCATAGATGAAACATGTGGTTTGGTGGTTTTAGAAACGATATGGCAACACCGCCTAAAATATCATCGGACTATTTTGATGTGGTTTACACTAGTTGATTAACAACTATTTTAAACATACAGTGTTTCTAGGAGTTAAAAAGTATTGATCTTCTATTTTGACTTTTACTTCATATATTTCAAAAATGTTGTTAACTTATTTACCTTGCTTCATAACTGATCACAAACAAGCTAAAACAAAAACCGTTATTTAATAGCCTTGCTTGCATGTTTGCTGCACTGCATGCCTCGGTCACTGCCATGGCATTAGGGTACATTCCATCTCACCAGGGTGTTAGAGTTTGCAAGAATAATGTAGGAAATAAAATAGAGTTTTTAACATACGGTTTGAATTTCTCTATTACCTTTAGCAGTGGAATATTTTATACAAAAACTTGCTCAGATATCTAGTATTTTAGATGTATCTTGTAAAGTAACAATATACAAAAGCTGAAATAATTCCGTAGTGATCACAATACAGTACAATCAATTAAAGAGCTCACCTTGATTAATTACCATTATCTTTAGTTTATCAATGATCATTGGCGGTATTCCATCCTAGATGTAAGGGCCGTATATCTACCTGTATAATTTTTTATAGGACATGGAATTTAACAAAATATTAAAAGATGGACTCAGATATGAAAATAAAAATCAATAAAAAATGGTAGGCATGAAATAGTTACTATCAAAGTGTCAGTTATAGTTTCTTCAACATATGGACTAAAAAACACTTAAAATTGGGAAAAGTAACAAGTATAATTTGATATCAGGACTTTTCAGGTCATGATATCAAATTATGCAATCAGTAGATTGTATTTCACATATACATGTTCTAGAATTAAACATTAACGAACAGACTGATTACATAGTCGGAAGGGACTGTTTGTGACAATTAATGCTGTGGCGAGGGGGAGGGGTGGGTGACACGGTTGTGATAAACCACGTTGTGGACGTTCAAACAGAGGAACAGCAATAAAGTTGGTTCAGCGAGGCATGACACTTATCCGTGCCGCTCTCTTTATCTATTGTCTTCTTATTGCCCTAGTTTTTAATGATTGTCTTTGTTTTAGGTCGTGACTCAACTTATTTTATGTTCACAAATCAAAACGTATTCGTTATTACAATACAGTACTAGCATGTGTTATAAATGACGCAGTTGAGTTTAAGTTTGGTTATTTTATTGAAGAAGTGTCATTTCCTAACAACTAAATAGACTAGCTTACAAATTAAAGGTGGACCTTATTTTTTATAAAATAGAATAAATAAAAGCTATAAACAAGTTGTGACTAATGTAAAGTTTAAGTAGTCACATTTCCAATTTTTTTATAGCCAGTAGAATTTTATATATAGAAAGAAAATGGCTTAATACACAAACATTCAATATCTGGGAAACGAGGTAAACAACAGCTGGGTTTGAAATAGACTCAGTGAAGAGTTATAAACTGTTTCCAGCATCCTAAGATACATTTAATAATCATTATCTAAAAAGGCTAATTCGTGAAACCTTTTTCGGCTGTAGCCGGTGTACCTCTCTAACACCGGAAACTTCCATACCATTATTCAGAGGAATTCACTGAACAAACTAAATCTATTCCTTAAAAGAATTATAAAAGTACCATACTAAAATATTCTTCGAACCAATGACCTGTTAATTTCTAAGACAACCAAATTATTTTTTAGTTATTTATCATAAAAATTAAAAAAAAAAAAAAAAAAAAAAAACTAAATGAATAAATGAGTTTATTTCCCATAATACCAAGCATACATACAATCATTTGAACAATTGAGACAAAATTGGCCATTTTATAAGTAGTTTGGCCAAATACAAACAAAATAAATTACTTTTTTTTAATTTAAACGAGCCTAGCATTATGTACAATACATGTTGTATGCCCACTGTAACATATGTATGTAAATGTAAATATAGTCTGTACATTTAAGTTTATTCTTCCTGGCTTAAGTTTATTTTACCCTAAAATATGAAAACTTTTCAAATAAATAATTGCAGTACCTTTCCATTAAACAACTTAACACTTGTCAGTTCACTACTTTTTTCTACTCGATCATTATTAATTATGGAGGCCATTGACGATTTTTAATTGTGTTACAATGTCTTATCCTAGTTATCCGATTACCTTTTAAGTTCGTTCAGAGGCTTGCCAAATAACAAGTATTACCGATATCATGTGAAGGTAATGTAATGAAAGGCATACACAATGGGGTTTTGAGGCTAACATGACCTGTCAATAATGGTAGGGGTAACCTACAGAAGATAACTATCGGCCAATCTCTATTTTTCCAATATTGAGCAAAATATTTGAAAAACCTTTTCTAAGAATGTTAAATATTTTAAATGAACACTACCTATTTCAAATTTATTTTTTTATATTCAGTAAAGCTTTTTCTGAGTACCAATTTTGATTCAGAAAAGGCAACTCAACTATAGACGCAGTGGTGAGTCTGATTGATATGGTTGTGGAGGGATTAGAATGTCGTGAATCCACCCTCGGTGTTTTTCTAGACTTATCAAAAGCTTTTGACTGTGTTGATCATAAGGTACTGCTAGCTAGATTGGAATCCCATGGTATTCGAGGCGTCCCTCTTGACTGGCTTAGTTCATACGTCAGCCAAAGAACTAAATTTTTTCATATCTCCAATCTTTCTTCTAAATTAATCAATCTGTATTATAGTGTCCCTCAGGGATCAATTCTCAGCCCAGTCCTGTTCTTAGTTTATGTCAATGACATTGGGGCATCACTGCAACAGGGGAATATCGTACAGTATGAAGATGATACAACGCTGTGTTTTAGAGACAACTCACCGGATCTTGTAGAACAACAAGCATTTTTAGAGTTAAATAAATGCATTGAACACTTCAAGAACCCCTCGACCTAAAAACACACACTTCAAAATCAAACGTTTTAAGTTTTTCCTTACTTCCTTGTGGCCTAGAAAGAAGCCCCAATTTGATGTTGGCAGGCCAGGAGAAGTTCACACGTTGAAATTCCTTGGAATACACCTGGATCAAGGGTGACATGGAATGTCCATACTGACGTGGTGTGCGCTAAATTAACATCAGGCATATTTGTTTTGAGATCTTTAGCCAGATGCTGCCCTATTCAAGTCCTGTTGATGTCTTATTATGGCTTAAAAAACTCTCACATAGCTTATTGCGTAGTGTTATGGGGATCCTGTACGAACATCAGTTTCTTAGATTGTTCAGGCTACAGAAAAAGGCAATACAAATAATCGCAAAAGTCAACTTCAGAGACTCTTGCAGGCCAATTTTTAAAAATTTGAAGATCTTAACGTTACCCTGCCTCTACATTCTCGAAACAACAATTTTTTCATCTCTAAATGCACCTTTACTTAGGGATGAGACATACACGAATATAACATAAGAGGCAAGTACAACTACAGGGCTGGGAGACAGAATAGTAACGTTTGAGCACTTGCCCTCAGAAGCAGATGTTCATATTTACAACAGACTGCCCAATTCTATGAAAATTGCCAAAAATTCGAAAGCTTTCAAAACTCGTCTTAAAGGCTTTTTAGCCTGTTATGCAATTTATGCTGTGGACGAGCTTTTGTCGAAAAACTGGGAGACTATATACAGTAGTTGGTAAGCTGACACCAATGCTGGAAGTGGGATTAATTGGAAGAGTGAATGTTTTCTAAATCTGTATCTAGAGTGAATTTTGTACAGTGATTGATAACAATATTATAGTTATTTTAAAGCTATTCTGACTTTCGCAATGCATTTATATATGTACTTACTGTAATAAAAACTGATTTGATTTGATTGCACATTCTTTCCAAAACGTCTTTGTAGTTAAGTGCAGGAGAGGACTAAATAGTCATAACTTCGCCACACAAATAAAGACATTTTTCATTTTCATTTCAATTTCACAAGTAGAATTTTTCGTCTTAAGTAGGAGGTGCCCATAAATTTATTTTCGGTTACCATAAAATTTTTTTCGATAAATATTACGTCACCTATTTTGGAGGTTAGCCGAAAGTGGAGGGTGGTCGAAAAATGTGCCCCTAACATCCTAGGAGGGCAGCCAAATTCGGAGGCAATCCGATGACGCACCACCTACTTGAGACAACATATCCTACTTGGGGTGTTAGTAAAAAGTGTATTATAACTAATACCTCCACTATCCTGCAGAAAAACGCATCAAATAATCTAGCTTCAAGATGATCAAAGTAGGGTAAACGACGTAAGGTTGCGTAGAGCCCCACCGGCGATGGCGTGCTACGACCTACCTTTTGACACTCCCTCCTATCAGAACGCAATTTATTATAATTGTGCTTGTAGATTAAAACACCAGGTTAAGCGTCGTAACTATGTAGAATGTCCCGCATTCGATGGCTTGTCAAGGATAGCGTGACTTAAATTATTAAACACTCAAAATCTTTTATAAAATACCATTTTGGAACTATGTAGCTCCCAGATAGTCAGAGCAGAGTAAATGTCCGTACGGTTGTAGAGCGCTCTACAGTTTATGGCATGCTGAGAATACAATATCCATGCCTTGATCTGAACTAGTACACACGTCCACCCTTTAGAACACCAATTTGGAACTATGTAGCTCCCAGATGCTCAGAGCTGGGTAAATGTCCATACAGTTGTAGAGTATGCTGAGAATATAATATCCATACCTTGACCCGAAGTTGTACACACTCAACTCTTTAGAAAACCATTTTTGAGCTAAGTAGCTCACAGATGATCAGAGCACAAATACCTCTGTAAAAGTGTGGAGAAATCCACAGTTTATGGCATGCTGAGATTAGCGTGACCTGAACTATTACACACTCCCACCCTTCAGAAAACCATTTTTTAACTATGTAGCTCCCAGATAATCAGAGCAGGAAAAATTTCCGTATGGGTGTAGGGCACTATATAGTTGATGGCATACTGAGAATAGAATATCCATGCCTTGACCCGAAGTAGTACACACTCAACCCTTTAGAAAACCATTTTGGAGCTAAATAGATCACAGATGATCAGAGCACGATATACGTCTGTAAAGGTGTGGAGAGCTCCACAGTTGATTGCATGCTGAGATTAGCGTGACCTGAACTATTACACATTCCCACCCTTCAGAAAACTATTTTTTAACTATGTAGCTCCCAGATGATCAGAGCAGGGTAAATTTCCGTATGGTTGTAGAGCGCTCTACAGTTGATAGCATGCTGAGAATAGAATATTCATGCTTTGACCTGAACTAGTACACACTCGCTCCCTTTAAAACATCATTTTAGAACTAAGTAGGTCCAAAATGATCAGAGCACGATATATGTCTGTAAAGGTGTGGAAAGCCCCACAGGAGATGGCACGATGAGACTAGCGTTACCTGAACTATTACACACTCCGCCCTTTAGAATACCATTTTGGAACTAAGTAACTCCAAGATGATCAGAGCACGATAGATGTATGTAAAGGTGTGGAGAGCCCCACAGTTGATGGCATGATGGGACTAGCGTGACCTGAAATATTACACTCTCCCACCCTTTAGAATACCATTTTGGAACTAAGTAACTCCAAGATGATCAGAGCACGATAGATGTCTATAAAGGTGTGGAGAGCCCCACAGTTGATGGCATGATGGGACTAGCGTGACCTGAACTATTAACACTCCCAAACCTTTCGTAAATCATTTTGGAACTAAGAAGCTCCATGATGATCAGAGCAGGAGAGATATCTGTAAAGGTGTGAAGAACCCCATAGTTGATGGCATGCTGGAACTAGCGTGACCTGAACTATTAACATTCCCAACCCTTTTGTAAATCATTTTCGAACTAAGTAGTTCCAAGATGATCAGAGCACGATAGGTGTCCGTAAAGGTGTAGAGAGCCCCACAGGAGATGCCAGGCTGTCTGCAATTACACCTAAATTATTAAATATTCTCAAGTTTTTGACCACCATTTTGGAACAGTCTGGCACACGGATAATCAAATCAGAGTAAATGTCCATAAGGCTCTTGAGAGCCCTTAAGGGTGATGGGATGCTGATTTCTGAACTATTACACAATCCAACCTAGCAAAACACCATTTGGAAAAGTCTTCCTCCTGAAGGATCAGAGTTGGGTAAAATGCTGTTAGGCTGCAACGTACGTTATAGACAATATCTTGATGATTCACACAAAAACACATCCCTGCCTCCATACGTAAACACAACTTTGAAAACCTGACTACGTGATGAACATAGTAAGGGAGTGTAAGTTTGTGAAGAGACCCACAGTTGATGATGGGTTGTCAAGGCTAGCATGACCTGTCCTGTCAGACACTCTACAGAAACGCAATTTTGTATAATGTAGCTTCCTACTAAACAGATTATGGTAAAACACTGAAAGATTGTGAAAAGCCCTACAAGTAATAATAGTGTGTCGAGGCTTATATGACCGGCACTAGCTCCCATGAAATGTCTTAATATACACCCTCTCCCTCCAGAAATACTCTTTGGAATAATCTGACAGATAAATAGATCTCGCTAAATAGCTGTAAGGATGGCGAGAGCCCCACAAGGGATGGTGGCGTTTTGAGGCTGGTGTGAACCTGAAGAAACTCCTATTCCATCTTTCAGGAACAACATGATATAATGTAGCTTCTAGACAATCAGAATATAGTAAATAGCTGTAAAGGTGTTGGGAGCCCCACAGGTGTGACGTGTTTAGGTTAGCGTGACCTGTATTTGACACTTTCACCCCTTAGAGACAGTACTTGGAATGATCTAGGAATAGAAAATCGGAGTAGGGTTTAGCTGTAAGGATGAAGAGAGCCCCACAGGTGATGGCGTGTTTATATGCTAGTGTGACATGCCCTTATAGACACTCTATCACTTTAAACACACTGCTGGGAATAAAATAGCTCCAGATAATCGGAGTAGGGTAAATATCTGTAAGGTTGTAGAAAACCCCACAGGTGATGGCGTGTTTATGCTAGCGTGACCTGCTCTATTAGACACTTTCTCCCTTTAGAATCACTACTTGGAATAATCTAGTTCCTAAACAATCCGAGTAGGGTACATGACATTAACGGTGTTGAAAAACCCCACAGGTGATGGCGTGTATAGGCTAGCGTGACCTGCCCTATTAGACACTTTCTACCTTTAGAAACAGTACTTGGAATAATCTAGCTCCTAGATAATCCGAGTAGGGTACATGGCTGTAAGGGTGTTGAGAGCCCCACAGGTGATGGCGTGTTTAGGCTAGCGTGACCTGCCCTATTAGACACCTTCTTCCTTTAGAAATACTACTTGGAATAATCTAGTTCCTAGATAATCCGAGTAGGGTACGTGGCTGTAACGGTGTAGAGAAACCCACAGGTGATGGCGTGTTTAGGCTAGCGTGACCTGCCCTATTAGACACTTTCTCCCTTTAGAAATACTACTTAGAATAATATAGCTCCCAGATAATCCGAGTAGGCTAAATGGCTGTAAGGGTGTTGAGAGCCCCACAGGTGATGGCGTGTTTAGGCTAGCGTGACCTGCCCTATTAGACACTTTCTCCCTTTAGAAACACTACTTAGAATAATCTAGCTCCTAGATAATCCGAGTAGGGTACATGGCTGTAACGGTGTTGAGAAACCCCACAGGTGATGGCGTGTTTAGGCTAGCGTGACCTGCCCTATTAAACACCTTCTCCCCTTAGAAACACTACTTGGAATAATCTAGCTCCTAGATAATCCGAGTAGGGTACGTGGCTGTACCGGTGTAGAGAAACCCACAGGTGATGGCGTGTTTAGGCTAGCGTGACCTGCCCTATTAGACACTTTCTCCCTTTAGAAATACTACTTGGAATAATATAGCTCCCAGATAATCCGAGTAGGCTAAATGGCTGTAAGGGTGTTGAGAGCCCCACAGGTGATGGCGTGTTTAGGCTAGCGTGACCTGCCCTATTAGACACTTTCTCCCTTTAGAAACACTACTTAGAATAATCTAGCTCTTAGATAATCCGAGTAGGGTACATGGCTGTAATGATGTTGAGAAACCCCACAGGTGATGGCGTGTTTAGACTAGCGTGACTTGCCCTATTAGACACTCTCTCCCTTTGGAAACATTACTTGGAATAATCTAGCTTCGTTCGATTCCTTGTCACCACAGCCATGACTGCTAGATGGCATATTTATGCAATTAGAATATGTTATTAATATTAACAGTAAAGACTAATCAGGTATATGAAAAGTTTAATTTCTCGGTAAAAATTTAATAACGATTCATAAAAAAGAAAATGGAATTAATATTTCCACAAGAAAATGGTTTTCGGGTTTTATATGCATTATATTTTTGAGTGGCCTTTGTTATTTGCTACGATGAAATTATATTTTGTACTTTAATCTTATTTACTATAGTTCAACCACTAAATACTAGAATATTTCTGTAAAGAACGAGTTATATAGAAATTTGGTGTTATAGATATTTTTATTAGTTGTATAAACAAGCAAAATTATAAAAATGTTAATATTTTATTACTGTGTAGAGGGAATGCATAGATATGTAATATTGCTCATAATCAATCATGGAAGTTTTAAGTTTTGATTACAACTACACTGAATTTGTTATAGCCTAAATAAAATATCACTTCAGTGAAAAATCATTTAGCTATGGATTTTTTTAAAGTTCAGTCCAATAACGAGGTGTTGGTTTAAAACTTGTTTTTTTTTTTTTTAGAGCTGTCACATTCTGATATATTTATTGGTCATTCATTAGTAAGACCCCGGTCGTAGAGATATGGGCGAATATGAGGGGCGAATGAGTGTGATGAGTGTAGATGAGCGAGTGTAGTCGTTATTACTAACTAAGGTTGACTGTTCTCAGAAAAACCTATTTACTAGTAGCCCAATAGCCAGGACAACTAAGGGACCTACGGATTTATGTAAACTCCGAAGAACGTAGTATTGGTTACATTTTCTGTTAATTGACAAGCCTAACAGTCTGTTCTCTTCCCTACACAACTTCTGAAACTTGACTTCCATCCAATATGGACATCCGAGACTTCTCTAGTAGTGTCCACGTCGACGGCGGAGTGTTGAGATTGATCCTTGTGGGACACCAGAACTGGCTACGAATACTCCAATATTATAGCGTACTGCATGAAACCTAACACTGAAATTCCTTTAATAAATTTAAGAGTTTCATCCACGTATGATGTTACACGACAACCCAAAGCAACCTTCTACCACCCAACACGGTTACCGGGACACTCTCTAGTAGTGTCAATGGAAGTTATTGAGTGGATGTCATGTCAGTATTAGAGAGCTGATCATAGGACATATCGCCTATAATCTTCTCAATACTTAGCCTCTAAGTAGATGGGTTACAGCACTGCGCCTCTAGCTAGAAGAGTATTTCGAGTTCAATTTAATTTTTATTTGATTTTATATTTTTCTCCATTTATATACAGATGTATAATTATATACTTTGTATTTGAATTATAGTTGCACCTATTTTGAGTTCCAATGCTATTTGTAGTTTTTCTCACAATAATACCTCTTAAAAATCCTCTTTAATAATAATGCACAACAAAAGGGCCAATTAGCTTACTCATAGTTTTGAATATAATTGGATTTAGGAATGTAACACTATACTTTTTAAAACATTTGTTGTACAAACAGAAACCCAAAAGTAAATAGTTGAGATAGATTAAGTTCAGCTCTTATAGTTAGAATATGATTGTCACAAGACTTCTTGCAGTCATCTCTTTTTTAATTTTTATCATAAAACTTCAAAGGAATTTCTACTTCTTCTCCAATGATATTGCAACCCACAAAAAATATTTAAACTTAATAGTTATAAGTGAATGAAGAGTTTACAATACTAAATTAATGTTTTGGCAGCAAAACATAAATTAACATTACAAAAAATGGTAACTAAAAATCTAAATTTTGATTAAAATATCATTGGGTTTTATTTTGATATAAACTGACTCTTATTCTTATATTGGTGTACATTTTAAACTGCACCAATAATAAAGAGTTACTCATAAAATGGACTGTAACAAAGTCCTCGGTGTACTAGATGAAGACAGTCAATATAAAAATAGTAAAGCATTTTAGATCTGATCAGAATATTTAAATTTTTGGAAATACTTTGAAAGGAGAGGTTAATGTGAAAAATATATTTCACAAAAATTTTGCAATATGCCATTCACCTTGTGATAATTTATTTAAACAAAATTTATCAGTGCGAAAGTAGTTAAAACGTCTTTTCGACGTTTTATTCGCTATTAAACGTCTATTCGCTTAATATATCTCTATGAATTTATATGTGGTATAAGAGCTGTACATTCATCAATACAGATATTTAGTGTTAGTAAAAAATCATATTTTGGTAAAAATATTGTACAAAATTAAATTTCATAACAAATAAAAATATGTAGATTAATAAAGGTAAAGCTATAAGTCATTTTGATTTTTCGTATGAATTTGATAAATATCACAATATAACACGCTATATAGCATGTATTGCATTAAGTTGATGGAGGCTGTGGGTAGGCCTGGTTAGATTTAGTTTTAATAATAACCTTTTAGCTCTCTGGTATATCCAATTGGCCAATTACAATTAACTTTCAGTTAAAATGCGAAGCTTTTCAATATTCGTTTTCTTTATATTTTTGGCGGTAACTTAAAAAGTTTAATAATCATTTTGTGTCTATTAAATGGAAGTCAGTCAAAAAAATCTAATGCAAGCTCAGTATAGTAGTTCGATCAAATGAAAATAATTTTAAGTATTTGTAGTTTTGTTTATCAACTGTAAAATAGATTACTGCCTAATAATAAAGAACAAACACATTTTTATTATGACATAATATGAAAAAAAAAACTATTTAAATCACAGAAAATAAAAGTTTTAATTTCACAAAGTAATTGCTGAGAAGCATTGCCTAGTTGAATGAATTGAAATACAATTTTAAAACTAAACCAAGTCAGGTCCGTTGTCCTACAGTCTGTCTTTCCCTATACTGTTCATTCCATGTTAATTTTATCTTTTGAAGCAACATATTTTAATTTTATACTTTAAGTAATATAAACATAAAATAGTAACATACACCTATGCTTGAGAAAACGAGCTTTTATATTTTTATACAGGGTTCAACATAATTTTAAGTTCATATTTTTTATGCATCGCTACTTCTCAACTGGCTATGTGTATTCCAAGTAAATACTAACTTTTAACATACGTAAAACAATAACCATAGTATAAATTTAAATATTCGTTACTCTAGGTGTTTCCCTCATTGTTTGGTTTTTGAGAAGTATTGTTTTACTTTTTTAAAAAAGGTCAGATATTGGTATTTTGATCTTAAAACTTTTAGTTTGGTACCCCATCTAAATGTTTTACTTCAGTCATTACCATTTACTAACATTATATTTTGTTGATCCTTATTACGTCAGTATTACTATAAAAACAAAAGTAAAGTTTTCGACATATTTGGACTTGCAGATTATATTTGGACATATTGGACTTGTTTTTGACATATTTTGTTGTACATAAAACCACATTTTTTATAGTTATTCCTAGAAAAGTTTCTTTCTGAACTAATATTATTTCTAAAAATATTACGATCTTTATTATTGCAGTAATATATATTGAAACATAATATTTAAGAATACATACAATGGTTCTCTCGCAGCAGTAAGGTACAAGTTGTGCCATGTACTGAGAATGTGTATCCTTTTCTATCGTTCCCACGTAGATATGAGATTATTGAATTGTACATACATGCTCATATACAATATACTATACATTGAATATTTATAATTTGTATCTGAGAAAATCTAAAAAAAGTTCCCAGATCTTGTCGTTCATACAGGTACAAAAAAATTTTCTTCGTTTTTGAGCAATAAAAACAGAGTAATCTTTGTATTGAAATAATATGTATTTTCAAGTGTGTATACATTTATAAACGTCAGATATTCCAGTTCTTTTTAGACTCTGAACTATATTACAATACGATATTTAAAAAAAATACAACAACACATTGCGATATGGTTCTTGAGACTGATTCTCACATCGAATTATTTCGTTAACATTACAAATATTTATCGTGAAATATCGATTATTCATTATAAGTACAAAAGACTTTGGTCATAAAGCACACTGATATTAAACAGCAGAACAGTGAGTAATGATTCCGCCTCTATGAAAGGTACTTATAGCAGTCGGCCTCGCCCAGTTTCTGCACAATATTAAAACAGTAATTTATCACGAGGGAGTGAGTACGATGAACATTTTTTCTCTGTCTCGAGTGTCAGAGATGATGGACGAGAGAGCCGCTATGTGGGGTCGTGACACTTGTCCTGATGTCGGCGTGTTACCGGGGTAAATTACGTTACATGGCACCATTGGAAGCAGGTTAGGTTGGTAACTGATTCAGTTGTCGTGTAACACATTCATTTTGTAGTACTTTGTTTCAATAATGCATATTCAAGTATATTATTTCAAACGACACCTTATTATAACAAGGAATGGTTAAAAAATATTAGTAAACATATATAAAGGGTGTCCCAAAAGTAATGTACCAAACTTCGAAAAATATTTTGTGGTGATATCAACATAAACTTTGATATATCAACACAAAAGCAAACAGTGAAAGATTTTCTTAATATTTTGAGACAGCAACATTTATATTGTCTCAACAATAAGCCTACTAGAGGTAAACATTGTTTAGACAATGTATTTATCAACATTCAACCTAACTTAATTACTGTCTCTTGTGAAATTTTCATTTTTCCCTTTTCTGACCTTCATGGCCTAGTTATAGATATTAATAAAGGTTGTCAAGATGAACATCTCACTATAAGCAGATACGGGATTAACAAGGAGGTTTTTTCAAAAATATTGTTACCAAAATCAGCCATTCATAAATTATTTCAAAACTTAAGTTGTTATGACTGGGGAAATTTGTATATGACTAATATGAATATAAATAGGCCTATGTTTTGTAATGCAGAGTATGTTCTCAAATGTTTTCATAATATTTTGATTAATAATATAAACGACCTACTTAAAATTAAATATGTAAAGGTAAATAATTATAATAAGTCCAAACAGTTATGGTATACAAATGAGCTAGCTTGTATGCAAAGTAGGTATTATAATTGAATTATTTAGTTAAGAATTTTAAAACTGATAATATTCAAAATAAATTTTCTGATCGTAAAAACTATACAAGCTTGCCATTAAAAAGGCTAAGTTGGTTGACAATGTGAAGTACGTTGAAAATAGCAATAATAAAGTCAAGGCAGCTTGGAATTTTATTAATTGTCACAACACTTTGATTTACCCTGACATATATTTACTATTTTATCTAGTTTGTTTCTGAGGTTAAAAGATCACTTGGTAGCTCTAGTGTAAGCTGTTTAGACTTAATAAAGAAAACCAGCCCTTTCCGGTAACTGATAACTTTTATCTGAGCTCTGTAACAGCTGAGGAGGTTTTCAAGGTAGCCCAGACATTAAATAACTCTGAAAGCTTTGATATTTACTGGTTATCAAATAAAATATTAAAGAAAATTATACCTAGTTTTGTCGATCCTTTGACAAAGTGCCTAAATGTGAGTAATTTCCCCAGCTTTTAAAAGTATCACGCGTTTGTCCAATTTATAAGAAGGTTTAAGGAATAAGCTGGTTAGCTACCGTCCGATTACAATAGCCCCGGTTCTATCAAAATTAATTGAAGTTCTTGTTTATGATCATATTTCACAGTTTCTTGAAAAATAAAATAGCCTTTTAAACATGCCTAAACATGGATTTAGAAAAAGGAAATCGACCACACAAGATATCGACAAACTAGTTCGTGAAATTCTTATAACCTTTGAAAACAAAGCCTTTGCCCAGGCCACATTTTGTGACCTGAGCAAGGCTTCCGATTGCGTTGACCATGACGACATCCTCTTAAAGTTAGACTACTGCGGCTTTCGTAGAACTTCTCAGGACTTTTGAAATCTTATCTTATTGGTCGAAGTAAGAAGGTTTGCACTGGTGGAAGGTGGTTAAGGAAGCTAACGTCAGGTGTGGAGTCCCTCAAGGCTCAGTGTTGGGTCCTTACTTTTCTTATATGTATAAATGATCTCCCTAGTTTAGTGAAGACTAAAAGTATTTTATATACAGATATACTACCTTCTTTAATATTGGTAACAGTTTAGACTCTCTAAAAATCTTATCTGAAAATACAATGAAAGAAGCTTCATTTGGTTTTAAATCAAATGGTTTCCTCTGGAATGAGCCAAAAACACAAAACATATTATTTAGCTTAAAATCGGATTACAGCAATACATTTGATAATAACTTGGTAATTTCTATAAAGTTCTTAGGGTTATATTTTTATCAATATTTAACTTGGGGACCACACATAGATTAAATTTCAACAAAATTATCTAGAGTCATTTACCTTTTATGATGCTTATCCCTTTATATACCTTAAAAATATGTACGTACTACTTATTTTGCATATTTTCAATCACTACTGAGATATGGCCTGGTCTTATGGGTAAATTCCTGTAAAATAAAATGTTTTTTGGTGTTACAAAAAAAAGCTGTCAGGGTAATCTCAAAAGCTGGTATCTGAGATCTTTTTAAACCCATGTTTGTTAACAAGGACATTCAAACTATAATTAATCTTAATATTTATGATCTCACTTTATATGTAACGAAAAACCAATATTAATTGAATTTTACTAGTAATTTTCACAGCTATAATACCCGTATACAGACAAAACAAATATTAAATTTTTACAGTTGGCTCCTCGTATCTCCATTTTATTCACAGGGATGGGCCACCATTGTTATCTTGGAAACCATAAGTCTGACAAAAAACTTTAAATGGGAAACCTTCCCTTATTTTTGGAGATAATTAAAACAACATATTTCAAATTTACATTCTTACATTCTTACATATGAGACGCCGACACAACGTTGTTGGTATTTTAAGGCGAATATGAATGGTTATATGAGTGTAGGATGAGTGTGGATGAGTGTAGTCTGGTTACTAACTGAGTTCAACTGTTCCTCAGAAAGGGCAATTTATTAATAGCCCAACAGCCAGGGCAATTAAGGGACCTACAGCTTTACGTGGAATCCGAACCACGTAGTGCTGGTCTGATTTTCAGCTAATTGACAAGCCTGATACTCAGTTACCTCCCCCACACAACATCCGCACAAAGATTACCACCCAACATGGACACGCCAGACTTCTCTAGTAGTGTCCACGCCGATAGCAACCATCAAGCGGACGCCATGTCGGTATTAAGAGGACCGAGCATCCAACCTATCGCCTACAATCTCCCAAACACTTTGTCCCCATGTAGCTGGGTTACAGCACTGCGCCACCAGTGCCGACATGGCGGTTTAATTAATTTAACGTACCATTTAAAAATGGCTGCCATTTTCCAATTTAATACACTACAGTATTCTGTAAAATCATGAAAAATAATAGCTAGGCATACATTTTCAAAATGCTTTTTGTATTTTAATGGAAAACAATTGTACTTTAATGGAAAGCTCCATAAGGAATCTGATCATTTTGAGCTCTCATATCTCCGTTATTTAGCAAAATATCGAAAAACTGTCAGGAATAAAATTACTAATTCTATCAAAAAATATCATAAAGTGTAGGGTATTTCTAAAGGAAAAACAAAGTTGACCGCCATATTGGAAAATGGCAGCCATTTTTCAAAATTTGAAACATGTATTTTTAATTGTCTCCAAAAACAAGGTAAGGTTACCCATTATAGTTTTTTCAGACTTTTGGTTACCAAGCTAACAATGGTGGCCCATTTAAATATACATAACAAACAAAAAGGCAGATCTCTTCCAAATATTTTTGGGGTTTTGGGAAAAAAATATATTCTTTATTTTGATCTGTATAAAGATTTGTTGAATTTTGGCACTTTATTTTTGGGACACCCTTTATAGTGTTGAGTTTGTAGATATCATTTGTTTATTTTTCCTATTTTAATCTATTGTGATTGAGAGTTATTGCAATTGTTTGTTTTCTATGTGTACTTTTTATTTTGTTAGTTCTTAGTTGTTATTGTGTGTGTGTGTGTGTGTGTGTGTTTTTTTAAATTTCAACTGAGGGAATTTTTGTCTAGTTTTATCTAAGTTAAAATGTAAGATACGTTCGGCAGGTGGCCTAACCACCTAACGACCAACCATAAAAAAGATTATTGATGACCCTCACACGTACAGTAGCGATTACACACCTATGTACCTATACAGTTACGGTGGTAATAAAAATTTAAAACTTGAATTGGAAATGTTACTTGGTGCAGATTCCTTGGTCCTTTACGTGCTAGTTCCTAATATTAAACATTCGAACAATGTATTGTTAGTATATATGTTAAACCATTATGTTCTGCCAATTAAGTTCACTTATTTCTTCCAAAAATGTCACCGATTATATATCCAGTCTTTTGCGACATTCCTCAATCTTTTGGATCTGCATTTTTTTATGTTGAAGATATACAGTTAACATATGTCCTACTGTTGGTTTAATAGTGTTATTATTTTCAAGGTCCTCTCTACTAAGTAATAGATTATATTATTGATTTTATATACTTCCTTTAAAATACACTTTTCTGGGATATCCTAAAAATTCATGTTCCTTGAAAAAAAAAAAAAAAAAAAACATACCTGGCTTCCTTCTACATAGGAAGAACACCTTTTTACATACCAAAATACACTCCTGCGCAAAATAATCGCACTCCCTTCAAAAAACAAGTTTTTAACTACAAATGAATTTACAACTGTATTTTTTCATCATTAGTAACACATATATGGTATATGCAAGAATACCACAAAAACAAGTCTGGACAACCAAGTAGTTTTACCCCTCTGTATGTGTCCCTATCTGTGCATGCTACAACGTTCAAACAGAATTTCAGTAATGTTTTATGAATTATTAGTGGGTATTCACTTTTCAGTTTAGGAATTATATTGTGATTGTTCTTGATCACTCCATAAGCTTTTAGTGTAAGGTATTTATTTAAAATTATCCTTCGCTATATTTAACTTCTGTAGTAGCATTCATGTCAAGATATTCAGTTCAACAAGGTTGATTATAAAAAAGTGGCAGAAATGCTAGATATGCATAAAACTACAGTTAATAGAGCCTTAAGACGGTTTTAGGAAACTATAGGCCTCTCTGTTGAGAGAACGCCAACACAATCCCGTCCTAGAGTGACAAACTAGTGAGACGATCGATTGTTTGTTCTTAATTCGTTTAAAGAAAGATTCACTACCAGGACATCTCTGCATTTATTAGACCAGCAAGAAATGTTCACATTTCCAGTTGTACGGTGAGGATATGTCTTAAAAGAGTAGGATTAGCCAGAAGAAGTATAACCACAGGCACACGTCTCACCAGGCCTCGTCTTGTGTTGCTCAACTTGCATTTGCTCTTGATAACGTCAATTGGACTCTCAACTGAAACTAGTTTTATTCTCAGATGAAACTAGAGTGAGCCTAATAAGTCAAGATGACCTATGTAAGTTTAGAGAAGAGGTGGGTAGCGATATTTTCGTGTGTGATTTGCTCAAAGGGAACATTTCGGAAGTGGCTATTACATGTTTTTGAGAGTCATAAGCTTCAACTCGTACAGCAATAGTGGCTGTTTCAGTCTCAGTACATCTTAATGCAGAAAGGTACATACTAGACATTTTGCAAGACCATGTATGAAATATAAACAGACCGTATTAAATGATTATTCAGTTAATTAGTATTACCATTTAGTAATAAATTGTAAAACCAGGCCAAGTTTAAAACAAAATATGCCTTATGAAAACGCATTTGTGTACGATTGCATTGTAATCTATAGTGTAATTAAACTCTCGTATATGATAAATACATTATTTTACTATTAAATGTCAACAAGGATACCTTTGCAACAAGCTAGTAATGTCTGTCAGCAGCACGCCACAGTGTTGATACTCCAAAATCACACCCTAAACTCATGCACACATGCACAACCACAAGGCACCACGCAAGCCTGAACACGCACGTCAAACCACATGCACGTAAAGTGTTTGATTGTTATCACTCACTCTATATGAGTAAAGTCACAACACAAAGTTAATTAGGGTAAATAGAACCTAAGAAACAATGAAAACAGAACGCTGAAAAATTTGAAATTAAAGTAATTCAACTGAATTGCGAAACGAAAAAAAGTTCACTGCTAAAAAAAAAAGTTTCTTCAAAACCACTGTTTCGATTAAATTCAATTCAAAAGTTTAACTCTTCATCAAACATTTAATTTAAATTTAAATGTATGTATGTTAAAAAGATACGTATGAGTTAGCAAATATATATGTAAACATCTGAAACTCAACAAATTAATAATTTAAACCACTTACCGCTTTTTATAAGTTAGCATAATCCAAGCAATAGGGTAGTAACTGACAGATACTTATATTTTCCTTGGCATACATTCCAATATTGAGAGCAGTAAGTACTCTTTTACCCAATAAACTAAAACAACACTTTTACACTGTTACAGCTTCTTTTTTTATTTTGTTTGTATTTGTAACTTTACCAAAGTCTTTACTTAACTAATAATTTCTAACAGTTGCTTACAAAATAAAATTAATTTCTGGTGTGAACTAGGTTAATAATTAAAAAAGACAACGTTACAAATATTTATTTAAAGTATTCATATCGAATTTATCTTATATATATAAACAAACAGTTTAAACATGCAAAAGTTATTAGACTAGGTGTTATATATTTATTGTTTACTGGGTACTGATGTTTCTGCTTCGTTGTTGGTTGGCAGATATTCCCAAAATCTTTGCCCATTCTCTAGCTAAAAGTTTAAAGCTAAAAGCTAGGGAATTCCTTTTCGTGCTTCTAAAAGTTCAATTTTTCTTAAACATGCGTATCCCAATAGTTTTGTAAAAATTTTTGGATCTGGCATCATCTTTTTTAAAAACCTTATTCAAGAGGAAATCGAGGATTTTATATTTTCCATCATCATTGTGTGAAGTTTCCCCAACAAATTATAAATGGTGGAATTTTAAAGGAAGTGAAGTAAGTAACTCAAATTGCGTAACAAATAAGGGTTTACTGTTCCCAACTAATAATACATGGGGGAATTCTATAGAAAGTGAAGTACGAAGTTTCGTTAAAAATTGGGCTACATTATTCCCAACAAATGATTAACAACGGAATTCTGTAGAGTGAATTATGTTTTATTAAGTATACCTAAAGAAAAATAATAAAAAAAAAAATCTCAAATCAGATCTAGAGCAAATATTTAGTGATCAATCTGTCTATTTAGAATGAACTTCTAGCTATGTGGCTTTTTGCTACTTTAAAAATGACACACGCTCATTTTATAGTATATAAATTGCTATAACATTTGTACAAGAACAATGAAAAAAACTCCAACAGTTACGGATTGTATTTCAAATGTACAAGAACGCAAAACACACCAGGCTTTCCCCTCACATCCACTCCACCCTTCCTGAGGGGGATCAATAATTACTCTACACACATTAGCAGGCATCGTGGTATTTGGATTGCCACATTTGAAACTGTTACGAACGTACATTTTCCATAATTTTGAGTTATAGATATGACTTAAATTCATCAAGAGTTTGCTTACTGAACAAGATGTATTAGTGAATATTTTATTTAACGTGAGAACAAAGTTAAAAAATACGCAGAGTAGAATGTTTTCTTTTATTTCACAAGAAAAACAAATGGCACTGGTAATAATGAAGTTTAGAGAATCTATTTAATTTGCAATTTATTTCTAGATTGGGTTAATGTTTTTGAAAATATTATGCTACAATTACTTCACGAACTTTGGAGTAAAGGTTAAATTAAATTGGGCCAGGCAAGTAATACAAGGGTTGTGACATTATCAAAGATATTTTAGTGTGCGTGTTTGTGTTATCGCAAATAAAACAACACCATTTAAGTTTCACAGCAAGCTAAACCCATTCCCATGTATAACCAAATTATTTTAGTGTAATTTAAATCAATTGAAAATATGACATACAATACTTTCTTTAGTTTTAGCCAAGAGTGAGTGACTCAATTAATATTATATAGAGATAGAGTACTCCCATTTATATTAGTACTGCTACAGTTACTAAATTAAAATACACCATATAGCCATTCCCTAGCTGTTAGATTGTATATAAATAGAAGCATGTTCTGTCTGTGAAATTTCGTGAATTTTTTATAGGCTAGTATTTAAGTTATTGGTAATATTTATCAGTATGACAATTTTTACGTCTTTCTTAAAATTTATTACTGTAAAAGTTCTGTTTGTTGTTAATTTTCAATATCACGAATTTTTAATTAGTAGGTGTGGAATCCATAAAAAAACACTCAAATTTAGGGTAATTATGCACTTTCTTGCCATCTCCGAAAATACGATTTAATGTTGAAAAAGTGATGAAAAATGAGTTTTTATTTCTTGATGAGTATGATTACATCCGCGGATAATTCGTTTTTTACCGAAAAATCGGAAAACTACTTTTTTATCTGATAGTGAAAAAACTAACTTTTTAAAAATAGTTATTTTTCGACAAATTTTTTTTAATTTCTCGTGTTTTTTTGTGCTGAACACAAATATATATATAACTGGTTTTGTATAAACATAATTTTTCAGCGTGAAAAATGCATGTTTTACTGACATAACCTAACTTATCCTAATTGTCTATTTTCTCAACAAAAATTCGTAATTTGCGTTAAATTCCAGCGTTTGGCCTCCGTGAGGGCCAACCGCCGTCACTCCGGCGGGAATATAGGTGAATTCGGTTTTTGTGATTAATAGTTGTTGTATATAATGATCGCGTAATGGCCGCTAATCGCGATCCACCGCGATAGTAGTTTTTCCAATATATCTCGAGAAATATTTGTAATAGACCAAAATAGTTTTCAAATTTGTATTCAGTGTCAAAAACACATCAAAATAAAAAAAGATGATTAAAATACCATTTAAATTAACGGAAATATGACAAAAATACTGAAAGTTGTGACATTGTTTTTATCAAATTTTTCGATAAAATACGTTATTTCCGCGGAATAAAAAGCATATCTCGTGAAAATAAAGCCAATTCTAGACCCATTTCAAGCAAAATGTTCCAAATTAGTTTGGTGGCAAGAAACTGCATAAATACCAAATTTAGTTTATTATGACACTGTTCAGACGTTCTTGACTTGTAAATCATTGTGGAGATGGAGAAATATAGGCCCAAAGTAATACAGTCACTCCATCTAGAGCATAGGGGTAGACAAATCCTGTATCGGATAAGTAAGAAAGCTTTGCATGAGAAGCCTGTTGGAAGGAGTCTCTCCAGCCTGATGGAATATCTGCTTCGCCTAGGATGAAACTCCACTCCAAAGCTGAGCTGAGGCAACGATGAATGGGATTGGACGACCATAGGTAATATTGGTAGAAGAGGTATTTTAGGATCCCGGAATTTCTATCCTGAATTTTCAACTCTTAGGACTCGATTAACTTAGAAGATGATGGGGCAAGAACCTGCACAAGGGACTTGGATGAATCGCTCTGAGACAGAACAGCCAGAAGGAGGGAGAAGTCTTACTAATCACGCCAATTATTCAGTGCACCACTCCTTCCTATGTGTAGAGAAGCATGGCAAATTTAGTTCAAATCACTTTCAGTTCCTTGGTAAATCTATAAATCCCCAGACAGCACGATCATTTCTGTGCATTATTGGATGTTTCAAGGATGACAGTCGTGGATATTTTTGTCTATATTACCGAAACCTTCTTGATTGAAGAAAAAGATAAGATTCAGTCGACCAGTTAGTCAGTGTCAGTGGAAGTGTAAGTCTTCACCCAGAAGTGGAAGTAACAGTCAAGTGATAAGTGAACAGTGACATTTCATGAATAGTAGCATATATTAAATGGGCTTAAACATGTGTGTTAAATTATCTTGATTGCTGTAGATGATAGTGGTTTAGTTTCAAGTTATAAAATAGTGTATAGTAATTAATACTCGTTAAAATCTCTTATTGGATGGTTTAGTCACATTCTGAGTGTAAATAAATAAAAAAGTTACTAAGCAAAGATTCGAACCTCCTTATTATTTAGACCCGGTTAAAACAAAATTCTAATAATGAATGAAGTGGCTTCTATGATGTTTAAATTCCATTTAAATATTAAATTAAGTGTCCCTTTGATCATCCGTGTAAGGATATAATGATAGAACGGAAGTAAATCCTAACTTAGCTTATATACATAAGGATGGAAACCTTAATTTATTTATTTAATAATGTTTACGTACGCTGAACCAATTTTAGTTAGGGTTAGGATTATTAAAGTAATCGATTCGTATACAAATCAATTAACAAATCGTTTAATTAAGTATTTTAAAATATAATATTCAATGCGATTTTAACGAATACTGATAAAATAATTGCTTGGCAATTATTTAGAACAGAGGCCGTGTATATTTTTTGGTTGAAATGTTTTTTAGTAATTCATACATAGTTAAGAAACAAGAATATGATAGTTTTTTTTCAGTGGAAAAGCTGGAAAAATTATAAAAATGAAGATAAACGGATTTTTCCGTAAATATTGTGATGTGGGTACTTAAATCGTATGGAATATTGTCCTTATCACGAACATGTTAAGGTCCTTGCAGCCATTTTAGTATTAAGCAGTTCAGCACCGGAAATAAGTTGATTTCAGTAAGGTTGTTTTGTTATAGGGTGAGGTTGGGCATTGATATGTTAGGCTTGTTTAGGTTATGTTAAGTATATTTAAGTTAGATTTGGTTATTTTGGTTAACTTAGGCTTACCTAAGATAACCTAACCAAACCGAACACAACCTAAACTTACCTAACATAACCTAAATAAACCGAACACAACCTAAACTTACCTAAGATAACCTAACCAAACCGAACACAACTTAAACTTACCTAACATAACCTAACCAAATCGATCACAACCTAAATTTACCTAACATAACCTAACCAAACCGAACACAACTTAAACAAACCATACATAACCTAACCAAACCGAACACAACCTAACCAAACCGAACACAACCTTAACTTACCAAACATAACCTAACCAAACCGAACACAACTTAAACAAACCTAACATAACACAACCTAACCTTCAAAACCCATCCTAGCTCTGTCCTATCAGAACGTAACGTAACTGAAATTGGCATATTTCCGGCGCTTACGTGCTTAGTAATGGTTCGATTGTAAAAACCACTTCATAATCGTGATCAGGATAACATTCGACAGATTTTGAGTACACACACTGCTATATTTATAAAAACGAAAAATTTCCCGTTTTCCTCATTTTCGTATTTTTCCCGCTTTTCTGATGAAAAAAACTATAATATTCTTGTTTCTTAGTTATTTATTTACTGTGACAAAATCATTCAAAACATCAACAATGCCTCTGTTCTAAAATTATAATTACCACTTGCTTAAAATAATTGACTTAACTACGCATTGTTCTGTAATACATTTAAAACAGATATTCCGAATACATTTTTCTTACAACAATGGAGACTAACTGAATATTCAGTTGCTGTTCAAGAAAGAATTTCCATATATTTACAGTGGCATTTGGTAGAATATTACTTTCGTAACATATTATACTCTTTCATTGTATTTATAGTTTTCAATATATAGTTTAAAAGGCAAGTAATATACATAAAATTCTTTGTAGATATTAGCTGGATACACAGTTTTGTAACACACTTGATTATATTTATAAATTCTCATCCATCCTCCTCAATTCCATTATGCCAAGTTGAACTTTGGTATTAAGTGATTTTATATGAGCTGAAACGATATCCGGCCATTATTGTACAAAAATCACTCCCCCCTCTGGGAGCTGCGATCCACATCCACATGGCCTACTAAAAACACTACAGTAATTATTGATTTCCTTGAACACGCTGTGTAGGAGGGTGAGTGGTGTGTTTTGCTCACATTACACGCGTACACCAACGCGGGATTGGCCGCCCTTTCATCCCTCCATCGGCGTACATTCATTTGTTACCAGTGTGGAAATGTTTAGCGAATATTTAAAACTTAATTCCCTCTTAATTTTAGTAATAAATGTTGATGAAGTATTTCTGTTAGTGATGGCATGTTATTTAATTTTTCAATAAGATAGTACATAGGTATTATAAAATTAGTAATTCATTATTTTGTATTAATAGATACAAACAAACATGAAAAAAGAATAAAAAAGTAATATTGAAAAAAAAACTGCTATGTCAGGTTGTAATTAAATGTTGTTGTGAAACAAAATTATTAATAATAAAATAAACTTAATAATAATTTTTTATAGATTGTCCAAATTTTAATACCAAACTATAGCCTACATTCTCCTCAACACTTTATCCCCAAGTAGCTGGATTACAACATTGCACTACTAGTGCCCACAAAGTTTGTATTTATGCGTGTAAAATCATGTTATAGTTGCATAATGGGTGATGGAATTTTTTTAAAATCATTTACTTGGTAATGTTTAGTTTGACTTACGGAGGCATTTTCTAGGCTCCTGTCGTTTAGGAACATTATATGGTCTGTTTTATTATTTAGCATTCGGTATTTTATTTATTTTGTATGACTGCAATATAAAATACATCATATTATTTATATGTTATAATGCATTGTTTGATACTGTTTACTTAAGTGGATGTACATGGGTGTCTCGTTTAAAGGAGGAAGAGAATGTGAGGTTAGGAAAAGTGGAAGGAAAAGTTGACATTATCTAAATATATATTTTTCAACTTTTTATTATTGTGCTATTTTTATATTATATTTAGTAAAACAATTGCATTGATAATATTTTATTCAAAATTAAATATATTTGCTCCTTTGCTTTCTAAGTAATTCTATCTAAAGATTAATATAAACACACATAAGTGAATGAAACACTCCTGTGTTACATATATTATAGATGATTTTGAATATATTGAAATTATTCCGTTACTTGTGCTTAGTTAATAGTTTTATTAAATAATTTTTTTTTAATTAATGGCCAAATTAAAAAATAATTATCAATCTATCAGCAGCTTCTAAGGATAATTATGTGCCAAAAACATGTAAAGTATTAGTTTTATACATAAATATAATATCTATAAATAACTATCGTTTAAGAAAAGTTCGTCATAATATATATCTGGAAAATATAAAATAAATAATAGAGTTAATTAAAAGTAGACAAATGCCAGTTTCCACTTTGTGGTATAATAAATTATTTTGCTTTTAAATGACTATGCAACAAAATGTCGTACAATGTACATCGTAAAATTATTCACAAATTAGTATTTTCCGTAAATATTAAACATTTTTATTGAATAACAAATAAATATAAATATTTGTGTTTTAAATATACATACCATTCAGTTATATATCTACAGTGAACCCAGTTATATATTTATAGAAATATTTTTAAAGGTAGTATTAAATATTTTCTTTTTCATTTTTTGATATTATGTTTTATAACCTCCTTAAAGACATAAGAGTTGAGATACGAAGTAATATTAAAAATTGGAGCTAATTGCTACTTCACTGAAAGAAGAATTTCCTTTAACGTCCTTCTTTAAAATTAAAAAAGCCAAATGAGGCAATATTAAAAGCTCGCTACTCGGCAGTTATCAAAGTATAAACTTGAAAACATTGCTCTTGTAATTGAATGGTAAACGAACTGTGTTTCATTTTTTTTTTTTCAACCATGATTTCACTCCATGTTTACTATACCAAATTTGAACACATAATTACATAGTGATGTTTTTACCTAACTCTTAAATTCAGTATACTTATTATTTATTAATAAATAACATATACTAGTAAACCTTATTGATCATGCATATCTGTGAGCGAAAATAATCTATAATGTGTTAGTTTAGTAAAGAAAGGACAAAAACAATACTGTCCTAAACTAAATATTATGGAAATATTTTTGTCCCTTGGCCAACAATGAAATTGTTTTTTCGTAATTTGATGTGAAAGGTACCCTTAAAAATGACTCTGGAATATTTTATTTGACATTTATAGCCAATAGACTGCTTAGTAGTTGGTATATATCGTTTTACACTTTTAAAAAAATCTTCAAAATTTTATCAACTTTTGCTGAAAATTTAATTTAAGAAAACCATAATATTTCATCAATAAAAGAAATTTTAGAAATTATCCATTTTGGACCTAAAATTAAAAATCTAGATTTTATTGAAACATTTTACAAATACAAAGACAATAAAGAAAATCCATCCAAATAAAATTTCACTCAAATATTATGTTCCATGCTATCATGAAGATGCAAAATTATAAAGTTTAACAAATTCTACAACTTATCCATCTACATTTTTATTTAAATTTTAATGGTATCAGCTGTTGAATTAATTATTCTACAATTAAGTATTATTATAACCTTACTGTACAACTTAAGATTGTCTTACGATACCTAAATCGATCTTAATTAACATAAAAAAAGATTGCTAAGTGTTGTATTTATGTATATAAAATAAATTATTGTTAAAACCATTCTCTAGTTGTAGTACCTTTAAGGTGTTTAAGGTTTAAACACTATTAAAGTCCATTATTATTAACGTACTGATAACAAATTCTTCCTGTGCTACCAGACATAGTTTATTTTTAACTTGAATTTTGTGGCTATTTTATGCAAAATTCCTAATATTGGTTGATGTTTAGTTAGAAAGGTACTTTATACCCCTTGATTCTCTCAATTTATGTGTAAATGTATGAAATATATATCGTCTAATTTTGGCTAATTCTTCAATAATAACATTGTGTTTTTAAAATTAGGATGTTATGAAATGTAAACTGATAATATTACCGAATAATATTAAGAAGTGTTTACATAGACTCCTGTTGAACAACCATTTTAGTCTAGTAGTTTCCAGTTTTCCTATTTCATACATTGGCATTATTGTTCAAAAATTGAATCTATTTATTCATCAGAGTTAAAATAGAAATTTTGACGTTTATTTGTTGTTAATGGACTTAACCTAAACATAACTAAATAATAATAAATTAATTATTGAACATAGGTAGGATTCTTTTGAATACTCATTTTGACAAAGGCGATTCCTTAATCTCAATTTCATACATAGGTAATATTGTTTTGGAATTCCAAAATATATCAAATCAATTAAACTATAAGAGCTTAAATACTTATTTTGACGTTGAACGGGTATTAGTTTTACTCTTTACAATTTACAAACTCTTCAATTAACTTCTGATTCATTGTTATGTACTGTATATGTTAGCGTTGTAATGTACATTCATTGTTATGTACTGCATATTTGGGAGTTATCACGTACATTCATTGTTATGTACTGTATATATGAGCGTTGTAACGTACATTCATTGTTATGTACTGTATATATGAGCGTTGTAACGTACATTCATTGTTATGTACGGTATATATGAGCGTTGTAACGTACATTCATGGTTATGTACTGCATATTTGAGCGTTGCAACGTACATTCATTGTTATGTGCTGTATAATTGAGAGTTGTAACGTACATTCATTGTTACGTGCTGTATATTTGAGCGTTGTAACGTAGATTCATTGTTATGTACTGCATATTTGAGCGTTGTAACGTACATTCATGGTTATGTACTGCATATTTGAGCGTTGCAACGTACATTCATTGTTATGTGCTGTATAATTGAGAGTTGTAACGTACATTCATTGTTATGTGCTGTATAATTGAGAGTTGTAACTTACATTCATTTTTATGTGCTGTATAATTGAGAGTTGTAACGTACATTCATTGTTATGTGCTGTATAATTGAGTTTTGTAACGTACATTTATTCAAAAGTTATATTAAATTCATAATCAGTACGTAATTATTTTATGTGTGAGAACATATCGTAACTTACTAATTGGTAACAGCCAAGTGGGTTAATTCAAAACAACTGTTTATGGAGTCAATGAGCAAATATAAATATCATAAATTCAACCAGCATTCACTGAAAGAGAATGGATAATATAAATATAAAACAATTCCAGATGATTTAGCAATCACAATTATACTTAACATGATGTTATTGAATATCGATAAATTTGATGATAGTAAATGTTGGTCTGCTTGGAACTATTGACAAGAAATATTTTGTAGTAGAACGATTTTTAAAGATGTGAAGTGTCCTGATGAATCCTGATGGAAACGCCCGTTTGTTATAACACCTCCCTGTAAAAAAAAAACAAGTAAAACTCGTCTGACTTTTTGCTCTCCCTCAATCTTTGTGAGCGGGAAGGGAAAGAGCAAAGTTTGTGCCTTTCGCTTTGTGTGGAATTTGTTTACTGTTTGAGTTCAGAACATTCTACACTTGCCGGTGAATGCTCGTCGAAGCTTGAATATTTTATTCACCCCCTGAGTTGTTTTCATTTCTTTCAACAATGTGGCTTAGTAGGCACACCGGTGATTTCATTTTAAAAGTGTGATTTCGTCGAGAATGTATTCATCTTTGGTTACAATTTATATTTTATGAATTCATCTTTGGGAGAATAACAATGTATACATGGTTATTGTTTAGACCAACTGAATACTATAGTACTCCTTCCACAACTCGGATTTTAGTTCTTGATATTATAAATACATTTCTAAATTAATTTTGCTCACTTGAATATATGCATGATATGACAGTTAATAATGACAACGAAATAAACCTATGACAGCGGCCAGGTGAGCCAAAGCATCAGGAAGTTGTGCCTGTATTAGAGATAGCATAGGTTTAAATTATGCCTCTTTGGAAGTATGTACTATATATATTTTATAAATAGTACCAATTATATCAGTATATTACTGAAAAATAGGACGATTTAAGATTTAAAGGAAGATTATCCTCTATTATAAAACCCTTTACAGTTAAAACTAAGCTTGCAAAAGCTATAATTATCTTTTGTTAAAGGTAAATAATTTGATCTAGTAAATAATTTATTTTATTATCAATTTAAGACAATTAGCTTTGTCTAAATAGTTTTTCCAAAATACATTAACAACACAATGTATTCGATTAAATTCAAGTTCAGAGTATTTTTATTATACTACGTGAGAACGAAAATACATTATTCTGCATATAGTTGATTTAAGTGTGATTTTGGTACATCATTAACCATTTTTATTAAAAGTTGGCTCAGAAAAGTTATTTGATAATATGTAATTCTTATTACAGTACGATTGGTAATATTAACTATGTTTACTGTCTTGAATTATTATTTCTGTTATTGATCTACTGTTAGCAAATAGTTGCTATCAGGCTATTCATGTTTTATTGTTATATTTGCATGTTTTAGTTCGTCATTTATTAAATTTTTACCTCCTTTTAATACACCACCTTTTGCTATAGTTGATGATTTATTTTTTTTAAATTATCTTTTTGTGTAAAACTCTGTTTTGTTTATGGATATTATTTTAAAATCATTATAGTATTACAAATATTTACAAAACTACCATAAATATTGTTCTCGCAATAAAACAATAAGCGTTCAAAATAATTTGAATTGTTGGTGTCGATAGTGTAAAAGGATTTGTTCACTTAGTTCCTACTTTAGCACTGAACATGTCAAAACGTTGTATAAGAGGAACGTCATTTTTAGGTAACCTATGGCATGTCTGGATCGATGTGCATCAGACTGTATCATTAAGACATTCGTTATACGTCGACTTAGCCCCTTAGCTGTACTACACAATAATTGTAAGTCTAAGCATTAAAAACTTTACTCAATTAAGCAGCTCAAACAGGAATTTGACGATCAATTATTAGTACCTGTTTCAATTAACCGGTATTTTACTGACAATGGTTTAGAAGTTTTGACCTATCCGTTTGGACAGGCCTGACATTTGTTTAGTTTTTTATTTAAAATGCTTTTATTTATGTGTCGTGTTTTGTGTGTGTTTCTATTCAAAACGAACACCAATGGTTGACTTTAACTACACATTTGATCACTTAAGATGGTCTTTATCTATATATAATGTTCTATGCTAACTCCTTTCTAAATTCTACAATCACATTATTTAATTCCATACCTGGTGGTGTAAATGTGGACATGTCACAGGCAGTCTTCAGAGCAACATGTAAAGACTTGATACGTTGAAGGGTTGCTGGAACAATTAGATTTCTCAACCTCAATTAATTGAAACATTTAAATTAATTTCTTGGATTTTTTTTTTAATTATTGTATTCAAAGAAGCATTGTTTGTAAGAGTAAAAAGTTTCTAATCCTTTAATTTTAAAAATTAAGTATCGTTATTTTTTGTACAAGAATGGAGGTCTTAAAAATTAATATTTTTGTTCATGCGGCCCCCATAATTGGGCCCTTGGTCTGTTGAGGTCGTGGTTCTTTTTCGCAGGTTTCAGTATGTTTTCTTTTGTTTGTTTTGGTTTTTAAATATAGGTATCTGTTTGAATACAAATAAATATTATGTTTAATAATTTAGCCTGTATCTGGCTGTATTTAAACTGTATTATATTCAAGAATGTATTATAATTTGGAGTACATTTTTAGACGCTTAAGTTATAATTGTTTTTCTTCAGTTATTTAAGTTTTTTGTTATTTTTCATAAAATGTGCTGTTTTATTGTGATTAATAATTTTGCCTGTGAAACTAAACTATACTTGTGAAAACAATAAATACATTTATTATTATTATGAACGTGTACTATTAACTAATTTCTAGTTACTTGTTTTAGCCGCTAGATGAAGTTCAATAAATAGCATATTCTTACATTTAATTTTAATAACACTCGTTCCTTATACCATTGATTGTATACACCTACAATAGATATTCAATCGTATACGCATATTTGTGTCGGTAATTCTATTAGTTAGTGAGGCCTACAACTACAGCTGGTTTAAACTGCATTACATTTACATGGAACTACACTAGCACTCCACAATAGACTACAAGAACAGCTGATATTTTGAAACTCAAAATGTAACATTGGATGGGAAGTATATTTTGTGTAAAATCAATGCTTAAACTCAAAAGGTTAAAATAGTTCATAGTTGTTACTCATTTTATTTATTTATTTTTAAGACACCGATCGTCAAGATCTGGGCGAATATGGATTTTCAATGAGTGTGATGAGTTTAGATGAGCGAATGTAGTCAATGTTACAAACCAAGGCTTACTATTCCTTAGTGGTTATCAACTGATCCCTTTAAAAATGTGTTATTACTGTGATTGGGATCGAACTGAGAACATTTTTTAGCTTATGAAGCAGGGGTATAACCACCAATCCTTCTCTTATATCATGAAGAGAACATAAATTGAACAGTTACCATGAACATTTTACTGTCGGGTTTAATCTTAAAGAATGTAATTATATTTTGTTAAGAAGTAACTATGAAAAAAAATGATGAGGATCCTTGTTACTCAACAACAATTAACTATAGTCTACAACCTCACAAGCCTTATGCCCTTGGAGGCCTATAAAATTGCGAGGTCAACCGATTTGAATGCTCACTCACGACTCCCCCCCCCCCCGATTTTGGGTTTTTACCCAACTCTTTTGGGTTTTACACAACCCACCTGAAAAATCTAATCATATCGAGTGTCCTACTTCAAACTACTGGTGTAGCTCACTAACTACAACCAGTGGTTAGTATAATTTCAGTGAGGAAATAATCTTAGGAAAATCAAGTCATTTTGGTGATTATTATTCTAAGTTCTCTTCTAAAAGTGCTTTATACAATACTTTTACACAAAAGACTCCCGAAACATTCCTAACCTTCATAAAACAAAAATATTAGGTAAATATGGAGGATAGGGGTTCACCGTAATTTTCATGATATTAACCCCACACACATGAATCCATAATAACATTCCAGTTAGAAAACAGATCTTTTACAAACAACTTAAAAAAAGAAAATAATATTTTTACTAAAAACAAAATATATGTATAAAGTAATATTATGTAGTTTCCCTATATTTTATTTATACGACATATATAAATTGTAATATTCAACAGAACAGGTTAGTTTAGGTTAGGTTACGTTAATTAAGGTAAGTACGTTAGGTTTTGTTACGTTAGGTTTAGTCTAGGTTAGCTGTATGGCCAAAACATAATAACATAACTTAACTTCACCTTTTATAACCTGATTTTCTGTTCAGTGTATCAGTTATTATGCGTCGTATGAACAATTCGATGTCTTATTCATGATCGAAAACTATCCAAGGTCATTGTAATGTACATGTATATTTGTGAATTTTAAAAAGTTTTGGTTGGCAATTGGTATTTCCGATTAAAGATTTCCATTGATTCATCTTCGTGAGTTTAGTATTAAATAATTGAAAAATCATGGACATAAAGTGGAACACATATTCTGAATGTACTAAAAATTAAGTAATTTAAGTATAAAATTAAAACACTGGTTCAAATGATACGAAATAGTTTTAAAAACGAGCTGCTACAGTAAGTAAAGTTTGAGGTTAAAAAATGAACCAAATTCAAAATATGAACAGCGTTCTGAGTAAAAATCATAAGTTACGTTTCCAGGTTTGTATAAGATTTGAAAGTTTTTAGGAGAAGCAGATAATTTGTAGATTTTATAAGAAAATATAATTTGACGAATTTGATAATAGAAGAAAACTACACAATATATTACGTAATTTATAAAATAAGTCAATTGACCAATCAATCTGATGCCATTAAATGACATAAACGACTATTAAAAAAAATCTTCATCCCAAAAATCAATAAATATAATCCATCACATAAGCATTATAGAAAAAACAAATTAAAAAAAACATTTTATCCTCTTGTTTCGATGCACTAACATATTAACGAAGGTAAATATTGAAGGTGTTAGGCCACAAGAAGTAGGGGAAACTGGGGTGGAAGAAAACGTTAGCGATGTGCTGATAACCTTTACATTGATTTACATAAATTAATGTAAGGGCCGTACACGCATCTCCCCTTCATGTTCCCCACCCTTTAGCTCAAGGGAATCAATAATTACTGTACCATCATTAGCCAGGAGGGGAGGGGAGACTTGATGTGTTGATTCTTGTTCATTGCTCAGTAGACGACTGCTTGAGATTTAAATTCAATTTAATTATCCTCCAAGTTCAATTCTTCATTCGGATGATTACTTTTAATTCTCATTTTTTACGTATTATACATATGTTAACATTGAAAATATCGTATATTATACCAAGCAATTTTAATGACGGAAAAGGTTACCGAGAATCTGTGAAAATAACATAAAGATAAGAGGGGGCATGATTCCATTACTGTTTTCGGCTTACGTATATAATTTAACTTTAGTAAATTGAATTGCTTGCTTTTTTATTTTTGTTAAAACTATTATGTCTTCAATCGGCGTGGTGGATCAGTGGCTAAGGACTCGGACTGCGGAGGGCATTATCCAAGGTTCGAATCCCCACTGAGCTAACGGTTGGTACTTCCATTGTTGAATAAAGTTGACGCACAGGCCTGTAGGCCCATGTCAACTGGCGAGTGAAGTTACAAAATTTTTTAAAAATATTCATGAAAAAAACTATAACTCTTGAGATTGTTACTTAAGTCAGGATCTTTACTCTTATATGGCTATTAATAAGTACTGACCATACAGTTTGCAGCTCGGCATTTCTAATAAACGTATTTATTCCTATTTCTCCACATAGAATTTATTCGTTAACTAATTGTGGATTCTGTAATAAATGTGGTACTTAGTCTTGCTCCATATTATTCTGCTATTAGAGAATTCTAGAAAAACAATTTCTTAATAGAGAAAAATCACATTTTGTATTGTATTTAAACGGATAACATGTAGCCATCTTAAGAATTTAGTAAAGAAATTAATTTCGTTCTGGTAAGATCATCATAAGTTGTTATATTAAATTAAGATTATAAAAATACTTAAACATAAAACCTTTGTGGAAAAAATTTAAACAGCTGATCGTACACACATTAAAAAAATTACATTTTACATTGGTAAGTTTGAAGTTGTTGTTGAAGTAAGTTGTTAAATTAAAAAATCTTGTATGTGTGTGAATAGAATAATAAAAAATGGAATATAATATAAAGTTTCAATTAAATTTTACTTTGTGGTTATGCAGTAATATTGTGAGGTCAAATTCAACGTTGTCATTAAATTCTTAAACATTACTAAGTGTTATCCCTTCTTAAATAATACAATATTATGTAGTGGTATACACTATATAACTTAATAAATGACTAAAAATGTCGAGGTGTATTTTGATATGTTGTAAATCAAATATAAATACAACATATTTTTATTTTTCCACATCGTATTTGAAGTATGATTGATAAAGTAAAAATTCTTAATTCACAAAATATTGCATAAGAAATGTATCTGTGAATGTTATTATGAAGTACCTTAAAGATTGTATTTATTTAACAGCTTTATGGTTTTTAATATTTTATTGGTTCACTGGCCAAACATGCCTACTTTCTGGTATTGAGAGAAGTGCTAAGTACAATATATTAGATAGTTTGGTCTGCTAACATAATTTCTTGGATGTAGTAAATAAATAAAGGTCACTATGTACAATTGTGTTGGTTGTAACTACAGAGAGTAACTGAAATTCACATAACTTGTTTGTTTACAACAAGTTATGTAAAACGTTCGTAACATTTTTGTTACTAGAAGTGTGACTGTAGTATGTTGTTTTTATACATTTCAAATACTTTTTTATCAATTTGTCTGCAACATGTCTGATGGACGAACACTTTCAGACACACGCGAAATCACAAAATAGTTTCTGATTTTTATATTCTCCATAACAATTCATTAAAATGGCCGTTTAAATTGTTTGAACATTTTAACAGTATTGCGAAAGTTTTATATAAAATATAAGTTCTAAATGTATTTGGTTATACAATGGTAAATCCAAATATTATATGTATAATATATTTATTGAAAATAATACATATATTTATTTAACTACTAAGCTTTACATTACTTTGGTATCCTTATAATTTATAATATTTTATAGAAATCGTGTGGCGTTTATATTCATAGCACCGTACTCCGATTTAAATTATTTTCAACCTAATATATCTCATGGATATTACCAGCCGATAAAAAACATTATTTATTTCAAATGACTGTGTATCATTCAGTTTAATTGTTGTTTACAAGCATGAGTGGTATATGAAATATTTTATTTTTTAACTCACTAGTCACGGAATAAAATTGAAAATGGTTTTCATAATTCCAAGTTGTCTTGGATTGTCTTTTTTTTGTACAGTATTGCTAAAAGAAAAAAATAATAAGCATTAAATATTGTTATGAATAGTGTTGAGTAACTAGAATAATAATATAAGAAGAATTAGGACATATTTCTTAAAAGCAAGTTTCAACTGGGTTTTGGTAGTATCTTTTGATTAATGTCATTGTTTTTATGAGCAAACAGTTTAATTTCTCTTTTAATGTTACATTTTCGGTCTCCAATTATCAGCTGTTTTTGTAGTTCATTATGGAGCGCTAGTGTAAATGTAATGCAGTTTAAACCAGCTGTAGTAGCAGACCTCACTAACTAACCAAATTATCAGCTGTTTTTGTAGTTCATTGTGGAGCGCTAGTGTAAATGTAATGCAGTTTAAACCAGCTGTAGTGGTAGACCTCGCTAACTAACCAAATTATCAGCTGTTTTTGTAGTTCATTGTGGAGCGCTAGTGTAAATGTAATGCAGTTTAAACCAGCTGTAGTGGTAGACCTCGCTAACTAACCAAATTATCAGCTGTTTTTGTAGTTCATTGTGGAGCGCTAGTGTAAATGTAGTGCAGTTTAAACCAGCTGTAGTGGTAGACCTCGCTAACTAACCAAATTATCAGCTGTTTTTGTAGTTCATTGTGGAGCGCTAGTGTAAATGTAATGCAGTTTAAACCAGCTGTAGTGGTAGACCTCACTAACTAACTGACCAAATTACTGACACGAACACTCCTATTACATGAGATATCTGTTTGTAACTAATGATATAATCAATGGTAATACGCAACTAGCTTAACAAAGTATTTCAATCGAACAAATTACGAATTATAACAGATGAAAGATTCCTGAGTTGAGTGAAAGCGGACGAGGAACAAAGTACCCACAAACCTCTTGCTGCTACTTGGGTAAACACACAAAACAAGCAAACCAGTGTCTCTGGGAGAAATACATTTGCAAGCCAGGACTCGCAGACTCCCAGGGGAACCCAAGGTAGACGGAAGGTATAAATTTGTTCTAAACCTTGGCTTGTGTATTCTAAGATATGTATACCGTTTCACTATATTTAAAAGGATCATATAGGATTAGTAGAAAGCATTTATTTCAGTACTGTAATTAAACTCTTTGCAATTTTGTAATTCATTTCTACAGCTGATTTAATATTTTTGAAAGAAATACATATATTTCTTACCATTAAGTATTACCATAGACTGTAATCAGGTTATTTGAATGAATATGTGTTTGTGGTGAAAAGTCTATATTTTACTGTGTTATTTATATAATTTTCTTTTATTTCAACACAGTTTAATATAGAGTAAATAATATTGTTTAATGTTTTTTAAATATCAACACGAGTGATTTGTGTACTATAATGCATTAAGGGGGTTCGTTAGGTTGAAAATGGTCAAAATATGGATTTTCCATTTTTTTTTTTTTTTTATTATAGTACATACTGTCCTGAACGTTTTGTCGAAAGTTTGAAATAAATCGGACGAACAGAACATGTTTTATTAATTATTTTGTTAGTACATGTCATGCGCTCAGACGCGAGATTTCGGTGCTGCGTTATATACAAAAAGGATATATATACAATGCGGAGATATACAAAAAGGCCAGAGAATCAAGAAATGCCGCCAAGAGGAAGCTGGAGGAACTTTACGAAGAAGAGGAAGACCCAAATAATCCATCTTATGCCCCTGGTTAGGACAAAAGGTAAACCTGATTACATAGCCTGATTCACTAACTGCCTAGTTTTATTGCGATTCCCCGATAGTTGGATTTTTTATGCCTATGTACCTTTTTCTCAGGACCTAAAAGGGCTAGAAGGCTGAAATTTTTACCACATGTTATACTTGTATAGATATACAAGTTTATAACATTTAATCAAAATTGGATAATTTATAACTGAGAAAAAAAATTTTATTCTAAAATTTGCAGAGAAAAAAATTATATAATTTTCAAAAAATTATTTTGGCTAAAGTTATTATTATTTTGCTTTTATAAGTTATAAATGTCTATAAATATGTGTCATAAAAACAGGGTAAAAAAATCAGGCCAATACAATTAATGGTTCTTGAGAAAAAGGCACATAAAGTAGGCTAAATTAACATGCGTTAGATACAACCTTCCGAACCCCCTTAATACATAACTAATATATCGCCAAACGTAATATCTCCATATTTTTTTACATTATTCATAATTGTAGTCAAATTAAGAATGTTATAAAAATAAGCTTCAAAATATTTAAAACCAATTTTTATTTTTCATGTTTTGTAGCCTACCTTCGTAACTTATAGGTTACCTTACGATTAATTTTATTGTACTTTGGTTTTTAACTATCAATGGGACGGGTAAACAATCAGTGCCATAGATTTGATAATATTTTATAAGAGGATTTTATTTTATTTTATTATGGGTCTATGAAAGGTTATAATATTTTTAAATTGGAATTATTACTATAAAACACAAAGAATATCTATATAGTTGATGATTGTTTAAATTAACTGATTGCATAACAATATTTTACACAATTTGGTGAATGAAAGTCTTTTTTATACTTATAGTACTTTTCTTATTATATTTATAAAACCTAATTTCTTGAATAAAAAATTATCAGAACTTAAACCACTCTGAAAATGTTATGTAACTACTGGGCTGATACGTCTCGTTGAGCGAATTATAAAGCCGTGTATTGCAAAGGAAACTCTAACAAAGCAAATCAAACAGGTAGAATATCGGATATCAACAGGCGAACAATAGCAATCTACCCGGGGGTTGTAATTAATAAAATATCGTGCTCAGTGGTAAACAATACGTCATATCCGTATCCTGTCGCATCATTAGTGACGCCTTCTAATGGCACTGCACAATCAATACACGACAACAATCGTAATGGCACATCTCATCGGATTCCCTCAGTTAATTTCAGAGGCCGGATGTTTTTACCTCCGCTGATAGTTTGCGCTTTTTATAGCGCGTCGCCTAGCAACGATTGCTGTTTAAAATTGAATCTACTAACAAATTAGAAAACATGAAGTGCCGTTAAAATTAATGAATGCATTAGTGGTTTAGAATAACAAATAGGATCAATTACTGTTTTATGTGGGAGACTCAGATGAAGCATTCTTGGCCGGTATTGATATTGCTGAGTTCCATTAGAGAGATTCCTCCATGCAAATTATATTTACTCAATAAACCTTTTTACTTCAACCACCACGCTTTCCTTCAGGACTCTGCTACGTCACTTAAGCTTCTCAGGTCTTAATATATTTTAATTAACCTTTTATTAAAGTACGTAAGGAATTTAAACTTGTAAAACAATTAATTAATAATAGGCCTGTAGTATTTATATTTTTAATAGAAATAGTGAAATGGAAATTAATTATACTTTTTCTATGTTGATACTAATTTGTAATGCTATGCAAATTGCATTACCTGTCATGTCATTTTCTTTGTTAACTCGTTGAGAGAATGTTAGACAGTTTTTACATCATCATGGTTGTAATGATATATTATCGTTTAGGTCACTAATTGAATCCAAATAACATTGATTGACAAAAGCAGTAATATAATGTATTCTCTAATTAACTGTTTATACTACAAAGGAATTATACAACTCAATTAGATTTCTTTAATTTCAGAATCGTAGTAAGAAGTAGATTGTGAAGAAAAATGCGTAGAGATTAAAAACCTGTCCAGTAAATGGAAATAAAATGTTTTTTGTTATCAATAACTCTTCTGTAAATATTTAAAAAAAATATATTTTCAAACTGTCAAAACATGTTCATTGTGTACCGTACGGTTTACAAAGCCTATTAATAACAATTAAACAAAACACATCTATTTATATATATTATGTGGAAACATTTTCTAGTAGCATTTACAAAAGTCAAACAAATATGAAAATGATCGAGGTGTCCATAATTAAATTTCACATATTTCTTTACATATATTTTTCATTAAATTAGGCTTTAAGACTTAATTTGGATTAATTAGTTTTATTTTAAATTCTAATATAATTATTAATTATTGCTTGGATTCTGTTAATGTTAGTTTTAAATCTTAGTTTTTCTAGAGATGAGTGGTGAACGTAATAAAATATGTTGTATGAAATGGAAGAAATATAAAACATTACCTGTCAAGACGCATCAACATTAGTATACAGACTTAGCGTGTTCCAAAATACATGTTTGTGACTTTAAAAAACCATCCCACAAAATACATGTTGACAATGTGCGTAGCCTGTATAATATAACATATTCATAAGATTACCATTACAAATGTATTTTATGGCTAATTTACTATAATCCAAACTTTAATCTTGGAATATTAGACAACCATGTAATGTAAATTAATAAATTTACATTCCACGACACTGATTCCTTAGTATAAAATAAATCAATTTGATGCTAGTAACTCTCTTTGACACTGAATGTATGAAATGAACTATTTCTAAGAACTGTCTATTTACAGTTGTTGTAATCTTATATATTGTTAATAATTTATTTTTAATTTTTGTCTATATAGTTAATACTTACACAATCTTAATACAGTATATATCTCTTAGATATAACAATGACCAAACGCTTAATATTTTTAAAAATGTTGAATTTAAATGTGCATTCAAAATATAAGTCTACATAAAAAAGCTCTATTATTTTAGACAGACAGGACTTAATAATGCCTAAACAGGTTTAGGCATTTAAATTATGATCCTTAATTTTTTTGCAAAGAAATAAAAATTAATTTAAGTACAAAAATATCAAACTGTATCATTTAATTTACCTTAAATACATTGTATTAATATTTAAAATAATTGCATCCTATAAGAAGTTAGGTCAGATGAACTAACTACATCGTTATTTCCTGAAGCAATTCTTGGAAGGCTACATGTATACAACAGCCACTCCAACACGTGGAACTCCAATTTAATTAATCTAGGATTCTATCATCAGTGGAATCAGTATTATCATATTACTCGAAGAGAAACTATAATTAATATAATTGGTTTGTAACCGTTCAAACCGCAATACTATGTAACTTACGACTCGTATTGCTGGCCCAATTTCTATGTGTATAATTTTAAATGTATAATTTGGCTTTTCAATACTTAAGATTTCATAAGGAACAATTTGATTTAAAGGAGGATGATATTAATTAATAGTAATGTTAAATGTAATTAATTTAACATCAATATTAATTAATATTATAATTAATTAATATTAATGATATAATATTAATGAAAAATATTTCATTAATATCAATTAATGAAATATTTTAATATTTCATTAATTGATATTAAAATATTAATTTAATGAAATAAAACTCTTTCAATAACATTTTTCTTTCATAGTTGAAGCTAAATTGTTAATGTATGTCTAAATACCGTGACAAAATACGTAAGTTTTATTTATTTATAAATTATTTGTTATAACTAGTTGACAAAACAAAGAATTTTGAAATATATCGTGTGAAAATACATTTTTGATACAAGTTGGGAGTTTTAAGTTAAATATTATGATGCCTTCATTTTTCCGTTATTGAGAATTTAACAAATTTAAAACCGATTGTGAGTGATAGAGGACATTAATAGTGTGATTTCTAGTTCGATTTAATTTCCTTACACATGGCCAGTGGTCTTGACCGGAGGGTTCCGACGTTATCGCAAGATAATGGAGTCAAGCAATATCCCGGAATCGTGGCTGTCCCTTGCATGGGTGACCGTCTGAGTGATCCTGTCCTTGCACGCAGCCCACCTGCCCGGTCACTGGAAGTGGTTCGGAAGTCACCCTTAAGCCATTGGTCCCCAAGTTAAGTGTAAGATCAACCCATCAAAAACCGAAGTAGTCATCAAAAAGTCAGAAGAAGATAAAATAGCTTGGTGGGATTTATTTTAAAGCTTGAATGTCAAGGACGGTGGGATGGATATCAGAATTACAACAATTATCTGTGCTCCACCTCCGATGATTTCCTATAACTACAGTGGTACTGACCCACCCATCCACTCCTACACGTACAGTGGTACTGACCCACCCACTCACCGCTACACGTACAGTGGTACTGACCCACCCACTCACCCCTGCACGTACAGTGGAACTATAGTCTTATCTTAGCCCTAACTTGACCTGGTAAAATAAGACATCCTTTAATATTTTTTGTAAGTTATGCTGTTAAATTAATAGCTTTCTGTTTGTACAGTTAACTTACGTTTAGTTTGAATAAGCTCCATCCACAACTATTGTTAATTTCAGATGGAGTTGATATTGGTATTCTTCGTTTTATTTTGAACTGTTACAAAACCACCTATATAAATCACATTTTAGTAAGCTTTTTGTCAGCAAAGCATCATCAGGCAACACAATTTTATTTTTGGTTGTAAACAAAACAATACAATAATGAATTTGAAAAAACATAAGTAAATAATGGAAAGAATATAAGAATAAATATATGGTAAATTTTTAATAATATATATTAAATTGTATATTTTTTTTATAAAATGTGATGATAAAAAAGAGAATTATGAATAGGCCCTCTTCATTATTCATTAAAGATGAATCACTAATATATTTATATAAATTAGATTATATAACTTTTTTAAATTGTAATGATAATAAACGAGAATTTTGAATAGGCCACTTTCATTATGCATTAAAGATGAATTATTTAAAATAAAACCATAACTATATTTTAAAAATGAGAATACTTAATACGATGTGAAAGTTAGGTTATGTTCAAATTGGTGCCATTATGGATAATAAATAATTAATATTTAATAGTTTAAATTCTAAAAAAAAATACTGTTCAATAGTAAACGGGGTTTTTTGTTAATTTTTATTTGAAAAAGGCAGTGAATTACTAGTAAACCTTTCATAAAAGGTGTGGTATTTCTTTTTATGACAAACATCCATGACAACACTCTGGCTTATATGCGACGACCACAAATAGCAGTTAGTCTGTTGCTGCAGTGAACGTTCCTTGCTGATTCAGCTGTCACACACATGCTCTCTGTATGTCTTCACACGACAATATAATGGTCTCCACGCCTCAATCTCTCACTGAACCGCACCCTACTACCTCTATTTCCATAAGATTGCTTCTAAGTCATTTCTCATTGAACTTAAAGTTTATGTTTTGTGTTAATTGATAAATAATTCAAATAAAGGCTATATTGAATCTTTAGTTGACTACATCCCAAAAAATTAGGTTGCGGCCAGTATATGAGGAGTGAAGAAGAAGATAATTTTTGGAAAACTTAAGCCTACTGAAACTGTTGTAATACTAGTTAAGATATATAGTAGTTCGTGCAGGGGTGTTGATCCACCCACCCTTCCATAGACGTACAGTGGTGTTGAACCACCTTCCCTCAAAAACAATACCAGTGGGTGTTGACCCACCCACCCTTCCATAGACGTACAGTGGTGTTGAACCACCTTCCCTCAAAAAAACAATACCAGGGGGTGTTGACCCACCCACCCTTTCATAGACGAACAGTGGTGTTGAACCACCCTTCCTCACATAAAATACCAGGGGGTGTTGATCCACCCACCCTTCCATAGACGCACAGTGGTGTTGAACCACACTTCCTCACATAAAATACCAGGGGGGTGTTGATCCACCCGCCTTGCCAAACATGTACAATGGTATCAATCCACCCTCCCATATATCTAAAGTAGTATTGGCCTACTCACCTACTGTATTAGTATTGACGATTAAAAAAAAACGACTTCAACTAATTTAAATTGTTTGATAAATTTATTACAGTTCAATATAGACAATCAGATAAATATTAGAATTAGTAAAATATGATTCTATAAGACTCAACCTATACATGTACAATGCATTGACTCAACCACCTCTGTTAGGTTTGATCCATCATAATCATCCCGTAAACATGTAGTAGCCACTCGCTTACTTACCTAATAAGAGTTATAAAGAATGTTGAGCCCTTTAGAAAAATGTAGTAGAAAAATAGCTTTCTACTAGTAGTTAACAAAATAAACTATAGAGATAATTGAGAACACATAGAGGTACGATGGTTATATAGGGGTTGGTCAGTTGCATTCGGGAAAACCAGTGGCCGAGTGGTTTTAAGGTGTCAGGACTTAGTTAGAGATAGAACATGTTCGAAATTTGGCCTTTACTGTTAGTTTTTATCAGTAATATTATCCTTGTACTGTACTGGTTATTTTCTTTATTCTGTCTGGTAGGTTTCACTCAAAGATCGATAGTCAATGGCAAATGAGTTGGGTATGAGTAAACTCCTCTTAAAAAATAAAATAAAAAACCGATTAACATCAACTGTTACACACCCACACACTTCTTTCAATATGTATTATAGGCAAGCAGTGTACCTTCTTGAAAAACTATTTTTTTAATTTTTGTACTAAATAATGTAAACAAAACATTGCTATATACAATATTTTTATTGTAAAATATTTTGAAACATGTTCTCAAGTATATAATATCAAAACTAGTTAAAAAATTAACTTATAATTCAGTTCTAGTTACTTATTCTAGTTGTGAATGTCCTATTTACGTGCTAAATTAAAATGTCATACTAAATATCCATAAAACAATGTATTAAACAAATGAAAATATTACAAAGAGTTTTTAAAAATATATCCTGTAAATTAAGTTTATATATGGAGGGGTCAGAGCAACAACCAACCAAGTCCAAAATTTTGATTTTTGTAGTTTGCTATGGTAACGTTTGTCTAAAATCGAGTTCTATTCAGTGCAATAACAAACCAAGTCCAAAGTTCAATAATTTGCCACCAGAATGCGTTAGTTTGTTGATGCTCTGACAGGCTGCAACAAAGTTTCAGAGCAACAACGAACCACGTCCATTTGAGGTTATGTTGATGTTGTTATCGTCTGTTTGGATTGTTTTTGAAGCATTAAAAGGACTTCTGATAGTGACTGGAGTCCAGGAAGTGATGAAGGCAAGGTTTATAACATTTATTACAACATAGAAGTCTAGAATCCTTAGACTTCTAGGATCAGAGGAAGGGGTGCTGAGGACATATCCTTCATATTCCTTAGCATATTCTATGAGGTGAAACACATCATAGAAAATGCTAAGGAATATGAAAGTACAACAATGTTTTCAGACAGCTGTGGCGGCCAGAACCGTAATATTAAGATCTGTCTATATATGTTAAAGCTAGTAAACGGGCCAGAATAACCGCCGAAAACATTGATCTCATGTGGTGCCAGGTCACTCGTACCTACCAAATGACATTGACTTTGGCATGATTGAGAGGGCGAGTCAGAAAAACCACCAAGCAAAACGCAAGAATCCGTGTTTCGTGGTCCACCAAATGAAAAGAGAAGAATTTTTAATTACCAAAGAACTTGAAGAAAGTGTGGAATATCGAAAAAAGGGAACTGACGGGGAACCTGTCAATTGGTTAAACATACGATGGATAAGACTTGTTAAAGGAGAACCTTTCACAGTGTTCTTCAAACACTCACTGTGTGAGGAAGAACCTTTCAGACAGTTGGACTTAAAGCAGTACGCTCCTACCAAACCAAGAAAAAATTCAAAAATTAAAAAAAGGATTGAACTTTCAATCACTTTCTGAAGTACAACAGAGCCCTCTCTATCCAAACCGCAGACCTATCAGACAAGCGAAAAAAGGTGACATGCAATCTCTTTTTCCTTACATACCCCCCACCCACCACCGATACTTCAAGAACTTACCTGTTGAAGTCACTACAAGAAGAAGAAGTTTAGAAGTAGATGAGGAGGCTGATGAAGAAAATGATAAAATTGTTTACCTGTAACTTAGTTTTTTCAACCTGTTACTTTGTTTTGACCTGTAAAAGTGGTTCTGTAATAAATCAGAATGTTTCATCTCGACTAAAAATACCGACTGTTCATTTAATCAATTATTCCCTGTCACTATGACAATGTAGTTTATTCGATTTTCACCATGACAATGTAATGAAAATGTGTTGTTTTGTCAGATTTAACTTTTGTGGAGTTGGTTAAATACTGCAGAGTCAAAAAATGGAAAACGTTCAGTGCAACAATCAACCAAGTCCACGAAAAAAAGTTTGCTTGGTAATAAAAAATATATATATATACTTTTTTTTACTTTTCCTGCACTAAAAGTTTTTTATGTATTTCAACTACATTAATAACAAAAAAAAATTTTAATGGTCAAAGATTGTCAAAGTTATGAATTTTGAACTTTAACTCAATTTTTCTCAGTTTTTACTTTTTTGGACTTGATTGGTTGTTGCTCTGACCCCTTCATATATATGACCAATAACCAGGCAAGCACGTTTTATTATGTACATACTATACATTTTATTTGAAATATTTTCATGAAAAAAATATCCAATAAATGTTGTTATATTAATATCAACATAAAAATGTTTCAACACTATTAAACATGTTAATAATATTTACTTCACTAAGCCTAAAAAACAGGTTGCTTGTAGATTGATTCCAAAGTTACGTTTTTTGGTGTCAGGACACGTGTGAATGCTCGTAGGTTCGAACCGCTTATTGTTTTTTATAGGAAAAGGAAAAGAAGCATAAGCCAAAAACGTGGGAGGAATACTGTTAGACCACAAGTTGTAGTATTTCTAAGGCTGAGACAGAGGAAAACCAAACATGAATTGTGTGAATGGTAAAACGTATCAATATTTCAGCCATCTCCAACACATTTTCTGTGGATCTGAAGCTTGCCTTCTGTTTGATTGAACGGTAAACCATTGATTTACCAGGAAGCTTAATATTAATTAATAATTGTCCTCGTAAATCTATAAATGTAATTTTCAAAATATTTATTTTCTTTTGTGTGTTTTTAATAATATATAACTAAAACTGGCATCGTAGGGTCATATTTTACTATTTACAAAAAATAATATACTGGCTACTTTCTTCAATTCCATACTACTTCTTTTTGCTTGTAATTTAATCAACAAATATTAGTGATCCACTCTCACTAGTATGTAATAGAACAATAAATATTATTTTATTACTAATTTACCAATTTTTTTAAGATTAATTAATTAAAAAAACCGGCAAATAACCTTTGCACACATATTACAGACTCAATAACATACCTTTTTTCTCAGTTTATGAAATCAATGTACTCTGTAGTCTTATTATAATTTATTGTTTCTATTGCTTGACCTCTGGTTATAACAATATTCACATGCACTGCCAATATGCAATTAATAAATATTTAAATACTAGGAGACACTCTTGCACGCTTAGAGTGCCAACCCCGTCCCTCACTGCGCACGTTAAAACTCGGCCTTCGGCCTCGGCATGCGACTTTTGACATCAAATAATAGTGGTTAAACTATGTTAAGTAAAATCATAATACACTATGTATATTTATTTTTAGCAGCTCACACATTGCACTTCAGTTTCAACCTATTTACAGTTAAAATTCAACATTGTACAGTTGAAATATAACACCAAATTGTATTACTAAGACACCAAATTGTATTACTAAGACACCAAATTGTATTATTAAGACACGAAATTGTATTACTAAGACACCAAATTGTATTATTAAGACACGAAATTGTATTAATAAGACACCAAATTGTATTAATAAGACACCAAATTGTATTACTAAGACACCAAATTGTATTACTAAGACACCAAATTGTATTACTAAGGCACCAAATTGTATTACTAAGACACCAAATTGGTTTACTAAGACACCAAACTGTATTACTAAGTCACCAAATTGTATTACTAAGGCACCAAATTGTATTACTAAGACACCACATTGTATTACTAAGACACCACATTGTATTACCAAGATACCAAATTGTATTACTAAGACACCAAATTGTATTACTAAGACACCAAATTGTATTACTAAGACACCAAACTGTAATACTAAGACACCAAATTGTATTACTAAGATTAGGATCCATTAACCTTCTCAATATTATGAACACCATTGTTTACATTCTATCCACTGTTAAAATTACGTATACATCATTATTTACATTTGAACAGCTGTTTTTTTACTAATTTAAATCCCTCTCTGTGTTATTCTTATGGCCAAAAATCGTACTTTGAAGGCTTCTTGTGCCCTTCTGGGCAACAATATTGAAAAATTGAAACCTTATTGCACAATTACGAATAAAGGCAAATGTTTTGACACCTCAATCGTTAAAATTGATAAAGAAATAAGGTTGCGTTCTTTATAAATTATAATAAGACTTATATTAAAAGTTGCGTTGACAAAAAAATGCTTCACGTATAATATTTAAGGATATTTTGTCATGTAAAGATACATAACAATAGTAAACTTGTATCTGTGATGTATCAGTTTTATCCAACTTCATATTTTGGTTGGTCATTCAAAACATGAGTATTTTACTTATCAACATTAACTTACTTTATTGTTTTGATGTTTTAAAAGTATTTGGTAATTTAAAACATTTTGAACTCATCCTTTTTTTTACTGTCGATTTTATACTTCAGACTGCCCACAACTAGTTCTAAATTTATGCTGGAAGCTTATAAGACTTTTAGTCGGGTCACATTTCCGTTTTCCTAAAGTCTTAAAAATACTACTATTGATTTAGTTAATGTAATGTATAAACATGTTCACCGAAACTCTTTCTACTTTAATTGGCTTTCTCCAAAATTACCAGTCATTTGGTGAATTCAGCTTTGATTAAATGACTAATGTTTTACATTGGTCGATTAATTGTAAATATAATCACCTTAGTACAAATTTATTGCTGTACACCACTAAAATTGGTAAGTTTTAAATATGTTCTTTATTGTAAAATGTTTATGGAGTTAAATAAATTTAAATTGCTTTTATATCGATGAATTAAAAAAAATTTTAGTCTCTCTCTTACTCTTGATTTCTTTAAGAAAATACGAAATAACATCCAGCGAAATATTAAAAGTGTTAGTACACAATCAAATTGTGAAATCCATCTTTTTATCATCTAAATAACAAAATAAAATCAACAATATAATTAAACTCACAAATGAACACTAAGTAAACTTGAACGTAACAGTTACTAATAAAGCAACATTCTTTAGTAGCACGAGACATAAATAATAAATTAACAGTTTGACCAAACGTAGTCAGTATATACTCATGCCAACATTGACAGCACAACCCACGCCCGAGTCCACTGACAGCCGGTCCCCTAGGACCGGAGCAAACCAAACTCCACATTGGATATTTCAATTTATGGATAAAGTTTATTTTATAATCAGAAGACAGTGACAGAAAATAAGTTTCTTTGTAATTAAATGAAATAGTAATAATTAATAAACCCCAACTCAATCCCAATGAAGTTAAGAAAACATTTTAAGCTAAAAAGGAAGGATTTTTAATTGAGACATATGAATAATAATAATATTTATCAATAAAGAAAATATTTCGTATAAAAATACAAGAAGACAACATTAGGCATAATATTGCTTATACATAAACCAAGACAGACTGAAAAATAAACAGTACATAAAATTGAACAAAATTGCACTTTCTTAATACCATGAAAAGCCATAGTAAAAATGTCAAACATATACAGATACATTTTTTTACTAAGAACAGTAAAATGCTAAATTTTCAGACATAATTTAGCTTCCAATTAAGCAAATTATGTCCAGTAACCAAACGATTTTATAACACCTCGTATTTAATTTCCAAACTTAATTTATATCATATCTAATTATTAAACAATTAAAGTCTGAAATATTATATTTATATTCTCCTGTGACATATACATTTAAGTAAGGCGTTTAGTGTTCATCACGAGATGCTTTGAAATGTAAAACAGGAGAAACTGTGTTTAATTTATATTTAAGAGTAGTCCACATTAAGAGGAATGTAAGTTAAATATTGAGGATTTTATTATATCTCCATGCGATTTAAGGGAAAAGAATACCTGGATGATAGATGAACCTTTTTTGATAATATTTACCTTATATACTAATTTATACTAAGAAAGATACATTAAAAGCTAAATAAAATCGAAATATCATCTAGATTTTCTGTTTAGAGACTGACAGAGAGCCAAAGCTAGGCTAAATAAGTTAAAGGATGTCTTATTTCACTAGGCAAAGTTAGAGTTAAGTAGTTCCATCTAACACTTGACCTGCGGACCAACAGCTTAAGAGTGAATTCTTAATCACCACCAGTGAGTGACCGAGCAGGCGGGCTGCGTTCAAGCACGGATTTGCTCAGACGGTTACCATCCAGATGAGGATAAGTTGTAGAGAGGACTAAAGTTATAACTTCACCTCTAAATAAAAGACATTTTTCATTTCATTTCACCCCAGGAACAACACGATTTGTCAAGATATCGCTTGACGTTGGTATCTTGCGGTGGCAGCGGAACCCTCTGGCCAAGGTCATTGGCAACGGACCTATGCCTTTTACTGTTATAAAAGCGCTTTAATGAAACTATGGTAATAGTAACGATAGTCAATACAAAAATCCTTATTTAGCATCATTAGTAAAGCATATCAACATTTTATCTAATATTATTTCATTCACAGGAAAGCTATTTTGTCTTATCTTTTATAGTATGTATACATTAATAGTCTAAATAATAAATAACTATTATTAGATTTAAAATTGAATAAAACAGTGATATTTTGACCAAAACCACCAACAAAAATTATTCGATTAAATAATTTTTTCAAGTATCTAGAGTAATATAATTGAATACATTGAACTGTATGAAGTTTAATCTAATAAAATATTCAATCATTTACTAAACTAATTACATAAGACACAATATTGGATTGTAGGTATACACTTATTGGGATGTCTAAATAATAATTTATGTTTTCATAGCAATCCAAACATCAATATTTTCTTGCTTGGATAAACTTTTTATTGAAAAAAAATCATTAGATAACAAATGGATTTAGTTGAACCTTCTCTAACAACATTAGAAGAGTCGTTTTTGATGACTCTGTTGCAATATACAACCCGATTTTGGGATATTTACCAAAAATGTTATTTGATAAGTTTCATAGTAATATTTTCTCATATTAGCTCAAAATTATGGAATTCCTAATGTAACTTAGTCTACTTAGTAACTCGTTACTTTTTGTAGTTCTTTTATATAACTTGACAGATTCCTGTTAAATATTAAAACACTATAGGCCTATAATTTTCTATGTTTAATCAAAGCCATTTTTTACTTTTGTAGGCACCTTATTTTCCATGCTAAATAATAAATTATGCTCAATAATAAAGAAAACACACAATTAAATAAGATTTGACATATCTTATAAAATGAAATTTTTATTTGAAAGTACAAATATTTTATTATCTTGATTGAAGTGAGAAAAATCTCAGAAAGTACGGTACATTACTATAAAATATTAAAAAACAGTTTATATTTAATATTTTGCTAAGTTTAAAAAAATTGAATATGCTGTTAAAATAATTACGATTATTAAAGTTAAAATTTGAATAAAGTTTATTACAAATAAAACCTTCAAGCTACAAGGAAAGCCATGAATGATATAAGCACCTAAAACAAATTATCAATTGTTACTAAAACTAATAATAAAACAAAATAACATAACATACAATAACATTCTCAGTATAACTTTTCACCTCATCATAAAATAAAATACAAAAAAAAAAAAATCATTTGCTAAAATATATAATGTGTTATTTTATATTTTATAGTAGTGTTAGAGTTAAAATTTGAACTAAATAAACAATATATTATGAAAAGTACGTATTGTTATCCATACAATATACATTGTTTAATTTAAATATACAAAACCATTGATTAAATGTTTGCCACGGATGTGAACTAAAACTGTATTCCTGTATTTCCCTTTAACATGACATATACATAATATGGCGTTGCAGCCAATTATACAGCACCATTACACAATGAACCAAATCCCACAGACAGACAGATGCATCACAGACGCCGAACGGGGTTGGCGAGGGAGGAGTGATGTAATCAGCTTATACGTAGTTTAATAGACTTAGTTCCAAGAAGGGTGGTGCTTAATAAAATTAATTATAAATGCTTGGCAGACAGAAATAATACCCAATCAGCGTCTAACCTAGTTACATTTTCACTTCAGGTAAATGAGTTTCAGTAAAAACTACGAAGTAAAAGGTGTTTTTATAACTTAACTAGTATTTTACATTCGAAGTATTAGTTGAATAGTTGATAATTGATTGTCAGTTAGTAATTTGTTAATGTATTGTAATTATTTTGTTTCTATAGGAATGTTCTCAGTCTTATGCCCTATTATTCGTTTATTTATTACGTACCCTTTTATGAAAATAAATATTGAACCTATTACCACATAATTATTTTTAATCATCTTATATTTCTTAAGCAATGGTTTTACAATAAAAATACTCTCATTAAACATATGTCTCATTTGTAATTTTTTAGGTACTAAAGAAAAAGCATTTGTTGCGTATATATTTCAAGCTTTAAAAAGTAGCAATACCATTAATTTTGTAACCAACACTCGTTTAAAACTGACTTAAAAACACATTAACTTTAAGTATTAAAATTATATTTTCTTACATGTGGTGTACTTTACATTGACATTTACTTAGTCCTTATTTTACACTTTTGTTGAAGCTATTTTAAGTTAATAATTTTACTAAATAAAAATTGTAGTTTTGTTTGTATAAAAATATATATATATTCATGTATTTTAGTGCTTTTCAGCTTTTACTGTAGGATATATGAGAGGCCAATCTCTTTTTAATTCCCCTCTGCGCCTTCCCAAAATACTATTGATTTGTGTGGATAACGTAGTTAGAATAAAGGGGAGAACTAGTACAGTACGAAACGAATAATACTGGTACAAATTCTTTGAAACTTGACGTTAGAATAGCTTTGTAGGCTGGTAGTAATAATTAAATGAGATAACCATACGGAGATACATTTAAGTCAATATACGGTTGATTAAAGCTCTACCTGGAATACAAGAATGTCAATATGCGGGTGGGTCAATACCAGTGTACTTGTATGGGTGGGCGGGTGGGTCAATAACACTGTACGTGTATGGGTGGGCGGGTGGGTCAATATGTGCCAGCTCGTCTCACACCAAACTAACGAACCTGTGCTAGCGCAGGTGAATACCAAAAACAACACTTCAAAAGGTTGATCCAGTACAAAAAGGCAGATGTTCAAAGATTTTCTTGGTTGTACTAAGACATTGCATTAGTCGTCACAATTCAAATGCACTTCTAAATCAAAGAAAACAATGCTGCTACATGAATTATGCCTGTCGTACAAACGTACATTATGAAGTTAGTCACGAAAAAGCAATTCGAACATTTAATCTAAAAATATTTTGTAAGTATCACTTATTTCCATTGACAACCGTTGAATTTTTGAACAGCACACCTTGCTTGCTGTGTATTTTTCTATTACAGATCAACCAGTGTTTAATTACCAATTCTGTTTTTATGGATCAGTGTAAACTCAAGAGTACACTAATATGTATAGGTTTCATTGTTGGTTTGGTTTTAAAATATCAAACATAATAACACCAACCTTCAAAACCCCAATCATCACTATTTCAAAATATAATCAAATTAAGTTTAATTTTCAAAGTATTAAACGTTTTCTTATTATTTTGTAAAATATGCTGCAATAAAAACTTTTGAACTGGTTAAGTTGAAAACAAGTTCGGGATAAATTTTTGGCTCTGAGGTATTTTAAAATTTATATCTCTCTTACCGTGTAGTGGACCAATCATCGTGAGGCAATCGGGGAGCTACGTCATTGGTAAAGGATCCTGAATATGAATGCTAAACTGACGAAGGATTCCGTTGCGAAATACACAACCCCGTGCAAAATGCCGTCCAGCAAGTATGGTCCTTGGAATTTCGTTCATAATCCATTATTGGTATTAAATGCTTTTATAAAAAAAAAAAAAAAACTACACGAGATAAATGTCTACGTGTAAAAATCTAGCTATATGTGTGTTTGATTTTAAGATTGTATGGATTTTTACAGTATTTTACAAGATCATATAGAGTAAATAACCTATTTCAGAAGTGTTAAAAGTCATACAAACCTTTTAGAAACTTTCTCAATAAGTAGCCAATTTTCATTTACTATTTGGTTATACATAACTGACCAATTTTTTTTATTTTTAAAATAATTTTTATAACATAACGTAATATTACAACAACAAAAATAATATTTATTGCTTTTATAGGACTAAGTTAGTGTAAGGCGTTTTAACAACTAACCGAATTTCATAAAAAGTGTGACTTTAAAATGTTTTTAGAAAAATATTCACAGCAATTTATTGGACATTATAATTTGTTAAATAGAAGATTTAGTAAAATAATTTAGAAGAAAATGAAATACACACTTACATAATAAAATGTACAAATCCTTACGAATGTAAGAAATAGATTGTAAAAATGTATGTATTAAAAAATAAAATTTGATTTAATTTTCTAAAGATTGCCTTATAATGTGTAGGCCTACATTATATGTATATTACTTTATGTCTCTGCAATTTATTTGTAGAAAAACACTAAACATGTTTATATTATTGACTTATAGTAGAATATATTCTCAATAAAATTTAGTTGTAATACATTTCTGCTTAAAATTATATAATACATGCTTTGAAATACAATATAGGGACGATTCTATTAAGTGATAACAATACAAATAACGAAAAGTACAACCTATTGCGTATACGTGAATTTCTCTGGGAGAGCGGATACTGCATTGATATTTGTATCTCTCCATCCTAACTCTGTGTGGTAGATAGTGTGAAAGTTCTTGCGGCATGGAGGAATTCTATTCCACCAAACTATGGAAAACTTCTAGTTGAAAATGTATTGAATTACTGTTTTAGATATTAAGTTATGTTAGACAAATCAATCATTATTTTAAGTAAAGATTTAAAATTTAAAATAAACAATCTTTTGAGACTTAAATATAACATTTGAATATAGTAGATTAAACTAAAATTCTTCAAAGTAAAGATTGAAGGATAACATATATTTATATTTCAATCAATTTAGTAGCTTATATTTTAAGCTTATATAAAATACAAAAAGTAAAAATATGCCTGGACAGTACCGACTATTTAAATGACTAAACAAATAAATTATAACATTTCTAAAATTTCTTTTTCAAGATTTTCTTTTAATATAAGAAGATGGTTAAAATGAGTGGCTATTTTAAAATTGCTTAAAACGTAGAGACACATTTTATTAAAGGTAAACATGTTTGTTTGTCATCCATTCCGGGCATAGATCCCCTCCTGCCTTGTTGGGCTGACATTTATCCTGATTTGCTTGATCCTGCTGGTGTTTTGTATTCCCAACCCTACACCCTATATCTCACCTTTACATACATATTATACAGGAGATTCATGTTTACTTTTTATGTTTTGATAATATATTTGACAGCTTTAGTAACTGTCTTCGTAAAGATTGTCTGTTTTACAACTCAGTCAATATCATAGTTGTGTTGAGACAATTATTTAAAAACATCTTATTACCACTAATTACCAGCAAAGACGGCAAGATGCTATCTGCTACAAAGATAGCAAGAAGATAAATATTATTCGTAGCATAGTTTATAATACATAGATATCTTAAGAAATCCTCTCTGAGATATACTAAGTACTGATTAAATTAAAGTTGTATTTATAGATATTTTTGCCTTTATATGACTTTAAAATAAAACGTTCAACAACAATTTAAAATTAACAATGACAATCAATAACAGATTTATATTTTGTTGAGACTTGAAAATATGTCATCTAGGAAAATCAAATTTAAATATAATACTTTTTGAAAAGTTTAAGTTCCAACGTCATAAAAGCATGATTAAATATATTATATATGTTTATATATATATATATATATATATATATATATATAATTTATTTAATCATGATTTATGACGTTGGAATTTAAACTATATAATACAAAATAAAATAAACGTATAGCAAATATGTAACATGGCCTATTTTGAATTAAGATTAAGGAAAATTGAAAAGCAATCATCATGAATTTTATGCTAATAGTAAGAGATGACAGTTTAAATCCTATACAAAATTTAAATACACATTCTAAGTTCTTCAAAATATTTTTATTTTATAAGATTAAAAACGGATATATTTATATTATACATTAAATTATAGCGGTAGATTAATGTCATAGCGTAAAAAATTGTTACAACATGACATTTATTAATTTTTTCTTAAATTTATTTTGCTTGCATTAAATTTTTTTATAGTTATGTTATCCACTATTCTTTTATTTTAAAATAAACTGTATTATATTCTTGTACACTGTATGAAAGGTGAATTAAGACAAATGTCGAGATAATATCTTCTTGGACTAGGTGGAAGAAAAATACTAATGGAGATAAGGGAATCATATAATTATGTATGAATACAAAGCATTATATCAGTGGGGAGTCAACCAAATTTACAAATTAAGTTTCTATAATATTTGTGAGCTTTGCATTTTTTAAAAATACATTACGAACAACACGTTTACTGAATTATAGTTAACTCGATAAAAACCACGAGTTAAACAGTTTTATTGAACAGTAACATATACTTAAACTAAACTCCTCCTTGAATCCATACTCAAATCTTATAAATTAGAAAGGACCAGGGAACCACTCTAGCCTGGTTTAATAAGAAGCGAAGAATGAATGGGTTACGTGCCCGACCTACCAAACATCCACTTATCTCAAATACACAGCGTTTTAAGTGGTCCACTGTCCCTGGGGGGCAACTTTACTATTGTTTGTTGAGATAATCTCCAAGCTATTATTGTTATATGACTGTTATTGCTAATAATTCGTGTAACCGATGTATGAAAAGGAATTTCAGAAAAATTATATGTATATAAATGATAGTACTGTGAAGTATATGTAAAAATAGTTATTGGTTACATGAATTAAGATTTTTTTTATATATTAACAGAGCCCTTATAATACAAAATATTCTTTACGTTTTAGGAACTCTTATCTAAGTAACTACCCCGAAACTAATTATTACTACTAGCGAACTATTTTATAACATACTACTAGACAACTATTTGAAAATACCAGGGAACTCATACAAAACTGACTGATTGACAAATTGTGGTACCGACCACCCATACAAGTGCAGTAGTATCGTACAGCAGTATTGACCCAAGCATCCACCCACACACGTACGGTAGTGTTTTGTACCAGTCTCCCACCAATACACGTGCGGTGGTCTTGACCCACCCAACCTCCCACACACGTACGGTGGTACCGACCACCCATACACGTGCGGTAGTATCGTACAGCAGTATTGACCCAAGCATCCACCCACACACGTACAGTAGTGTTTTGTCCCACTCGCCCACCAATACACGTACGGTGGTATTGACCCACCCAACCTCCCACACACGTACGGTGGTACCGACCACCCATACACGTTCGGTAGTATCGTATAGTACATACACACATGTATAGTAGTGTTTTGTCCAACTCGCCTACCAATAGACGTACGGTGGTATTGACATCTGTTATACTGTTGAACACTGGTTTTGCCATCTAGTTGACAACTATTTCACTAATGAAGAATTAATCCTTATACTAAACTTGTACGGCTTAAACATATCTTAATTTGACTTCGTTCCTTTCCTCAGACAAAGTAAAGTACTCTTTACTACGCTAATTAGTTAAAATAGTTAAAAAAAGTACTCATGATAACCAAAAAGTAACGTAAAATAACAACGACACAATGTGAAGTAGAAAATCTCACTTTAATAACATATTTGCCATTTATTCTTTGCAAGTATTTTTAACAGACCATGTGCAAGTATTGCAAGTATTATTATGACACTGACCATGCAAATCCTATAATTTATTAATTTTATGCTGTTCTAAAATATTAATATTATTTTTTGGCTGTAGTAAAAATATATTAATTGTTTTCAAACATGTTTTGAAGGCTCATAGCCTCACCACGTCCATTAGATAAACCAGCCTTCATGATTCAATGGAAATAGTGGTTCAGCCATCCAGTTTAACATTACAATGCAGAAAAGCCCGAAGGCTTTCCTTGGACGTGGCTCCCTTCAATGAAGTAAACTTTATTATGTTTACGAAATACGATCGCCCACATAAATCCATTTTATTGTGCCAAAATAACCAGTTCTTCTTGTGTCTCTAATCACATAAAGTAATAATAAACAATTAATGCAAAGTGTTATAAATACATTTAAAGTAAAAAAAAATATATTAAACATTAACTTCTTCTTAAAAAATATATCACGACAATCTTTACCCAATTAAAAAATTAGTTACAAGCTTATTGAAACAAATATCTGTATACTTTTAACAAACTATTTTCGAGTAAACACCATTTTTTACAATAGGTTTTTTAAATACTGAATTATCAATTTTAGCATTATAATACAAGCTTTTTTTGAGGGGGGGGAGTTTATTTTACGCAATTCTACAAAATAAATTGAAAGATTTTTACACAAACAAATGATATATACAATATTTCTCTATAATTTGGTTTAAATCTACATTATTGTGAGTATCAATTGATAATGAACACAGAAAAATATTATTTTGACTTATTTTAAAAGGAAATTGATAGTTGATATCAATAAAGGCTACTCATATGAAGATTTTTTTATTCCTCATTAGATAACGTCGTAATAGAATGTGGATACCAGAAGAGAATCACATTGTGTTCCAATCACATTTAAATGGTTAGTACTCATTAATTTTTTTTTAATTTTATTGTTCACATAGCAATATGCCATACATAATCAGTTGACTTTTGGTTGCAGTAAAAGGTATATAAGTCACAAAGATAAATGTTACTATAACTATTTTCTGACACATTTAATACCGTTAATCTCTATGCTTGGTTGAACTAACATTTAATTTTTACCAAGAGGCTTCTTCTGAACCTATAGGCCAAACTACCACTAAAGGCACTTCTATCTGGTGCTACTAGGAGAGGGGGGTCGATATACCTTACGTGAGGAGGGTACAAACTGCGTACCCTCGTCCAATACACAATAGCCAAGTGCGCGTTCCCATCTATCGCCTCCATAATGACTTTGTAGAATTATATATTTGATATATTTTCGAAGAAGGGAGGTGATTTCCTATTTAACCTTATTCTCCATTCCCCATAGACAATTGATCAGTGTGAGAATGTATTTTGAAATATTAAGGAGGAGAACCAGTACAGTACAAAGTGAATATTATTGATAAACATTTCCAGAGACGTCATGAATTCGAACTACACTCTCCCTATATGCTGATGCCTTAGAACGATTAGTTACCAGGTCTTCACAAGTATTGATTTTATGATTCAAAGAGTCTTGAAACCTTAAGTTGTTGTGTTTTTGGTCCTGGAAATCCATTATCCAAATGATGATGCAGAGTACAATTTAAGGCCTTATGTTCTTGCGTATATAGCTCTTACACTTATAACATTTCTGAACATATTGGCTAAATCCTTTTGATATGACTGTGTTGAGCCAACGTGCTTTGAGCTAATGTGGGTTTTTTAAAATGAAGTTAGCTTTTTGTCTTCAACAACAAACTGTTTATACAATTCGCCACACATACGTCATCTTTCGTATGCGCTCATAAACTATCACTGAACGTGCTAAAACTCTACCCTCCCTTTAGTTAAAGCCAGTTATAAATAAATACAAAAGAATAAATTATATACTTAAATAGTCTTGGAAATTTCCAAATTATAATAAATAAATTTTTGATCACTAATTAGTAGAAAATAACTAAAATTCAATAAAAACATTACGTGTAGGAGCTTATACCTGAATGTGCCAAATATAGTTAAAATTCATGTTCGAATCGTTTAAAAAAGGCATAGAAAATAACCAAACTGAAATATTTAATTTGTCACTTTTGTCGTTGGTAGTTTAGTGGAGGATATACGGCGTAAAGACCATTATAGAGATCATACGAAGAGACACAGTTGGTGACAGTTGAATTAACTTAGCGGTGCGTCTTGTGATCGAAAGTGAACTGCGTGTTTTGTTTGTAAAGCAAATAGCCCACTAGTTATAACAAAATTGGTGGAATTTTGCAATATTGTTGTTTGTGCCTACACCATTAAACATAAGATATTAGAGTGGGGAATAAACAAAATATATGATCTAACAGTTATGAAAGCTAACATTATTGTGAAAATCATATTGAATAACTTTTGTTACAAAACATGGTTTGATATTTTATTTAAATTTGACCATAGAAAAAATACGGACATAAGAAATTGTACATGACATTTTGAGGTTTTTTTTTAGATGAAGGTGCAAAAAGCTTCAAAATAAGATAATTTTCCAAAACTTCAAATTAGTTACAGTATAAGTAAAAAACATACTAATATTATGGAAATAACATTCAGTTTACCACGTTTACCTTCCTCAGACCAGAGGGGTTCAAAAAAGGAACACTCGTGAATTTTGGTCTTATATTAACAAAATACGTGTTGTGTGACGTTCATTTTTTTATATTCATATCTTAAAACAGTAACTAAGGAACTATTTCAAAACCACACGATATACAAATTTTTTCTACGTAGCAAGTTGAAAATTATGAATTTATTTCTAATTCATAGGCTTATAAAATTTATTCTTCACTCCAAGCCATAACAGTTTACCTTGGAAATAATTTTTAAATAAACAATGGTAGTAAAAAGTTTATTTGCAACTTATATAAGCAAAACAATAATGGAAGCATAACATAAATACAACTTTTGACTAAAGGACATTTAAGTGTTTTATTAATTGAATTATATTCATTGACTTAAAACTTGTAGGAAACATGCTTAAAACCTCTCTATATAGTTAAATAAAAATTATTACTTTACTGGTTAAATACTCAATACAGAAAAAATCTTTGAAAGAACCTTTCGGTGACAGAAATTACATATTATTCAAAATAGAATAATGGAACAAGACGTTTATAAATAAAACTTTAGACTTATATTTAAAATAATAATTATATATAATTGTAAAGTGATATTTCTCAGTTTATTATATATAGAAACATTTTTTTCGGCTAATTGTGATTTAAATACGTGCGCAAGTAGTGATTTACCTTTAAATTCTGAATTTGAAGTCTCTCGATTATGTGCACTTTTTAGCAGCTATTAAAAAAAAAACTAAAAATCTGCAGGTATAACGGTTTGTTGAAAATTTACTAATTTTATATGTTAATATATAAATATTATACTTAATTATAAAAATAATAGTAGACATATTTATATATTTCATGATTTTAGATCTAGTAATGCCATATATAAAAAAAATCATCTTGTAAGAAGACAATCGTGTAATAAAGGTTGCAGCGATATATTTTTCAGTAATACCAATAGTTATAAAATCCAAATATATTAAGTATCTTTAGTCCATATAAAATTATAAAGTTTTAATTCATGACTTGTATTCTACAATACATATTTCAACTTAATTATTTAAAATTGAGGAGTAAACAAGAACGCTTAATATGTGAATTCTAGAGTTGTGTAATGTTTGTATTTTGGTTTGTTTTGTCATAGTAAAATACCTAACTCAACTTGTTCCCAATATATAATTTCAAACGATCCAATAATAATTTAGTAACACACTGACATTTCTGTATGAAATTCTGTTCACTGCAACACTTCTATATCAAAGGTATTTATTAAGTAAAAAAACATAGTGAGGATGTAATTATACAAACAATGGGTTTGTCTGTATGGTTTGGCTGACATAGTACTGGTATAGTGTGTCTAAACTATATTTTTTTAAACGAAGATATGCTTGATCAGTTTTGTAGTTTTACATTTATAGACAAATAAACTTAAATTAAAATTTATTTATTTTGTTTTATTAGCCTCCAGAACTGTTATGTTATAGAAATAGTACTGGTTTAGATTACCTATTTTATGTCTTAACAGTTCTTCAATTACATTACTGTTATGTACATTTCAAAACATATAGCTTCATCATCAAGGCTTCCAAAAACGTCACTGTTTGAAAACATTAAAACACTAAAACTATAAAACATTAAATATATTAAAACATGAGTGTTTTTATGTTTTAAACAGTGACGTTTTTGGACGCCTGATGATGAAGCTATAAGCTTTGAAATGTACATAGCAGCAATGTAATTGAAGAACTGTTAAGACAGAAAAAAGGTAATCTAAACCAGTATTATTTCTTAAATTAGAAATCATTTAGACTTTTCATTTTGAATTCTTTCCTCCCTATCAATTTAGGTTAGTTTTCAAAACTCACGCATAAAAATTATAGTGCAAAATTCCACAGTTAATCATTACGATAGTTGATTAGTAAAACAAATGTTTAAAAAGAGATTTGTTACTTTATCTTAAAATAACGAAATCAAATTGAGATACAAAATATCGGTTTTACCAACAGGATCAAAACAAATCGTGATAAATGTCAGCCAAGGATGGCAGGAAGGGATTCTCACATTTATGACACGAGTAAAACACGAACAAATAATATGTTTACCTTAAACCACGTACATACACAACCTAAGAGGATACAATACTAGACTTACGTCTGTCACCTTCATTGCATATTGCAAGGGGATATATACATTGAGGACAGTGATGAATCTATTACCCACTATCTATTATTTTTTATGTTTCACAGTATACTATACAAATAAAGTTTATTCTTACGAACGTGTTTATGTTCGATTCACATGGAGTTATGTGAAAGGGAGTAATTTGTTGCATAGTAAAAGATTCGTGACTTTTTAAAAGGGGAATGTTCTTATGTTTGGTTAAATAAGGTTACAGTTTTCACAAAAACTTTAACATGTTCAGCGTCTACCACACAAAAATCAGTGTACCAACTGATTTCAATCTCATACTTTCCTACATAGGTAAATTTGCTATTTCTGGAGCTCGTTCTCTCTGGACTGTTTAAGTGGAAATGTGGTTTGGCGTCATATGCTTCAAATAGTTTAAACTTAATACTTGTTAGCAATAATATACTTTACATTTGAGGATATTACATGGATTTTTAAATTATAAAAATATATCTTGTCATTTTATTATGCCAAGTTATTTAATGTAACTGGAATGAAAAATGCCTACTTTTGATATTGAGCTAAATTACAATTTGATTACATGCACAGTCATATTTTGTATTTATATTGTTTCTAATTGAGGTATTAAACTAAAATTTTCTGTTTTAGTTTGTTTTTGTGGGATGTAACAGTCATTATTTAGTGATACAAGGTCATAACATATACTAGAAATAGCCATGAACAAGTCATTATTGTATTTAATTGTTGTTTAAAAACACAAATCGTATTTGCCTGTTATATACGAGTAATAATGAAACTTACCAATCGTTTACAAATATATGCATTACATTATAATTACAGATCTGTTTTGCTCAAATTTCAAAGCTACAATACGCAAGTAAGCTTGAATTATTATAATTCCTAATTCAACCAATATGTTGTACTATTTTGAAATAAAATTAACTTGTTTACTATTATTTTAATATAAGAATAATAAATCAATAAATCACTATAAATAAAATGTATTAATCCATCGTATTTTCCGAATTCGTAAAAGGTAACGGTTACTTTGTAACGTTTAGAAATGCAAATACTTTTATTTTTATAGTATTATAATAAACAATGATACCAACAATATTATAACATTTTACGGTGATTGAAAAAAAACTGTAACTATGAATTGTTTGACTTGTAAAAATGTCAACTACATTTCATTTCAGCCGCTCCTAGAATGAAGAAAGACTGGTAATGCCACTTATGACAACAATATAAAGCTATGCTCTGAATGTGAGAGAAGCGTTTATAAATGTAGCCTGTTTTACAGCACTTTAGAGATGCAAAAATACTTACTGACTCCGACAGTTAAAATGTTTCGTATTTGTTTGTTTTCATACATTTACAGAACAGTTCGTCTAACGCTGTAAAATATTTCCAACACGTATAGAATAGAAATGAGTAAACAATCACAAATCTGATAATACTTGGTAATAAACATTCACAAATATAATAATACTTGGTAATAAATATTCACAACTTTGATAATATTTGGTAATAAACATTCATAAATCTGATAATGCTCGGTAATAAACATTTACAAATGTGATAATTCTTAGTAATAAACATTCATAAATCTAATAATAATTGGTATAAACATTCACAAATCTGGTAACACTTGGTAATAAACAATCACAAATCTGATAATACTTGGTAATAAACAATTACAAATGTGATAATACTTGGTAATAAATATTCACAACTTTGATAATATTTGGTAATAAACATTCACAAATCTGATAATACTTGGTAATAAATATTCACAAATCTGATAATACTTGGTAATAAATATTCACAAATCTGATAATACTTGGTAATAAACATTCACAAATCTGATAATACTTGGTAATAAATATTCACAAATCTGATAATACTTGGTAATAAAAATTCTCAAATCTGATAATACTTGGTAATAAAAATTCTCAAATCTGATAATACTTGGTAATAAATATTCACAAATCTGATAATACTTGGTAATAAAAATTATCAAATCTGATAATACTTGGTAATACAAATTCTCAAATCTGATAATACTTGGTAATAAAATTTCTCAAATCTGATAATACTCGGTAATAAATATTCACAAATCTGATAATACTTGGTAATAAATATTCACAAATCTGATAATACTTGCTAATAAGCATTCTGGCATTAAAACTTATACGCATGTTTTGTAAAGGAACAAGTATTAGTTTGTATTTTAAAAACAGGTTAACTTATAAGGCAAAATCTAATTATTTTATTATTATCAATGTTTAATATAAAAACAGTTTATTATTTATAATTAACTTTTATAATATACACTATTGAAAAATATATTTTTCTTTTCGGTACTTATTTTTGAATTTTGTTTGTTTATACTATACAATTGATATTTTAGCTTTTTATGCAGTTAAGTTTATAAATTATACATTTTATTGAGTAATCATTCAAACACACTTAGCTCGCCTTATTGAACTGTGATTCATCATCTTGTTAAAATATGATACTTCCTTACAATGGTTTAATTTATCCCTTAAGATTTCATCGTACATTTTGAAAAAATTCTATAAAACTCTATTTTTGTTGTACTATTTTATAGAAGTAACGACAACATCATTTAATGTTATAGAACATTTTACCTTGTTTAAAGTAATAAATGTTGAAATATATATAGTTAATTTATTGTATGTTTGTTACAGGTGAGCAAAAATTCCAAGTTTATTGTTTCTAAACGGTGAGTTGGGCTTTACTCTGCATATCAGGTAAGATATAATACCGTATATAAACATCCGGAAAGTTGCTATGTCTGAACTAAGTTTACTATGTTACTACGATTAGAAAAAGAAGATAAATTCAATAGACAATTTTTTAGATGTCCTTAACGATTATTTGTTTGTTACATTCAGATTTTAAGTTTAACTCCAAAGTTGATAACATAAAATCAAAAATAAGAAAAGGTAGATTTATTGCTGGTTTGTGAAAACCAAGTCTTATGAGTGAATGAAAATAAGAGAATAATAAACTCTCTCCTTAAATAAAATCATGAATATCATGTATAAAGTATGAACAAGATTGAACAAAACAATTACCAAATACCATTTAAAATTGAGCATAGAAAACAATTAATTACAATTACTGTAACAGCAAATACATAGGCCAAACAAAAAGGAAAATTAAAAAAAAGATTTCAAGAACATTTTTCACACATCAGATTTAATCGAGAAGAATAATTTGCAATTGCCAATCACTGCATTAACAATGGCCATAGTATTACAGAAAACAATTTAAAATTATTAAAACATATGACAACACCACGATTTTTAAATACATGGGACTCATGGTACATTAATAAAGCAAATTCTGAAAATGTATTAAACCAAGAAGATGGACCGATTCAAAATTCTATTTTACTTTTAAAACTGTAAACAAAATTAGTTTAAATTCAATTTATAGTACTTTCAAACTCATAATAAAACTAACATTTAGAATAATAAATATATTTAGCCACGAAAGTTTTACATTTAAAAAAATATGTTTGTATAAGCTTATATTACATTTATTTACAAGTTGTATATTTATTTGTGATGTGTCTGACGATGATAGCTTTGCTATTGAAAGGCCTCACTAATAAAGTTTTTATTGGTTTTAAATTGTGTTATTTTTAACAATTATAATTAATTACAAGTTAGGTTTACCTATTCATTCTGGTTTAAGCATTAAAAAAAGTTTAGACGTTAATCTTGGAGTAGAAATGAAATTAAAAACTTTGATCTATACATCTTGTAGTTGGGTTTGAATTCTCTTACAATATAAAAAAACGTAAGAAAAAATCAAGATAGCCTTTATAAGAGAATTTTGCACCTTCACACACTGACAAACGTTATTGTAACATATCCGATTGTACATTTTAAATATTATATTAAATTAGAAAAGTTTCTGGTCTGAAAATTAACCGCTAGGTCTCTCAGATTATATACTCAAAACAGTGTGAGTGAACAACATCATTTTGTTAAAAAAGAAAATAACTTAGATGATAAATTTTACATAATAGGAGTAAGTATACCAATAATGCTTGTAATATTTTATATTTTTAGCATTCATATATTTAACTATAATCAATGCCTTATATAATAAAATTTATATTTACTTTTATCAACGAAACAGTCTTTTAAGATTTAGTAGTTACGACAGTAGTAGGGATATGGCGGTTCACAAACGTCCCATGAAGAGTTTTCGTCCCATGACGAGTCAGCTAGGTCAGTTTTTTTTAATGAGGTTCTAATGACCTTAACGAGTTTTTAATGGGGTTCTAATGACCTTAACGAGTTTTTTTAACGAGGTTCTAATGACCTTAACGAGGTTCTAATGACCTTAACGAGGTTCTAATTAACCTTAACGAGTTTTCAATGAGGTTCTAATTGACCTTAACGAGTTTTTAATGGGGTTCTAATGACCTTAACGAGTTTTTTGACGAGGTTCTAATGACCCTTACGAGGTTCTAATGACCTTAACGAAGTTCTAATGACCTTAACGAGGTTCTAATTGACCTTAACGAGTTTTCAATGAGGTTCTAATTGACCTTAACGAGTTTTTAATGGGGTTCTAATGACCTTAACGAGTTTTTAATGAGGTTCTAATTGATCTTAACGAGTTTTTAATGAGGTTCTAATTGACCTTAACGAGTTTTTAATGAGGTTCTAATGACCTTGTAGTAGTGAAATAATGAGGATAATGCCGTCAAGATTTAGGATTTCTGCGTCAAATCGATAACCAGCCCTTCCCCCTCCCCCCCTCCCCCACCCCCCTCTCACTGGAGCTATCAACCTAACCTAACCTAACCTAACCTAACCTAACCTAACCCAACCTAAACCCCGTATACTTATTTGTATTTCTATTAACGCATATTTTTTAAAACCGTATTGATAATTACATTACTGCATTTAAATACTGATTTCATATATCATTAGATTTAATGCTATATTCATGTGGTACCTAAGCTACGGTACGTTAGTGACTATGTAATGTATAGAGAACAAAGCCTTGCTCGGTCGTAGCATACATGGTCTTATAAAACTTCTTTCAGAATAACTTGTATATACTTTATTACATATTTAGTTATGTTTAATAGCTTAGGACATCCTATCAGGTTGTTTCAAATCATTATTAGTAATAAATGAGAATTATATGTTGACTTGTGTAAGGTTTCCTTAGCGTATCTAGGACAAACTAGATGATGTGGAACCCGAACCACTTGTTACTGACAAACTAGGGCACTCTAGTGATGTCCTGCGATTAGCACTACTAGTGGTCAGTCTATATAACGTACTATCTTAAACCTTATTTCCCTCTATACATATAACCATTAACTACCAGACCTTTAGCTTACCAAACATCATATTTAATCTTTAAGGTTCAACAATACCGAACCAACTTCACATAGCTTGATGATAAATAAAAGCAGCACTCAACTGCTCCTTACACTGAATGAGTAAAAAAACCAGTCTGGTGACATTGTAGAGGCTGAACCCGTGCGAACTCGATCGGTGAGTAGATTGTCAACCTACCGACATAATATTACGCAAGATGATGATTACTTGCTTCAGCTCAGGAGAGTGACCTTGAAACATGTAAGTTCTCACTTCCCCGTTGTTCTGTAGACACATGTTCTGAACCCATTTAGCATAAGTCTGCTGTTTTAGATTGTTCTACATGAAGTTTGTCTCGGGTGTTACGTGTAATATAGCAAAATACATAAACACTTAGCTTTACACAAGAAATCCATCAGTTTGATAGGAATTATCGTACTATATATCCTTGTGTAGGCTTTCTTGATTCTCCTTATATAACTCTAATTACAAGATTTTTTTTAAAGCTCTTTCCATGCTTCTCATATCCAACAAAAGTGTAGCTAAACCAACAACGTACGTACTAGACTACTTCTTATATCTGTAATTACAAGACCACACAACGAAAACAATTGTATACATAGACATTGACCGGTAGAATGTTAGTTAAAAAGCCCCTGAAGGAACGTCAACCTCCTCTACCATCTCAGGGGTCACTACTTTTGAGGCTCACTCATATTAACGTTTATATTTATCTAAGTTTTGGAAATGTTGAGTGATGTACCTCGGGTCGAGGCTCCCAACAGGCCTAGGTCAAATAAACCTGTTGGTACGGAGACCCCATCTAGCAATAATATACGTGTATCTCACTCTATGTTTGAAATTAAGTTAGCAATAAGCAAGACAGGTTAGGTGACGCAAGAGTTTGGTTCAAGTTGAGGAAAGTGATTGGAAGGTTACAAAATACCACAGTTGATGCAATTGAAGAAATCAATCTTATCTATCATTTCAACCATTCATGGGTTACGGATCGTCAGGTCACTCCAGAGCCCACACATTCAGATACACGTACCGTACGAGGGCCCGGACTGCGACTCAAGGTCTTACGGGGATTAGCCCAGCCCCAAGCTGCAGGACTGCCTCAGGTCTTACACGTTTTAAAGCTGCCTTAGAGAACAGTCGGGCTTTTTTTTTTTATTAAATGTGGGCCACCCTCACCTCGATGGTACAGTGATTGCACTCTGTACAAACACACACTGGGTTACGGACCGTCAGACGACCCCAGAGCCCACACACATCATGGAACTACAGATTACGAGACCGTAGTATCACATATATAAACGACAGGCTCATGTTGAATTTCTTCAAGAACACACAACAATGTTATTAATTAGGAAACAGGTACTTACATCCCATCCAATTACGTCACACCAAACAGTCTGTGGATAAAATTGTAACATTCAGAGCTAGACACACGTTTGATATTACTAGGAAAACCTACATTTATTGTTTATAACAAATACTTTTTGAAAACGGACTATTTTCAAGCTAAAGATTTACTATTTAAAACAAACTTTTTTTTATTTTTATCTTTTTTTATTTTTTATTTATTTTTTTACTATATGGTGCCATTGATAGTACATGTGTTGTAGTATGCAACTATTTGAAACAGTAACAGTTAAAACCTTATTAGGAGTCGTTAAATTTTAAAACTTAAGTCTATAAATGCTTCTTTCTACAATTGGAAGTTATTATAGTCTTTAATAATCCGCGCTCCTTTAAGTTCTTCTAATATTGTAATAATCTCACTGTCATGGTCAGTGTTTCCCGCCTTTTTTGAGGCAATCAACAAACGCAACCTGTCTACTAATTGATTAGGATCGTCCCAGCTCGAGTAATTAACCTTTGAAAATTTTAAATTATCCCTGTATACTTGTCTCCTTACTTCATCCATTTCATTTCCATCGTCTGAACTACTATCAAAGTAATCTTGCTCATTTGAACTATACGTCTCCCCACCCTTATCTGCATCAAGTGAATTGTTTTCAATCTCATCCACGTGATACCCACCTAATTTTACAGGTAACCTATCTGGAGTCTTTGAACGTTTCCTAGGACGAGAAGTACTGTCTACTAGATTATTTACATACATTGTACTACTTCCCTCACTTATTGGTGTTAAAACGTTAATTAAAGGTTTAATAATGTTTTTATACTTAAGACCCCTGCTTCCTTTCACCATTCCATTATTAGGATTTATATAGGATTTTGTTTGCAGCAACATTTCCCTGTACGAATCCAAATCTCCATCTCTATAGTCTTTAATTGATGTTTTTATGGGTTTCCTAATAAACACTAACTCAAATAGATCAGATGACCCAGGATATACCTTACCGTCAATCAAGATGTTATTTCCTTCAAATTTAACTGACTGTGTACCCATTTTAAATTGTTCGCTTCCTTTATCGAAAGTGATTCCATAAGTATAGTCAGCTGCACCATTCAAGTTTTTTATACTAAACTGTAACCATGACATTAGATCCCTCCCAACTTCACTATGTGCATCGTTACCTTGAATTGAGGACATTTTTAAGGATTGAACTTTCTCAGCTACAGTGGAAGCCAAAGCTGATACGAGATCTTGTTCATTCGAATTCATGTTTAAAAATGATAAAGAATTTAGAAAAAAACTCTATTTATAGTCTGGGTTGGGCTAACTCGGGTTATAGCAACACAGGTGAACCGGGGTTAGCCTTACGTGGGTTAATAAAACCCGGGTTAACACAACGTGGGTTAATAAAACCCGGGTTTTATTAACCCAGGTTGTTTTAACCCAGGTTTTATTAACCCACGTTGTGTTAACCCGGGTTTTATTAACCCACGTTGTGTTAACCCGGGTTTTATTAACGCACGTAAGGCTAACCCCGGTTCACCTGTGTTGCTATAACCCGAGTTAGCCCAACCCAGACTATAAATAGAGTTGTTTTCTAAATTCTTTATCATTTTTAAACATGAATTCGAATGAACAAGATCTCGTATCAGCTTTGGCTTCCACTGTAGCTGAGAAAGTTCAATCCTTAAAAATGTCCTCAATTCAAGGTAACGATGCACATAGTGAAGTTGGGAGGGATCTAATGTCATGGTTACAGTTTAGTATAAAAAACTTGAATGGTGCAGCTGACTATACTTATGGAATCACTTTCGATAAAGGAAGCGAACAATTTAAAATGGGTACACAGTCAGTTAAATTTGAAGGAAATAACATCTTGATTGACGGTAAGGTATATCCTGGGTCATCTGATCTATTTGAGTTAGTGTTTATTAGGAAACCCATAAAAACATCAATTAAAGACTATAGAGATGGAGATTTGGATTCGTACAGGGAAATGTTGCTGCAAACAAAATCCTATATAAATCCTAATAATGGAATGGTGAAAGGAAGCAGGGGTCTTAAGTATAAAAACATTATTAAACCTTTAATTAACGTTTTAACACCAATAAGTGAGGGAAGTAGTACAATGTATGTAAATAATCCAGTAGACAGTACTTCTCGTCCTAGGAAACGTTCAAAGACTCCAGATAGGTTACCTGTAAAATTAGGTGGGTATCACGTGGATGAGATTGAAAACAATTCACTTGATGCAGATAAGGGTGGGGAGACGTATAGTTCAAATGAGCAAGATTACTTTGATAGTAGTTCAGACGATGGAAATGAAATGGATGAAGTAAGGAGACAAGTATACAGGGATAATTTAAAATTTTCAAAGGTTAATTACTCGAGCTGGGACGATCCTAATCAATTAGTAGACAGGTTGCGTTTGTTGATTGCCTCAAAAAAGGCGGGAAACACTGACCATGACAGTGAGATTATTACAATATTAGAAGAACTTAAAGGAGCGCGGATTATTAAAGACTATAATAACTTCCAATTGTAGAAAGAAGCATTTATAGACTTAAGTTTTAAAATTTAACGACTCCTAATAAGGTTTTAACTGTTACTGTTTCAAATAGTTGCATACTACAACACATGTACTATCAATGGCACCATATAGTAAAAAAATAAATAAAAAATAAAAAAAGATAAAAATAAAAAAAAGTTTGTTTTAAATAGTAAATCTTTAGCTTGAAAATAGTCCGTTTTCAAAAAGTATTTGTTATAAACAATAAATGTAGGTTTTCCTAGTAATATCAAACGTGTGTCTAGCTCTGAATGTTACAATTTTATCCACAGACTGTTTGGTGTGACGTAATTGGATGGGATGTAAGTACCTGTTTCCTAATTAATAACATTGTTGTGTGTTCTTGAAGAAATTCAACATGAGCCTGTCGTTTATATATGTGATACTACGGTCTCGTAATCTGTAGTTCCATGATGTGTGTGGGCTCTGGGGTCGTCTGACGGTCCGTAACCCAGTGTGTGTTTGTACAGAGTGCAATCACTGTACCATCGAGGTGAGGGTGGCCCACATTTAATAAAAAAAAAAAGCCCGACTGTTCTCTAAGGCAGCTTTAAAACGTGTAAGACCTGAGGCAGTCCTGCAGCTTGGGGCTGGGCTAATCCCCGTAAGACCTTGAGTCGCAGTCCGGGCCCTCGTACGGTACGTGTATCTGAATGTGTGGGCTCTGGAGTGACCTGACGATCCGTAACCCATGAATGGTTGAAATGATAGATAAGATTGATTTCTTCAATTGCATCAACTGTGGTATTTTGTAACCTTCCAATCACTTTCCTCAACTTGAACCAAACTCTTGCGTCACCTAACCTGTCTTGCTTATTGCTAACTTAATTTCAAACATAGAGTGAGATACACGTATATTATTGCTAGATGGGGTCTCCGTACCAACAGGTTTATTTGACCTAGGCCTGTTGGGAGCCTCGACCCGAGGTACATCACTCAACATTTCCAAAACTTAGATAAATATAAACGTTAATATGAGTGAGCCTCAAAAGTAGTGACCCCTGAGATGGTAGAGGAGGTTGACGTTCCTTCAGGGGCTTTTTAACTAACATTCTACCGGTCAATGTCTATGTATACAATTGTTTTCGTTGTGTGGTCTTGTAATTACAGATATAAGAAGTAGTCTAGTACGTACGTTGTTGGTTTAGCTACACTTTTGTTGGATATGAGAAGCATGGAAAGAGCTTTAAAAAAAATCTTGTAATTAGAGTTATATAAGGAGAATCAAGAAAGCCTACACAAGGATATATAGTACGATAATTCCTATCAAACTGATGGATTTCTTGTGTAAAGCTAAGTGTTTATGTATTTTGCTATATTACACGTAACACCCGAGACAAACTTCATGTAGAACAATCTAAAACAGCAGACTTATGCTAAATGGGTTCAGAACATGTGTCTACAGAACAACGGGGAAGTGAGAACTTACATGTTTCAAGGTCACTCTCCTGAGCTGAAGCAAGTAATCATCATCTTGCGTAATATTATGTCGGTAGGTTGACAATCTACTCACCGATCGAGTTCGCACGGGTTCAGCCTCTACAATGTCACCAGACTGGTTTTTTACTCATTCAGTGTAAGGAGCAGTTGAGTGCTGCTTTTATTTATCATCAAGCTATGTGAAGTTGGTTCGGTATTGTTGAACCTTAAAGATTAAATATGATGTTTGGTAAGCTAAAGGTCTGGTAGTTAATGGTTATATGTATAGAGGGAAATAAGGTTTAAGATAGTACGTTATATAGACTGACCACTAGTAGTGCTAATCGCAGGACATCACTAGAGTGCCCTAGTTTGTCAGTAACAAGTGGTTCGGGTTCCACATCATCTAGTTTGTCCTAGATACGCTAAGGAAACCTTACACAAGTCAACATATAATTCTCATTTATTACTAATAATGATTTGAAACAACCTGATAGGATGTCCTAAGCTATTAAACATAACTAAATATGTAATAAAGTATATACAAGTTATTCTGAAAGAAGTTTTATAAGACCATGTATGCTACGACCGAGCAAGGCTTTGTTCTCTATACATTACATAGTCACTAACGTACCGTAGCTTAGGTACCACATGAATATAGCATTAAATCTAATGATATATGAAATCAGTATTTAAATGCAGTAATGTAATTATCAATACGGTTTTAAAAAATATGCGTTAATAGAAATACAAATAAGTATACGGGGTTTAGGTTGGGTTAGGTTAGGTTAGGTTAGGTTAGGTTAGGTTAGGTTGATAGCTCCAGTGAGAGGGGGGTGGGGGAGGGGGGAGGGGGAAGGGCTGGTTATCGATTTGACGCAGAAATCCTAAATCTTGACGGCATTATCCTCATTATTTCACTACTACAAGGTCATTAGAACCTCATTAAAAACTCGTTAAGGTCAATTAGAACCTCATTAAAAACTCGTTAAGATCAATTAGAACCTCATTAAAAACTCGTTAAGGTCATTAGAACCCCATTAAAAACTCGTTAAGGTCAATTAGAACCTCATTGAAAACTCGTTAAGGTCAATTAGAACCTCGTTAAGGTCATTAGAACCTCGTTAAGGTCATTAGAACCTCGTAAGGGTCATTAGAACCTCGTCAAAAAACTCGTTAAGGTCATTAGAACCCCATTAAAAACTCGTTAAGGTCAATTAGAACCTCATTGAAAACTCGTTAAGGTTAATTAGAACCTCGTTAAGGTCATTAGAACCTCGTTAAGGTCATTAGAACCTCGTTAAAAAAACTCGTTAAGGTCATTAGAACCACATTAAAAACTCGTTAAGGTCATTAGAACCTCATTAAAAAAAACTGACCTAGCTGACTCGTCATGGGACGAAAACTCTTCATGGGACGTTTGTGAACCGCCATATCCCTACTACTTACGACAGGTCGTAAATTACAGGCGACAATCAACAGAGCCACCTGTAATGTAGACCACTTCATGGATATAGCCAGGACAACAGGTATGAGTGAGAGACGTATTCAGGGTCATTTAGATCTACAAACACACAACATCACGAGAACAATAGGCTGTATATACTCAGTTTCAACTAACACATAAGTCATTAATGAATTGGTAGTTACGACAGGCCATAAAGTACAGTTACCCATCAACAGTGCCACCTGTAATGTAGACCACTTCATGGTTATAGCCAGGACAACAGGTGTGAATGAGAGACGTATTCAGGGTCATTTAGATCTACAAACACACAACATCAGGAGAACAATAGGCTGTATATACTCAGTTTCAACTAACACATAAGTCATTAATGAATTGGTAGTTACGACAGGCCATAAAGTACAGTTACCCATCAACAGTGCCACCTGTAATGTAGACCACTTCATGGTTATAGCCAGGACAACAGGTGTGAATGAGAGACGTATTCAGGGTCATTTAGATCTACAAACACACAACATCACGAAAACTATAGACTATACATACTCAGTTTCGTCTGACACATAAGTCATTTATGAATTGGTAGTTACGACAGGCCATAAAGTACAGTTACCCATCAACAGTGTAGACAATTTCATGGTTATAGCCAGGACAAGAGGTGTGAGTGACAGACGTATATCACTATTTATCTAAAAAGGTCATTTAGATCTACAAACACACAACATCATGAAAACTATAGACTATACATACTCAGTTTCATCTAACACAAAAGTCATTCATGAATTGGTAGTTACGACAGGCCATAAAGTACAAGTAAAAATCAACAATATCGACCCCTTTATGGTTATAGCCAGCACAATATGTGTAAGGGACATAAATGTATTAAGGGTCATTTATTTCTAAAAAAAGAAAAAAAAAAACAACACCACAAGAACTATACATACTCAGTTTCGTCTACAAAATCAGTCATATATGACGTAGTAGTTACAATAGGCCATAAAGTATAGGTAACCATCAACAGTGCCACGTACCATGTAGACCACTTCATGGTTATAGCCAGGACAACAGGTGTGAGTGAGAGACGTATTCAGGGTCATTTAGATCTACAAACACACAACATCACGAAAACTAGTTTCAACTAACACATCAGTCATTTATGAATTGGTAGTTACGACAGACCATAAAGTACAAGTAAAAATCAACAATGTCGACCACTTTATGGTTATAGCCAGCACAATATGTGTAAGGGACAGAAATGTATTAAGGGTCATTTATTTCTAAAAAAAGAAAAAAACAACACCACGAGAACTATACATACTCAGTTTCGTCTACAAAATCAGTCATATATGACGTAGTAGTTACAACAGGCCATAAAGTATAGGTAACCATCAACAGTGCCACCTGCAATGTAGACCACTTCATGGTTATAGCCAGGACAACAGGTGTGAGTGACAAACATGTATAAATTGTCAGTGAGATATAAAAATACACAAAACCACGAGAAATCTAGGCAATACATACTCAGTTTAGTTTACGGAAATAGCCATTTATGATTTAGGAGTTACGAAAATCAATAAACTACGAACAATCAACATTTCCAACTGCAATTTAAACTTCTTCATGATTATACCCAGGACAACAGATGGAGGAACATTTGTTTATAACCATTAATTTATATCGAGAAGCTTTGTCTTTTACAGAATAAAACGTTATGTAACGTTTAATAATATTATAACGTTTAATTCCTTTTATGAACTTATATAAAGTCAGCCCTGGTGGTGCAGCGCTGTAACCCAGATACTTGAAGACAAAGTGTTTGGGAGATTGTAGGCGATAGGTTCCATTCTCGGTCCTCTTAATACCGACACGGCGTCCGCTCGGTGGTTGCCATCAACGTGGACACTACTAGAGTAGTCTCGGGTGTCCATGTTGAATGGTAGTCAATGTTCAGTTGTTGTGTAGGGAAAAGAACTGATTGTCGCACTTGTCAGTTAGCTGAAAATCAGACCAAAACTACTTGGTTCGGATTCCACGTAAAGCTGTAGGGCCCATAGTTGCCCTGGCTATTGGCTATTAATAAATAGTTCTTTCTGAGCTAAGTCAGAACTCATATAGTAACGATGACTACACTCGTTCATCTACATTCATTCACCCCTTATATTCGCCCATATCTCTACGATCGGTGTCTTAGAGATGCATTATGAATAGTAATGAATAAAGCACCCAGAAGTTATCAATTTGTTTACGTATGTTTTCAAAGTGATAGAACTCTTTTTTTGACAACCATGCCGAATCTTTTGAATATTATCTCTAAAGCTTTAACAATGTATGGTGTTGATTGTATATTCAAATATTTATTTGTAAATATGTCTATTGCATAATATACTTTAAAATGTTTAATAATTTGTTATCATTATTCATTAATTTTATAATTTTAGTCAACTTGCAGCATTCATCTGGTCAAAATTCAATATCGTCTACTACTTCATTAGCTGTTTTGTTCATATATGTATTTAACAAATTAAAGAAGGAAAATATTTAGTGTTTTCATTTTTCTTAGTGGTTAACTCTTTTAGTAAAGACTAAACATTTTTGTAAGTTTATTTGGTAGTTAGGTAGTTTTGCAGAACAAAAGTTTTATATTCGACTAGATTCATCAATTTTGAGATTTACTCGTTTGCTACAGAAGTACGAAATATACAATCCAAACAACTGTAGTGTACGTAATTATAAATATTTCCACTGGACAAGCAAATGATTTATCCAAATGGGTTAAATTAGGTAGTGTATGATTATGATTAACATAATTAACATTAACATAATCATACATTCATACATTAAATTAGTCTTTTATTAGTAATAAAACTTCAAGAAAATCTGAAGATTTGTAATTTAATTATTATAGTCTTAGAATAAATGACGTTATAAAATTAATGATTAATGAAAGCTCTTTTCAGTCTAAGGTCAATTTAAACTTAGATATGAAAAATATACAAAGTGCTGTTAACACTTATAAAATGAATAAAGAAGTTTATATCCATAGTTTCGTTTTCGCAGTAGGAGAGCCAAATTACAATATATTATTGAAAAGTACAGTCCAATACCACGCACTGATTAATTTATTAATCAGTAGACTGTAGCAGCCTATTTATGAAATTATATCAAAGAAAGTGATTTTTTAAATATTAAATTATATAGAACTAGTAAAATATAGCTTATATAAATAAACATACATAGCTTTATAAATATAAATACAGAAATTGACTGTACTGGTTTAATAAGAAGTGGAGAAGAGATAGCTAAGGGATGCGTGACTGCTGTACCAAACCCTCTCATCTCCAATATACAGCGTCTTAAGAGCTCTTATCCCGACCAATATCTCTAATAGGTTGTGTGTTTTCCTATTGCCAAGACGATCCCCTGGTTCGGTCACTTGCTGGGAATGTAAATAAAATAATCCATTGGTCTTGGAAAATTTTATACATTTGAAATGGTATTTACAGAGTTAAAATGTCTTTGTGGATTAGTATTTATATACTAAGACAAAATACTTGGTTAAAGAAATACGAAATACGTTAACATTGTTTACCTATAACATTGATTTGTATATAATATCTAATAATTAATATCCAATTCTATCACATAAACAAAATATATAAATTTAAGGTGAAAGTTTAACCATTTATCTATCTCTAAAATTAATAAACGTGTTTTATGGATGCTATTTCTTATTTTCTCCCAAAGTATGGTGTTAAATATAACAATTTTAATATAATATAAAATATCTGAGCAAGCCATTCAATTTCATCTGGGAATACGAATTTTGCCAATTTAAATGTTATTTACCACCAAACCACTAATAAATAAATAAATACCACTAAATAAATAAGAAATATTCCTAAAGAATTTTAGTTGCCATAAGTTACATATTAGTTTTTGGCATTATATTTCCTTTAGAATAATAAAAGGAGTATTCATATGCTCTAAAAGGTATCTTTAAAATAAGTAGTATCACAAGATTCCATAAGAAAATTAATAGGGAATCTTTTTTTCCTACAGAAAATTTTTGTATTTGTATTTCTACTGTATAAAAAGACAAATAGAAAAAACATTGGCATTATTGCTGAAATTAAAACAATTTCTGAAACCCTAAACACAACACGACAGTAAAAAAAAAAAAAAAAAAAAAGCCAGCTGAAAATAAAAAAGCTATTTAAATATAAACAAAACATTTTTATAACAGTTCTTTTTCATTTCTGCTTTTGTTAGTCTTACATGGACCTTTTACGTTTGCTTTCAAAGAGGAACAAATTTTATTTTTTCATTATCAAAAGCTTATCAATAAAATTATTCACGACAAATATATACACTGCATTATGTATAATGTTGGATATTTAATATATGTAGATATTTTTAGTCTATTCATTAATCAAAGTCAGAGGAAGAAAGTATCTTTGTATTCAAGATAATTTATATAAACTGATATACAAATATGTCTGATTTTTTAAAACATGACTGGAAGGCTCCTTAAATATCTAGTTACAGTTCCGTTAAACTAAAATATTGATTGAATTTAGTAGTTATTTGTCCAACCAGCTAACTATTACAATAGAGAGAAGCTTTTAGGATCCTCTTGGGAGGCGGTCCTTTTACAAAGGGTACTTTATACAAGTTTACGAGGTAAGATAGGCCATACAAGGAGGTTTATGGGATCAACGTATTATATTGTACTGGCGTCTATAAAACAGGGAGTAAAAAGTCTCCCTTATGTTAGTTAAATAGTTATAGTATAGTTAATCTCATTCAGATTTAATTCAAAATTAGCATCGAGGCATTGATGAACATTCAAAATAACTTATCGATCATAAAGAGCTGATAATTGAATACATAAGGTGAATAGTGACAGTTAGTATGTTAAATATTGTTTCTGTAAAATACATAATTTTCAAAACGGCCTTTATTTTAAAAATACAGTATTTTAAGACAGAACTAATCTAAATAATACTTTATGATTGCCATTGCTTGAAATTACTCATACATTAATTGGATTTAAATAGTGTTTTTAAAGAAACACTATTTATAATTAATTCATAAATAACAATTTAAATAATATGTGTTTTTCCTCAATATATATATGACAAATTAACTAATAGAATTAATAATAAAATAAAGGTGTGGTGGCTATGGCTTATAACTGTGTAGGGCAAGGTCCAAGGATCGAAATCCTTAACTGACCTGACTTCACTCGTCGCTTCACTGGTTGGAAAACTTCACGCATATATCAGGTCTATGTAAACTAGCGAGTGAAAAAAAGGAAGAATGAAAACCTTCCAGTTAGAAATTTATATAGAACCATCTAACATATTTGTATTCACAAAGACACTTAATTCTCTTAAATACATGCATCACAGTAATGGATCAAATAAAACTGAAATATGGAGAGTAATACAGTAAAAAAGTCATGTAGAAACGTCATGGGAAATAAGGATGGTAATATAGTATAAAACATCATGTAGAAATGTCATGTGAAATAAGGATGGTAATACAGTATAAAACATAATGTAGAAACGTCATGTGATTCATTGTATTCATAATTGTGTAACTATCGTGAGGAACAAACCATTATAAGAAGATATAATTGGATTAGTCCTATATATTAAACTAATATAGGAATAGTCGAAAGTCGAAATATAGGAAATGAATTAAACAAACAAAATAAGTACAAAAGTATTGTACAACTAATAAAAATGTGTGAGTTAGGCATTTTTAAATAGTTTAAATATTTAACTGTGGATAAAAATTATATATTTTTGTTTAATTACCTTTAAAATATCCTTTGGAGCTTTTCTTGACTTTTCTTATGTGATGAATGTCACTTTATTTATATTTTATTTCTGATGCCATATTCATAGAGGATAATACTAGATAACACGTGTATTCATTATAAAATGATAAATAAAATAAATGTTAACTTACGATTTGACTTATTTAAAACTATAATTTACAGATGTTTCATAAAAAAATAAAATAAATAAATAAAAAAAATTGGTAACATCCAATGTGCATAAAGTATTTTGAATTTATGTATAAAACTAGTAGCTCAAACCCCCATTAAAATAATAGTAATAACTGTTAAAAGAATAAAAGTTCCACTAAATATAAAACTTAAACATACAATGAAACTCAATGTGTCCAAAGTAACTGTTTTTGATGACATTAGAATGAAATAATACACACAGATAAATATCCGTATTTATATCTTTTAATATTCATAAAAATAAAAGTTTAATATAAGATGGAACAGTTTCGTTAACTCACGGATATTCCTCAGATAATCAGTTTCCCTCGGGACACTTTCCCAAATTACTGTTATATTCTTGGCTCTGCAACCACCTTGTCAGCATTTCGACGTCTTACCCAAGAATGTGAGTAGTGAATCAACTACTTTATCTCATCTATTTCTCAAATTCCTTTCGTTTATTCTATTTTCGTTCCAAAGCATTTTCATTTTATTTTCTAAAACCCCTTAACTCCCAGATCACGGTCAAAAGCAACATAATTTGAACCACCTCAACACAACCTTTTTACACGATACAAAATAAACCCATGAAGCCCAACTATGATTTTCAAAATGCGTTAAAACTTATTAAGAAACCTTTTATAGTAGTTAATTGACTTCAAATTAGATATTTATAATCAGTTTCTTGATGTAAAGTTTGGAAAATACATTTAATAATCAATTCACATGAACTTGACGCATTAAAGTACAAATTGATACCTAAAACATAAATGCCAAACCCTATATTTGCAGTCAATGACGTCACCGGAATTTAACGTGAGTAACTATTCGATTGAAAAACCTTAAATTACGATTGTTTGTATGAGATAATTATAGATATTACAAATATTTCATAATATGTGTAAACAATAATCCAACTTCTTATTTATTGATTTGAGTTCACTTTAAATGCTAAACAAGTGTAATTATACTGACAAAAAATATTTTATAGCACAATATAATAAACAAACTGCATCGATTTACTTTTTTCTAAACTACCCTACATGACAAAGGAGACCTGAAAATTGAGACAGGTGTTATATTATTTTGCTGTTTAATACACAGTTTAGTTAATTTTGATTTTTTACTTTAAAACAACCCACTCTAGATTGATGAGTTGTGGTCATTTACGATCTTCGAATAGGTCATTAAAAAAATACCAAAGTATGTGTGGTATTTCTATGGAGTAGTGTTATACATATTTTATTTGCGGGACTTTCTTAAATATAGTGTTACTTAATTTAAGTCATTGTGTTACTTCTGGATGGAAGATATACGTTATATTTTGAAACGACGAGTTATTTTACCAAAACCTAGTAAAAAATCAGAAAGAAATTACTGAAAAACTCAAATATAATGTTTACCTATAACCCGCATGCTGAGATTTTCCACCAAAGAAAATTTTCAATATTTATACAATTTATCACTTTTCATCAATTCATGCAAATAAATAATATTAGTTTGATATTACTTTTAATAAACTATTTAAATTATAGAAAGATTTTATGAATATGTTTATTTAAAACATATTACGTACTTAATATGTGCTTAGTCAAAATGGTCTTTGTCTAAGTACCACCAACAATATAACGATAACTTTTTATTATTATTTTTAATTTCTGGAAAACAAATTAAAACTATTTATTTTAATATAATAAAAAATTATTGTAATTTTTTCCATTCCAAAACACACCATAGTAAAATTAAAGTCTCACTGACATTCTAGATACAAAACTGATGTTTAGCAGGAAAATGTATTTAATTCTAATAATTAAAATGGGAACAATGATATTGTTTAACAATAGAATTTTGTGGAACTTTCACTTAAGTATATTTGTGTAGATGTTGATGTAGATAGAATTATGATTTAATACAAGGAATACTATAATTAAATAGAAAAAGTTCAGAAGCATAATTTTATGACAGTAACGGTTTTTAAAATAGTCTAAAAACCGTTTATAAGAAATGTTTAGATAATGTATATACTTTCAAGTGATCTTATATGATAGGATACACACCTCAAGCAAAATTAAATTTTATTCCCTAGAAACATTGTAGATAGTTTAGACTAACTAGTTTTGATCAGTAACCAAGTAAAGATAAAATTTTTAATTACTATTATTAACTAAAAATTACGCTTACAATCCGAGTCACTAATGATGTATGATATAATATATTTTATACTATATATTTTTATTAAAAGGGTAATCCTGCAATACAAAGTTTCAAAATTGCAAAACAGTTGAGGTAACTGCCTACAAGAATCAAGTCTAAATAAAATTATACGTACTTTAATGATATTTTATTTAATCATGATAAAGATATAGTCTCGTAGGATCCTAGGAGATATTGCCTTCCAAAAATATTTTTCACCAAACAGGTCATGTAATATTCTGCTCTCACTTCTGTCGGTTTTGAATTACTACCACAAGTGGTCAGCCCAAATTCCCCCCACGTATCTGGCTTATGTTCTTTCTTACCTTTCTATCAAAAACAATAAGCTGTTCGAACCTAAGAGCTTTCTTACGTGCGTTGCAAGTGAAAAGTACACTAGTGACCATGTACTTTAGTATATAGAGAAACTATGTATACATGAAGAAAACGCAAGTATATAATTTGGTAAGCTATATTTATTATTTTTTAAGGCAATATAAATAATAATATTTAATTTGTGTTGATTGATTTATATGTCAGGAAATATATAATTATTAAAACACACTGAGAATGACAAGTGATGTGATTAGACATTTTACTCATTTACATATATAAGTAAATAATCCACAATATTTGTTCCGTTGGTGTATCTAACTATATAATTATTTTTTATTCTATACAAAACTCAAAATTGTTGTGACAACTTACCACCTTACCGTAATCGTCAATCCGTCAACTAATGGACGTACGGTAGTGAATGAACACTCACCCACCGATACCCACTCGTCCGATGGTCCTGACTCACCCATCCGTATATTCATGCACGTACAGTAGTGAAGGCCCACTCTCGCACCCATACCCACACGTCTGATGCACGTACAGTAGTGATGGCCCACTCACCCACTGATACATATACAATGGTCAGGACTTACCCATACGTCCAGTCATTCACGTACAGTAGTGATGGCCCACTCACCCACCGATACACATACGATGGTCCTGACTCACCCATCCGTCCAGTCATTCACGTACAGTAGTGAAGGCCAGATCACCCACCGATACACGTACGATGGTCCTGACTCACCCATCCGTCCAGTCATTCACGTACAGTAGTGAAGGCCAAATCACCCACCGATACACGTACGATGGTCCTGACTCACCCATCCGTCCAGTCATTCACGTACAATAGTGAAGGCCCACTCACCCACTTATACATATACAATGGTCATGACTCACCCATCCGTCCAGTCATACACGTACGGTAGTGAAGGCTCAATCACCCACCGATAGACGTAGATGGTCCTGACTTACCCATCCGTCCAGTCATTCATGTACAATAGTGAAGGCCCACTCACCCACTGATACATATACAATGGTCATGACTCACCCATCCGTCCAGTCATACACGTACGGTAGTGAAGGCTCAATCACCCACCGATAGACGTAGATGGTCCTGACTTACCCATCCGTCCAGTCATTCATGTACAATAGTGAAGGCCCACTCACCTATCCATATTTGTAGATTATTATTGATCCACATACCCAACTGTTTGTTGTTTTTTCTGTTTTGTATTTACTTTCCCTTAATTGATTAATGAGATTATGCAATAGAGTTTGAAAAATGCAAAATGAGTACGTGTTGTGATCGTTACAAAGATCAACGGATATTTATAAGGGGCCATTTGTAATAGCTCAATAACAAGACCAATTGAAAAACCTGAAAATTATTGTGAAAGCATAGTCCTTGAATTATTGGTCTAATTCTCGGTTCCATTCCTTAGTTAAAACCCAAACTCCCCCCTCTCCCTTAGACTTTGCTATTACTAGTAGCGCCCACACCGATGGATCTCATTGAGAAGAAGGTATGTAGACGTTAAGAGGACTGAGAGCAGAAATAATCTCCCACAACCTCCATAAAATCTGCCCTTAAGTAACTGGATTACAGCACTGCACCATAGTAACGATGCAGTGAAACAAATTTGACTATACTAAAAAACCCATAATTTTCTCTCTCAAAAATGTGATATTGTAAGTAATTTTGAATTTAAAACATAGATTAAAACAGTATTTGTTACAACAAATTGTTGTAGAACACATAAAGACGTTTCAATAATGTATAACTGTATATATAATAATGTAATAATGTATAATAATAAAGTATAACTGTACATACTCTTGGTTAATTCGTGTTCAACTTATAAATGCACATAATTACTCTTGTTGGTATTTAACTCATTTAACGGAGGAGAGAGGATTTACACAGGTAATTTGATTGGACAGTGATTGATAAGCAATACTGTCTGTGAAGCATTCTAAATAACATTCCGATTTATTCTTAAGACAACTAAATTACTTAACTCAATATTAAATATCAACATTTTTTTTAATCTCTTCCGATCGTTTTATAGATATGTTTAAGTATGCTAATAATGTTACGTTGTTAGTTGTACTGAGAATGGTATTTAACGAAAAGGGAAAGGTTGATGCTTAATTGAAATAACAGCGTTTTACATTCTACTACCAATATACGAAGAATGTAAACATATTATACTAGGTTTGATGTATATTTCATAAAATATACTATCAGTTTCAATATATTTCAATTTAAAAATCCATTTCAGTGATTAATTCGACAGTCTTCAGTTGATAGTACAATAAGTAAAACCGTTAAATTACTAGGAAATATCGAAAATGATATTTATTTTTATTTAAGAAAAGTAAATATGAAACAAAAATATATCTATCAGTAATAACTTATAGGGCTTATGTTACCAAAAAATAAAACGTAACGAATCCACCATTTTACTCATGGATATATGGGGTCCTCTCCCCTACTACTTTGTTTTTAAAAATTTTAGAAATTTTTGTACTAATTTGCTGTTGATAATTGAACAATTTTCCTGTAAATTGACATTCTGAGATATTTAAATAATTTTAAGACATTTATGTGACTTCAGTATATACTGGAGAGTGCAGTAAAACCAAATCCTTAAGTGGCTATGAACCTTTTTTACGATGGGAAAATGCATTATGCACCATCAGGGCCCTTATTACAGGATATGAAGGAATCACACCAACTAAAACTTATCGAACCGGGTAGAACTCCCTCTCGAGACCGCTTGCCACATTATTTAAAGAGGGTGCCTAATGTGGTTTCTCGCTGTGGCTAGTAATGCCGGTGGCGCATTAAGTTTCTTACACCCTCTCTACGCAATCAGCTACGTTATTTCAGACAGATTGACTTAATACTATTTATTTGTCAAACAATAGTGTCCAGCAAGAGTAAGCCGACGACTTCTTCGAGCTCTCCTCTCTCTGCTTCCCACCTCTTGCAATGGAAGAAAGTGTGTAGGGCGTCGTCATTATCAGAGTTTCAGTAATGACACTCCGAGCTCCCGATCTTTCCCATCTTCTCCAGATAAGCCCCGAAGAAGCGAGGAACTGGGTTTAGTAAACATTTACTACCCCCGATTGACTCTCCACCCATTGGGCAGGTCCATGATCAGCCGTGCGGTCCATCTGCCTCAAGTCTCATTCTGCCATTTTTTCGCCAGTCACCGATGGTGCGTTCTCCGGCTTCCGTGCACCATCCCCATCGAAAATACGCCTTCTTTCAGATGTAAGTACTGTAAATCGATTGGCGTCAACCACGAGGATGGCTGTCTCCGACACTCTTCTGTATGCGGACGCAGCTCTCAATGCACACCACCTCTGAACAGCTGCTACCTTTTTAATTTATATCTTAGGTTACAGTGCATATGCCCATATATCATAGCCGTGCAAGAAAAGGTCTGCATAACAGTCATGATCATCCGACGCTTGCTATAAACCTTGGCGAGGTAGTAGGCCGACCTTCTTCACGAGGCGACATTCCGAGATCTACAAATTAGACTGTCGCAACACTTTGCTTTCGTGTGGCGGCAGGCCAAGCCCTCCTACGAGGCCACAGACCGAGTTTTACAAAGGAGCTAAAAGCATAGTTCCAATGCGAGCCCGCAGGCCGAGCTTACTTTACGAGCTACATGGAGCTACCTCTCTATATGGAATGTGGCAGAATTAATAATGAGTGAGTGAGGGCTTCCTCTTTTAATAGTAATTTTTTAATATTATTGCTTGTATGAAAGTAAAATAAATATCAGGATAGCATAGTTTTTATAGTATTCCTTTTATAGATGGCACTTCAAAAATAAAATAAATAATAAAAGCACTGGCTGATGTTGAGAGTAGAGTATTCTTATATGGTCCATCATACCATAAAAACAGCCATCTTGATTGAATGGAGGAGATGGATTAGCCAGCTTACCATTCAATACAGTGAGGCCTTGAGGCAGCTCTTGGGTCGAAGGGTACTTTAACATGTTTACGAGATGAGGTCGCACAAAGACACTTACTCTGATCAACAAGTACATTGTGTTGGCCTCCATTTAAAATATTGAGTGTGTAACGATTATGTCTGTTGTGTGCTATCTACTGACCCACATCATACATTTAGTATACAAGCAGGAAACTAAACTTAGCACGTCCCCTTTAATGACGTATTTGGACATGTATTATTTTGCTGGGAATTATCATTTTGTAATTTAAAATACAAGGCATGAAGTATAAAAGAGCAGACACGAAAAATTACGTTTTATCCACCCTAGGTATATTTAATGTTTATAGAGGATAATGTAATATATTTCCAAAAATAATCATTGTTAAGATTCTTTTGCATGTTTTATTGAATTTATTACTTTCAACAAAATATACTCTTTGTAAATATCTCCCTTTTTGAACTTAAATGTAAAGATATAAATTACAACAATACTACAGGTTGTTTTTAGTAATTTCTTCTGTAAAAATGATTATTACACTTAATAGGTCACTGTTCTTTACAAATGTTTTATAAATTAGTTCTATATGTCTCCATAGAATCTCAATAAAAAATAATAAATAAATAAAAAAATTAAAATACAACTTTATTATTTTAAAATATATTATATTATTAAACCTATCACTTATATTTTCGGAAAAAAAAATCTTGAAGAAACTATAAAGTTAGGGTATTTTAGAAGAATTAAAATATTTGGGACACATTTAGTGTGGTGTGGAAATGTATACAACCAAGAAGTATAGCTCGATCAAGGACATAAATGGCGTCAAACTAAATCCTTCATATACAATTGAAAATGCTAGGCAGTCAATAAATGTAATCACTAATACTTTATATCATATCATTTGATGTATATGTATAAATTTTTTGAGTATAATATTAAAGTAACATACATTTTTTTGTTTAAGGATTTGAAAAGTATTGTAGTTGATGCACTAAATGACTAGCCTTTTAAATGAATATATGTCGTGAACAAGTAATATTTATTTGCATAAAAATATGTTCAAAAAATTATAACCATTTACAACCAATCTTGATAGTTAAAAAATGTTGGGAAAGTATATTATGTATAGAAAAGTTCATGTATACTTTGTAATAGAAGTGTTTAGATAGTTTATTAGAGAGAAATGTGTAAAGTTTACTATTTATGTTGACAATCAATTAAAAGTTTAAATTATATTTGACTTTGTAATATCTTTCATTACAAGTATTATAGTTTGTGTTTGTAGAGATTCAAATGAAAGACAAACTATTAATAGTTTAAGTTCTTTTTGTATAAATCAATTGATAGCATGTAGCAAGTATTTTTGATGAGATGTAATTAAGAAAGGTCAAGATCTTCTGTCGTAACAGATGAAAAAATTTGTTGAGTAAATCAATTATGAATGTTTGAAAAATGAAGTTGAGGACGAACCTTCAAACTATTACGTTCAAAATCTTAGTCAATGATTAGCATAGCTTTCAATTAATTAGGGAATAAAAAAAGTATACTGATTGCCTCTACCAGTAGTTTGGTAGTGATAATCATGTTATTTACACGAATTATATTTAGTAGACTCCAGATGAGATAAAAACTATATTGAAACCACCGTGTTACATCCATTTACTTACATCCATCTACCATTAAAACAATTTCACTGAACTACTATATCTATGCTAAACGATGAACATGAAACTACTCACACATGACTGACTACTAAGTCACGAAGCACTCATTGTTGTACGTAACAATAACTATTATACAATAACTAATATTAGCTGACATAAAAAACTTGAGATGGTAAATTACTGTAAAATAAAAGGCACCTTATGAAAACTTCGATGTCTTCAGTGTTGTAAGAATTCATTAATCTTTCAAGTGGGAGCTTCAATCTGTTCAGTTGTACAAAATCCCTCTTAACAACAAGTACTCCAACTTCACAGTTTGAACCATACAAAGTTTAGCTGAGGCATTCAAACTAAAAAGAACGCAATCAGCAAATATCCCTATTTCAAACAAGTTGAAAAATAAACATTTTCTAGATGAAAACTCTTTTAAATATTTGGAGCACCACAGGATACAATTTATCTTTGATTATAAGTATTATATTTCCTAAACATAAGATATCAAACCATTAATTTTTTTATTTATAATATAAATTAATTTGTGTGTACAAATGTGTACTATTCAAATATATAAATCAGTATGTATCAACACGTGTAATTGAGAATCAAAATAACGTTTTATTATTAAATTATGTGTAAGCATGTTCCTCATTCGTTTTAAGACAATTTAAACACATATTTTTATAAATATTTACGTGATAATTAAATTCGAAAACTTGTAGAAAAGGTTAATTAAATGGCGTACTGGAACCAAATTGAATATTGATCAACAAAGCCGGCAATTAAGCCCAGTAATAGAAAGCAAACACAACTAGCAAGGTGGAGCAAACATCACTAGGCTACCTAGTACATTAAATCAACACATGCTATTGTAATAGTTCTCTGATACTCCATTATAAGATGATTATCCCTATTGAACATACTACACCTCTAAGACAACAAATGTGGGGAAATGAATGTTATAGCGTAAGAGGCTAGTTTAATTCAACATTTTTTCAAAGAAAACGCTGTTTATTTTTCTATAAAATTATTTCAGTTTACAGTAATACTATATTAATGGCTTAATCGATATGATGCAAAACGTATAATTTTTTATAAATTGTATTATAAATTTATGTTTATTGTTTAACTGCGGGTTTAAGCAATATAAAACCATTAAGTCCAACTTTATATTGTTGTTTTAGAATAAGTTTCTTTTATATTTTCAATCTTTGACAAGTACTTAATTATAATTACATCCTTTTGAATGTCTAATATTCATTCAAAACCTATTTCATAGAAGTAGGTAAGTTTAAAATCTTACTACTTTAACACAAAAATACTTTGAAAAAACATTAAATACATGCACAGTTCAAATTAAATTGTTAGTTTATGATTTTATATACATAGTTTCTCAATGATAATATACATCATTCTTGAAAACTTGGAAATTTCTCTAACAAAACATAACAATATGAAGACAATCCATATGTTTTTGCTGTAGTAAAAATAAATATGTAGTGGTTTTTTTTATTTAAGTATAATATGGTAACTATGTAGTAAATAAGGTTCGTAACTCTTGGAATTACTCAGGGTATCTTCATTTGCTGGTTATTGCAAATTACAGAGAGTGCAAAATATTTGTGTCGGGTAGCCTATGTATGAGGACAAACAAGGTTTGACCTTGTTTCGGAGGTGCGACGATCACAGGTCTGCTGACTGTGACTGATACCTGTACTCTGCACTTCTTATGCCTAGTTTATAGAATCTTTACCTTGGCAGGCCGGGATAATAAAGGGAAAAACTCAAAAACAGGTCTCAGATCCGATCTCGCCACTAGACAGGATAAAGTTTTGGAGATGCCTCGCGTTCACCGTGAATTTGAAAGAAAAAGATTTGCGTACTTTGCTCCCAAATTATTCAATGAATTTTCCTCCAGCTTAACAGGCCAGTGTGTATCTGAAACTACATATAAAATCAATGTATATAAATAATTAATGTATAATACAAGCTGATATATCCATGTATAACTGTACCATATTCATAACTTTATGTTTTAATTATGAATAATTAAAATTAGCTTTTAATTTTTTAAATAATTGTAATAGGACTTGAGTTGTTTTGTAAATCAGCATTGTTTGTTGAACATCACACCAAAATAAAAACCTTATTTATTTATTGGTTTTGTAGTGTACCAAAACAGTCATACGAACACTAATCACATACATAATAATTCACTTTTCAGAACTAACCCTTTTGATGAATGTTTTTGATTCCAACCGTAGTTTCTAATGCCTGTAAAACCTTATTAAACGAAAAATTAATGATAAAATCACATAATTAGTTTATTTAATCCAATAAAAGCTAAATGTAATTAAAAAGAATAAACTGGATTGGTTAAAATATTTCGTTTTTTGAAGTCATAACCAGTTCCAGACAAATAATTTATATTCCATATAAAAGAACACGATTTGTTGGCTATATCGAAACATCGAAATGTGCTTTATCGGTTAAGCAAGGCAATATATCATCTTCCAATGGTAGAATAATGCACAGCCTTTTATATAGAGGAATGAGCTGCTTAGTTAAATTAACGATGTATAAAGTATTTTAGTAACAAATATACAAGTAATATATGATTCTTATTTCACATGATATAACTCTATTTTTTAGGTTCCATGGAATCACGTGTATTTTATTTTGATAAATTACACTTAAGACCTTTTAATAATCTGCATCAGTCATATATATGTATATATATTTATATGATTACTCGTTGTCATAAAATCGATTACAAGTTTAACTATCAAAATGTAATTGGGAATAACGTACAATAATAATCAACCAAATAACGGAGCAATGGATTCTCTTATACTTTGACAAATAAAAATTACGAATAGAAAATGAATTAGGAAAAACGTCCACTTGATTACTGATTTTCAAACGAGAAGTGGTAACATTTTTTCAGCCCTATCAGCTTGCGTCAGTATATTTTTTTCAGCCATAATGTTAGTTATCACAGTGAAAATACTCTGATTTATAGAGTTAAATATGTATAATAGAAAAACCTTACAATATATTTTATAACCTTTTCTCACAATAGCTAATTACAAACAATATGTATATTTAGAAAATAAATCATGTTCAAATTAATATTAAGATAACCTTGAGGATATTCAATTCGATTCAAAGTTTAAAATCAGGAAATAAATATATACCAATTTCCTTCCTTCTTCCTACCTTCTTAACCTTACTAAATGAATAAATGAGTTTATTTCCCATAATACCAAACATACATACAATCATTTGAACAATTGAGACAAAATTGGCCATTTTATAAGTAGTTTGGCCAATTACAAACAAAATAAATTACTTTTTTTACTTTAAACAAGAGCCTAGCATTATGTACTGTACAATATATGTTGTATGCCCGCTGTAACAGATGTACTTGGCCCATTCTTCATAGACTGATACCCAAGCTCAAAGTCCTGAATACCTTAGACCACTCGGCCACCGGCTCGCCCATTAATAAAATTATTAAATTAATAAAATCCTATTAGAAAAATTCAATTATAACTATTAAATTCAACTCTGTACTCTAACCTAAATTTAGACAAAAAATAACAAACTGATGAATACATTTTTAATAGAAAATTAAATATTTAATAACGTTTTTATGTTTAGAAACCACGATAAAAATGTATGTGGTTTATCCACACAATAACTAAACTTAGAATTGTACTAAAATAAAAATTGCTATCCCCCAAACATTACAACCGGCATGTAATGATTGAATTTAAATAAAATATGATTAAACTTCCATTTGTTAAATATATATTAAATAAAAATGTCATTTGTTACAGGTGAGTAACAATTCATGATGCTTCAACATATTCTAAATGGTAAGTTGAACATTATTTTTTTTCGAATAAGCGACTTTAATACTTTCACATTTAGCCAAATAAAAGTTCAAAATTCATAACATTGAATTTGAGCTTTCAAATTGACACTACTTACTGAACATAAATTCATTTATGGTTTTAGTCTACGTTTAGTATACCATAACCTATTTAAAAAAGTAAGGACATGAAACTAAAGCTTTCTTATGACTGCTGTTTTTAGGAAATTACTTTGATTGTGTTGTTAAGGAAAATAAATCCCTTAGTAATACATAACTATTAATTTATTTACGTTAGGTACATTTGAGCTTTTTAAGCTGTTTTAAAAACAATGGTCCATAATATCTCTTTAAATATTTATTGAAGGTGTTTTAAAATTAAATTATATTTTTTAACGTCATAGATTTTGAAAAGGTTATATAGTTATACGCTTTCAATAATTTGTCATATTGGCAAATGTTCTTTATGTTAACAAATGTTTATTTTATTAAATAAAAAAAACAAAATAATCATCAACCAAAATCGATTTTTTTTACATATAAGGTGTTAAATAGTTTAGAGTAGAACGCAATACTATAAACAACCGTTGAATACGCAGTTTACTGGGGATAATAACAAGTATTTTGGAGAAGTTTATTAATTCAACTCATGTCAGTGTTGGAATTCCTAACGTATGCAAGGAAACTTCCGTATTTAATACCGCGTATCTAGGAGTTTCTGAATTTTTTTAATAATCAACAGTTTGTATTGTTGTTTGAAGTTATTTGTTGGCGTTGGATTGTTTATAGTTACTAATTTATTTGAGATTTCTTACACTTTGAACGTTAAAGAACATCCATTATGTTTCCACAGATTTGAAAATGTGTTCAAATCTTGATGACAACTGCTTTGGAATCTAGATTGATTAGCACACGTGTACTATGTGATTCTCATGTGTAGTATTAAAATGCTCGAAGTATTTTAAATCTTCAAAAAAAAAATTAAAAATGAATAGAATATTAAAGCTCAGAATATTAAAATAACCTCTCAATGATAGAATTCTTCCAGTATTTATTGTTGGGTTGATGGGAAATGTGATCCTAGAAATATTAAGATGAAAAAGACCAGAATACCCGACAACAAAGTTTAACACACTTTCTATTTTCAAGTAATATACTATGTAGAATTACATAGGTTTCACTTCTCAAGCATGCCTCGTTGATTCCAATTCCTAATAGGTTCATGCTCGTATAGTTTTTAAGGTCGTTCATTCTAGGTAGTGGTACTCGTATCTTAGTACTTAAATCCAGCTTCTTGTAATGTGTAGATTGAACGCAGTCGGTTCTTTCCTCAGTTCTCTTAGTACGGACAATATGTCACCGTGAACACATTGTCATTGGAAAGGTCTGGGTGTTCATTCTAAAAAGCAAACAGATACCGTGATTGGTCTTAAATAACTAAGTGATTAGGTTACTCAGTTCACTGACAATCAGACTAATACTATGTGGTTTGGATTCCACCTTATGTTGTAAGTCTCAACAGTTGTCCCTGAATAGTTTTAAAATAGTTGTCCTAGCTTTTGGGCTATTAATTAATGGCCATTTATGACAGTTAATATCGTTAGAACAAGACTACAAAGTTTTTCACATTCATCCTGCACTTTTTAACAATTGATTTTCAACTTGACAAACGCAGCTAATATCAGAATCTGAAATTTGAACGTACAAGAATGTTTTTTTATGGTTTTATATAGTAACTAAAAATATGTAAATTATATTGAATTCAACTTAGTGACCACCCCGTAGAATATACATTGCATATATAAGGTTGAGTGGAAGAGATGACTGAATAGGCCTAACTCCGCCTAATAAATCAGTTTGCGTTTCATTTCATATATTCCTTACCATTGTAATACCCTTTATAAAAACACATATCGTCATATAAGATGTATATTCAATTTGCATAAGAACTTATTATGTATATGCTATGTAAACACATGGAAAATATGTCATAATGAAGTTGAAATATGCTGTGGACAACAACTTCAGTACATAATTACTCTCTACTTCAAATGGTTCCAAGTCAAAACAAGATTGTAAAAATAAAATCGTTACAGAAATATTCTACTAAAAATATTGTAATTGATACAAATAAATAAGTAAGCTAACCATAAACTATACTCATATTTCTCAATAACACTTTTGATTTATAAAACGTATACTTTACTGGTTTATGTTTCATAATTATTATTTATACAAACAAGAAATCTAATTTATTCCTACAAAGGTGTGATGAAGCTAGTTTTACACAGGTGCCAATATACAGGGAAACTAATAGCAATCTTTGAAGAAATAATTAATCCTGTTTGCCTTTGTCATATCCTTTCTGTGATTATATACTCGACGTGACTTTATAATTTATGTTTAAATATAACTTCAATAGTTTATAACTGCATCGGGCTCGATATTGTAGTTTGATAACAAACAGTTCACTTTTTAATTAAGTGATTGCTGTGTATGGTATAATGTAGTGATAAATAACTCATTTTAAAATAAAACTATGGTGGCTATGTATTTAAGTTTTTTTGATTTTACTCAAAACTTCCGTACTTTTACTAAATATACCGAAAAAAATCAACCATCTACGGCAATGTTGTGTTAGAACCGTTGGTCGTTGCAAACTAAGATACTTCATATAGAACATAAAGTGTATATTATATTTTATGACAGTATATTCTTTCAATGGACATTGTAAGGAAGTTTTTTAATATGCTTAAAAAACTTGATATAGAACATAAAGTGTATATTTTATTTTTTACAGTATATTCCTTCAGTGGATATTGTAAGGCAGTTTTTTAATATGCATAAAAAACTTGATATAGAACACAAAGTGTATATTATATTTTTCACATTATATTCCTTCAGTGGATATTGTAAGGACGTTTTTAAATATGCCTAAAAAACATTCATATTAAAATAACAAACTTAAGTGGAATATATAAAATGCCGAAATTACTCCAATTATATAACATTCCCTCACGTGTTTTGATGTAATAAACTTTTTTTACATTTTTTTATGACTTATGTTTTTTACTATGCTGTTATAATTTAAGTCATAATTAATATTTTTTTTTTTACGTAAATACCATATATTATTATTTAAGTAAATTTGCATACGCTCTTTTGTCTCTTTTAATGTTTTTTGTTGTTGTTGTACATGCAATTAATATACTATCTATGTCTAGTTATACAACTAAAATTCATTTTTAATTGATAAATACTACCTAGGAAAGGACTCATTGAAGTATTTGTAATATTACAAAAAGGAATGCAAAAGGAAAAACCAAATTATAGTAAAACAAACCTCACAGAAAAGAGGACACCTTTTTATCTATAGAAGCAGACTCAGTACAAACAAACTATTAACATAAGTTTTAATAACTGTTTCTATAAGGGTTTAACTTGATATAATTTTACTAGATAATAAAATATATACTTTTTAAAATACATAAGTAGAACAATTCTTAGTTTTAAGAATTCAAATTTTCCTGAATGCCAGTGGTTAAGGAGTTGTTGTTAGGGTATTTAAATAATACAAAACTTCATCAATAGAACATACAGGTAAATCAGGTTGTCACCGGGAACAGCCCCTCTGTCGTTTTACCACCATCATGACGTCTATAGTGTTTGGAACTGTTGATTACAACAGTAGTTTATATTGGGCCATAACTTTACGTCATATACTGATGCCATTGATGACAATGATTGTAACTGTTCAATATTTCCTGGACTGTATGTAGATACTGTTGGTAGGTTAAATATTGTTATGTAAGTTATACTGGCTCAGTTGGCAGTTCAATCTATGGTCTTTAGTGTAGGAGGGGTTCTCATCTTGTGTAAGTATGGCAGGAACAACAGGCACTTCAATACACTTTACTTCATATACTGATGCCATCGATGACAATGATTGTAACTAATTAATATTTCCTGGACTGTGTGTAGATACTGTTGGTAAGTTAAACGTTGTTATATAAGTTATACTGGCTCAGTTGGCAGTTCAATCTATGGTCTTAAGTGTAGGAGGGGTTCTCATCTTGTGTAAGTATGGCAGGAACAACAGGCACTTCAATACACTTTACTTCATATACTGATGCCATAGATGACAATGATTGTAACTAATTAATATTTCCTGGACTGTGTGTAGATACTGTTGGTAAGTTAAACGTTGTTATATAAGTTATACTGGCTCAGTTGGCAGTTCAATCTATGGTCTTAAGTGTATGAGGGGTTCTCATCTTGTGTAAGTATGACAACAGGCACTCCAATACACTTTACGTCATATACTGATGCCATCGATGACGATGATTGTAACTGTTTAATATTTCCTGGACTGTGTGTAGATACTGTTGGTAAGTTAAACGTTGTTATATAAGTGGTACTGGCTCAGTTGGCAGTTCAATCTATGGTCAAGTGTAGGAGGGGTTCTCATATTGTGTAAGTATGGCAGGAACAACAGGCACTCAAATACACTTTACGTCATATACTGATGCCATCGATGACGATGATTGTAACTGTTTAATATTTCCTGGACTGTGTGTAGATACTGTTGGTAAGTTAAACGTTGTTATATAAGTTATACTGGCTCAGTTGGCAGTACAATCTATGGTCTTAAGTGTAGGAGGGGTTCTCATCTTGTGTAAGTATGACAACAGGCACTCCAATACACTTTACGTCATATACTGATGCCATCGATGACGATGATTGTAACTGTTTAATATTTCCTGGCCTGTGTGTAGATACTGTTGGTAAGTTAAACGTTGTTATATGAGTTATACTGGCTCAGTTGGCAGTTCAATCTATGCTCTTTAGTGTAGGAGGGGTTCCCTTTTGTGTAAGTATGGCAGGAACAACAGGCACTTCAATACACTTTACGTCATATACTGATGCAATCGATGACGATGATTGTAACTGTTTAATATTTCCTGGCCTGTGTGTAGATACTGTTGGTAAGTTAAACGTTGTTATATAAGTTATACTGGCTCAGTTGGCAGTTCAATCTATGGTCTTTAGTGTAGGAGGGGTTCTCATCTTGTGTAAGTATGGCAGGAACAACAGGCACTCCAATACACTTTACGTCATATACTGATGCCGTCGATGACGATGATTGTAACTGTTTAATATTTCCTGGCCTGTGTGTAGATACTGTTGGTAAGTTAAACGTTGTTATATAAGTGGTACTGGCTCAGTTGGCAGTTCAATCTATGGTCTTAAGTGTAGGAGGGGTTCTCATCTTGTGTAAGTATGGCAGGAACAACAGGCACTTAAATAACTTTACGTCATATACTGATGCAATCGATGACGATGATTGTAACTGTTTAATATTTCCTGGACTGTGTGTAGATACTGTTGGTAAGTCAAACGTTGTTATATAAGTTATACTGGCTCAGTTGGCAGTTCAATCTATGGTCTTAAGTGTAGAAGGGTTACGAGAGGTATCTCATCTTGTGTAAGTATGGCAGGAACAACAGGCACTTCAATACACTTTACGTCATATACTGATGCCATTGATGACAATGATTGTAACTGTTTAATATTTCCTGGCCTGTGTGTAGATACTGTTGGTAGGTTAAACGTTGTTATATAAGTTATACTGGCTCAGTTGGCAGTTCAATCTATGGTCTTAATTGTAGAAGGGTTACGAGAGGTATCTCATCTTGTGTAAGTATGGCAGGAACAACAGGCACTTAAATAACTTTACGTCATATACTGATGCAATCGATGACGATGATTGTAACTGTTTAATATTTCCTGGACTGTGTGTAGATACTGTTGGTAAGTTAAACGTTGTTATATAAGTTATACTGGCTCAGTTGGCAGTTCAATCTATGGTCTTAAGTGTAGGAGGGGTTCTCATCTTGTGTAAGTATGGCAGGAACAACAGGCACTTAAATAACTTTACGTCATATACTGATGCAATCGATGACGATGATTGTAAATGTTTAATATTTCCTGGACTGTGTGTAGATACTGTTGGTAAGTTAAACGTTGTTATATAAGTTATACTGGCTCAGTTGGCAGTTCAATCTATGGTCTTTAGTGTAGGAGGGGTTCTCATCTTGTGTAAGTATGGCAGGAACAACAGGCACTTCAATACACTTTACGTCATATACTGATGCCATTGATGACAATGATTGTAACTGTTTAATATTTCCTGGCCTGTGTGTAGATACTGTTGGTAAGTTAAACGTTGTTATATAAGTGGTACTGGCTCAGTTGGCAGTTCAATCTATGGTCTTAAGTGTAGGAGGGGTTCTCATCTTGTGTAAGTATGGCAGGAACAACAGGCACTTAAATAACTTTACGTCATATACTGATGCAATCGATGACGATGATTGTAACTGTTTAATATTTCCTGGACTGTGTGTAGATACTGTTGGTAAGTTAAACGTTGTTATATAAGTGGTACTGGCTCAGTTGGCAGTTCAATCTATGGTCTTAAGTGTAGGAGGGGTTCTCATCTTGTGTAAGTATGGCAGGAACAACAGGCACTTAAATAACTTTACGTCATATACTGATGCCAACGATGACAATGGTTGTAACTGTTTAATATTTCCTAGACTGTGTGTAGATACTGTTGGTAAGTTAAACGTTGTTATGTAAGTGGTAATTGCTCAGTTGGCAGTCCAATCTATGGTCTTAAGTGTAGGAGGGGTTCTCATCTTGTGTAAGTATGGCAGGAACAACAGGCACTCCAATACACTTTACGTCATATACTGATGCCATCGATGACAATGATTGTAACTATTTAATATTTCCTGGACTGTGTGTAGATACTGTTGGTAAGTTAAACGTTGTTATATAAGTTATACTGGCTCAGTTGGCAGTTCAATCTATGGTCTTAAGTGTAGGAGGGGTTCTCATCTTGTGTAAGTATGGCAGGAACAACAGGCACTTCAATACACTTTACGTCATATACTGATGCCATCGATGACGATGATTGTAACTTTTTAATATTTCCTGGACTGTGTGTAGAAACTGTTGGTAGGTTAAACGTTGTTATATAAGTTATACTGGCTCAGTTGGCAGTTCAATCTATGGTCTTAAGTGTAGGAGGGGTTCTCATCTTGTGTAAGTATGGCAGGAACAACAGGCACTCCAATACACTTTACGTCATATACTGATGCCGTCGATGACAATGATTGTAACTATTTAATATTTCCTGGACTGTGTGTAGATACTGTTGGTAAGTTAAACGTTGTTATATAAGTTATACTGGCTCAGTTGGCAGTTCAATCTATGGTCTTAAGTGTAGGAGGGGTTCTCATCTTGTGTAAGTATGACAACAGGCACTCCAATACACTTTACGTCATATACTGATGCCATCGATGACGATGATTGTAACTGTTTAATATTTCCTGGCCTGTGTGTAGATACTGTTGGTAAGTTAAACGTTGTTATATAAGTTATACTGGCTCAGTTGGCAGTTCAATCTATGGTCTTTAGTGTAGGAGGGGTTCTCATCTTGTGTAAGTATGGCAGGAACAACAGGCACTTCAATACACTTTACGTCATATACTGATGCCATTGATGACAATGATTGTAACTGTTTATTATTTCCTGGCCTGTGTGTAGATACTGTTGGTAAGTTAAACGTTGTTATATAAGTTATACTGGCTCAGTTGGCAGTTCAATCTATGGTCTTTAGTGTAGGAGGGGTTCTCATCTTGTGTAAGTATGGCAGGAACAACAGGCACTTCAATACACTTTACGTCATATACTGATGCCATTGATGACAATGATTGTAACTGTTTAATATTTCCTGGCCTGTGTGTAGATACTGTTGGTAGGTTAAACGTTGTTATACAAGTTATACTGGCTCAGTTGGCAGTTCAATCTATGGTCTTTAGTGTAGGAGGGGTTCTCATCTTGTGTAAGTATGGCAGGAACAACAGGCACTTCAATACACTTTACGTCATATACTGATGCCATTGATGACAATGATTGTAACTGTTTAATATTTCCTGGCCTGTGTGTAGATACTGTTGGTAGGTTAAACGTTGTTATATAAGTTATACTGGCTCAGTTGGCAGTTCAATCTATGGTCTTAAGTGTAGTAGGGGTATGAGAGATATCTTATCTTGTGTAAGTATGGCAGGAACAACAGGCACTTCAATACACTTTACGTCATATACTGATGCCATCGATGACGATGATTGTAACTGTTTAATATTTCCTGGCCTGTGTGTAGATACTGTTGGTAGGTTAAACGTTGTTATATAAGTTATACTGGCTCAGTTGGCAGTTCAATCTATGGTCTTAAGTGTAGGAGGGGTATGAGAGGTATCTGATCTTGTGTAAGTATGGCAGGAATAACAGGCACTTCAATAACTTTACGTCATATACTGATGCCATAGATGACAATGATTGTAACTGTTTAATATTTCCTGGCCTGTGTGTAGATACTGTTGGTAGGTTAAACGTTGTTATATAAGTTATACTGGCTCAGTTGGCAGTTCAATCTATGGTCTTAATTGTAGAAGGGTTACGAGAGGTATCTCATCTTGTGTAAGTATGGCAGGAACAACAGGCACTTCAATACACTTTACGTCATATACTGATGCCATTGATGACAATGATTGTAACTGTTTAATATTTCCTGGCCTGTGTGTAGATACTGTTGGTAAGTTAAACGTTGTTATATAAGTTATACTGGCTCAGTTGGCAGTTCAATCTATGGTCTTAAGTGTAGAAGGGGTATGAGAGATATCTCATCTTGTGTAATTATGGCAGGAACAACAGGCACTTCAATACACTTTACGTCATATACTGATGCCATTGATGACAATGATTGTAACTAATTAATATTTCCTGGACTGTTCTACATGTTTCATATGTAGATACTGTTGGTAGGTTAAACGTTGTTATATAAGTTATACTGGCTCAGTTGGCTGTTCAATCTATGGTCTTAAGTGTAGAAGGGTTACGAGAGGTATCTCATCTTGTGTAAGTATGGCAGGAACAACAGGCACTTCAATACACTTTACGTCATATACTGATGCCATTGATGACAATGATTGTAACTGTTTAATATTTCCTGGCCTGTGTGTAGATACTGTTGGTAAGTTAAACGTTGTTATATAAGTTATACTGGCTCAGTTGGCAGTTCAATCTATGGTCTTTAGTGTAGGAGGGGTTCTCATCTTGTGTAAGTATGGCAGTAACAACAGGCACTTCAATACACTTTACGTCATATACTGATGCCATCGATGACAATGATTGTAACTAATTAATATTTCCTGGCCTGTGTGTAGATACTGTTGGTAGGTTAAACGTTGTTATATAAGTTATACTGGCTCAGTTGGCAGTTCAATCTATGGTCTTAAGTGTAGAAGGGTTACGAGAGGTATCTCATCTTGTGTAAGTATGGCAGGAACAACAGGCACTTCAATACACTTTACGTCATATACTGATGCCATTGATGACAATGATTGTAACTAATTAATATTTCCTGGACTGTTCTACATGTTTCATATGTAGATACTGTTGGTAGGTTAAACGTTGTTATATAAGTTATACTGGCTCAGTTGGCAGTTCAATCTATGGTCTTAAGTGTAGAAGGGTTACGAGAGGTATCTCATCTTGTGTAAGTATGGCAGGAACAACAGGCACTTCAATACACTTTACGTCATATACTGATGCCATTGATGACAATGATTGTAACTAATTAATATTTCCTGGACTGTTCTACATGTTTCATATGTAGATACTGTTGGTAGGTTAAACGTTGTTATATAAGTTATACTGGCTCAGTTGGCAGTTCAATCTATGGTCTTAAGTGTAGGAGGGGTTCTCATCTTGTGTAAGTATGACAACAGGCACTCCAATACACTTTACGTCATATACTGATGCCATCGATGACGATGATTGTAACTGTTTAATATTTCCTGGCCTGTGTGTAGATACTGTTGGTAAGTTAAACGTTGTTATATAAGTTATACTGGCTCAGTTGGCAGTACAATCTATGGTCTTAAGTGTAGGAGGGGTTCTCATCTTGTGTAAGTATGACAACAGGCACTCCAATACACTTTACGTCATATACTGATGCCATCGATGACGATGATTGTAACTGTTTAATATTTCCTGGCCTGTGTGTAGATACTGTTGGTAAGTTAAACGTTGTTATATAAGTTATACTGGCTCAGTTGGCAGTTCAATCTATGGTCTTTAGTGTAGGAGGGGTTCTCATCTTGTGTAAGTATGGCAGGAACAACAGGCACTTCAATACACTTTACGTCATATACTGATGCCATTGATGACAATGATTGTAACTGTTTAATATTTCCTGGCCTGTGTGTAGATACTGTTGGTAAGTTAAACGTTGTTATATAAGTGGTACTGGCTCAGTTGGCAGTTCAATCTATGGTCAAGTGTAGGAGGGGTTCTCATCTTGTGTAAGTATGGCAGGAACAACAGGCACTTCAATACACTTTACGTCATATACTGATGCCATCGATGACAATGATTGTAACTGTTTAATATTTCCTGGACTGTGTGTAGATACTGTTGGTAGGTTAAACGTTGTTATATAAGTTATACTGGCTCAGTTGGCAGTTCAATCTATGGTCTTAAGTGTAGGAGGGGTACGAGAGGTATCTTATTTTGTGTAAGTATGGCAGGAAATATAGGCACTTCAATAAACTTTACACTGCATGAGCTGTAGCGTCATATATTAAGCTAAAATTAAAAGAAAAAACCCAATCACTTGTTTACAAAAAAACAAACATAAACACCATTTATATGGAAGTTTCGCAGTGGATGAAAATTAATTAAACTTTAACATATTTTGCAAAACGTGGTAGTACAAAACAGTTTACAACAGAACTATACTAGGTCTACAGCTACTAAAAGGACTTATGTTTGACTTATTTGAAGGTATTGTGTAGTAAAGTGATACATTAAGTCATTATGAGTACTTAAAACTATGGCAAGATGCAGCATTTTAGTTAGTGAGGGAAACATTACAGTGCATTACATTATTGACTTATTTAGTGAACTGACACTGAAACTGGATTTAAAAGAAATATAAAAAATAAATGAAAATAGTCAAAACTTTGATAAGAGTTATTTTATACTGCGTATTTGCTTTTCTCAAATTAAAGCATGCTTCATTATTTAATTCTTACTAACATGCTTCAGTTTTGATTATATGATTCGTTTTCATTTTTATTGAAAAATACACATTTTCCACTGTACGTGTAGAAGTGGGTCAGTAAGGGTATGGGTGGATTTTATTCAAGAAGAAATGTTTGCTGATATATTTTTACATTCTTTTAGGTTTATTCGTATTAAAAATAAACAAAAAAAAAAGGATTTATCGTCGTGTTTTTCTTTAGATGCTGAAGGAAAATATTATAAGAAGTATGTATTTGTTAATGATTTTATAAAAAAACGCTTCAGAATTACTGATAATCATATATTAAAAAAAACTTCCTAGAAAATGTTTTATGTCTGATATTAGACACAAAATACCCTAAAACACTAAGAAACGTTTAAGTATTTTGGAGTTATAGAAATTTACACTTTTGGTATATGCTCAATTGTTATTGAACATGTTTTTTTAAATAATTCCTAGTTTACTTACAATATTATTAAAACTTGGATTTACAAAAACAGTAAATTTCGTTCATATATTATTATGCCTATTTTTATGTAAATGTGAATCCTTGTCTATTTTTAATCTTGTAAATGAATGACATCATTCTCTTGTAACACGATCTGTGCTGCTCAGTATAGTTAATCACTGATTGAATGTGGAAATATCGGATTGAGTTAGGTATCGAATTCCACTACGAGCGATTTAACAACCCCCATTGTATCATCCATTCTACGGGGATGGTACAGTTACGTCATCGTAAAATGATGCGCATTATCTGTGATGCCAAATACAACTGCGCGCTACAAAATGGTTATGGCCACAGTGGCAGTGTTCAAATAGTGGTCATTGCCCAATAACGGTTGATCTGTAAATAAAACTGTACCATCAATAATTACATGGAATACAATGATCACCGGTAAAATATTGAAGTACAAGCTTTTAAGACTTGAACTTCAATAGTACTAACATGATAGCCACTTAGATTAATTGTAAAAGTATACATATTTTTGTTAGATTTTTTTGAACGTATGTGAGCATTATATTCCCATACAGGATTAGAAAAAAAACGAGTGCTGTTTAAAACCAGTTATTGAAAAGTAATATATTTAAAATGTACCGTTTACATCTCTCTCTCTCTCTCTCTCTCTCTCTCTCTCTCTCTCTCTCTCTCTCTCTCTCTCTCTCTCTCTCTCTCTCTCTCTCTCTCTCTCTCTCTCTCTCTCTCTCTCTCTCTCTCTCTCTCTCTCTCTCTCTCTCTCTCTCTCTCTCCCCCTCCCCTCTCTCATAAAGAAAGTTTACGACGCGTTTGACATTTCAAATTGTAGCTGTTATATCTCGTGTTTATTAAGTTAACAAACATCACATGAAGATAAAGAAATACCATATAAATAAAATATTACAGGTATTATAACCAAAAATAGATTTGTGTTGCCTGATAATGCCAGCTTTGCTGGCGAAACGCCTAGTAAAAAGTGTTTTTTATTGATGATATTTTAAAATTAAAAAAAAAAAAAACGAAAAAAAAACCGAAAAATAATTAAAAAAAAAATATCAACTCCATCTGAAATTAACAATTACAGAGGTAGTATAACATTATACCACAGTATAAAACACCCAGTAGCGACACTCCGATACAACATTTGCGACAAGTACGGCACTAGCGTTCGTAGCGACGGGAGCGAGAAGTGCGTATTTTTGTATTATTTACATCCAGTACTATTATTAGTAAATATCAAATATTCACTGTTAAAGCCCCTTTTCTATTAATATTATTCCACTTATTTGCAAGACACATTTAAATACAACGGTATTGGGGTGTAGTTCTATACTCCTGCTATTAGGAGCGCTAGCGTCATACTAGTCCCACAGCAATCCAATTGGAGTGTCACTACTTTGTGTTTTGTACTGTGTTATAACAGCTGATTTAATTTCTAGCAGACCTGATAATGAAAGTTTCTTCATGTCAAAATATTGACTAGAACACTTACATAAACGACTACTTTACATTAAAATTTTAATCAATATATTTATTAGCAAATAATAAACAAATGTTATAATATCATACCTGAATTATTAACGTGATAAAATATATCCATTGTAGTATTTAATTTCATAAAGAGCACTCGCATATTCAAATGAGCGATCTTGATTGAATGGAAGAAGCGGCCGCCATTCAATATTCCACTACAATACACAGCGGCCCACAGGATTTTCCCGTAACGTGGCCTCCTTCAACAAAGACTGCCTTAACATGTTTACGAGAAGAGAGCAACTATTATGGAAAGGCCTAATGGGATCGAAATAGTGAATCTTATTGGTGTACGTGGTAAAACAGAATGTATAAGTGAGTATTTCCATATTGTATTAAACAACTGGAAAATGGTTTAAAATAAATGTGTTTGTTTTGTTTTAATATAACATGTTGAATTTTTTTACTGAGTGAAACTTTAGAGAGAAATAATTTTTTAAATGTTTTACTAAAAAAAGCTTGAAACTAAACAGAATATCAGCAGAATTTCCAGATCATTTATCAGCTCAAAAGAATCTCCGAAAATGGTCTAGTTGTTTCCTCGTCTATGGTGACTTCTGGATAACAGCTAAAGTTACAGTTTTACGTAATGGTTATGCCAGTTGGGAACTAACTTTAAAACTGATGTAAAACGGTTTCATATTATTACTATCTCTTAACGTTTATTGCCGACATTTCCTCTGCTTTGTTAGAAAAGTTTGTATAATTATTGCTTTCACAAGTGCAAGCAAGTGATATACCAAACAAACTGAGATAACGTTTCAGTTTTAACCAATGTTAAACATTATTGATAAATCTGAATCATATAAAATTTCTTAAGCACAACTGTTCGTCTTTGAAGATCATGGTGAATTGATCTCGTGAATGTAGTGGTGCGAGGACCCTTTCCCCCTGCCTCAGTAGAAATCGAAGGTGGTTGAATATTTCGGATAAGTTGAATATTTTGTCTATTTAATAACCAGCTCTGTGTTTTGTTGATTTTTCATATTTTGCATTTCTTTTGTATTTCATAGGGCTTTTTATAATTTGTATAATTTTTGTGTGTATAAAATCGTATAATTTTTGTGTGTGTTTTGTTGATTTTTCATATTTTGAATTTCTTTTGTATTTCATATAGCGTTTTATAATTTGTATAATTATGTTATGTGTTATAATTTTTTTTGCTTTTTTAGAAAATTTGACTTTCTTACCAGTGATACGTAGTATGTAATAAGCATGTAGTCATAAGTCTTTTCTTGAATTAATATGGATTAAGGAAAAAACAATAGTTTTTTTTTTTTTGTAGGCTAATTTAGTAAGTACACCTGAAGATGACAGAAATTTGTTATATCTGTAAAAACGGTGCGTTTGTTTCTTAAACACTAGAGGCATGGGACATATCAAAATAATATCCACATACCATAAACAAACTAATGCTAAAAAATAATTTTCACACAATAATGTAAATTGAATGTATACTTTTAGACCAACAATATGATATAAGTTTCTCCTAAAAATGCGTATGTCTTGTAAATAAAAAGTAAAAATAGTTGATTATTGAGTTTTAAAATACTCGTTCTTACTGATAAGTGATGTAAATGTCCTTTTCAAGAGACATTGCATGTCAGGTATCAATATTAATATGGTAAGTGGAAAATCTGATATTTTTTATATTTAAAAAGTGGATTTGCGATTCATTATATTCATTAGACAATACATTTGAGCTTACAAGTGTACATAAAAACAATATGCATTGCATGAAATTTAAGATAACATATTTTTATGTCCACATTCCTAGTTTAGTTTGTACTAAAACATACTAAATATGGTCTAATATTGATTGGATCGATATTTTTACAATATATTTATAAAATCCGTTTAGGCCAAAATAGAGCAATAGTTCCTACTTTTCATTTTGTAGTCTATTCAACATGTTTTATTCAAACATATATTTCCATTCGTGCGTCACTAAAACACATATTTGGTGCATTTGACAAATATATTTTAGTGTATTAGTAAATATATCAAGTGTAACTAAACATAAAAAGTTTAGATTTTCATAAATAAAAGAATAACTATTCATAAGAAATCTTAATGTGTAACCGAATTTAACACACAATGAATGAATTGTTAAGGGATAAAGTTTACGAAAGATATGAACAGGGGAAATTGATTTAAATAAACATGATAAATAAAAATATAAGATAAATACAAGTATAAATAATCATGTATTAGAAACTGTTTACGTAAGTAACTGTAACGGAACACAACAGTGTAATTTATTTGATTTTATCTGCATCGAATATTTTATTATTAAATTCTTGTTCCCGTATTTACTGGATACTATATACGTGCCCTTTGATAGGGGACACCTAGGTACCAGTACTTGGATTAAGCTATTCGGATACGGTGACACAAATTAGTCCAGCTTCAATGGCTAAATTGGATTCCTGAAAAGTACTTTGTTGCATATGAAGTATATAAATACGTTAAAGAATATTTAAATAGCCCTCTTACATCCTCTTTTACTAAGTCAATATTATATTTAGAGCAAATATATTATATTCTATATAATAATAACTTTGAACAATTATTTTTTATTATTATGATAGTTAATTATTCACTATCGTAATTTTAAAAAGGTTTCAATATTATAGGCACAGTATACAATTAATTTGACAGTTTCTGTTATTTAAAAAAATTAAAATATCGTCATAATATTTTTACTGACCTAATTGAACGATTAGTGATATTTTTATTAGTAAACATAATGATCTAACCCTAGCCAATGCATTTAGACATTTATCAAGCACAATATTCTAATGATGACGAAAACGTAATATTATTTATAAATTCATAAATACATGAACCTAGTTCTGGTGCGTCCTACCATATTTGTTACATGTAGTATAATAATACGAATGCTAATAATTTTTTGTTACATGCAAAACAAATCTCCCTTATTTTGTTACAAAAAACTCAGTCCACACAAAAAAATCAACGTGCAAAAAGAATTGTTCTAATATTTATGATAAATTCATAAATGTTTCTCAAAGTAGTAGTTGAACGTTATTAGGTTGGATAGATCCGTTTAGATGGGGCTGGCCATCTACAGCTTTTACCAATACTTTTTTTGCAGATTGAAAAATATTTATGTTATTTCAAGTTCCGTTTATTGTAAAAATATACTTTCTTCTTTTATAAGTACCCACAAACAATATATGGATTTTATAGTCAATTGTCAGGAGTTGCATTTGTTAAAAATTATTATTATTGAAATGGAAGATTTGTTGAACATTGTTCAACAAAAGTACCTACTAAAGACATTATTAATAATTTCCAATTATGAATTTGAATTTTGAATGGGAAAGAAGGTGACGAGCGGTTTCTTCAATTGCGGAAAACTTGAGTTAAAGACATCGCAGATTCGAGACCTGGCTTTGACTGTTTGTTTTTATCAGTAATATTCACTTAGAAGTGTTCTGGTTCTATCCCTGACTCTGTCTGATATGTCTACGCACATATCAATTGTATATGGAGAGTGAGTTAAGGAAAGTTAAAAATGAAATCAGCCTTTCCGAAAAAAAGGATACCTAAATTCATTCAGTGTGATGTAGTGAGTGAAACATGTTCTGGTTCACTAAGGATGCAAAGAAATGAATAAATCTTATGGAGGGTGATTTCTTACAATTTATTGACATTCATGGAGTTCACATTATTTAAAAACTGTTTTTTTTTTTAATATAAGTAATATGATAGTCGGAAATAAGTAAACATCTATAAATGAATTACTAGAGTACACTATGCACGCTTCGTTTACCAACCAATCACTCGCTGCGCTCGTGACACCTCGACTTTCAGTTTCTGTCAATTACTTTTAATTACAAATGTTAGAAGGCAAATCCTACCATGCACAAGTACAATATTAAATTTACTTACAGTATCTCACTCACATTACATACATTGCTACCTGTTTACTAGTGCAAACAACCATGATATCACTAAGCCTATTTCAAACGTGTTCCTTTCATTTGTTTTTGTTAAAAAATTGAATATCAGTGAAATAAATATAACTGTATTAGAGTACTATTAACGTCTTCAAGTCAATTGGGGCGGAGCCTGACACCTTCAAGGTGAAAATATTGAAAAATGAAGGTCTTATGCACAACTACAAACAGACGATATTTTTTTACACCTCAACCGTTTAAATTTCACGAGGAATAAAGGTGGAGTAGTATTGAAAAAACAACAAACAAAACCGGTTTCACATGTCATATTTACAAATTATTTAAATATGGTGTTGTAAAAAAATATTTTAACACAAGTCCGTTTTATCCAAATAAATATTTCAATGTAGGGTGTGATTTTAAAGATATCCGCTTTAGTCAGGTTACTGTAAAGGATATCCCTTTAAGAATACCCCTCGCCTACCTTACCTTCCCACCTGTGTTCGTCAAAACCAACAAGCTCCCACAGGACACTTACACAAATCAATGCTAATGGCCTTCTCCTTCCAACCACTACGACAACAACATGACACTGTTCCTGAGACTAATAGCCACACATACCACAGGTATATTTAATACTAACTACTAACTACCACATACCTCAACCACGTTTAGTGGTACCTACTATATTAAGTATGAAGTTAACTATGTGGTACTTACTTGGTTTGCGTTAGTCAATAAAATATAATACATATTGAATCGATAATTTATTTGTTCAGTGATAATCATATATTTAGGTAAGCTGCTTATAACATAAACAAAATCCAGACCTGTGTTAGTAGTAATCTTGACAATAGTAGATTTGCCATGAGTAATTATGTGTGATTAAAATATATAATTCAAATGAACATTATAGAACATACATTTATTACAATATTAGTACATAATGTACAAATATTATGGTAGTCAATTCATGAGCTATTTGCAACCCACCCCCTCATCCCTTTGTGAATCCCCCTTGTGTTAAGAAGATAAACATGGTTTACCGAATTAGATGACTATAATATTTGTACATTTTGCTCTTAAATTGTAATACATTTGTGTTGTGTAGGTTCAACTGTATTGTATTCCTACATACACATATTATGCTAATCAAGATACCATTAAGAAAAATAAATAATTTAAATCGTAGCCTAATATAAAATTACTGGTGGCGCAGTGCTGTAACTCAGCTACTTGGGGACAAAGTGTTTGGGAGATTGTAGGCAATTTGTTCCATGCTCGGTTCTCTTAATACCGACACGGCGTCTGCTCATTGGTTGTCATCAACGTAGACACACTAGAGAAGTCTGGAGTATCCGTGTTGAATGGTAGTCAAGGTTCGGATGATGTGTATGGAATAGAACTGAGTGTCAAACTTGTCAGTTAGCTGAAAATCAGTCCAACACTACGTGGTTCGGAATCCACGTAAAGCTGTAGGTCCCATAGTTGCCCTGGCTACTGGGCTATTAACAAATAGTCCTTCCTGAGGTAAGTCGAACTCAGATAGTAACAATGACTACATTAGTTCATCTACACTCATCACACTCATTCAATCTTCATATTCGCCCATATCTCTACGATCGGCGTTTTAGAGATGAATAATGAATACTTTGTAATTGAGTAATTAAATATTTTAATATTTTAAACATTACACTGAGGGAAACTGAAATGTTTTAAACTCAATAAATCAAATTTATTGACTTAATTCGTTTTATATGACTTGGCCATAAAAACAGGAAAATATAGCATTTGAATTAGAAAGTTGTAGTTTAACCAAAAACTATTCAAACCAAAACTAGTTTATATAAACATAACTATGTTTAGTTACATCTACTTTTGTCTAAACATATCTATGTTTAGTTACATCTACTTTTGTCTAAACATATCTATGTTTAGTTATATCTACTTTTGTCTAAACATAACTATGTTTAGTTACATCTACTTGTGTCTAAACATAACCATGTTTAGTTACATCTACTTTTTTCGCAGTAAAGTACTTTTCAGCGTTATCTGTAACTAATCATTAGTTAACAGATTTCCATTTAAACTTATAACTGAGATGGTCTATGATGCAACTCTCCTTTCTAACCTGTCTAGTTCTAGCAAATATCTGTATGTATTTGTATCTTCAAATAAATGTTCATACTGTCACTCATAGTACAGTATATATTAATAAAAATAATTTTTATTTAATATGAGAGGGTCTTAATATTTTTCTGTTATATATTGATCCTCTAAGAACACATTCTTTTCAGATTAAAAAATATATGTTTGAGTATGTCATGTTTGTGTCTTTTACTATGATTGTAATACAATCTTCCAACGGTAACGCATTCAGTATCAGCCTTCAATGATCCTTCAAATGATTACAGTGGGGTGGTATTCGATGAGTGATTTATACATAGTTTGAGCGTCAGTTCTATCACTAAATGACTGATCGTGTACCGATCCCACCTGTATTTGTGATCATAATTACTTTGCACGTTGTTGAAAACATGTCTGACGTTAACTCACTCACTTATATATGGTTATACACAGAAATCTATGCTTGAAATAGAATAATCTGTGCTCAATGTTACTACTTCAATGTAATTTTCAACTTTATTTACAAAACCTAAAAATTAAAAGCATTTTTCACCACATAAATTTTATTACCACTCTGCTGGAATCATTAGAACCTAAATATATAAAAATATAAACGCCTGTCTGGTGCCAGTATGCAAATATATATTGAATGAATTTCACATGGCAATGTTTGACTATGAAACATGAATAACATCTAAACATAAAATCATCTTAACATACAATACTAGTTCCTCATTATATGTTTATTAATTAATTTTTAATCTATGCTTATGTGTTCAGTTTTTAAATTGAAGTTAACGTTCCTCATATCATCTAAATCATGTATACCTTTTTACCACCGTACGTTTATAAATCGTATCTGAAATAAGTAATATTAAAATTACGGTATTAGGCATACATTTGTTTAGTTTGTTATGTTGTGATACATAGAAGGATAGAAAATAGACCATTATTTCAACCCATAGTTTTTTTCTGAGTCGTTAATGGAGATAATATGCAGAACAATCCTTAAAGTATCATGTTATTTCACCTCACCATGTGAAAAATATGTCCAACTCATAGAGAGAGAGTTTATTTTAAATTAAATACATTATTTACTGGTGGCTTAATAATATAGCTACTATAAAAAACTAAAATTAATTTCCAATTCACTTTATACTTGTAAGATAAACAAAACTTTATACTCATGTATATGCATCATCGTAGTAAAATAATAAAAGTTACACTAAACAAAAGTATTTACAAAAATGTAAAATATACTGTAGATTGAAATGTAATGTTCCATATTTCTGTATTAAACACACCTCAGTGTCGGTATGGAGCGCTCTGGGAAAATAAGAGCTTATATATGCCACACATCCAGGCTGATATCACAGTGTGAGTTTAGCTTCAATGACATGTTTGTCCCATACAATCCACTGGGAGATAGTGTTTGAAGTGTACTCATCTGTATAAAAGGTTGATCCAAGCTTTGTGCACAATCTGGCGGGCTCTACATTTATCAAATCTTTTGGTTAATTAATTTTGTACAACAAATCAGGCAAATGTTTCATAATTGTGGTTATATGATGTATAACTTACAATTACTGTGAAACTAATGGGGATATTTTCCACTGTTTGTATAAAAAGAAAAACTAAACCTAAATAGAATTAATTAAAAATACACTTTTTATCAATAGAAGGTAAACTCGTTGAAGTATGTAAGGTTTGATATGGATTAATATTTTATTTCTAGGCTCAGTTTTTAGGTTATTGACATAAGTATGTAGTACACATTAATATTTCTATAGTTTTGTAAAAATGCCAAAGAATCATACATTTCGTTTTGTATAATGCACACATAATTAAATGTAAAATAGGCTAAACTGTTTTAAACATTTTATGTATACACTTTAATGGATTATACATTGTCACATAAAGCTGGATGAAATAAACAGCACACTTAAAACCACGATATAATTTCAAGTCGGCCCTCAGGAAAATGTTTTTAGTTTAAACTATATTATTAGTGGGTCCATAACTAGAGGGGTTTAAACTTTCTAGAGAGGATAAATGTAGGGGACGTAATTTGTCGTTTCTTATTCATTTTGTTCTTTCTGCGTATATTAGTTTTATATTTAAAATTAATTTCTAAAGAGAGGTTATTTTTAGGAAAGTAGCAAAATAGTTTTCTTCCAAAAGTGAAAAAATCTTAATTCTAAAGAAAAGTAAGTCATTCTGAATATAACTACACATACTATCTTTGATTACAACACAATAAAAATAATGTAATGAAAGCCTCATCGCTCTAGATAAGATTAGATTTTTTTGTATATGTACTCGTATATAAATGATTACTCCAATACAAAGACAGTTTTTCAATCAACTAATTACACTTTGCAGAAATAGCAGTATTACAGTTGGGTTTAAATTGGATTTATTGGATAGTGAAATAATAATGAATACTTATAGGTTAAAAAACTATTTTAAAAGAGAGAAAAGTATTACATCTTTCATATAAATGATATTAAAATTATTATGTGTAATATTTTAACCAAGCTGTTTGTTAGTAATTAAACTCAATTGATTTAAGTCCATGTTAATTAGGTCATGGAGCTCACACTAGTGTTAACTTCACAAATTAGTGTTAACGGTCCCTAACTCCAAGTCATCCTGTCATCATTAAAAAACCTCCAGTGGAAGATTTGTATTTTACAAGAAAGAACCTCCTTATTTTATGCTCGTTTATATGTGTAAATCTCCTAATATATCCTGCTACAGATAATTAAAATATACTATGAAATATGCAAAGTTTATGAAAAAATTATGCTTTTTACGGGTGTTTCTTTTAAAATGCATTCTTATTTACAAGTATAGAAAATGAATGTTTAAAATAATTGCAAGTTATTAGGTTGGTAGCCCTGGTTCCTCTCCTTCCTTTATTGCGTTGTTGGTCACTTTATTTGGGTTACGTGCAATGTTAAGTGAGGTTAGAAACACTGTTCTGAGCAAAGACCAGAGAGTGTTTACTGTGGAGGAATAGTTTAAAACAAAATCGTTTGTTTTATGTTAAGATGTTTTCGAACAGTATTCTGAACCCAGTGTATTAACTATACGGAGGCCTATTGTTGACTACAAGTACAGCATTGTATTGAAACTCAACCCATTTCAAATCATGGGTTTCATTTTAAAAGAAACACCCTGTATTTTCAAACTTTTGTATTGCCCTTACCATCATTTTACAAATAGAGATCTGGTTTAGTAAAGTATACTCAAAATAAAACTTACACAACTATTTTTATTACTATATTCATTACTACTAAGCCTCTTTATGTCTAGGGGTTAACACTTCTGCCTTAAAAACAAAGATTCATGCTTTCAAATGTCGGGAGGTTCACAAAAATTAGCAAGGAAATGCTGAGGTACATTTTAATCTATAAAAAGTAATGAATATCCTATTTTAATAGGTAAAGTTAGAGCTAATAAACCCTATGTGACTTAAAACATGGAGACTAGCGGCTTAACGTGACTTATTTACCACGGGAGCATCACAGGGGTAAAAACTATTATGTTCACACCAGGAATCGAAGCCGGACAGCACCACATTAGACCTCAAGCTTCATCTTTAGGTAGGGATTTCGTTATTCCTTATTTACGTCATATTACTCAATTAAAGTTCGCTGACATAAAATTATTGAAATTGCTACAAAACGTATCTAACACACGTATTGAATCCATATTATCTGGATATATTGATCCATTATACATGTTCATAATGTTCTACTCAGCTAAAACTTAAAATTAATAAAAAATTACTAAAAATACCAGTTAAATCAAATTCTAGTGAAATGCTCTGAGTTTCTCTCTAAAGACAGAGCTGCATTCATCCCTTCTAGCTAATTAGTTGTCTAAGCCCTTTTATCATTGGTTCAACTTATCAGACTCGATCTTGACATAAAGACTCAGTTCCATTGCAAAAAGCATTACAGACATTTAATTATACAAATACGCTTTAGTTAGAATTAAACTAATTAATGTATATATTTGATATTTTACCACACAATCTATTTAACACTATTAAATATATAATATTTTTAGAAAAGTATTTGCTGATGAGTATGTCTCAAATAAATTGTATTAACCAAAAGAAATTATTATTCTGACAAGATGATAGATCAAACAGTATTTACTTATACACAGTGTATTTTATGACAAAATGGGGTTTAAGATTATTCTTTAATACCGAACATATTCCTGTTTTATAGAAATAATTCGTGTACATTTGCTATTTCAAGGCAAGATTAATATTTAAAAACACACCACTCATTACATATCGAACAGTCGTCCAATATCACATAGGTGAAATAAAATAATAATATTTGGATTTTTCACACAAATAGTGAGTGGTCTCACTAAGTGAAAATCACTTCCCAGTTACGACCAATATAATCTATGATAAAGTTACAATGAAGATGATTTTAGTAACAACATAACACAAAATATAAAACATATTATTTATAATACTGTATTAATATTCACACCATTTCAGATTTTTTACAACGTTGATAGTAATAATTGTTTATAGATATATATATTTAAAAAAAATAATCTAATTTAACGAGGCTAGTTGGTGGGCTGTTTAGAGCGTTCTTTTAAGTTGTTTGCCAATTAATAGAGAATAGTTATTTTTGGAAGAAATTCTCTTAATTGTGACTTACAAAACTGTTTCAACATTGTAGGTGGACTATGGGAAAGAATTTGTTTTGTGCTGGGGAGTATGTGTTTGGAAATAATAATAGGAAGAAGTATAAGTCGTGTAGTATTTTGTAAATTCTTTCAACATAAAATAAACTTCATTCGCCAGGTTACATGGGCCAGGCCTGCGGGTGAATTTTGTTTAGCGAATGACTGTTCGACCGTTAATTTAGTTGAAGATTCGAACCTTGGGCAATGATCTGCACATTTTTAAGCCCTAGCCACTGGGAAATAACAGAGGTAAATTGTACTCCTTTCTTAAAAATAATTATTCAGAAATATAAATGTTTAATAGTGTATATTTTAATTGATACTAATTACAGATTTTCGTGTTTGTATCTAAAATAAAGTAAAATACCGTCTTATTTAACCAGGATAAGTTAAGGCTGATAAGTCCTCTCTAACACAATTTATTGTTGGTAATAGTTTTAAATTGAATTATAAAAATTATCCTAGTTTTCAATATATTAACCTTTTAGCAGAGCCCGTAATCCTGTCATGGGTGCCCGGTTACACCAGGGTACTGGGAAACGAGAGAGCAGACCACTTTGCGACGAGAGACACTGAAGAACGTCTCGTTGGCCCAGAGCCGGTACAGCCTCGCCAAGAGGGTTCGCTGCCTCTACATGGTTCGCCGGAAAGTTCCAGGAGATCTAGGAGGCAACGCAAGGTAACAGGCAAGCCAAGGATTGGAGGGTCGTTGTACTTCAACACAGCTGAAGCTCTTTCTCTTGCAAGATCAGAACTCCGAAAGGTGGTTTTATAACTGGACACTGGACGTTTTGGGCAAACATGAACAAGGTGGGGTTCCCAACACCCACTCCCTTATGTAGGAAATGTTGGCAGGAGGAGGAGTTCTGACGGCACATCCTCTTTCACTGCCCTGCCCTAGCTAGGAAGCGGGCTCTCACCTTGGGCGCCAATTTAGAACGTGACCAAGGTGTAGTACAGAAAAACCTTATCAAGGGACGCTCAAGGTTCTCTAACGACCTTGGGTTGGATGAGGTTTGAAGTCCTGTAAAGGACGGCGCACAATGAGCCTTTTTGGCTTAGGGGCCGTTACCAGGTTTGAAGCCTGGACCAACAAATCTTAAAAATAATAATAATATATAAAAAGAGGACCCCCATACCTCTGACAGAATATGGGGGTCAGAGGTAGTGCTCTAAACTGGTTTTCATCCTATTTGATAGGTCGAACTCAAAGAGTAGAGATGGGTTTTGATGATGGTTATGGCTGCCTAACAAAACTGTATTCAAATGACTTGCTTATTAAAACAGGAGTTCCTCAAGTATCTGTTTTGGGTCCTATTCTTTTTTATCATTATTTATAAATGACATTAAAATTTGTGTTAATGAGTCTGATTTATGTGTCTTTGCTGACTATACTTCCCTTATAGTAACTGCATCTAATAAGTTGGAACTGGAGATTAAATGCTTCATTGAATTAAATTCCCTGCTCCAGTGGTTCATAAAGAATGGCAGGATTGTTAACACGACTTTTATACTTTACGATTCGACAGAATCCTGATGATCACATGCAAATTATGTTAGGAGAATCTCTCCTTTCTTGTACAGAATCAATAAGTTTTTTGGGTTTAAATCTTGATAGTAATTTAAAATTTGATATTCACATCAACAAAATAATTTCTAAACTAAGCTCTTGTTTGTTTGCAATTATGAAATTATCTCTTTTTACCAATCCTTATGGTTGTTTTTACCCACATCTCATTTACGCCATTCCTATTTGGGGAAATGAAAACTTCATAACAAGCCATGTCTTTAAACTGCAGAAAAAATCATTGCGAGCTATATTTGGATTGAAAAGGTATTAGACTTGTAAACATGTTTTTAAAGAAAACTACATCTTAACCTTTCCGTGTATTTTTATATATGAATCAGTGATATTTTAAAAAAAGAATTTGACACTCTTCAACCCCACTCACACTTCCTTATCTTACTCACTCCATACACGTTCAAATATTCAAATTCCACAACACAAAACTTCTTTTTTCAAAAAAAGTGACATATAATTGTATTAGACTTTTTAATGCCCTCCCAAGTTTTCTTAAGTCAGAGATACCTCTTAACTGTTTTTGTAGGAAGTTAAAGAATTTTTTAGTTGATAATACCTTCTACAGTGTCCATGATTGTCTTGACCATAAGTATGTATTTTAATTTAAGTGATATGTTGTATTAACTTATACTATTATAACCAGAACCTACTTAGTTAATTTTGCTTTACATAACTATGTGACATTTTGCTATGCATGTAAATGTTTTATGGCAATAAAGAGTTCTTGATTCTAGATTCTTGACACCTATTAATCACAAGAGTGATTATGTATGTATCGTGAGGAATTTAAAGGAAGAGATGTTTAGCGGCTCCGTTTACCATTACAATACACAAGACCTCAGGCTTCTCCTGGGATGTGGTCTCTCTAACAAAGGGTACTTTAACATTTTACGAGATAAGAGAGCCTACATACAATCGATTTGGGGATAAAAGAAGTGTTCTGCACAGAAAATCTTAAATTTCATTGTATAATCTTTGTATATCTTAGAAAAATAAAATTTTAGAACATAAGTTCTTAAAAAATCTCTACGTTAGTCCTTTAAATGATTAAAACTGACTGTTAAATATTAAATATTATAAATAATATTTAACGATTCAAATGTTCTTGGTTTTTAATTTGAGGTTAGAAAATCTTTAACTGTGAACAAATGTAAGTAGATTAGTAGTCAAAATAATAAACGTACATTATAATTTTTAAAACAACCGATAAAGTTCAAAATATAATTGACTTGATAGTTTAATCATGTTTCTATTGTGCTTTAAATAATATTTGTACACGTTAGTGTTTACGTTTCACTTCCTAAGTATATATTTTTAGAATAACACTGCTATATTTAATGTTAAATATTATTTAGGTTTTCAGTAATAAATGTATGTTTCCTTGCTAATACGACTGATACTTTTTAACATTTGAAATTAATATATGGAGTCAAGTAAATAAACAGAAACTACATTTCAATATAATAATGTGACAAATGTAGAAATGTGTATACTATAGGATTTTACTTAATTATGTTTTCAAGGACACTGAACATTTCCCATAATGGACTGCAGTGTTTTTCAAAATTCTCTTTCACAGTGTGTTTCAAATTTCAATCAAACTAACTATATTGACATGCCTAACACAACTAACGATTGTTCGATTGTAAAATGATGTGTACATTGGGAAGGCGGGGTTGCATAATGAAACGAGTATATGACAGACAGGCGTGCTCTTGTAGTGTATGACCAGTAAATATGTAAAGACAGGTAAAAAGATACAATTAATTAAGTGTTAGGATACTAACAGTTTTTTATAACAATATAAAATTAAAATTAAGTTAAGTATCTTAAGTTAAATACTAGAGCAAAAATAAATTGTAATTAACATTTCGTTAGACCTTAACACTTACTATAACTATTTCTTTAAAACCACATAAGATAACTGAATCATTGCGAACCCAACAACTGAAAACCGACTTAAAATAACTGCATATACATACTAAACCACAAAATAAACATCAATACAAAGACCTTAAAGCACCAAAAGCATGGAAGTTAAAACTAAAACAATGGTATTTTAGAATTTTCTCTAAAAACCTCAAACTAGTTAGAGGTAAAAAGGATGCTTAACATTGGAAATACAGGATGTTTCTTAAACGGAACTCATGATTTTAAATAAAAAAAAAAAATACATTCCTAACAAATTTTATTATTATTAACATGTCTTACTACTATTTACGTGATTTTAAAGACATTTTCTTTAGTTTTGGCGTTCAAATAAACCAACATCAGCATTTATACATCGTTCTGCCCTCTTCGGTAAATTTCTGGACACCTTTTCAAAGTTTGCTCAAAACAATGTTTCTAACCTCAACTTAATGGCACTGCACGAAACCCAAATAAAGTGAACAACACTGCCACAATGTAAATCAGCTGATAGATAAGGAGGAAGAAGAACCAGGGCTACCAATCTATGAACTTGTATTTATCTTACACCTTCATTTCCTGCACTTGTAAATTGGGCTGCGTTTTAAAGGAAACACCCTATTTATTACAAACTATTTTACTAATCCTATTTTGGGAATATTATTGTTTGATATAATCATACTAATAAACTGACATGTTCGTAGAAGCTTTAAGTTCTTTGGTAGTGCTTTACGTTTCTAGAATTATGAAACTTTGTGCTAAATAGAATTGTTTTATTATTTTAAACACATGTTTATGATTAATCATTAACTTATATGGTTAAGGAAGAGTGCTTAAAAGCGTATCAAATTTAGAGGTAAATATATTTTTAATGAAACATCTATTCAATAAAATTGTTTAATTGCAAAAAAGTATTAACAATTTTTATTTTCTTGAAGATAATTTAACAATACTTATAAATGTTTATATGAAAGAAAATTTTCTACTATCAAAAAAGCAATAAATATTTTGATGCCCTCCCCCCCTTATCACATAAACGATAAATTAAGTACCCTTTGTTAGACGATACCGGATCGCTGGGGAATACTTAGGGCTTTGGCTCTATTGTTATGGTAAACTGAACCCTTGAAAGGTCTCTGGACGTCGATGTACATGCGTTTGAAAATCTAATTTAGTAAACCCTTTATGGCTATTACCATAAATTTATAAAGTCTAAAGCACGAGAGAGGGTGCGCGGTGGTGTACATTTCATAGAAATTATCGTTGTTATAATAAATGTAAATTATGCACATAGCATAAAATATGCATAATTGATTGTTTATTAGTAGTTGGTGATGTGGTGGTTCAGTAGTTAAGACTGTAGGTATGGACAGTAGATATGGACTGAGGAGGACTAAGTCCAAGGTTCAAATCTCCAACTTAACTAACGGTTGGTATAGTACAATTTAATAATCATAGATTCAGCAGTTTACTCTAACCTAAACCAATGAATGTAGTACGGAGAATCATTCCTGCATCGAGGGACCATTTGAGCGAATGTTTGTAAGACGCCCTTTACAGTGACACTCTTCCTCGCCACTCGCCTACCCCTATTTCCGGACTGCGAGTCTACTATAAAAATTTAACTACTCTTCGTTTGCGGCATGAAGTTCACTTTCAAACCTGCAGCCCAATAGGAACTGAAGAATGAAGTTAAAAAAAAAACACAAAATTTTTATATAAATTGGTTGCCTTTATAAGGGTCAACATTTCAATCCTTCCACCCACATATTCACGCACGGTGGTATTGACCCTACCACTCACCCATACAGGCACAATGTTGACCCCCCCCCCCCCCAATCCACCCATACACGTACTGTAGTGATGCCGCTCCCATCTACCTTTACAAGTACAGTGGCAATGATTGACCCACCCATTAAAGTACAGTGGTATTGATTCACCCACCCACCTACACGTACTATACGGTAGATTAAAATTACACTAATTGAAAGAATTCATTTATACGAGTTCATAGTCATTTACGAGACAAAAGTACACAAGAGCTGTTATGGTAATATATTTAGGAAATACTTTCTAAACTACAACATTTATATTTATATCCTTTTAAAGAGACAAAAGTTCGAGAATTTTTCTTGTAAACGGGAAGTTTTATTTTAATATGTTGGTATCACAGTATATATGTCGCAGTCTAATTCATTTTGATTCAATATCTCCCTACCAGACGCAGGCATATATCTCACTGACAAGGTAAAACAGCGGCTTATAACGGCCGTGTATCCCAGTCCAAACTGACATCACAGTGTGAGTTTAGCTTAAATGACACGTTTGTGCCATACAATCTGCCGGTGATATTGTTTGTAGTGCATCTATCCGTACACATGGTTGATCCACCATCAACAAACAACCCATCCCAACTAACGCATGTATTAGTGAGTGTTACATGCGCTATAGTAAACATATTAGGCAAGGTCAAATATTATTTAAAATATAAATGTATTCTTGACGTTATAGGTTTTTATGAATAATTTTAAAAGAAGATTCATTGAAAATTATTGAAAATCCTCATTTTAAATTTGCATAAAAATGAACTCATGATCATTCTAGAGGTATGACAGAACAGTTCCAAAATAATTTCTTTTCTTCTTTAGGGACCCTTCTTTGATTTCAGGTACCATTAACTTAATATTTATAATTTTTCATTCACATTCTTAGAATTAGATTATATTTTATATTATATTATATAATATATTATATTTGGTGAACAACAAAGGATGTAAGCTTTTATTAAAAACAAAAATGACTTAAATTTGTCAATAATTTTCCAAGAGCTTAAATATATATGCTTAAAATATATAATTTAAGCGTATATATTTTCAAGAATTGTGTGATTTTCAGTAGATAAATAGTATAGTTAATAACTGTATATAAGCAACAAATTGTAAATTAATTTTTCTGGACATGTATTTATTCACAAAGCTTTAAATTAAGATAGGAATAATGAATATATAAACAAATAAAGAGGTAATTTTTTTTTCTTTTTTTTTTTCGTAAACAAAAAGGATGTTTATGGACATTTTTGTGTTATTATTTAATTTCCTGATATCTACCAGGAACATTTTTAAACCAAAGAAAGATATCCCACAGGTATTATTTTAATTAAAGAAGCAATATAATGTTACAACATTCAATACTTTGACATCAATAGTAAATGTAAACAAGTGTGTAAAAATACAAAACCTTTAAGTGTACATACATTTGAATTCTTATTTAGTAACGTTGCGAAGGATTAACTTATATATAAATTAAAAATAAACCGAGAGTTTCGTTGTACTTTTCTGAAAGAGTTTGAATTGCTTTCATTCGTCCCATCTAATTAGTTCCATAAGCCTATTCATCGTTGAAACAACTTCTTGGAGTCGATCCTTGAATGTAAAGCTCCCGTTCCGTTGAAGGAAATGTCTTATAAGACTCCTTCAGAGATGATTGTACTAATTAGAATCCGGATTTAATGTACTTGTATGAACATATTCACTGTTCATAAATTTATGGATTATAATAGAATGAAACAAGATAATTAACTTATTTTAATTTGTATGATAGCCAAAGAAAGCTATTTATAAACCTGTTCGTTCAGCCAAAACAATAAAAAATAAGTTCGAATGCTGTGAAATAAGCATTCATTATTATTAACCAGTTCAGTGAGTAGAACAATTACAAAAATAGGAAGTTAAATTACATCTTTTAGATATAGAGTAATACGATGGAAACTTATTTTTATACGGGAAAATAAAAATGCGAAAGTTTTCACGTTAGCTTCTCACAGTTAGTGTATACTACACATTCTGTATACTGTATATTTACACATATAACATACGGCTTTTGATAAAGTTAATTTTTACGTCCCTGTAGTCAGATTTAGGCATAGCTGTTGGTTTTTTGTTAGCAAAAATCAATCTGGTAATCCTTTATAGACAATTTGTATGAAATCTATACAGCAAAAAGTCATTTGTTTATTTTAGGAAAATCAATATGGTAACCTTCCTTTATATATAAAAGTATGCATGATAGCTAATAAAATATTATAAATAAACCTCTTTGTACAGCTGTATAAAACTCGTATGTGTTTTCAAATGTATTATTTCAAATATCAAAACATCGCTTTTTTAAGTTAATCTTTACGTACTGACAAAAAATTCAGGTAAAGCGGTTCGATTTGTGCTAGTAAGTAACTTTAATGCATTTTTAAACCAACAATTTATGTACAGTATAATTATTCAATAATTTCTTTTATAACTCAAACAAAATTATTAAGTTGACATATACTTCCACTTAAGATTGTTTTAATTTTTTTATATATATATTTTAGTCTTTCTTCTAGATTACATTTTATTCTGTTATCTTATATTTCTTTTTAATTTTTATAACATATACAGTATTCAAAAAAGCAAATCATAACACTTTAAATAGCTAAGAAACAAAGAAAGTATTTTTATTTATTGGTGTCTTAAACATTAAAGAATTAGAGTATGGCATTTTAAAATTTTCGGGTCAACTAGCACAAGACTGCATGTGCGGAGTTATGAGCTTAAAATGCGAAACTATGTATATATAAAATATATGATACTTGTATGGTTAGTTAAAATGCTTTGTTTTACTTTAAATGTTTATTGTTACTTATATGTACAGGTTTAGTGTAGTGTTAATTTAAATGGTTTTTAAAAGTTTTAAAACCTGTTTAAAGTATCACTACACTAAACTTGTACTTCAGATGTGTCTGGAAATACACAATATTGGTGAATAATAATTCAGGTTATTTCACTAAAATGCTTGCGAGTAAGTTTTTCATTACATTAAACGTAATTAGATAGCACTTTAGGTAGTAATATAACCAACCATTTTGTACTATGGTTTCAAGACAATTACTTTTTTTGTTTAAAAAAAATAATTTAATGTAAGCACAGTTAAAATATGCGTATATTGTTTGATTCAAATTAAAACACAAATAGGATACATGCCTTATATTTCATTATTCACAGCAGAAAATTTTAACATTATCTGATGAACTAATATAGAACGTTATTCTTTATATTTAAAACAATTCTTGCTGAAAAATCATATTTAAATTACAAGTAGTTAAAAATTACTGATGAACAAATAAATATTTAAATTAAAGTATGCCGAAAAAAATAAATAATTTAATAATAAATTTGAACCATATTTAGATTAAATAAAATATTTTTGTAACTAAAAATTAAATATATTAAAATTTTTTACATGAAAAGTTAAATAAAATACTTTTGCAGTGTAAAATTGCAGTATAAAAAAATAAGACGTTAAAACGTACATTTTATCTTGTTTAAATTTACTTTTTTCTTTTATTTATTCATAAGAGGCCGATCGTCAAGATATGGGCGAATATGGATTTCGAATGAGTGTGATGAGTGTAGATGAGCGAATGTAGTCATTGTTACAAACTAAGGCCGACTATTCCTTAAAAAGTATCATTAATTAATAGCCCAATGACAAATGAACAGCCGATGGTTATCAGCTGATCCTTCTCAAAATGTATTGACTCTGATTGGGATCGAACTGAGAACCTTTAGCACATGGAGCTGGGATTGAACCAACTACGCTACCAACCAATAAAGATGTGTATTCAAATGCTGTTCAACCCATGCACTCAAATGACAGTTGTAAGTTTACTTATAGAAGTTTTAATTAATATTACGACAACGTTTTTACACTTAAACTTTATTGTGAACTGTAAAACTAAATAAAAATAAACTATGAAATGCATCAATCAAAAAAATATTTTATGACAACTCACCTGGAAAAAACAGGATTTAAAATCGTTTTCAAACACAAACACATTGGGTAATTATTTCAAATATATTTTAGTAGAGTACATATATCAATTAGTTTCCATTGAGCACCCAGTGAAAATATTGAAGCGTGAAATTCGTTGAAACGCAAACTGTGTTGCTTACATTACTGGGGGAAGGGGGTTTACGATAAGCTTCTACTTCCCAACATTCTATGATTACCCTTAAAAAGTGCAGTGGACATGGTAATCAATTATTAAGCTGAAATAAACATTAACACATAACAAATATGAAACTTTAGCAATCTTAATTTTAGTTTAGTATTTTTTATTAAAAATATTAGTGGCTTATATAGTGGTTTGTAAAAAGGAATTTGTAATGTATTTTTAAATCATACGAACTGCCGTTATATCCAGTTTTAAATACTGTGTTACTTAATTCTCACTCTACATTTTCCTGTCCACTGAGATAGTAGTGATCAAAAACTGTCTAAAGGTTCAAAAATATCATAAAATATTCACTTATCTATTACTCATATTAAAAAATGCAAATAGTATAAAATAGCTTTTCGTATAAAAAAGCTATTTTTTGTATTAAAATCTATCTAAAATTTAGCTCGACCTTTGACCAAACAATAAGGTTAAGTCTAAGTTATATGATGTTTACATTAAATAATCCTTAAAAACTAAACAAAAAAATAATGTATTTTCTACAATAATACATTATATCATATTTTGTTATAATTTCACATGTGTATCATTGTATATATAAATAGTACAATTATTCTTCGGTAATTTTATTTTGTATTCATGACGATGAAATTCTATTTTGTTGTGGTTTTGAATCGTTAACAACCAAGGTAATTTGATGATCGTTGTTATATTAGAACTATATTTGTAAAACGGAAAATTTATTACATGTATATATTTTGGTTGGAAATTAAAATATATGTGTATTTAACTTATAACAATTTAATAATAAGTTCGTAAATTATTGATCTTCGAACAAACTGAAGGAAAACCGTATTTTTCAGTTTCTATCAATTTCCTGGTAAAAAATATAAGGGAGATTTACCCTTGGACTTGTGAACGAAGTGCGTTTAGTGAATTATTTAAAAATGTTGTATTTATAATTGGAAAAGTCTGTAATTATTTATCAGTCATAAACAAGGACTTTAAGGTATATTTGCTATTTTAAATACCTTAGGCATTTAAGAGGTCTTTAATAACTTAAATATATAACATTCATTTACACCATAGTCATAAGTGTTCAGGAGGAAATACAACCTCTAATTCTAAACCCACAATTAGTAAATATGTTTAGAATTTAAGAATACCAATGCTGATAGGTTTTCGATATTTCAGTTAATTTTTTGTGAGTTTTCATTTAATATTGACATTATCACTCGACGGGTAGTAAACGTGTTAATCCATCCATGTAATTAAGTTCTAGGTCTGCTTTCTGCTGATAACGTTATAAAATTACTCCATTAAACCATTAAATTGATGGATTCTGATCTCATTTACTAAATCAAGAATATTCTCATAAATAGTTGCATCCTATATTTTTTATATTATTAGCTACAATTTCACTGATTTATGGTATTGGCATCATTATTTGCATGATTGGAAGCAACAATAAATTTACAGAAAATATTTCATAACTATAATTTATCAGACATTACATTGCTCATTGTAGTTAAGTTAATAACGTAAAATACCTGCACACCTGTATTTATTATTCCCATAATATATTATTAGGAGCGACCGTAGATAAGGGGCTAGGGCGCTGGCTTGCCACTCTGCCGGTCCGGGTTCGATTCCCGATGTGACCACTAATAGATTTTGCCCTGCCACTCCCGTGGTTCGGAAGTCACGTAAAGCCGTTGGTCCCCAGGTTAAGTGTTAGAGAGGGCTTCTTAGCCCTAACTTCGCCTGGTAAAATAAGACAAACTTTAACTTTAACTTTATAACCACATCAATAAGATCTGTAATAAGCTTATACATTTACACGCTTTACACAACAGAGTGTTAATTTTTAGTATCTATCTTAAACAGCTCAGGCATTGTAAAACACTTTTGGGTTATTTTTTACAGATCATCTATAGTAAAAAGTGTAAATTTATAGGTATACTGTAAATATACGTAATGAGGACTTCTTTCAGAAAAATTTCCCACCATGACTACAAATTGCCATCAAGATTAAATTCAATTTAATTATTAACTCACTGTCGTGCTATATTTTTTTGTCCAAACTAGCACAATCTACATTCAATTTAAGAGGTCGAGTATTTAATATTCGTAAAATTTATTATTTTATGAACAATTTTAAACAAAATATTTATAATTATATAATTGAAATTTTCTCCGAACTATCTATTTGCACGTTTACCAATAAACACTTTTACTCTTTTCAGAAACGTTACAATTCGTAGAAGTGTTTAGCTTTATTACCATCATATGACATCATACCCAGCACCAGTCACATGATGGTATGGGAATTAATTAGACCATTTACTATCGTTTTTATAATAAAGCTGGTATAAGGACAATCATGAAACTTCGTATAATGAGGATGGTGGAAGTCCAAGCCCGTAGTTACCATATTGGGGGGGGGGGGGGTAAACAAGTGACATTCTTTATAAGGGAATAGTTTCAACGGTGTCCTAGCGTTCTTCTTATGAGGGAGTAGATAGAACGACGACATACGTTTAATTTGTATGAGGGCCGGGTGGGTATTAGGGGTGGATTACAAGGTAATCTACAGTTGTTTATATTATGAGTAAATTGGAAGGTAAGCTAGAGTAGTTTGAGGAAGTATGGAAAGCAACCTAGTGTGGTATGTATGATGGGGTGGATAGGAAGGCGACTTAGTGATGTTTATATGCTGGGGTGATTTGGAAAGATCCTAATGGTTGTTATATCTTGGGGTGGATGTAACTTGGTGGTGTTCATATAATGGGGTAAATGGGGAGGCAACCTACCATTTTTTGTATGTTGGGGATTGTAACCTAGTGTTTTATGCATGATGGGAACAACAGTGCTATATAAGTTATATGAAGAGTTGATTGGAAAGGCAACCTAGGTTTGTTAGTATTAGTGGGTGGATTTGAATGCAAAATAATGTTATTTTTATGATGGATTGTTGCAAAGGCAGCCTAGTGTTCTTTGAGGGGATGGATGAGAAGCTTTGTATACTGAGGTAGATGGGAAGGAACAAAACGTTGTTTTTATGCTAGAGTGGATGGAAAGACAAAATAAGGTTGTTTGTATGAGGGAGAGAAGGCAACTTAGTTTTGTTGATATGAGAAGGTGGATGGGTAGACAACTGACTGCCGTCGCAGAAGCTATGTGCACCCGGTATTTAAGGTTAATTTCTAAGGAATGAAGAGGCCTACGAAAAATCTAAACACACCATTGTTTTCCTTGTTTAATTTTACGTTACTAAATATGAATTTCTTAATTTAATTATTTTTTTATTTTATTCTGAACAATGAAAGTACCAGAATTTTAACTAATTATGACTGTAAATCAAATTTACACCGTTATTACTAAAACTCCGTTACTGTCTCGTGTTTGTATTTCATTAAATGGTTGATAGAAATGCTTTCTATTAGTTTTATAAATTTTAGAATTTAATGTAATTCAGAAAAGAAGTTCTGATCAATGCCATCAAATGTTGTTTTCTTGGCTTCTAGAGATCGTAAAATTAATTACTTGGTCTTGTTGTAGTTTTATGACATGTATAGTTAACATACATCACTTTTATATGTGGAAGTAAATGCAATGATTTAAATCAATTGTAATCAATTAAAAGTATATTTAAACTGACAAGACCAAGTTATTACAAGTATGACCTCTAGAAGACAAGAAAAACAATGTTTTGAGGAATTGATAAGAACTTTTTTTATCCATTAGTTAAGATCCTAAAATTTATAAGACTTATAGAAAACATTCCTATAAACCATTTAATAAAATTTTAACTCAATAAATTAATGGGATTTTTAGTATTATCGTTGTAAATTTGGTTTGAAGTGAAAACAAATTAAAAATCAGGTTGGAACAAAAAAATTGTATAGTTTTTGTTTCCAACTAGGATAAAAATGAATTAAATTTGTTTAAATGTTAAAATTAATATGTCATTACGTACACCTAAACAAGGAAAACAATGGTATGATTACTTTTTTGTAGGTCTCTTAGTCCCTTAGAAAACAGCCTTCAAACTCGGGTGCACATCATTTCTGCGCCGACAGTAGTATTGTTTGTATGAAAAGGTGGGTGATGAAAAGGAACCTAGTGTTGTTTTTATGGTTAGACGAGTGGAAAAGGAATCGCGTGTTGTAGAGTTACAACTACAGTTAGTGATCGTTCGAATGACTGTATCATACATCTACTATGTACCTAATAGATTCCCCTGTACGTAATAGAATATCGTGCATTTAATATCAATTTAAATATTATTAATTTCAAACTTCTGGTGGTCAAAATTAACAACCGGTATTTGAAAACTGATTACAAGATAAAAATAATTATGGAATACTGATTTATTTACATTAAAAATGTATTTGTTTTAAGGTCGTTAATATTTCCAATTAATATTTATTAAATTAAATTTCATATCCAACAATTTGCGTATCAAAGCTAACTCTCTCTCATTTAGGCTAACACATTCATTTAGGACACTATCCCTCAGATAGTTTCTGCAAAACATTTTTTTGACATATACTTTTTTTATTTTCAAGTATTAAGAGGTACTGAAGGGATTACATTTATAAATGTTTCATTACAGTTTAGACACATATTTATACATAAAAAACATATATTCATTGCTCTCCCTACATATGTTCATTAAAACGCATAGGTAATGAGATATTATGACGTCATATCCCACACAATCACCGGCAGTCTAGACTACCACATCGTTATAAGCTGCATAGCAACAGGTATAAAGGGCGTGATAGTTCCTTGTTAGGGCCTTGATTGGCTTATGTAAGCTGTAGTTTAAATACATCACAAACAGGGGTTGTTGGTCATTAGTTAGACGTATTCTACAATAGCACCATCGGTCTATACAACCATCCAACCATATCATTTTAATCTGCATAAAAACAGATGAAGGGGCGTGGTAATTACTTGTTAAGGACTTGATTGGCTTATGAAAGATATGGATTGAATATTTAACAAACAGGGGTTAAACGATAACGATATATTGTTGGTCATTAGTGATACGTATTCTATAATAACACTATCAGTCTATACAATCACATAATATTAAGCTTCTTGGAAACAGGTTGAAGGGCCATACTAGTTCCTTGTTAGGGTCTTGATTGGTTTATGTAAGCTGTAGATTAAACGTTGCAAAACATTTGGATAATCAATATAGATAACCTGTTGGTTTAAAGTGGAAGTTATATTCTAATTCAACATATGCAGCCTATGCTATTAAACAATTATAAGCCACAATGCAAAAGGTGATAAAGGGTATGTTAGTTTATGAACGAGTTTTTATAGGCTTACGTGAGTTGTAGATTAAACACAGCTCAATCATGGGTTCATTGATATAATACGCAAGTCGTATTCAATAATACCACCTGTCTTATATACTACAAAAACATTATAACTAATGACCACAAATGATAGGAGTGGGGGGTTTCTGGTTAGGATCTTGATGTGAGCTAGAGGTTAAATACAAGGTATCTTGCTGTTTGTAAAGTGTAAGTTGTATTCCAGCATACCACCAGCAGTTCATACTACCACATCGTTATAAACTGCATGGTAACAGGTGTAGGGGTGGGGTAGTTTCTGGTTAGGACCTTGATTGGCTTACATGGCGTGTAGTTAAACACCACACTACATGGATCGTCAATATCAATATCTTCTTGGTTGTAAAGTGTACGTTGTATTCCAGCATACCACCAGCAGTTCATACTACCACATCGTTATAAACTGCATGGTAACAGGTGTAGGGGTGGGGTAGTTTCTGGTTAGGCCCTTGATTGGCTTACGTGGCATGTGGTTAAACACCACACTACATGGCTCATCAATATCAATATCTTCTTGGTTGTAAAGTGTACGTTGTATTCCAGCATACCACCAGCAGTTCATACTACCACATCGTTATAACATGTGTAGGGGTGGGGTAGTTTCTGGTTAGGCCCTTGATTGGCTTACGTGGCGTGTGGTTAAACACCACACTACATGGATCGTCAATATCAATATCTTCTTGGTTGTAAAGTGTAAGTTGTATTCCAGCATACCACCAGCAGTTCATACTACCACATTGTTATAAACTGCATGGTTACAGGTGTAGGGGTGGGGTAGTATCTGGTTAGGACCTTGATTGGCTTACGTGGCATGTGGGTAAACACCACACTACATGGATCGTCAATATCTTGTTGTTTGTAAAGTATAAGTAAAACGAATTTAGGAGTAACCTATGGGACTATATAGGTCACTAGATATACTCTCTGTGCTGGTGAATCCCATATTTGTCTGAATATTGTTATTACAACTTTAAAGAATATGTTATTTACGTAAGAAAATATTTAATCCTGACAAAGTAATAGTTGAGAATTACTTAATGGAAATTGCAACTGTAAATGAAATTCACAAACCTGTCCGTCACAAAAAATATCTTAAGTTAAAGAATTGTTGTTGTTTTTAAGTTGTTTTCTAAATATATCGTATTTTCTTATGATAGTAAAACTTCTCTTTCATTTTAAGAAAACCAACTTAAACGCATTTATGAATAAAGAGCAGTTCTACCCTTCCTTAGACACACAAATAACCTAGTTTGTAAGTGTGTTACATAGAGAACATTCAATAACATATATGTTCCATATAAAAATCAAGAAATAAATAAAATTAAATCAATACAACACAGTTGTAGTCAGACACGAGATATGAATAAACAATGTGATCAGAAATAGATAAAAGAATAAATAAAATATAGAACGAAATTGTAAATGTAACCAGTATTAAGTCACTAAGATAAATTATTCCAAACAACAAAATGCAAGTGCGTCTTTCTACTAAAATATATAATTTACGAAAATTAGCCGGTGGTAGAAAATTCTGTTTATCAGTAGCATTTAATACTTGCAATCAATTGTTGTACATTTTACATCTTAATACATAGTGAACATTAATTTGGTAACTATTAATTATTCAGAGATAATTGGTATACATTTAATAGGCTGTACATAGGCCAAATTATGAATTTAATAAATTATACTATATCGCTTAAAAATAAGAGTCCAATATAATAAAATTAGACGAAACATATAACATAGTTTAAATATAATTGATAAAAATATGTTGATTCTAACGTGTATGATATGGTTACGACTATGAATTAATAGGAATCGATATTTATTTTGATTTCGGAAAGACGATAAAACAGTAGTTTATTTTATTAACCATTGAAAACATAATTAAATTAAATTTAAAATTTTAAACTTCTTCATATTAATAACGACTTAATTTTACGTTAATTAACTTTAGACTAAATATTTAGCATACCTCTAATCGAGTAGCTTCGATATCCAAAGTCAATACTAAACTTTTTATTGCAAAGTACATGACAGTTTGAGTTCAGTGGGCCATAAAATATCTCTATGCTATAACCATTCTAGTATAGAGGATGGCACAGTTACGGCATCGTAAACTAACGGGAATTATCTGCGATGGATTCACCTGCACCATACTATATGGATATCCCCATCAACGCAACTAGTGGGGGTTAACAGGACGGAATTTGTGTCCTCAATAACTGAATCGGTTGTGTTTCCTGAATCTAACTGAACATTTATAGTTTATGGAATTCGACAGTTGAGAAATCAATATTGATGAAACTTTTTAAATTTAACTTTATTCTGTTTTCCTTTTTTTGAAGGATTAAAATATTTTAAGAGAAATAAAAAAGCTAATGTTTATAGTACATCGAACCATATAAAAACTTTTTACATAACTGTTTTTATCGCAAGCTGAACTTAAAATGAGCTGCAAGTATTTCTTTTCCAAGTATAGGGTTATGATTGAACGATAAATAGCTACTGATTTCTAGCTACTGATTTATAAGCAGAAGGGATATATACACAAAGGAAAGAAAAAAAGCAAAATGTAATATATTTTATTCACTATTGAAATGCTATACATCTCAGTATCATTAAATTAAATTACTGCAACAAATAGACATATGGACGATATGAGGTTAATCGCCAACTAAACAGGCCTATGAAGACTAACAGCCATCTCTTCATGACATTTCTTATAATTCTGTGCAGCATGGACCTAAAAAGATGCACTAATCAGGTAATTTTAAAATAGCTTATCCAATACAAATATTTCTATATTGTTAAGGTATCCCATAGCACGCTGGAAAGCCACCTCTTTGATTATTAGCTTTTCAGATAATGTCATAAAGTTTTTCAACAAACACTAGCAGGTCGTTAACCTGGGATATATTTAACAGTCGGATTAAACCTATGATATCAGACTTTATGACCGTCATAGAGGGATTAAAACTTTCCCAAGAAGAAAGGAGTATCGGTACGGTGTGGTAAGATGCGACTACTGGAAATGTAAGTGGGTTTGGAAAACCACTATTAGTGTTATTCAGAAACTTAAAAGTAAAACTATGATTTACAAGGGTAATGATTGCGCATTGCATTCCTCTCAGGGGCTATTCTATATATCTATTCATTGGAAGAAGTAGGTATTGAATGTTTTTGTGATATTAGTCCTGATTTTGTTATGGACATCAATATATTAAGACTAAGACTCAAGTACTTTGTATTGTAGATTTAATTTATAAATTAAAATTTTTATGTTCATCCTTCCATTTACCATCATGAGAAATGTCTGGTAAAACACGCTATTCCATATACTGTATATTGATAGATGAATTTTGCAAATTTTAGTTTGGATTATATTTAATTTCAGTCAATGATTGTATTAAAACCAACAATGCTGGCTTAAACAGTTAAACACTCAATGCCTTTTTATCACCAACTAATCTTACCTGAAGTGAAAACTTGGCTGTCAATTCGTTCAAGAAGGGCCATCGCGTAGTATTATTAAAAATAATATTTTTAAATTTCAATTTTATTTAATATAAACTGTTAACAAACTTATGGGAGGGTACGTTGGTCATTACCACAGCACGTGTATAAGTGGGTGAGTTGGCCATTACCACCGTACGTGTATAAGTGGGTGAGTTGGTCATTACCACCGTACGTGTATAAATGGGTGAGTTGGTCATTACCACCGTACGTGTATAAGTAGGTGAGTTGGTCATTACCACCGTACGTGTATAAGTGGGTGAGTTGGTCATTACCACCGTACGTTTATAAGTGGGTGAGTTGGTCATTACCACCGTACGTTTATAAGTGGGTGAGTTGGTCATTACCACCTTACGTGTATAAGTGGGTGAGTTGGTCATTACCACCGTACGTGTGTGTATAAGTGGGTGAGTTGGCCATTACCACCGTACGTGTATGCGTGAGCCCTGTATACCCACTCTACTAGGTAAATCAGTTAGTTAGGATTGTAAAGTTAATTTACGAAACATTTTATTTTTCATTAAGTCGTAATCATATTGTGACGAGGCAAGTTAATGCATTATAGTTTTATTTACACTTTATTATTCACTTCTACAACATTAATAAAGGGAAATTAGCTAGAGTATTTCTATAATATCTTTTAGTAAAATATATTAAGCCACGAAACAAAGGAATGTTTGTATACAATATTTTGGCTACACGATATAATGATATTTTGAATAAACCAAGCCATGTTGACATCCAAACAAATATACATTTATCTAAATAAAATATGAGTGAATAAATATATGCCTTTTAGAGAAAATCGACACTACATGTATAGGCATTGAGGCATGAAATGCGTTAAAACGCTATCTGTGTTAGAATTGAGTAGAGCCTTCCAAATCTTGAGGTGACCTAACACTCCGACATTTACTAAGTGAATGTTCTAAAAGTATTAAAAACGAGAAAAAATACCAAGAGTAAAATAATAAATTTGTAACGTTGGCTACTAAAAAATTAAATGTTGGCAAATTACTGTAAAACATGTCTTACGATTGCTGCTTTAAGAGTCTAATGTTATTTAACGGTAAGTAAAGAAAGATACAACTATATATATTTTTTTAAAGTTAAAAATAATCTTATTTTACCAGGCAAGGTTAGAACTAAGAAGCCCCCTCTAACATTTAAGCTGGGGACCCACGGTTAAGGGTGACTTCCGAACCACGAGAGTGGCGTGGCAAACACTGTTGGTGGTCTTATCAGCAATCGAACCCGGATTGCTGCATGGCAGCCATCCCCTTAGCCCAATTTGTTTTCAGACATTTTTGTACAATTTAGAAATTTAAATCCACCTTACATAAATTATTACATTAGTACCTTTAGATGAAGTATAGAAATCATTTAAAAAAACCCAATACATTTTCATCCTTAAATTACTTATGGGTATATAAACTAAACATTTGCTTAAAAAACTTCTGCTGTGTTGGGAAGTAGGTTTAGATAATATAATTTAGGATTAGAATACAAGCAAAACTTATTGCACACCTACAGAGTTTTTTTATAACTGAGCTTTACTTTATCATAGTTTATGATATTTAATTTTAATATTGTTTTCATTCCATTTCAAAGTATTTGTTCCAATGACCGATATTTAAGCTGGATTGATTTTTACAATATTTTTATAGTCAGTTATTAAACACTGTATGTTTCGAACCCATTGATAGCGATTATGTAATTAATTAATAATTAAATGTCCATTGCATTCATCTTGGTAAAAGCACTGAAAACAGATAAAATACTTCTTGTAAAGCAGCAAACCCTATTTTATATACAAAATGAATTTTTTATTGGTACTCTCATATAGTTTTGTGCTTATATTATTGGTCGAAGAAATATAATATGCAACATCTGTAACCACATGTCTAAAGAATGAACAGTCCGGGGATTTTAATGCCAACTAAGTATTCTTAGTCAGCATTCCTAAAGAAAAATGTAAATGTATGTTTATAATTTATACCATATAAGTAATAACTATTGAAGACATTCTTGTTGAGACTATATTTTTAAAATTGGGTGTGAGATGATTAATGAAGCATAGGTAAAGCATAAAGATTACGTAAACCAACTTTAGATAGGTGGTTGCTTCATACCAACCATTTAAGAAGCAAATATATAAAATACAAAAGTACATCAAGTAAATAATTTTATTTTATTGTATTTGGAATTTTGTGTTATTGTTACTTATGTCTATGATCGAAGTATAAACAATTATTTAAACATTGAGATGGAAAAGCTTTAAAATGACAACATTTCTAAAGAACAAATGATAAACTCAGTTACATAATAAATCGCTTCAATTCTCCACTTTTGATAATAATAAAATGTCTCACAAGTAATATGAAAGAACAGTGAGGGTTTAGTGTGTTTTAGTTCACAACAAACACCCTTAATGCGATAAAACATCAAGTCTGTAGTAGCCAGGATAGCGCTTGTCACAGACACGCACAATATCATAACGTCTTGCTTCTAGCTATAATACCTTTAACCCTACCACACCCCCTCCCACAAAACAGTGCTTGGCCATTTCTACAATGTTAAATTACGTTACTAGTGGCCAGGATAGTGGCTTTCAAAGACACACACAATATATCGTCTCACACCTAGCCGCAATGCATTTAACCCTATCACAACCCCTCCTACATAACTTAATCAAAAATGTTTTATTACGTTTGTAGTGTCCAGGATAGTGTCTTTCACAGACACAAAATATACCATCTCAAATACAGCAACGGCTCTCCCTCCATGCACCCTTCCACCTCTCACGTCACACACCCAAACACCTACTTCCTACATAAATATAGTTAGCCTTTTCTTCAACGTAAAATTAAGTTGGTAGTAGCCAAGATAACACCTGTCAGAAACACGCCCAATATACCATCTTACACCTAGCTGTAATGGCCTCTACCCCCACTACACCTACCTCTTTATTCCACACAACTGTACTTGCCCATGCTCATTATATATTTCTTTTTATTAGAACCAGTGTTTTTTTCATAATATACCTGTATGTTCATTATATTTTATTGTGTGTTAGGCAAATTAAATGTTACTGTTACGTCAGATCATAAATTAAAAACCATTTCTATTAGTTTTTTATTAATCTTACACCTATTTGCTACGTAAACTAATTGTGATACTCTTTCTGTAAATGTTACAGATATATGGTTGTTGCTGAATACCTTTTTGTGTATTATTCAAAAGTTACATAAAACTATCCCAATTACGTAAAATTGTCAAGATGAAATAATATAGTTCTTTAACCGTTTTTATATGAAATATCATTGCACAGATTTAATCATATAACCTACACTCGAGTCAGATTCCCATAAATAAACTTCCTAATAATACAACAGCCCAGGATACCGTTTCTAAGGACTTAAAACTTTCAAAAGTCATTATTTTCTAATGAAGTAGCTTCACCAAGAACCAATTAAATACACTGCAAAGCTTCATTTGCCTTGAGACAACATTACTGATTTTCTTCTAATGAATTATTTATTGTTTTTAAAATTTTAAAACTCAATCATTAACCACATCTCTTAGTTTTTATATTAAACTTAATGACATATTTAGAGAAATTCTTAAAGTTTTACATTTTGACAAGTGATCCGATATAGTATCAAGGGAAACTCTTTTAATAACATCAGAATAATACGATTAATGAATTATATAAAAACAAAAAAACTATGTTTAGAATGATTGGAAGAAAATGTTACAACTAACTTTTATAAAAAACAAAACAAATTATATCTTCTAAAATATTGTGTCGATTAGGTTAGTAAACCCGAGAGAGTGTAATACTTGTAGATAAATATTCTAATATTGGGAGCAACACAAAATATAAACTGATTTTAGACTGGAGCTTTTCTTTATTGTTTCTTCAGTACTAAGAATGTATCTTAAGAAAACAGTATCCAGGGTGGAAGAAATATGGAAACCCTTTCGCAATAACATCATTTTTCCATAGATAATTTTTATATTTTTTACATATATAATTTTCTGCCATAAAGTATACTATTTATCAGAATAAATTTATTGAAACCGTTAAATAGCGGATAGATAATTTGTTCAAATTACTTTCTTTGAAATTCAAATTGCCTCTTCTCTGGAAAGGATAAAGCTTCCTAAGTCCGGTTTGCGGCAATTAATTTTTCTTGAATGGACCTTTCATTTGATAACAAACTTGACCTATGCTTACATTGAGGATTTTCGCTCAACTCCTCGTGGGCCGACCCCTGAAAAGATGAAAAGTCGATAACGGCGTCAAAAAGTATTTTCTTTGTAACCATGATCATGTACAAGATTTAAATTTTACAAGTCACGTCATTAAAAGTTGGGAAAGTGTTTTCATATTTTCTTTCCACCCTGTATATTAATACAATCTTTAATAAGCAATTATTTTGGAAGCAAAAAGTAAAAAATAATATTTAAATCTTCTGATTCCATAAGATATCTGACTTCGACTTCGAAGGCTTCGTTGATGCCTAGTAAATAATTACTCCCTAAGTAAATTTCCAAGGTAAGATATATCTGTCAGTAAGTGCTCGCTTAAAGGTTATAATTGATGGATAAAATAATACAATTATTCTGTGATAAAACATACTCTGTTCGAGTTAATCCTGTGGTATATGTTTTATGTAAAATAAATAATCATCAAGTAGCTATTATATACAATGGGCTAAGTCAGTTATTGATATGAACTACATAAATAATATACAGTAAAAAAAGTTTTTTAATTAGCATAATACGTGTTAGTCCATATACAGTATAAGTAAACCTCCCTCAACACAAATTTATTACAATATAAGCACAAAATGCACAAATATACTATAATACAAATACAAATTGCACAAATATTATGGTGATCGATTTCGGTTAACCACGCTCACCTTCCTCAGATCAGAGGGATTCACAAAATAATGGAAAATGGTGTTCATTAACTCAATTTATAGGCCTATGATCACGTGACCCCATTGGCTGGAATCGTCAAAATGGCGGCTGCTACAATATTATTGGTTAATTCCTATTGGCTATAACTTATGTTCTTTTAGTCGCTGAAAATACATTATTAAAAACTATTTCGGAAAATTAACCTGTTCATTCATTAATTTATCACAATCCTTACATTGTTCTTTAAAAATAAATAACTCTTCCCAAGCATTCATAACACGACCCTTCTTAGAAACTTTTAGAATATCTACATTTTCATCTATTTTATTCAAACTTTAGGTGTAATTCAGAAGGTGTTTAGCTACACTAGATATTTCAGGTTTTTAGAAATAATATCTATCTCTAATATGATATTGTTTGAGTGGATGCAGACTACTCTAACTAGTAATATGCAAATCTTGTAGTAGTAAAATTAGCAAATTTCCAAGATCATTTTGATTGAACGTAAACTTTTATGGATGATAATCCTGAAAGGAGTTCTTGAACTAATCGGAGCAGATGAATGCAACCACTCAACCTTTCAAGTTACTTCAGGGCTTATCCAAGCCGATCATTTGTACTTTTGGGTATAATTTCTTCAAACAGCAAATAAATATTTAATATTAAAAGTAAAATAATGTAATTTTCAAAATATTTAATTGTACAGTATTAACCATAAACATATGCAGGATATTAATGATTTGAGTTAGGAAAACATATATATGTTTGGTAAATTAATACACAAATGGTATGAACAGTGATTATAATGATAAAAAGTACTGAATATGTTCATTGGGAATCAATCACTATGGTTTATCCTATTATAGAATATTTGGTTTACAACACAACTTGTGTTATAGATTTGGTGTGGCAAACTAAAATATATTTGTATAGAGGTTATTTCATTATATAAATATAGGCTATACAGGGTGTCCAGCTTCGACTGTCGTATACTTTAAAGGATTGTTTGTCGGGTCAATAAAAGCAAATAATGCCGTATAGCATGTATCCTATCTCGATTCGTGTTCGGCATGTGTGTCCATACGTACATTTACAAAAATTCCAATATCTCAAAAAGCGTTTGTTATACAATACTGAATTTTCGTATCAATGTTGATCTTACAAAGATAAATTTCATATAAAAATGCAGAATGTCAAAGATTATCAGTTTCAAAACGGCGGCTGTCTAAAAATTTGAAACCTAAATATATAAAAAAATACTCATTTTTATAAAAAAATTTAAATTACAGTATATGTATACCATCTCATGCCAAATTCAACGATATGCTAATTTAAAAATCGGTTGACAAGTAACATAGAACACTTGTTTTTTGTGTCTGAAAGCAGTGTTATCTGAGTACTCTTTACACACATTATAATGCTTTTAGACACAAAATATAAGTTTTCTCTGTTATTTGTTTACCGATATTTTAAATTGTTATAACGTTGAATTCGCAATAACGTAGTTTATAAATATTCTATTTAGACAGTTTTTTGCTATTTGACTTTGAAATTTTTGGACAGGCCCCATATTTAAGCTGATAGTCTTAGACATTCAAACATTTTACTTAAAATATATCTCTGTAAAATCAACATTCATACGAATATTTAGTACTTTATGTCAAACGGTTTTTGTGATATTCAAATTTTTGTAAAAAACACATACGGACACACAGACAGAAAACGAATCGAGATAGGTCACATGTTATACGGCATTATTTGCTTGCATTGACCTGACTAACAATCCTATAAAATATGTGACAGTCGAAGCTGGACACTGTATATGCTGTAATGTCAATACTGATGATACATTCGACGTGTATTTATAAATACTGCACGTGCTTTAACAACGTTAAATATTATAATTAGATGCGCTGTTCCATCAAGATCTAGTTTACTGGAGTAGGTAAGTAGTTTGTTTTATGCTATAATTAGGTGTTGTGTACCAATGCTACAATACAATAGAATGCCAGTTATCTATTTTGCAGTTCTGCCTGTTAATACAAATTATCAGCTATCCAATCAAATTTTAACTGATAGATATATTACTGTATACACATATTTCTTATAGATAAATCGACAAATAATAATTCTAGATATTTAACAAGTGTTTGGTTGGTAAATTGTTCGAAAGTAAAATGTTACTCCAGCAGAAAGTGATATGTAGACTTATTAACTTATAAAAGCAGTCAAGTTAAAAACACACTTGTGGAACGGATAAATGTTAGCATTGAAACATGAACCTTAGTATTTTACCGACCCCTTTGATGTTGTGTGAGTATATGGAACGATACACCAAGTATGTAACGATATATAACAAATTAGATAAGGAGCTTAGTAAATATGACTTGTAATGGTGTTGAAATTTATCATTATGGTAAATTTAAAAATAATTTATCATGAAGTTACCCGTACATGAATTGAGCTGATTAATGAGCTATTTGAAGTATAAGTGTGAATTTATTCAAAGCAGTATTTGATGAAATATATATTCCTAAACACCGTTAAGATTTTAAATATAGTGAATTCTTGAGAGTGCTTAGACTACGAAAGAAGGCAGTCCGAATTATTGCAAATTTAATGAGCAGAGAGTCGTGCAAACCAATGTTCAAACAACTCAAGCTGTTGACTCTGCCTTGCTTGTATATTCTAGAAACAATTTTATATTGTATGTCCAAATGCAACCTGATAAGGGGCAGTGACTTACATAATTATAATACTAGAGGCAGAGATGACTACCGTACTGGGCAACACAGAACGGTAGTCTATCAACACCTGCCCTCACAGGTGGGTGTCAAATTAATTAACAGCTTACCCAAAGAAATTAAAATTGCTCCAAATTCAAAAATATTTAAGACCCGCTTGAGAGACATACTGTTGTCCCAGGCTTTTTACAGAATCGGAGAGTTCCTAGCACACGACTGGGAGACCGACTTAATTGGCTAGACACATCCCGTTGACTTTTGTGCGAGTTTCAAACACTATAGATAGATTTGTGTGAATGCCCTCCTTGTATGTATGTTTATGTGTATTTATTGTTATGAATGATTGTTTAAAATTAAAGCCTTAGGTTAACTAATTTTAATACTGACGTTTGCGATACAATATTTTTTATATTTTCCATGCAATAAAGGATTTATTATTATTATTATTATATTATTATTATTATAATATAAAGATAAGACATTCTAAAAACATCAAATAATCCTCACACAAAACCTATGACAACTTAGATGGACAGCAATTAAGTTTAAGTATTTCAAATCTCTTTAGTAATATCTAATACTCTTAAATACTACTCTTAAATGGTAGTAGAACATTATACCATGTGGAATATAGAAATCTATAAAAATTAATTGAGATCCAATTTTACTAAGATAGATTCAAATAATAGTTTTATAGTTGAATATTATTTGAATTTCATAGTACAATTTACTTCCCTAAAGTAAACTTATGATCATACATTATCCATTAAGGTCATACAGTTTAATATGTATGTTATACTGCATTGGGCAAAAGTATTTTATAATATATATTTATATATTATATTTATACATTTCAAAACCATTAAAATAAATGTAATGAAACTTTGCAGTTATGTACATGTCCCTACACCAAACATTTAGACATATTTTACTTGTTTTTCACATAGCCAGGTGATATCTTATGAAGGAAGTCTTAAACATTTTAAATGTAAGAGTTATACCTCATTTTAATGGTCTTTGTTTGTAAAGCACGAGAGTCCAAGCCTGAGGTCAAAAGGATGTCCCAGTCTGAAAATATAGCCTGTTAAATAATTTAATGTCGTATAACAAACACTTCTGAAGACTAAGGCAAGATAGTTATTATCTATTGCTGCGTAGAGCTATAATTTATTTATTTATTTATTTATCTAACTGAATATGAGAAATTAAATTAAAAAAAATAAATAAATAAGTAACACATTATTATAATAATATTCTTAAACTATTTTAAGTAAAACTATTGTCAAATGGGTTTTTAATATTTTTTTCTTATTTTCATCTTAGTTAAATAGCATATATATTTTTTAACGCAGTCGTTTGTTACAACTGTTAGCAATTAACAACATACTCAGCAACAGGGACCTGAAACTGTTAAACAAATAGCCGTATAACTGAGAAGAGTTAGTAATATGACATTAAATTCTTTGAATCGCTGTACTTTGTGAATGTGTCATCCTTTTGACCTTAGGTTGGCACTTTTGTATTGTACATACAATTACCTTTTTTTAAAATGAGGTATAACTCGAGGAAGGCTTACATTTAAAATGTTTAGGACTTCCTTCAAGGGCAATGCCTTGGATATGCAAAAAACAAGTAAAATATGTCCATGTGTTTGGTATAGGGACATGTACATAACTGAAACGTTTCATTACTTTTCTTTTAATAGTTTTAAAATTAATAAATACATTCCAAACGTTTGCCCAACCCTGACATTAAATTATTTGAGTGGCTGTATTTTCTGACTTGGTCATCCTTTTGATCTCAGATTTAGACTTTTGTGTTTTACAAACAAATACCTTTAACATGAGGTATAACTCGAGGTAGGCTTTCAATTAAAATATTTAAGACTTCTTTCATGGACCATTAACTGGCTATGCCAAAACAAGTAAAATATGTCTAAATTTTCGGTATAGGAACATGTACATAACTACAAAGTTTCATTAGAATTCCTCAAATGGTTTTGAAATTAAAGATATATTCCAGAATTTTGTCCAACCCTGTATAAAATGCATTATGATAAGCATAGTTTCTTATATATTTAAAACAACAATACAATATTTTCAATACCATGTTATAAAAATTAAGCAATTGACCTCAGCTGGCACTGAGGGGTTTTATCTTTTTGCAGTTGGTAAGTTAATAGTAATGGAAATACCAGGGTAATCTTTGTTCTTGGACCTATTAATAACTTACGGAGGCCACTCATTGGTTTCCATTAACATTGAAACAATTGGCGAAAGTGCTGATTTTGGATAGGGGCCAGGGTTTTGGCTTTGTCTCAAACATAGAATGTAAATCAAGTTGTTAGGTTAGTAGCAAATTAGTGAATGCTGCTTGGTTAACATTTTGTAACAATCTGTAGGTCCCTAATATCCAGTGAACTGGACTTTTAGTAAACGCCTTTGAATTGTTAAATTTAAAGTTCTTTGTAAGTGTCAATAGTCACAAGTGTTCGTTTTGTTATTGTTTTTAAAATATATTTTAGGTTTTAAAATGTATTTTTATTTGAACCCTACAACATTATTATGGCAAATATAAGTACAACTTGCGCTATATATATAGTAACAAACTACACAATGTTCATCGTGTTGGTTTTAGGCCTATTCGGTTTATACGAATAACACAAAAGAGTTTCTAACATTATATTATAATCAAATCCCTCTGCAGAAGCTAACATGTAAGACGTAATTTACGACGTAATTTAAATATGTATCAAGTAATATATATCGGAAAAATATGGACATATATTTTTTTAGTATACAATTATTTTTATTTCTTTTATATACTTAGCAAAATGTCATTTATTAATATAAGTACAACTTTTAGCTAAGCTATTTATTGAAATAAGAATATATCGGTAACAATAAGCTTAACATGGAAAAAATGACGTATAGTCAATAATCAATAACAATAATCAATATATCAGGTTTTCAATAATTCTCAATGCTCACCAGTTGTAAAGGTTGATATACAACAGACGTGTTAGAATCGATTGGGCTGGAAAACTTGTAATTTTCTAAATGCAGGTCAAGTGAAAAGTCTATTGAGAAACGTCATTAGATAAAGAACTCCAAACCTATTGGTTTATCCTGATTTGTTGAATATTTAATTCTTAGTTGATTAAGTTTGTAGATGCTCAACAACACGACATAGCACTTGTATTTATTGTTCATGTTATATTCAAACAATAAATTACTTAATTAATCTTTATCCTTAAAAGTGAATAAAAATGTATTGTTTATTTAAATACATATCTTATCTTATATGAATTTACCTCTCGCCCTATAACAATAATGGAACAGTAAAGATTAATAAGACTTTTGTGTTTATTTAAATACCTCGAATATGTTGACTTAAACAATATCAAATAGAATATAACCTTAAAAATAAAAGAGTTACTCGTAAGTGAGCGCAATTCCGATACATGATATAATTGAAGTTTTTTTAGGTAGAAACCGAAATACAGGGATAGACTAACTTGAACATGATACAATTTATAGGTTAAATATGCAATATATTATGCGTAAATGTAAGAGTGCAATTTATGGTACATTCTGATTATTCCTTAAAATAGAATTTTTTGTACTAACCTGCATATTAGTAACACGAGGTTTCTTTTATTTTTGATGGATTTGTATTAATTTGTCAAAGCTTGGCTCTGTTATCACCAATGGGTTACCTGCAGCTATATGAAGCCTGTCCCTATCATGTAGTTTTCATCTCCACCATTCATTGTAGAGTAGCCACGTGAAATTGTATAGAATTCAGACATTTTTTCAATGGTATATTTATGTAACATAATCTTTAGCTTGCAGGTTCAAATTATAAAATATCCTAAAAATGTGTATGTGAAAAGTACAGGTAAAGTTATATTAAAAAAGCAGTCAATCAAATTGCATCGTAACACTTTTAAAAGAAATTTACTATATTCTTGACTAAAGATCGTAAATAACATTCGTAAAATATATAGGCGTGTTCAATATACAAACGCATGTGTTCTTACATTTCCACACTTGACTTACAAATATGAGATAATTGTGATTTGATATGATAATGTAATTATAATTACTATTTAAAGCCTATACAAATAATCTGTAAGTGAAAACAAAAAATAGCCCTTTATGAAAACGTTCTTCCTAGGTCTGATAAGTGGAGTGGATACATTTAAGTGTTAATTGCGTAGAATATAGCGTGAACTGTATGAAAACATAGATGATATTATTAATATTCCACAAATGAAAGAGGACAAAGGAACATGATGTTGGAAATGGTACCAAAAAAAAAGTAGGACCTACGAACACTTTTGTTGGATAAATATGATTTGTTGTAATGTGTATGAAAAATGTATCGAAAGGCTTCTATATAACGTATTGAACCAGAAAAGTGAAGACAATTATGGTACCAGTTTATATTTAAAGGTAATTTCAAGGAACAATAATGGGAAATTGATGGATTTAAACACTTTTCTTTTTCATAAATAGTATATTCAGAATAAACTACAAATATATTTAATTTATTTTTGAAGAAGCAAATGGTTTAAATTATAATATAGTTAGTTTTTTATTTGGAATAGTACTAATGTTTTTGTAACATGTTGGTGTTTTTTTTCAGGTAAGACGGGAAAGATATATTATTAGGGTAAGTTATAACTTATAAAACTTACATTTATGTTATTGTGTTTTACATGATTTTACATATTTACATACCTAAAAAAAGAGGCCATGTTTTCAATTAAGAGAAGTTACTTTCAAACTAATCAAAACGAACTGAAGAAACCTTTTTTATTTGTATTTTTAAGATCCCTTGGCTTGTTCGCATATATATGGCGAATGTTATGCCTGTATGGATTAAATACGCTTATATCTAATCTGCTTATAAGTTTTATCTTCATAATAATTTAAGAAAAAAATATTGTTTAGAAAAGAAACATTTTTCTGCTGAAGAAAAACTTGAAAAACGTGTAAGACTATCAATAGTTATATTATTGGTATGGTAATTCGATGGATAAGAGCTATATTCTTAATAAAAATAATGGAAAATTTCTTAATAAATAATATAATAAAGAATTCTCATGACTGGGGTAATACAGTAGTTGCCAATAGACCCCATACTTAAGGCAAGACACGTATATGTAAAGGAACTAATGAGACCCCACTCAGTGTGAGTGGCGAGTAGACACCCATGACCCCCTCCTGGCAGGCTTAACTTTAAGGTCAACAAATATGATAGTGATATAACAAATTAACACAGTAAGTATAGGGGCTACAGTTTAAGGGCTGAGTTTGAACTAGTAGGTAATAATATGTGTTCTACATTTTGGTGTACTGCGTACAAATAAAAAAATTGATAAAAGCAATAACATGTAATTAATCAAACTATCAATCAACAATAACAATGGCTTTATTGCACGACAATGCTTTTTATGCAAAATGTTTACTTGGGCACTAATACGTCCTGAAAATAGTTAACCAACTGCTTGTATTAAAAGTAAGATTGAACTTGAAATAACAGAAATAGCAAAATAAATAATTTTTACTGAAATGTATCTAGTATATCATGATCTGTTGTAATAGTTTATAATTACGTAAAAATAAGACAGTCGGCACTGGTGGCGCAGTGCTGTAGCCCAGCTACTTGGAGGAAAAGTGTTTGGAAAATTGTTGGCGATAGGTCCATGCTCGGTCCTCTTAATACCAACATGGCGTCCGCTCAATGGTTGTCATCGACGTGGATACTACTAGAGAAGTCTGGGGTGCTATGTTGAATGGTAGTCAAGGTTCAGATGTTGTGTAGGATAGGCCACTGAGTGCCAGACTTGTCAGTTCAACGAAATCAAACCAACACTACGTAGTTCATATTCCACGTAAAGTGTAGGTCCCATACTTGGCCTAGATTGATAAATATAACTAGAGTCTATATTGTTTGGTGACAACCACGTCAAGGTGCTATCTATATACATTATTTGCAAAGTAACCAGACGTTTCGCCCATACTGAGATGTGGCATCCTCAGTGTGGTGGGGTGGGGACTGGTTTGGCAGGTATGCTGGAGAGGGGTGGAGTATTTAGACCCACGTGATCTACGGCCATTGGCCGAAGAAAATCAACATGCCTGACTCTGCCATTTTAATTTAATTTACTTAAAATGGGTTCTCATGTCTTCGGAAACCACATACTTCATCCTTATTAGATTACTTCTTCTTTTGTGTATTTCTATAGCTTCCTTTACGGTTCTCGGGTAGTACTGTAGGATGTTGGCAAGGACTTTAGTTTGTTCAAATAACATTCCATGGTTATTTTTTTTTGCTATGTTCCACAACTGCAAACTTTTCCATATCTTCATTCTTAGTATGCCTTACATGTTCTTTAATCCTTGTGGAAATTAACCTCTTGGTTTATCCTATGTACACTGACCAGCAACTGCAAGGTATTTAATATACTCCAGGCATAGCTAATGGAATGTCTTACTGGTCTCAGAAAATTCTTCAATTTATTTGGTGGCTTGTAAATGGTTTTTATATTTTCTTTATTTAATATTCTGCCAATCTGTTTCATTGTTCCTTTTATGTAAGGTAGATATACCAATTTTGAAGTATCCTTATCTTGTCTTTTACTCATCCTATTTTCTTGTTGTTACCTCTTTACCTGTTTCCCAATAGTATAATTGATTTCTCTACCTGTATACCTATTCTTATTTAACGTTGACTCTTGTATTTCTTTCTTCCAACTATTTTTGTCCGAAATATTAATAGCTCGACTAACTAATAAATTGGTCGGTAGCATAGTTGGTTCAATCCCAGCTTCATGTGCTAAAGGTTCTCAGTTCGATCTCAATCAGAGTCAATACATTTTGAGAAGGATCATCTGATAACCACTGGCTGTTCATTTGTCATGGGCTATTAATTAATGACACTTTCTAAGGAATAGTCGGCCTTATTTTGTAACAATGACTACATTCGCTCATCTACAATCATCACACTCATTCGAAATCCATATTCGCCCATATCTTGACGATCGGCGTCTTATGAATAAATAAAATAAAAATAAATAAATAAATAACTAAAGTGTTAAAAAAATGCATTCTTCTGTGCTGGGTGGTAATGGAACACCGGCCGCTTAAGCTTAAGTTATAATATTAATAACTATTCCTTCCCGAGCTGAGCAGAAGTCAGATAGTAACAATGACTTCACTCATTCACCCCTCATATTCACCGATATATCTACGATCGTCTTATAAATTAATAATTACTAGTTTATACACTTTATAAACCCGTATTTCAGATATAAAGCTCCACAACAGTAAATCTGATTTTAACATCTCTTTAGAAAAATAATATCATGTTGTAATAGTCCCTAGTTACATAACAAACCCTATTAAACAGCAGAGTGTCATATTACATACTCACTAATTACCTATCAATAAAATGTCAACCAGTTATTTTGCCTTTACAACAAACATTTTGTTAACATTATTACCTTTTAACGAACATAAACTTATTAATTAATATTTCCACAGTATGACTATGTAGGTGGAAAAATTAGATGTTAGACACAATTATGTTATATATAATCTTTGTACTTTTTTTAGAGTCCATAAGATCTTTATGTCTTTTAAAGTTTTGTTACGATTGACTTTAGTTTTGGTTACTAAAATTATGTTTGTTTACGTTTTAATTTGTATTATTACTATTATAAACACATAAACTTGTTAAAAAAATAAAGATATCTTTAGGACCAGGTGGCTAAGAATTTTGTTATTTGCCTGAAAAACTTGAGTTTCCAAGTTCAATAGACAGGATTGTGAATAAGAACATTGCATCTCAATTGTCAGCATTAACCCATAATTGAGATAAAACTGAGAAACTACGATTTCAGTAGTTTAATCTTAATAACAAACACTGGAACTAATGACGTTGGAGAAATGTGATACTTACAACCAAAGAATGTTAATGTATTATTTTTATTTAAAATTTTAAGTGTTGTAGAGGGGTAGCTTGTCATAATCGATGTTCAGGTTCACATATTAGACATAGGATCATAAGATGTGATGTTGTTAGTCAAGTTTAATGTTTAAGTCCTTAATGACGCCCAACGGTCTATTTTTGATGTTATTAGGCCAAAAATACATAAAACCACTAGTAAGGTGTATTAAAGAGATATGAAGCCTTGGAGAATGGAATATTTCCGTAGATCTACAGCATATGTGGGTTTTTGAGCCCGTAACTGATGAATGATGCATTGCACGCGTTCATGCACGGGTTAGGCGTTAGTGACAGGCGTGTTCCCTACTTTTTAATAATATTTATAGTTTTTAATAGAAAATTATTAAAACTATTACTTGCAATATATAGATTTACTAGTTAATTGATGTGCACAATTCAGAATATAATAAATAACTTGAGGTTTTTATAACATGTAAAAACTAGCACTAAATTACACATTTTGATTACACTTTAACCAAAATTCATAAATCATTATTGAGTAAAAATTAGTGTTGGAGCTATTTAAACTATTTAGGATTTTGAATTTAACAAGCTTTACGAAATAAAATTGTATGTCCATAAAAGGCAAATCACTTTTTTTTCAATGCCAGTAAAAATAAAATAAGTTTACGTCCTAAATGATTAGTCTTCCGTCTGTCTGAATGTGTCCTTTACATTGTTAAACTTATATTAACAACCCCTGAAGATATTATTTTTAAACCGAGTCTATACTATCAGTTATTAATGATCTGTATGTCCATTTTTCACGTAATGATGGCAAATGTCCAACTACCTTTGTCTCCCTCATCCATAAAAGGCACAAAAGTTTTATAAAAATACATACTGGGTGTTCTTATTATTTTTGTAACTGAATTTAGATTATAATTTGAATTCGTACGGAATAAATTGTTTACTTGTAATATTTGAATAGTTGGAGAACAGGATTTGAAACATAATAAAGTATTATATTAGTTAATTTTGAGAAGCAATAAATAAATAATAAGTTGTAAATGTTTTTATTCATCATTATTGAAAATCGAGTATAGCTAATTATATATAATTTACTTTTTTTTCAATGCCAGTGAAAATAAAATAAGTTTACGTCCTAAATGATTAGTCTTCCGTCTGTCTGAATGTGTCTTTTACATTGTTAAACTTATATTAACAACCCCTGAAGATATTATTTTTAAACCGAGTCCATACTATCAGTTATTAATGATCTGATCTTAATAATCGTTGTTTTATATTTTAAGAGATAATAACCTTTTTGCAATTTTGTTTTATTTTGGAATTGTTTGCCAAAATTTATACTTTTTAAGATATCAATATTTGAAAATAAAAAAATGCCACCATTTTGAAATAGTACACAGTAGAAATTTGATACTGTATTAACTAGAAATTGTTATTTATCACAAATGTTTTGGGTTGAATTTTCAATATCACTGTACGTGTATGGGTGGGCGAGTGGGTCAGTGTCACTGTAACTGTATGGGTGGGCGAGTGGGTCAGTGTCACTGTACGTGTATGGGTGGGCGAGTGGGTCAGTGTCACTGTACGTGTATGGGTGGGCGAGTGGGTCAGTGTCACTGTACATGTATGGGTGGGCGGTTGGGTTTATATAATAGCTTTAGAGAATAGCAAGATAAAATGAATTATGTTAGAAAAAGAATCAGACAGACATACGGAAAAATAAGCGTTTTATGACATATATTTATAGCACGTTTTCCTTGGATTTTCATTTGGGTAACCATGTCATAAAGTCTTGAAGAGTTGTTTATGAACACCCTGTATAACTAATTGACAAACGTTTTTTTCTTTTAAAATCTATTATAAATAAATAAAATATGATTGGAACAGTTCAAATAATAATTGAGCATCTAAACTTAGCGACACTGTACTTTACTAACAACGACATAAATATATTATAAGGAACCAATGTTCGATTTGGCTATGCTCGGCAATTTTTTTCATGTTTAAACGAAAACCTTATAATATTAATTATTATCAAAAGTGTATTTTATACAGAAATATTTTTAAAACGAAAATGTTTTATTTTTACTACTGACCTTAACAATAATTTATATAGTTTATTTTATAGTGCTTTAAGAATATATTTAGTTTAAACAGAATCTCAGAGTAACACACACTTAACAAAGATAAAAGACGAGAGAAATGTACGTGTGATACAAGGAATATCTGGGATAAACACTCCCTGCATAGTAAGAACGCCCTCAACTACTTACATAAACACACATGAGAAATCAAACTGAAGAGTTGTCTAGAATGGAAAACATGTTATCTATATAAAACTCTGGGGGTTCTCATGATAACGTGACAGAAGCAACTTGCAATGAATAAGACAAATTGTTTTGGTGAAACTTTCCTTGTAAAAACAGATTTGAAACCAACAAGATTTAAACTATTTAGAGTTATAATTTACAATTCTTTAAAACGCCAGAAGCTTCTTTATTCGGGTTATTTTATTACGATAGATAACGTACAATATCCAAAGACCTTTAAAAGACTTCAGGTGAAATATATTTAAGGACCCAAAACTGGCACATGTTTTCTCGGTGATGATAGCGGCTAAAACTGGCTCATGATTTCTCAGTGACGATAGCGGCCAAAACTGGCACATAATTTCTCATTTATGATAGTGGCCAAATTTGGCATATGATTTCTCAGTTATGATAGTGGCTAAAACTGGCACATATTTTCTCAGTGACGATAGCGACCAAAACTGGCACATGATTTCTCAGTTATGATAGCGGTGAAAACTGGCACATGATTTCTCAGTGACGATAGTGGCCAAAACTGGCATATGATTTCTTAGTTAAGATAGCGGCCAAAACTGGCACATGATTTCTCAGTTATGATAGTGGCTAAAACTGGCATATGATTTCTTAGTTATGATAGCGGCCAAAACTGGCACATGATTTCTCAGTTATGATAGTGGCCTTAACTGGCATATGATTTCTTAGTTATGATAGCGGCCAAAACTGGCACATGATTTCTCAGTTATGATAGTGGCTAAAACTGGCACATGATTTCTCAGTGACGATAGCGACCAAAACTGGCACATGATTTCTCAGTTATGATAGCAGTGAAAACTGGCACATGATTTCTCAATGACGATAGTAGCAAAAACTGGCACATGATTTCTCAGTTATGATAGTGGCCAAAACTGGCATATGATTTCTTAGTGATGATAGCGGTGAAAACTGGCACATGATTTATCAGTGATAATAGTGGCCAAAACTGGCTCAAGATTTCTCAGTGACGATAGCGGCTAAAACTGGCTCATGATTTCTCAGTGACGATAGTGGCCAACACTGGCATATGATTTCTCAGTTATGATAGCGGCCAAGACTGATTATTTTTTCGTCAAATCCCAAACATAGGAGTCAGGAAATGGTACTTTATTTACCTTTAACTTCAATCACCATTTTACATGGACCTGTAGGCCTGTGAGTGAGTTTTGTTCCAAATTGAATCACGAGCTCAATTTTACGTTGCCCTTTCGCAGTACCAAACCAAAAGATTTTTGAAAAATATGATGCTGTATATGAACAAATATCAATTTGTGGGACTATTTATTTGATTGCACATTGATTAATTTTATTTAATATACCTTGCAATTAATTTTAAAATAGTTTTAGTAACAAAGTAATTAATTTTATTATTTAAATGATCTACGGAAAGCATTAATTAACCAGTTAGTTCAATTAAGAATGCGGAGATCCTCGATACAAATAATTTAATTATAAGAGTAAATGGAATACTAGCCTTAAAACTACTTTCTCTAATGATATAATAAAAATTCAAATGAAATTAAATTGCGATAGCTCTGAAAGGCCTTCAACTGAAAGGGAACCAATTGAAATAGATTGAATGCATCCTTTCAGGGGAGTTCACAGTGTACAGTATTGAACGTCGGTGCAGGTTTAATTAGCTAACAAACATATCGACCTTATTCTGAACTATCATAAATATATATACAAATTAAAATACGGGAAGGAATAACTACATTCAGATAAGCACACTTTGTTTACTGATTGATGTACGTAAAGTTAAATATGTTGTCATTAAATGTTAAAACACTTAAAATAATATATAGATTTATTGCAAAATTTGTCTACTATTAAACGAAAATCTGCCTCTCTCAGTGAATGGTGTATTGCATTCACTAACACATATTATTGAGGTGCACTTATGTAAACTAAAATCTTTTTTAGTTGAAAGGAAATTCAAGAAAACCTACGTTTAAAGGAAATAAACTCTCTGAGGTAATGTTCTGTCATATACCAAAAGGCGCCATAATCTAAATTAAAATATTAGTCTATATATTTTCTGTTACTGTCTGACTTTATGTACGCGTTTTTTTATTTAAAAACCACATTTTTATGAATACTCAACCAAGTTTGACCAAACGTACGGAGCCTCTATATTTCAATAAGTTTTATTAATAAAACAATTGGTTTAGTCTGCCGTACAAATTTTAAAAGGTTGGCCCTTTTAAATATATAAATGAAATTCACTTAAAAGTATTAGTTTTAGAAAAAGGCTGAAAAAATTAATGGTACATTAGGTTTTCATATTGAATAACAATAACTAAATTATTCAAATCCTGAGTATGTCCAGAATGTTGAAGCTACCTAATCAACAGTTGATTAACAACAAAAACATTATTTTTTTTAAGGAGTTACTTTATTTATATTAATCTAAATTAAAATCGATTCATTGCTGGTCTGTTGGATCACTCTGGAGAAACTGAGGCTGTCTAAATTTTCAATAATTAAGTTATTTGTTATTTAATATAAAAACTTTATACCTTTGCATTTGGTGTTAAATTTCCTAATAATTTTATTATATTAATTCTAAAATTAATACTTTTTAGTTAATTTAATTTAAATATATTAAATGGCTCGTATATAGTTTTGTGATCCTTATAATTTGAACCAATGTGTTTGTTAGAGGCATTGTTGAGTTCATTGTTGGGGAGTCACTGACAAGGACCTTCATATTTGTTTGTTTTAGTATTGCCTTCAGTTATTTTTATTTATTGTGAGTGGTATATTTATTTTGAGTTGATAACTTATTAAATTTAGTAAGCGTGTTTACCTTATGTTTTTAAAATAATGTAATCTATTAGAATATGTCTTTTACTTTAGTATCTTGAGATTTTTCCATTGGATGTTTATTTGTTTGTTTAATTGATATTATGTATGATCTATGTTGGAGAACACATTAATGTATGGTAATATGATATTTATTATATATATTGATATAATAATTATTATTATTAATAGCATGCTCTAAGAGAGTTAATTTCACTTTCACTAATATCATTTAAATATAAAAATGTACAATTATGTATACAAAAGGACGAGATTTACTTCAAAATTAAATTAAAATTTATATGATAGAACTAGTTACTCTATTCAATACAAGTGTTGGTGAACTTGTTCTCTTAATAATCATGATATAGTTAATTTTTTTTTTTTTTATTTCGACAAAAAGTTTGTTTTTGTACGTGAATATGGTCATAATAAAAACGAAAAAAAAGGTTTTGATATCACATTTTTGATTTCAAAACTCTATTATTTCAAATCCGTAAAATAATAGTATTCAATAAGTAAGATAAATAAGCTTTTGAAAATATCGCTTTAACGGTACACGCTGTACTATCAAAATAACGGGTAAATAATCACAGAATATACTAAGGGTTTCTCGTCATGATTTCAGAATGTTATAATTAACAGGTATTTAAAAAGATATTATCAGTTAGTCAGACCCCCTCTCTGTGCTTCATGTTTAATGTAAGGCTTGGAGAATGTACAGATATCCACTGGTGGCTTCTGGTATACATTTTTCATGAGTTTTCAAAGAATTATCGTCAGAGATCACCAATTTATTGATTCAGACTTACTAAGATTTTGATATGTTGTGATTGTTTTTCAGCTTTTGTGAAACTGTATTAGCAGATGTTTACTAATATATATATATATATATATATATATATATATATATATATTTATATATATATAAATGTAGCAAATTCTTCTTTCTCCAATAAGCGACCACTCAAAAATTTAAATTAATGTAATTCAAATTATGATGAATTGTTTGATTTGATTTTTGTACAATTAAATTTGGAAGCCTATGTATGTATACAAACTTTCCTAGAGTTGTGGTTCTTTTTACATGTCAAAAAGTAACGAATTTTATTTTAACTGTTGGCACCATTCTACCCCATTTTTACAAACAGTTACATGAATTGTGTAAGGTTCTGTTAAAATCGTTGTATAACTGTATATTCAGTTATTATTAAAAAATGTTTCCGAGAACTCATAAGCACATTCCTGATAACTTGTCAATTAAATCCCCCTGATTGTCCCCTTGTTTTCTTTTTTACATCTGTCAACCATTTTTCAATGAAAAATGTAGTATACGATCAAAATATCGGAATTATTAAACTAATAGATACTCTAATAGTAATAAATTTACATTTTAGCATTCTGAAATTCTAGTAAGTTGTGTAATATATACTGGGTTTAAACTAACTAATTAACTCTAAATTAATTATTGTGCATTAATTAATTTAGAGTTATTATCATTATACAAGCTAACTAGGCATGTCACTACTAGGAAGTTTCATACAAGGTAATATGTACAATGTACAAAATGTACACAAAGGGTAAAATATATACAATGTAATATGGTTACCTTAAATGTATATGATTATATTATGCTATGTTTCCATATATTGATCGATACATTTAAAAATATGGGTCAATTAATACATATAGTACAATGCAATAGCTAATTTAAAAGGAAGTCATGAATTTTGCCTTAGTAAATTTGTTACAATCGTGTAAAAACATTTCATCAATGGCCTGGTAGTGAGGATATTCTGTAATAAAGGATTAAAACTAATTATTTGGACGCATATATGAATAATTACACTTGAATTTCTATTTCAAGTGGAATTATGTCAAGATTAAAAAGATTAAAAAGGAATACGTTCAATATTTGACACTTTTTCATTTATAATTATTGTTTATGTATTCCTTTTTGTAGAAAGAGCTACGAATTAAATACGATTGAAATATAATTGCATATTAATACTCTAAATTGTTATTCCTTTTTCTTGCACATTTTATATTACAATACGAGAAAAATGTATAAAAACAAAATCCACGTATATACAAAAATTCAACTACAACATGCCCTTGTATAATACAATATGAGTACGTAATGCAAAAACATACCAAAATATAAGTACAACATGCCCTTGTATACTACAACATGAGTACGTATTGCACAAATATACTAAAATACTTATTTATATAATGATGATATGAGTACGTAATACACAAATATACTAAAATACAAGTACAAAATGCCCTTGTATACTACAATATGAGTATGTAATGCAGAAATATAATAAAATACAAGTGCAACATGCCCTTGTATACTACAATATGAGTACGTAATGCACAAATATACTAAAATACAAGTACAAAATGCCCTTGTATACTACAATATGAGTACGTAATGCACAAATATAATAAAATACAAGTGCAACATGTCCTTGTATACTACAATATGAGTACGTAATGCACAAATATATTAAAATACATGTACAAAATGTCCTTGTATACTACAATATAAGTACGTAATGCACAAATATAATAAAACACAAGTGCAACATGCCCTTGTATACTACAATATGAGTACGTAATACACAAATATACTTAAATACAAGTACAAAATGCCCTTGTATGTAATGCACAAATATACCAAAATACAAGTACAAGATGCCCTTGTATACTACAATATGAGTACGTAATGCACGAATACACTAAAATACAAGTACAACATGCCCTTGTATACTATAATATAAGTACGTAATGCACAAATATAATAAAATACATGTGCAACATGCCCTTGTATAATACAATATGAGTAAGTAATGCACAAATATAATAAAATACAAGTGCAACATGCCCTTGTATACTACAATATGAGTACGTAATGCACAAATATACTAAAATACAAGTACAACATGCCATTGTATACTACAATATGAGTACGTAATACACAAATATACTAAAATACAAGTACAAAATGCCCTTGTATGTAATGCACAAATATACCAAAATACAAGTACAACATGCCCTTGTATACTACAATATGAGTACGTAATGCACAAATATAATAAAATACAAGTGCAACATGTCCTTGTATACTACAATATGATTATGTAATGCACATATATAATAAAATACAAGTGCAACATGCCCTTGTATACTACAATATGAGTACGTAATGCACAAATATAATAAAATACAAGTACAACATGCCCTTGTATACTACAAAATGAGTACGTAATGCACAAATATACAAAAATACAAGTACAACATGCCCTTTTATACTACAATATGAGTACGTAATGCACAAATATACTAAAATACAAGTACAACATGCCCTTGTATACTACAATATGAGTACGTAATGCACAAATATACTAAAATACAAGTACAACATGCCCTTTTATACTACAATATAAGTACGTAATGCACATATATAATAAAATACAAGTGCAACATGCCCTTGTATACTACAATATGAGTACGTAATGCACAAATATAATAAAATACAAGTACAACATGCCCTTGTATACTACAATATGAGTACGTAATGCACAAATATACCAAAATACAAGTACAACATGCCCTTGTATACTGCATATGAGTACGTAATGCACAAATATACTAAAATACAAGTACAACATGGCCTTGTATACTACAAAATGAGTATGTAATGTACAAATATAATAAAATTCAAGTACAACATGCCCTTATATATAACAATATGAGTACACAATGCACAAATATTACAGTAATCGATGTCGTAAAGCCATTTTTACCTTTCTAAGACCAGAGGGATCCATAAAAGATCTTTGTATATGAACTAAAACGTACTACGCTAATTAAAAAAATTTATTATTTATTATAAACTATAATTAATCAATAGCTGATTTCATCTAAAAGAATTCATTAAAATAAAATGATGTAAATAAATTACATTGAAATTTGATATTAAAGTAAAAGTGAACGTCACATAACATAAATGTATTACAATATAAGCACAAAATGAACAAATATATTACAATACAAGTACAAAATCCACAAATATTATAGTAATCGATTTCGGTGAACTACGCTTAACTTCCTCAGACCAGAGGGATTCACATAAGAATGGAAATAGTGCTCAACAACTCAATTTATATGCCCACGACTACGTGACCATATTGGCTGGAAAATTCTAAATAGTGGCTGCTGTGATATTATTAGCTAATTATTGGCTGTTACTTCTGTTCTTTTAATTGCTAAAATTCGTGATTGAAACAATTTCGGAATCAAATTTAAGCTGTTCATTCATTAGTTTATCATGATCCTTACATTTTTATTTAAAAATAAATAACTTTTCCTTTGCATGCATATTCATACCCTTATTACAAACTTTTGGAATATCTACATTTTCATCTATTTTATTCAAACTGTGTGTATAATTCAGAAGATGTTTTGCTACATTAGATCTTTCAGGTTTATTGTTTTTAAAAGCAGATATATTGGTTTTATATCTTTTGCTAAAATTTACAGTCTGACCTACGTAAAACATATTACAATCATTACAGTTAATCCTATAGATTCCTGAATTATTGAATTTATCTTCACTTTCAATATTTGGGTGTAAATTGTTGGACATAATAGTACAAGCTTAAAAGCTACCGAAAAATTAAATTTTGTAAATATATTAGCAACTCTGCGTAAACGGTTCATTGTTGTGGAGGGATACATACATATTTTGTTCTTTATCAGAATTTTCCTTTTTGAGTGTTGTTTGTTTATCATTTCGAGCTTTATTTTCTATTTCATTTTTTATTCTACTTCCAATTTCATCATTGAATGATGCTTTGTATCCATTTGTAATAGCTATTGATTTCATTACATTTATTTACTGTTTTCTATCTGCATTACTTAATGGTATTGAACATAAAGTATACCTATTATAGTGTTTACTTAAAAATAAATATAAAATATCATTAGCAATACTTTATATACTTTGGAAATACAGTAAAAACATAATTTTCCATAGTGAACCGTTATAGAGGTACATAGAGTCGTCAAATGTGTTATCCTCTTTACATTTTAAAATAGAGCAACCAACAAATTTTTAAATACGTTTTGAAACTATTCTGGGTGGCTGCAGTTTAGGTCTTACTAAGCTCTGTAGAAGATTTATGTGACGTTTATACAGACTGTTCGTAATTTATTGTAGTATTATTTATTACATATATACTATATATGCCTAACAGAAAACATGTTATATTTTCACATTTTTAGTACGAGGAACTGTATTAAAGTAACAATATAAAAAATTATAAGAGACAATCACTGTATTAATAGACGTCAGTTTACGTTGAATATTAACCAATAATACGCCAATAGAATCCATTACAACTCCATTACAATACCAACGTACAGGTATTTCAATACCACTGTATTTGTGAGGGTGAGTAGGGGGGTGAGTAGGGGGGTGAGTAGGGGGGAGTGTATTTGTATAAGTGAGTCAATACCACCCTGCGTGTGTGGGTTATGGGATACTATGTACCATACATTTTTATGTAAGAGCTACCCCAGAACTCTAAGGAGTTTGGAAAAGGAATATTAAATGGGTATTGCCAATAACTACAAATAATCAGGAATTTACGATTACACGTTTTTCTCTAAGTGTTATTAAATAATTGCACAATTTATCTCTATTTTAAATACTTAGATAGTAACCCAAATCTTTTAATAATACGTACTTGAACAAACCAATATCAGTAAAATAAAACGTATCTACTTTGGGAATCGTCACATATAATATTGAAACGAATTTGGATATATGCCATAATTAACGTAAACTAATTATCAACAACTTCCTGACTATGATAATTGAGTAAAGACTATTAGAACTGGGTTAAAAGAATGATATTTGATTTAAAAATTGGCCTCAGGAGCAGTTATCTAGTTTGTCAATGAACTTTCTAACTAACTGGAAGTTAAAATCCATATATATGCTTTTACAGTCACAAGCATTTGAGGTAAACAGATTTTGTGGTTAGAAATTTCTGCCCAAAAAATGTATTTACTTAAACTAAGGGATGAGGGTGTTGATAAAACATTTACATTCTTATACTACGTTGACAAACATGACAAAATTAGAATACTTTAATGCTCCAAAATGTAAACTTAAAGTTGAGTATGATTTTATGCCTGCATACTAAAAACTGTCTTTACATCTAGCATGGACTATGAAAAATTATAAGCCTAGTAGAACAAAGATAAAATATATATTATAAATTTTGAAAATGTCAAATGACATACTTGTCAAGTTCTGTGGTGTTAATAATAGTCAATTAATGTGTGGTTTTATATTTTGGTTATAATCACTAAACTTCAGTGGAGTTAAAAGGGAAGCAAAGCTGGTACTATAGACATGTTATATTTATTTAGCTGGGCCTACAAAAACTGAATAATATGACATTGAGACTCAACCAATCTACTTATAATAAGGAAGATCATTGTGTAACCATTAGAACATGTTTATTATTTTGTTACTAAAATTTTCCTTAGTTTTTAAAATTCTTATGATCCTTTTTATGTTAGTTCAAAATGGTGGTAAAAACAACAATAATAAATGGATAAATATTTGCCTACAGCCTCTGGTAAAAGAATTTATTATTGCGACTGATAAACATTATGATTTTCATAAGTGTTAGATGCTATTTTCTGTTACATAAAATATTTCTTTCACGTGCAAAAAATAGTTACAGTAGTTTGTAGTAGTAGGAAATAAAATAATATACAGTGTTTACAAGACACATAAACTAACCTTTTATCCCCAGAACATAATTTATAAACGTCATTTTAAAGTATACTTCAAACAATTAGTCCCTTATTTATAAGTTATCCTTTTCGAGATGTCAAATCAAAATTAATTTGACTTCAAATCAATTTCAAGTAAATGGCACATCGTATTTTTAATAGATATTTAATAACAAGAAGTGAGTCACTGTATTGACTTCAATAATTACTGACAATGATTAATTTTATATGATAAATTATAATTTTAATTATTATCACATACATTTAGCATGTTTTCATATTAAATTATTTTTGAGGGGCACACATTTTATCATTTCATTACTCTCCAACATTGATTTCTGCAGCCCACTGGGTACTCGCTCTAAGACATTATTCCGCAGACGTTTCCAGGCGACTAACTACGCGTACCACAATGGCCTATCCAAACTGCTGTGGTTTGGGAGTGTGGTTGCCTCTGACATTGACTTCTTCAGTGAATCGATAGACTCCTTCAAGAGAAAAGTCACTGTTATATTGGACTAAGCCACAACGCTCTGTTTGTCTTGTTATGTCCCAATCATCTGTTTTTCCTTATTATTTATTCTTGTTACATTTATTATTATCCATTATTCTGTTTATGTTTGGTCTTCTTTGTATTGCTATTATTAATATTATTATTGTTGTACTTAAATTGTTATTGGTGTTGTTACAATCTGTTGTTATTGTTGCCATGTTTCATAGCTTAAGCACTTACTTAATATTTCTAGCATTACTCATGCCATCTTGCCGATTACTTAAGTCTACATTGTAATTTCTTTGTTAAATTGGTGTTAACCGTTGATCCAAATAAATAAATTAATAAATTTCGTAATGTCCTTTCACTAAGTACAAGTGCAGTGACCAATAATTAAAATAACAGGGTATTTATGGTTAATTAAAGAGAATGATACTTTAACTGAAAAATTAGCTTAGTTGTTGCTCCACATCAACATGTAGTATGATAGAAACACCTAGTAACTTAAAACGAAAAAAAAACGACGGTGCAGTTTAAGGTTGTAACAGATTATAACACATTTTATTCTGTTGTTATTTTTTTCTGTTTTGGAATTCAAAAATGAAAGACACGATTCAGATAGTCCATTGTAATGTATAGATGTTAAGTTCTGACTACTAGGCTATAGATGACACAAAAAAAATATGTTAACCTTGGCAATGGTAAACTAACTCTAGTAATTAAAGACAAAAGAACATTAAGAGTAAATGAAGTTATTCCCCTGCAGTGCCGTAACTACAACAACACCACGTGACCTCACCTGTCCCCCTTCCCCCCTCCTATCAACAACCCTCCAACCATGTTCCTTACCACAAAGCTCCGACGGGACACTTTAGCAAATTGATGCTAATGGCCTTCTCGTTGTAACCCCTCTGTCAACATTGCATTACTTTGTCTAAATAAATATGTAATGAATCTTCGCACCTTTATTTCTTTGCAAAACGTATCTCACAAATTTAACAATAATTTTTGTGAGTTAAAAAAAACGTTAAAGTAATTCTTCAAATCAAAAACCAATTGTAAATACAATCAGTATACTAAATGCATTTGTAGTTTGAGAGATACATAATCTATAAACTAGTGCATTACTTCTTACGAATAATAATTATAAATAATAAACTAATCGTCGTTGATTTACGAGTATCCTGAAGAAAAGAAATATGTAAAAGGATATATTAAATAGTTTTTTAATTAGCATAATACGTGTTGGTATTTATACAATACAAGTAAACGTCACACAACACAAATTTATTACAATATAAGTACAAAATGCACAAATATTATGATGATCGATTTCGGTGAACCACGCTCACCTTCCTCGGACCAGAGGGATTCACAGAAGAATCCCCCCCTCTGCCAATAAGGGGATTCATGTTCGCAAAAGGAGATTCTTTTGTGAATCCCTCTGGTCTGAAGAAGGTGAGCGTGGTTCACCGAAATCGATCACCATAATATTTGTGCATTTTGTACTTTTATTGTAATATATTCGTGCATTTTGTGCTTATATTGTAATATATTTGTGTTGTGTGACGTTTACTTGTATTGTAACAATATATTTACATCCAAAAATTCTAGATAGCTAAAATAGCTAAGATCAAGAGCTTAAAAAAACAACCAAAAAAACCAGTTACATTAAAAATAATACTATGATCTGAATTGATAAAACACATTAAAAGCCAATTTTCTATCACTTAAAAGTGTCAGATGGCTTTATAATAACTAAAACTATTTAATATACAACTATTTTTATGTAGAACACATGAGTAAACTACAACATATTATTTTTAAATATGACCATTTGTAATATAATATTATATTAAATTAAAATATTATTTTAAAACTAATTTTGATTTAGATAATCTAAAGAAGACCCATGGCTACTGTAAGTTTAAATGGAAAAACGTTTGATACAATCAAGCTCTCAGCTAAACGCTCCCAACATACTAACAACACCCTTCTACAACGCAAATAAACACAAATGATAAATGGAACCAGCCTGGTTGTCTAGATTTCCTGGCAAACATATTATCTTTATTCAGCCTTGGGGCTCGTGTTAACTTAACATGAAGCTTCTTACAATGAAAAATATAAATGGTTTCAGTATAAATTTACTTGTGGTAACAGATTTTTAACTTGTAGAATTTAAACAATGTTGACTTAGATTTTAATATTGTTTTCGTTTGTTTGGAGTTTCTTTAACATTTTTTAGTTTTAGTTTTTTAGGAAAACTTCTTAACAGTTTTTTAGGTACGTTGACAGATTTAAAAAAAATTAGTAACGTTTTAGTTGTGAGTTGACTGAATACAGATTACAAGAAACAAGAAATTGCGTTTTTTAAATATAAATATACTTGTTTTTATTGTAACTATATGCATCTATTTATGGATTAAGTATTGCACAAAAATGCAATCTTGGACCAGGTTCTACCGTATCCTACTTATGAATGATAAATATTAAAGTAGAATACACAATTGAAAATTAAATAAAACAATACCACACTTTGGTCAGTCAAATTTTAAAACAAAATTATATGACTAGGTACGGTATGTGCTTATTTTCATATATTGCCAGTGCAATTCTACATTAGATCTGTGGACCCGAAATGACTCTGGTGACCTGGATAAGGCTTGTAATTGGCACAGACAATATACCGTCTCACACCTAGCTATAATGGCTTTTCCGTGCTATTTCCTTCCACCACACACCAGTTCTCACCACCGCACAATTTGTTTTCAATTGGCAGCCAGTTCAATATACGTTATTGCACGAAAATTGTCATTTTAATTCGCCAAACGTCGTGTTAATGTTTATCATTATAGTTTGAAGGAATACAGACAATATTTTATCGCCTTGGTTTCGCTGCATCTATATGAAAATGTAAAGTTGGCGTAGATGTCATTATTGTTATTCAACCCGGGAGTTTTAAATCATTATATACTTTAGTAACATAATTAATATGTCGGTCATGAAATAAAACTTTAAAAAAATTAAACGTCAAACAACACAGTTTTGATTTAAATAGAAGAAATCAGAAATAATAACGAGATTTACGTCTATAAACCACCTTTGTCAACATTATACTAAAGTTTCTTGAAAAGAATGGAATTGGCTTTAGGATAGACAGTAATATGACGTCTGTAGTCGATTGGGGAACTTTAGGTTGAAGTTGCCAATGTAGTTGTTGTTGAAGTATTCATGCTTAACTTCATTATGCCTTTTATGCTATTTTAACAATAATATTAACCCACACCTATTATTACGTACAGTAATGATGACCCACTCACCCAACCTCACACGTACATTCGTGAAGACTCCCCCTCTCACTCATACACGCAAAGTAGTGACGACCCACCCTCAAACGTACATTCGTGAAGAACCACTCGCCCACGCATACACGCAAAGTGGTGATAACACATCCACCCATCCATACACGTACAGTGGTAATTACTCAGTCAAGGAATTAATATTAGAATACAAATAAACTTTACGTTCATAATTATGTTTGGATACTTAAATTTTCTCTGCAAATAGAATAGGAATTGGGTTGTTTTCCGATTTTCCTATCTAATAAATAAAAACCTTATTTTACAATGTGTCCGAATATAAATATTTTTAAAAGGATTAAGAAAGCAGTACTGATAGAAGTAAACATTACAAATTCTGTAATTACATAATTTATCCGTACTCTTTGTATTAGGGTGTAAATTAAGACACAAGTAAAATTAAAAATAAAAGTAATTTTTCGGTGTCGTTAATAAAATATTGGTCTGTATATGTGTTTTGTGAACCCTAACAATTTTAGCTGTTTGTTTTACCACTAAATATATATATAATATATATATATATTTTCACTGTAGTTATTGCCAAAAAGTCTGTCTGGCCAGGGCCCAATTTTAATGCAAACCACGAAATGATGTTAAGGGTACATTAGGTTAGTGATAAGCAGTTATATTTCAGAAATTACAAGACTAGTTACATATTCATGTTCAGAGCAAATAACACGCTAGTTGAAAACTGATAACTGTAAACAATAATAATGATAATTCATTTATTTTTAAACGAAATTTCTGTTAGAATTTTAAGACAAGAAAATAACTCTTAGTCATTTATATTCGTTAAAAAGGATTTTCTATTTTTTTGATGAAGCGAATTTTGCATAGTTAAAAAAGAACAACTATAAACATAAGCTTAATTGTACCACTTACTATAAAGGGATGGTTTCTGATGGACTTAGATAATGGACAGTTACAAAAATGTCGTTACACATATATTATTGAAGAAGTACTTACTTGACGATAATGTTCTAAAAAAATTAAGAATATCATTTAACAGATCGCAATTTTATTGTATCCACAATTTAAAAAAAAAAAAAACATAATTTGTTTCTTGAAATATAGTTGATATTTACCCATTAAATAAATGTTGTATTCAGTAAATTATCATCAAATGAAACATAAATCAACCCAATTACTGCCCTATTAAATAGGGATATTCTGTAAACAAGCTTTTCAATTAGCAGAATAAATAGTGTAATCTCCTTTCAAATTAGTTTTACCAATAGTCTACTATAAATTAAAATGACATTGGACTGCGATAGCTCTGAAAGGCCTTCAACTGAAAGGGAACCAATTAAATAGATTGAATGCAGCCTTTCAGGGGAGTTCACAGTGTACAGTATTGAACGTCGGTGCACGTTTAATTGATTAACAAATATAGTGAACTTATATTTATTAATCATTTAATCATATGTGATATCATTAATGGTTTGTATACATTGATTGTTCACTTATACTATTCAACCAATTAGATGTAATGTTATAAATATGACAAAACTCTGTAAAACGATATAACCTAATTTACCAAAACAAAACTATTATACAATGTAACTTTTATTAAATATAGAGTCAATCATTATTTAATTTGGGATCATTTGATCAGTTTGTATGGAAAAAATATAGTTAAGTGAGGGTAGCTATCAAAAAGTTCTCTACTCTAGCAAAATCAAATTCAAACAAAGTAAATGACGAACAAAATCAGTTTTTGATCTGACCGTAGGTTACTCTGTTTTAAGGATGTGATTATCAACTACAAGGTCAAAACAAAATCAGTGTAACTGTTAACAAAGCTAACTTTAAATACTGTAATGTAAATGATTTATGTCAGTCTTGTTAAACCTGGTACTTTGGTTGCAATGTACTATTTATTTTAAAATAAAAATGACTTGTTTCATCATATTAATTCCCCTTTAAAAAAAACTTTGATGTTTAATAACTAATAACAAATGTTTTTATAAAATGACTTGTGGAAAATAAGTGCTGCTATCTACCTATACTAAATTAAACCACATACGCATTATGTCCACTATTTAAAATTAAAACTATTCAATTAAAATTTGTTTTTAAGTGACATTACACAGTATTTATTGATATAGTTTCAACAAATTAAAATTTCCTCTTAGCTAAACCAAACATAAACAATCCTGAAAGAATTTTAAGATTTCTATAGATATTCAATAGGTAAAATGATATATTCTTTAACAATATTTGACATAAATTGAAACCAAACAAAGTGTTTCACTATAGGCTTACATTTACTTTATCTCATTCATAACTGTGTTTTTTATTCATTAAAAAGTTGTATTATTAATAACAATAAAACTGTTAATAAAATATATTTATTTTATTAATTTTGTTAATTTATATTTCTAGATATGATTGACAATGCAATTACTTCTTCTTGAAATGCAGTTATTGGTAATGGTAAACAGCCTTACACATTATAGGCGTTGAGATGTATGTTATGATATAAAAACTACAAAACATTTAAAATTGACCCACTGAACTAATAACAAGCCACTTATATTTGTTATAAGCGGATAATCAGTAAGTTGAAAAGATAGATCATTATAATTATTATGCTCTTGTAGTGTTAGAGATTGAGAAACATAAGAATGTTATTTGGGAAAAGATAACTGACTGTATTATTTTTTTTTTTTTTTGTCAAGAGGGAAAATCACCATATAGTAATCATTGTCACAAGAAAGGTGAGGATCGGTTGGGTGTAGGAGCGAATCGAAATTTTCTAAAAAAAATCCACATACAGCAATAGCTATAAAATAATAAAAAAATATAACTTTATGTTAAATCTTGAACTGATTTTAGTTTATTTTAAGAAATTAAAAGTATTGTAAGAAATTGTACAGTACAAGAAACAAGATAATATAAAAATCACAGTAGTACTATGCTTTCTGCATTAATTAATTGTTATGGTTATGTAAGTAAATTGTTAATCAGTTGAACAAATTGAGCTAGGTACAAAAAGTAACCATGGGCAGTTTTTTAGACAATATAAATTGGTTGCCAATCAAAGAAATATTGGCAGTCAAAGATCAGTTGTGTGCAGGAGCGAATCGAAATTTTATAAAAAATAATCCAAATACTATTTTATAGCGATAGCTATAAAAATAATCAAAAAAATATTAAAAGTTAAAGTTGTAGAGTATCAATAAAAATCAAAGGTAACAATATTCGCCAATTTTCAACAATGGTTCTTAAAATTTTAATAAACTAAAATTTTTTAGCGTAAGTTGGTTACAATGAGTTTATATCTAAGTATAAAATACATGTAATTTTGAAATCGTAGTTTAAATAATATATATTTATAATGTAGATATCTATCAATAGAAAACCCTAACAAAAAGATCAAATGCCCTTAGATTGGTGATATTAGTTATGTAAAACGATTTGTTTGGTTATTGGAAGTTCTACACATGATTAAGCTTCAAATTCTTAATTATATTTTATATTTTTCATTGATTACTTTTTAAACACTTTTGATAAAAAATATTAAAAGATCAATACAATCATGAATAAGCAATTTACGATTTAAATGCATGCATTCTCAACTTTGGATACACCTATATTTGTGATAACCACAATAAATTTATTTTGATTGTGATTTAATGTATGGTGGTACTGACTATGACCAATAAACAGCACACTTATCGTTATTTTCCAACTAATATAGATGTATTTTTTCGGTTACAAAACATTGAATAGATTATATTTGCATCATTTTATTTGTATAAAATGTTCTGTCTATATGTAGTAATATTTTGTAGTATTATTTTGTAATTCCTACCGGAATCTGTTTTGCCTTAATATCAGTCTTTATGGCACTTTGGCCTTATTTTAAACGTTTTTGAACAGTAATAGTTATTTTTAGCATATTTTAGATCACATTTAATGCAATGGAAACTTGTGTTCATAATAGAATAATGCCGTTGATAAATTGATATTATAATTTAGAACATTTCGTAAGTAAAATATCAAACTTAGGAAAGAAAAATTTGTTTTGTCTCAGTTATTTTACGTTGGTGACGTAACCGTGCTAATGTTGACTAACATTCCTAACAGGTGAATTACCTTCAACAAACATCTATACTTTGATACTACATCAATATAAAATTTTAAAGTGGGCGAGGGGCACTTGCGAGATTGAAAGAATACCTCAATACATTTTAAGTTTTAATTTATGGACTTTAGAGTAAACGGACTTTTATTGAGATATTACCAGTTAGTCAGCTCCTCTCTCTGTGCTTCATGTTTAATGTAAGGCCTGGAGAATGTACGGATATCCACTAGCGGATTCTGATATACATTTTTCATGAGTTCTCAAAGACGTATCGTCAGAGATCACCGAACTATTGATTTATCTTTACAAAACTTTTCCTATGTTGAGATTGATTATCTACTATTTTAAAATAATATTAGCTTAGGGATTGAAGTATATATGGTGTACAAGTGTTTGTCTAGTTGGTAAAAATGTACATGTTTTATTTGTATATCTTGAATAATTTTAAAGATAATTTGTTGAATTTTTCAAATTAATTAAAAACATTTGTTATATAAATATGTATGTATACAAAAATGTATACATACATTTTTATTCTCCTTTTTGATTGATGTAACTTAAACAGCACACAAACATTCACTATTTTTTCACTATGTTCTTTTTTCAATTTTCTGTCCTATGTTCTGTGCATGTTTTGATTTCTGATCAACTTTTCTTCTAAAAGCATAAATTTAATTTATTTCTTATTCTCAAAATAAATTTTTTGTTGTATTTATTTTTATTTATATATACTGTACTTATTATATTTAGAAATGTATGTACTATCTGAACTTATTGTTCTGATTAAATACCTGAAAGTAGGTCTTGTTTTTACTGCCTTGTTTATACCAACAGACAAATGGATTGTGTAAGGCCAGATAGAGATGTTACATACAATAAAGATTTATTCAGTTGTTATTTTATACTGTATCTACTTTTTCCCTCAGCACTCAGAAACGTTAGCATGTCTTTACAGTGTGGCATTGCTGCTGGTTCAAAGTTAAATCCACTCGCTTGTTACGGTGTTTTTTCAAGCATTTTAAAATTATAAATATAGTAAATGACCAATATTTTGTTATATCTGAATTTATATGAATTTAAATAGTTATAGAGTTTATTTTATTATATTCAAAAACTTTTTGTGTAGTATCTACAGCTTATAATTTAATTCTTAAACCAAATTCTGTAGTTATATTCAATAGTTTGTTTACCTTTGCATGTAACAGCTTATTTAATGTATATGAGGGGTCAAGTTTAAAGAATGTTTTCACCAAAAACTATTACGGTTGAATAATTAACATAATTACAGTGGGAGCGGTTGTGTTTGAAGGGGTTTACGATTGTTGCTTCAGATTCTACTGTTGAAAACGTTTAAAACCATTTCATCAAGTCCGGACTGTGATAGATCTCATTGTAAAAGGTTTGAAACTAATTAATTAAATCAGACGAGTGGCTAATACAGGGACTCTTTATTCTTCACTACAATAAAACATCGTATTGCAATGAATTTGAATGTGACGGGTCAAAGTGGCATACAGTAAAAACATATTTTTAAAGTTAAAATTTTATGAATTATTTTACAATGATTATGTTCAAAATAAATAGATTTTAGTATGAATGGGAAAGCCACATTATCGAAAAATATTTTTGAACAGTTTTACGTCGTCTATGTGCAATTTATTTAAGTAGTTTAAATTATAATTCAAAACAACCTATTTAAAGGAACTGCATTATTCCAACTTTAGGAAGTATAAAATAACTCATATTTAAATACAGCTAGTACAAATGTAAGTAGGCTATACAAATTGTTTAGGATTTTCTACTCGAAAACATAACTTTATAATGTTATGTCGAGTTCAGACTCTGTGAGTAAAGTATTACATATTCTTTTAAAACTACACATATTAATGTAAATTAAGTAGCGTAAAATGAATGTAACATTTAATCAAAATATGAATGTTTAGTATCAAATAAATATGAGAAATAATAATGTATACGAAATCAACTGTAAATATTTTTTCTCTAAATGTCCCACCAGTTTTTCTAAATTGTTCATTAAATCGGCCTTCAAGTAGCATTGTAAGTGTGTGTAGAGTAATGAAAAAAGAAATATGCAATTTAAGGTTTTAGTTATTAATCTTTAAATATAAAATGCACATGTTAATGCCTTAAACATTTGAATACAGAAAACTAGATAAAAGTTAATTGTATAATTTTGATTAGGAAGTCAACAATATTAGTTAAGAATATTGTAGTTTAAACTTTCGAAAATATTTTGTTTACTATAAAAAATTAAATGATAACTTAAAGTTGTAATTTATACACACAGCTTATTTGTCAATGATATTTGTATTTACTATAGATAGATTGTTAGTTATCTATAACTATGTCAAATTTTCTCTACATATAGTTATGGATAAGCAGGAAAATATATAGATTTTCCCTTGAGTAACAAATTTATAGTAAATTACACAGGTCTGCGACATAAAAATAGTTTAAAATTTAATATTTTAACCTCCCCTCCCCTGTTAACAATAAAAATATATTTTATTGTTCAATATAATATATATGATCAAATATATATCAAATATATTATATTGAATTCAAGTATATTACAATATAAGCACAACATGCACAAATATATAAAAATACAAGCTCAAAATGCACAAATTGCTGTGTGCCATTCACTTGTACTGTATACTTGTATGTACCAACACATAATATGCCAATTTAAAAATAATTTTAAATAACAACTGTTTTCGTAAAGAAAACGCTATTACATAAAATATGGAACAAATATGTAGCGTGAAAAAATATTTCACAATATGTGACATTTCAGTTTGAGGTATCTAACAGGTATATAATTCGGTTTTAAAGATCCGAAATTTATCACTTGCTAATGACCTTCCTTGGAAAAACAATATTATAACTTATATCGTTTTCACTTTTGGGAACATATGTACCATGAAAGCATATTGTACGGATTTGATTGGGTTATCGTGTAACGTACTAAAGTGGCCATTGAATGCTTCTTACTAGCGTTACTAGGACAGGTGTGCTCAACAATGTATACATTAAATAAATATAGAAAACAACATCCATTACTGATATCCTTCACAATTAAAGATGCTTTAATACCCATTTGTATTGTTTTTTCGTTTTTTGTATTGTTATAAGTAAAGTTGAAAACTCTTCAAGAATTCCAAATAATTCTAAACTTTTACACAAACAGTTCCTGTGTCCCCCAGTTTACACCGAGGGAGCAATGTTAATTATGAAAAAAATTATAGAAATTTGATTTTTTACAAATCATGAATTTAAATTACGGCTTGATCAAATGATATTCATTACACATTATTAAAACAGAGATCATTGATATATGGGTGAATATGAGGGGGAATAAGTGTAGATAAACGAGTGTAGTTATTATTACTAACTCGGGTAATCTTTAAAATGACAGTGTCCCATGGAATAATGTTTACAAGCCTTCTAGTTTCTATTTCAATGAGCCAAAGCCTAAAATAATACTAGCTTGCATAAAAATAAATATTACGTCACGTATTTTTAAATGCAATGAGTGTATATAAACTCTGCAGACATTTACTATTAATGTTGGTGAACATTATTTAGTACTTCACAAGAGTTTCAAAAAATCTGTTGTGACTTTATATATACGTACACATGGAAAATCATCTTATGTTACCAAAAAATACAAAAATTTACAAAAAGCAGATTTAAAGTTTTCTGATTTATTATTGTAGTTTTTGTTTTATTTTCTTTGTCTTTAAAATATACTTCTTTGGAACATATTATGGAGCAATTTATTTTCGTTTCGATTATCGTGTCCCTCCTAAATAGTTCATTAATATATAGCACTTTTCTATTGTTATTAAATATTGTTATATTTAGAAAAACGGAAAAATATAAAGCCGTTAAAATAAATTTTTTTAATAACTTAACAATTTCAAAGAATTTAGTTTTATTTTTACTGTAAGGTATTTTCATCATAAAACGTTTAGTCCATTTCCCCTAGAAGAATATGAAAAAATATTATATATATAAAACAAAATATGGACATATTTATGTAAGAAATATACGTTTTAAGCAATTTTATTTCATTTACCAATTTAATATAAAAATAATAATGTTTCACTGACTTCTTCTTGTTAAAAAGAGTTGAACAACAATTATGTATTTTTCTATTTAGTTTTAATCCAACAATTAAAAAATGTAATATAATAATAATAATATCCATCATTCCAACATTACTATTTTAAATTAGTAGAAATGCATTAATAGCACTATAAACAAGTAAATTTTCAAGTGAAATTGTAAACGAATTAAAAAAAAGTTATGGATGTACACAAATTAAGATTGATTTTTGCATTATAAAACATATGTTTACCAGTAATACCGTAGGTTTGTCCTCTATGAGTTGTTATAAGGGGCGCTAAGACTTGTCCAACACACTCAGATCAATAGAGGACAAGTGGAGGGAGGGGATGTGCCGATGGACCTCATGTTTAATGCAAGTGACGTCTATGTAAAGGTACTAATGAGGCACTACTCTGTACAGTGGTTGGCAGACCGTCGATCGCAGCCCCCCTCCCCCACTCACATCACATATCACATGTATGACATGGTGGCAGCTTGTAATGAACGTGACATTTCTATTGATTCATCTGAACAACACTCTTTTAGATTGTACGGTCCTTTATGTAGCATATTTGTACACATTCTCAGTACTCCAAATGACACATTAACAAAACAAAGAAATAACAGTGTTTACAAACAAATCACATGATCAATATAGGTAAAATAGATAAAGTAGGATATTAAAGAACAAACCTGTAATTAACAAGTAAGTTACAGAAAACAAACATCTTAAAAACAAACTACAACATTGGCTTTGGTAAAAACGTACACTTTTACATAAATTAAACTAGTTATAAGATGTATATGAGAATAACTCAAAATCAATATTTGAGGATAGCTTTTAATGAATTGATATTAAGATCGTTTTATACATTTCAATAGCTAAAAATACACCTTCTCCAACAAAACAGATCCCAAAACAATGACTATGGTTTTAAAATCGTGTTATGAAAATAGTAATTTAACGAAGAAGGAACATATTTTTTCAGAATTAATTGCAATAAATGAAGAATATTTATAATTTTTAAGTAAACATTTTAAATAATTTAAGTATATTTAAATATATTTGTCAAATATTCTGGAATTTGCGTAACTTATAAGGTAGTTACAAACAGCTGTTTAGTTTTTGTGATAAAAGTTTCCTACACAAGATTCTGTTTTATTTTTCACAAAGCTTATTGTATTTTTTACTGTAATAATGAGTTTTATTGCAATTAATTTTTTTGTTATAATATTTATACTTTTTTACATTTTTAGATAAATTGTATATGTATCTATAAATTGTACAGTATCTATCATGCATATTGTACTTGACTTATTGTTTTATATACATCGATTTGGGAATAAACTTAGATTTGATTTGTGTTTAGCTGTAATATAAGAATGTTTTTATTCTGTAAACTATTGCATTGTCTTTAAACTATACTGAATAATAACTGTTTAGTTTTAAGTGAACAAGTTTTACCGAGGGGAAAACTTGGGAAGGTAGATTAATAAAGGCTACGAATTGAAACATGCTTATTTAGTTTACAATTGAAATTAAGACAATCTAATTCAAAAGCCGCTAAATACTATCTAGACTTGAAGTTGGTCCCCTGCAGTGGTAACTACCACAACACCACGTCACCTCACCTGTCCCCCTTCCTCCCACCTATCAACAACCCTGCAACCATGTTCCTTACCACAAAGCTCCGATGGGACACTTTAGCAAATTGATGCTAATGGCCTTCTCGTTCTAACCCCTCTGTCAACATAGCGTTACTTTGTCCAAGAAAATATAAAATGATAAACCTGTCACTCAACAAAATAATGAAAATGTTTAAATGTAACACATTTAATAAAAAAATGTATTATTTGATAATAGATAGGTAATTGTGGAATATGTAAGTACTTTATGCATTCATTAGCTCGTTTGCGCCGACATGGGCCTCTTATTGGCCCCCGTGGATCATACATGCTGGTGATCCGTGGGCAGGTACAACTAACATGTCTTCCACCCATACGCGTACAGTGGTATTGACCCACTCATACACCCATAAATGTACAGTGGTACTGACCCACTCGTCCACACACACATATACAGTGGTATTGACACTCTTCCACCCATACACGTACAGTAGTATTGACCCTCTCGTCCACACATACATATACAGTGGTATTGACACTCTTCCACTCATACACATACAGTAGTATTGACCCTCTCGTCCACACATACATATACAGTGGTATTGACTTGACACTCTTCCACCCATACACGTACAGCAGTATTGACCCTCTCGTCCACACATACATATACAGTGGTATTGACACTCTTCCACCCATACACGTACAGTAGTATTGACCCTCTCATCCACACATACATATACAGTGGTATTGACACTCTTCCACCCATACACATACAGTGGTATTGACCCTCTCATCCACACATACATATACAGTGGTATTGACACTCTTCCACCCATACACGTACAGTAGTATTGACCCTCTCATCCACACATACATATACAGTGGTATTGACACTCTTCCACCCATACACATACAGTGGTATTGACCCTCTCATCCACACATACATATACAGTGGTATTGACACTCTTCCACCCATACACGTACAGTAGTATTGACCCTCTCGTCCACACATACATATACAGTGGTATTGACACTCTTCCACCCATACACATACAGTAGTATTGACCCTCTTGTCCACACATACATATACAGTGGTATTGACACTCTTCCACCCATACACGTACAGTAGTATTGACCCTCTCGTCCACACATACATATACAGTGGTATTGACCCACTCATACACCCTTACACGTACTAACTGCACGTGAAGGGGTGGGCGGGTGGGTCAGTATCACTGCACGTGTAGGGGTGGGTGGGAGGGTTAGTATCACTGCACGTGTAGGGGTAGGTGGGTGGGTTAGTACAGTAAGTGAGTTTAAGGATCTTTTTAAGTAATCAAATAGATAAAATATTACCGTTTATAGATTTTGCACGGTTGGAACAGTAGCAGTAGCAAAACACTACTGTACGTGTATGGGTGGGTGGGAGAGTCAACACTACTGTACGTGTATGGGTGGGTGGGAGGGCCAACACTATTGTACGTGTATGGGTTGATGGAAGGAACACCACTGTACGTGTAGGGTTAGGTAGGACGATCAACACCACTGTACGTGTTTGGGTGGGTGGGTCAATACCACTGTACGTCTTATAATCCAGATCTACAACATTACTGACCCACTCGTCCACCTATAAATTTACAGTGGTATTGACCCACCCATACACGTACAGTAGTATTGACCCTCTCGTTCACTCATACATGTACAGTGGTATTAAACCACTCATCCACCCATACACATACAGTAGTATTGACCCTCTCGTCCACGTATACATATACAGTGGTATTGACACTCTTCTATTCCAGTATCTTAGATTTGTAAACTTACACACGATCTATGAAAGTTTACTCTGGTTAGCCTCCATTTCTGTATCAGTGTATCTCTAGTCTCTATTTATGAAAACAACGTCAAACTCAAGTTAACTTGAAACGATCTGTAGAGTGTTGAAAAATCAAAATACTTATGGTTATTTAAATACCCGACAACCAAAATTATGAGATCCAAGCCAGATTTTGAAACAGAAACATTTGCGTGTCCAGAGAAAAGTCCATGACAATTCCAAGATCTTACACATCTGTCTTTGGGAGTATAGTCACTACTCCCATGAAAGTAGAATGATGGACTAGATCTATGAGTTACAGAAAAAACTGTTTAATGATGTTAATTTGCCAGAAGTTGTCTTTGCCCTTTTTACAACTAAATTGGTACATAGTTGAAGAGTCATATGCTCTCTTGTATCAACGATGTGTAGAAATAATGTTCTTCTAACCTAACCTAACCTAATCAAATCAAACCCAGCCCAGTCCAACCTAACCTAATACAGTCGTCTTAGAATTATTTATTTAATATCACAGTTCGAGATGGATATTGTGTTGTAAAGAAAAATTTAAAAAAAGATCTCAATTCTTTGGAATTAATTACCAATATTTATATTTCATAAATACAAAATTTTTTAAGTTTTAATTATTTACCCCTTGCCATAATTCTTTACATGATGGATAGAGAATTAGGGCTCATTAAATGATTTAAATTCTTTGTATAGACGTTGAATTACTAGGGATAAATTCACCTCTTAAACTTCATTACCTAATGGTCACTCAGCATTTGAATCAAAATCAGACCGTTATAAACGAATCACTGAATGACTGAATTTGTAATTGATTATATCATCCTCTGAAAGGATCATGATTGAATCTTTATTGTTTAGTGGTCATTGGTTTAGTTATGTGTTAGATGACTTTAATTATGGTTTTTGTTTTGTTAAAAGGTTAAATTGTAGTATTTTATTAATTTTTTGTTACTAAATATTAATATATTTATATTTTTAAGAATGTCGAATTTAATTCCAAATGAATAAAAGAATACCTAAACATTCAAAGTAAATAATTTACTAAATAACAATACACCCTCGATAAAAATTAATTCAATTTATTGTGACTTTACTATACCCTTATATAATTTATGAATATTGCTAAGATACAATTAGAAAATTTTGATTAATATTATTAACTTTGTGAGTAGTATAGTTGATATCTTACAGTATCAAATGAAAGAACTCATTGTATGGAAATGTTTATTATAAAAAAATAAATAAATAAACAATTACTCCTTGCTGTTCCTTGTACCAAAATAATAATCATATTTAAATTATTTTAATGCGTACTTTTTAATCCTGAAGCGAAAACAGATTTATGTTCTATATTTTTTATATACAAAAATTACACACATACAAATTAAATACATATAACGATGATAGTTGAACATTTTAATATACAAATATGGAACTATTTAACATTCAATACATGTTAACTGTTAATAACAACAACTGAATCACTTATTATTGTATAATATTACATTTTGTACCTGTTAAACATTTTATGTTGAATTTATAATTTTATAAATGGTCAAAGTATCAGAAATTTAGTAAACATTTATTAATAAATGTTTTATTTTTATATATTTTTACTGTACTATATTTCCATTTTTTAATAAAATTACTTATTTTGGCCTTTTCCCTTTTTGAAAAGTTGATAAGTCACTTTAAAGTTATCTGTTAATAGATTTGTTGTTAATACACGATATTTATGATCAAAAGCCCTTCTTTTGCAGGAAGATATGTTTCCAACCCTTTAAAAGTCATAATAATAAAAATTCAATCAGACCTTTATATACATTTGTCAATATGTACCTTATTCATGAACTATGTACAAGTGCCACTGATTAGTTTCCTGTGGCCATAAGAACGAGGCCACTGTTTTTTTCCTCTGTGTTGAAACTCATTACAAATAACGTATTAAAAAAAGCATTTCAGCTATAAAACATTATAATTTCCCCCAATATATGTCAGATGTAATATTTATCAATGAATATAGTTAAATGACCTTCAGAAGAAAATCATGGATAGTTTACTTAATAATATACAATGGACAAATTTATAAAAATTAACATCTCTATTGAGCATGTAAACTTTAGTTATTCTTGGCTTTCCGTTACATATTTAGTTGTTGATATTCAGAAAGGTTGTTCATTGGTGTATTCTTTTATGCATGAACAAAAAGGAATGGTCAAGTAATAAAGATTTCCCCTCTGTGTTTGCAATTGATAATTTTATGCTGAAACATATAGTGTGGTAAAATTTAATGCATAGTTTAATTTCCCTCAATTATTAGCAATGATTAAGTGTTTTAGCTTATGTTTTTAATGAATTAATAAATGTCTTTGCTGTTTAGTAAATATACGAGTTAGTAAAATTAGCCAGCCGGAGAACAAATTAGATGACACCATTTACTTAGTTTTCTTTCTTTTTTTTTTTTTTTATATATATATACTGTACAAAATTGTTCTACGCTAAAAGCGTAAAATTTTATTAGATTAATTTATTTTATCTTATTTTAGTTCTCAGCTACCGAAGAAGAAGTAATAGGGAAGTCGAAGTTAAATTACTAAATCAGATAAAAAAAACACCCTTTGCAATTACGGTTGCTGTCTACTGGAAGGATTGCAACAGAATCTGCTCTAGGATAACTCTAATAGATGAAAGGGTGATTAGTTAATTAACGAGATGAATGAAACCTGTCGGATAATTGAGAAGGGCTCAATAGGATGTAGATTGCTACAATATCACTTCCTTGTCAGTCGGCCATTGAAGAAACGTTGTACATTTATAAAAATATTTAACCTTAATTGGATACATTCGTTTAATTAATACGATACAATTATTGGGTTGGCACTTCTTGGTCAAATGAACATTTTAACAGCCTCTATTTGTTAATTTCACTAATTATTATGATAAATATATTTATTAGCCTATAGGTATTGAAATGGATGTTTAATATAATACTGTTCTACAGTAATATATGAATGTTTAATATATATATATTATTGTACAGATTACTGAGGACTCAACTATTAATGTTACTTTGTTTATTAATTACATAAATGCAATAATACGACAACTCAAAAGGTGGTAGAGTTAGCTCTATTATTAATAAAATAAGGACAGTTCTTATTTGATTTTTGACATAATTTTAGTAATTATTTCATTGGACCATTGCAAAATAAATAATTTTAACATTCCTTAGTAAATTAAATGAATTGATAAAATATTTAATTTTACATTATTTATTTAACTTAACAAATAAAAACTATAATATAATCATAAATTTACGTAATAATAGTGTTATTAATCTCTTGTCATTAATAATTAATTGTAAACTTATTTATAATTTAGGAATATAATGTTTTAATAACGTTGCCTATGTAATGTGTTGTTATGGGTGTTACTTGTTTTACATTTTTATAATGCTGTCAATTAATATTTTAGTTATAAATATACAGTCCTACACATATTTCCAATAGACCCTTAATTAATTATTGCTGCAGGACATTTAAAAATATCAGTTTCTATAGCCATTAAAATGATACAGTAGATTACAAAGGATTTAAACTAAAAAAGTTTAGATTTAGGATGTGTTACATGTTGTTCTAGTACTGATAATATGATATAGCAACAAAGAGGTATGATATTTACGAAATTTAAAAGAGGAAAAAATCATCATTTAAGGAAGAATAGTGAAATACCGACATTTTATAATTAATAAATATAACTCACTAGTCTTATAACAATACAAACTGTTGACAATAAATAGCTACATTTATGTTTAAATTGGAAAAAATTCAAAACTATACATACATATATATATATAACGTTATATACGTATAGAGCATAATTTTTGTATGCCATAAATGCTATTTGCATAAAAGTTCCAAAAAATTCACGAAAATTACAACTTATCAGTTAATATTTATTCGATCTTAACAATATTTATACCATCTATTAAAAAATATAATTTCAATGTTGTGAAACTTGGCATTTTTTTAACATATTTATACTTTTTAAGATATTAAGCTTATTTTAAAAATAGCCGCCATTTTAAAGATGTACTAGAATGATACTCTATTTTAAATTGGGGCTTATTATTTCTCATACTTGTACCGGGTTTGATGATAATATCTTGAGGAGTTATTGAGTTATTATAAATTATGTAAAACATACATTAAGACAGACCGATCATAAACAATTGTTTTAGGAAATAATATGTTTAAAGGAATTTGTTCTTAGTTTTCATGTAATTAATCATACCCCGAAGCCTTGAATGTTTTTTTATGGACACGCTGTGTACTGTAAGTATGTATCCGATATATGTAACGTTTGATTGAGGGTATAATGCTAGCAATTTGTTACTAGTTGTTATAATTTTTGGTGAATTTTGATGTTGACACTTTTTCATATCGTAATAAACAATTTTGAACTTGTTAAGAAACATAAATATTGATAATATACAACTATGTAAACTTAATTTTCAGTAATCATTTATAATATACGGATAGCAAAATAAAAAAATATAAAATACATATCAGAAAATATTAAATATTGACTTTATTAATTGTTTTTAGGAATCATAATTTGTTTTGTATGGATATATTTTAATAATAATATTGCAAAAACAGTATTTGTTTTAAACTCATAAATATAGAGGGTATCCAGCTCTGTATTTTTTTTAACTGTCGAATATATTTGAGTATTGTTTGTCAGGTCAATACAAGCAAATAATGCCATAAAACATGTGTCCTATCTCGAATAGGATAAAAGTCTGTATGTGTTTCTTTTATTCTGAATATCTCAATAAACGTTTAACATAAAATAAAGAATGTTGGTATTACAGTAACTGTCATACCATTTTATGATTAACTGTTAATCATAAAAATACACATTTCATGTAAAAAGACTTTATGTCTAAATCTATCTATTTTAAAATTGCGGCTGTCTAAACATTTCAAAGTCAAATATAAAAAAAAACTGCATATTCTATCCAAAAACTTTAAAATAATAAATTTGTAGACTAAACTACGCCAAATCCAATAATATATTAAATTAAAATATCAGGTCATAAGTTACAGAGACAAAATCTTTTTATTTAAAACCATTGTTTTATGTGTACTCTATATACCCAGGTGACGATGCTTTCAGTCACAAAAATTCAGTTTTCTTTATGATTTATCACCTGATCTTTTAAATTGACACAATATTGGCTTTGGCAAAATGTAGTAAACAAATTTAGTATTTTAACGTTTTGGGTAGAATGTGTAGGCATTGCAATTTTAGACAACCAACATTTTCAAACCGACAATTTTACACATACACCTATCTTCCACAGATTAACTTTCATACCAAAATCCAGTATTTTTGTCAAACTATTTTTGAGATATTCAGATGTTTATAAAAGGCAAATATGGACACATAGACTGAAAACTAATCGAGACAGGACACGTGTAATATGTATTATTTGCTTTTATTGACCTGACCAACAGTTCTCTAAAATATGCGATAGTCGAAGCTGAACACTGTATATAAAAAGGATTTTAAAGTTCTATTTTGACTATGGTTTCTGCAGTGTGTAGAGGTTTCTCTTTTGAATACGTCGATCAGTAGTTGGCTCCACAGTGGATGGTAAAGTGGTTTGTACTACGGATCGTTTTCAAACAATAATTCTAATCTTGACCTCTCCAAGCATGATCGTTGACTTTTATATAGATTCTCAACAAATAGGGAATTTATTTATCCTGTTTAACAATCCATGGCAATTCTATAGAATATTTATCAGACTGGACTGCAACGACGTATTGTGCAAGACCAGGAATTGTTATTGTGCAAGAAATACATTATGACTTTAATTATGACGTTTGTTGGAAACAGGGAGTAGATTTCGATGTTCTAATTTCTCCAAGTAGAAATAAAACTATGGGACCTGTACTATCTCTTTTATCTACCGACCCTTTTAGCGGAATTCACTATACATATTATTCTGATTGTATTATATTTTTTAAAACTCAACCCATGATTTGAAATGGGTTGAATTTCAATACAATACTGTACATACAAATAACAACATACCTTCCGAATAGAGTTTCAAAGCATCTTGACACAAAAGAAATAATTCGTTTAAAAATATTCTTCCAAAATAAACACGCTCTGGTCTTTCCTCAAACCCGTGTTTCTAACCTCAACTTAATGACATTGCACAAAACCCAAATAAAGTGAACAACAAATCAACACTGTAATTCACTTGATAGCCAGAGAAGAAGAAGAACTAGGGCTACCAATCTATGAACTTGTGATTATATTAATCCTTCATTTTCTCTGCTTGTAAATAGGATTACGTTTTAAAAGATACACCCTGTATTTATAAAATGTATAGAAATTATCATTCGAGTCAGACATTTTTGATTTTTTCTAAATACTATTGCCATAGGTAAACTAATAATCTCATAACGTCATAAACACCCATATCCTCTATCTCTTTATGGGGTTGTAAAGTAGTTTAACTGCTGTCTAAGCAATTTTATGCCAGTAAAATCGTAGTACAAGAAACACTTGTGTTTATGTATGATTTTTGCCTTTTGCTATAGTACCAAAAATAGTTGTTAATATTGTAATTACTTAGGGTTAAACTTATAAAAAATAAATTAGTTTTGTTACTAACCATGAAAATTTGTGTCAAACTCTTTATTTGACCACTTAAATCTTCTTGCGCCATCCTTACATCGAATGTATGATCTATTAATACTGTACTGTCCTACATATACCACTCATATGCATATTGGATCATAGAAGGTATAATACTATTGGAATAAGTCCACAAAATAATGTTGATAACGTTTTCTTACTAGTTGATAGTTTCAGGTAAATATAGATTTTTATATATACTGTGGATTCTAATATATATATAGAAAAAATAATTTGAATAATATATCCTTGAGGGCATGGCACTCAAGATTCAGTTAGTTAATTTATGTTTGATAACATTGACGTCATAGTGTCATCAGTCATCATCGTATAGGTATTTATTCATGTTAGTAGCAGAATATTAAAAATATATCCATAGTTAAAGCTAATGAACATCGCTTTAAGTATTTAATAGAACATTAAAACGAAATCGAAATTTAATACTAAATATATTTGATTGTTACCAATTTTTGTTAATCTGATACATTTTAATTGTTAACTTTGAATGTCTCAACCTAGATATCAAAGTTTAAGTTACCTAGATATAAAGTTTCTGTGATTGTTTTATTCAACTTTTTTTTAAATATAACTCTGCTAAGTTCCTTCAGACTGTTAATATGTGTGTTGAAATAATTTTATTAAGACAGAGTAAGGGAGAGAATCAGCACAATAAAATGTATTACTGATTCAACTTTCAGTAATTGCTAAAATTCCAACTGTCCCTTTTCTGCTGAAGGTTTTTGTTCCATTCCCACCGAAACCCAATCATCCTCTTACTTATTACATAATTTGTTGGAAATTATATATGGCTACGTCATTTATGTGATATAAACTACATGTTTACCTCTAATTGTAAGCAATGACTATTTTGATTTTGATTTCGTTGATGAAAATTGTTTATAGATTGATGTTTGTATTTACTTTTAGTTATTAATTGAGAATATGCTTTACACAATCTTTGAAAATGTATAAAATTCACGTTTTATAAAAGCGTTGTTATTATTATCTTAGATCATACTAAGAATACATTATAAAACTTACTACATTAGCACTGATATAACACAATCACATTACGATAGTATCTGTAGTATTTACTTAACCCATTGAATTTCAAAGGGATGTTGTTCTAGTTTAATTTTACCGAGCATAGTAATGCTGAGATATATGTTATTCAGTTATGCAAAATTATTGTGTGCTAGCTGAGGGTAGACAGTATACTGTGTGGTCGTTGGTAGGGCTCTACCACAGAATATAATATTTAAGGATGAATTGTGTTAGTGACACCGAGGAGAATATATACTACAATATTGTACATGTTTCATGACACTTAAATAGTGCGACATAAATTATATTCATCAGATATGAAACGCCGGTAAAACTATGAGCGTATTTGAGGCGAATATATAGAATTAATAATATAGAATGTGTAGACCTATAAGTCTGAATATTAAATATATTCAACTTATATTCAGAAAGGGCCGTTCATTAATATGCCAGTAGCCAGGTCACCTTAAGGACTTTCAGCTTTACGTGGAATCCTAACCACATAGTATTATTATGATTTTTAGGTAATTGACAAGCCTGATACTTAAAGTACAACTAAAACCAGAAGCGGATTGGAAAGCCTGCGTAGAGGTACTGTCTTCGGGGACGGTCGGAGATTCTCGACAACGTTCGGTGACAGTGTTGCCACATCGGCTCGTTCGGGACGGAGCAGGTGGTAGGCGTAAAGTAGTAGCACGGCGAATATAAACATGGGAGAATGAGTTACGGCAACACTGTATCTGTTGAAGATTGAATTGCCCGATTGTTATTGGCTAAGGGCGGTGGCGCGCCTTCGTCCCCTCCTCCCCCTCGCTCCGAGTCTCTTCTCGGCAATCCGCTTCTGGTTTTAATTCTACTTTAGTTCTTTCACCCTACACAACATCTGGACTCTGACTTCCACCTAGCATGGACATCTAAGACTTTTCTATTAGTTTTCACACCGATAGCAACCGTAGAGTAGACATCGTGTCGGTATTAAGACGACAGTACAGAACAAATCAATTAAAATCTTCACAACACCTTGTCCTCAAGCAGCTGAGTTAAATCTTTCTGCCTATAGTGCCGAATATTAAAAATCGATAGTAGGAGACATCACCCTCCAAGTTGCGATAGTATTAACGACCCTTGTTCTTAATTCTTATTTAAATTCAACTAACTCAATTTAGTTTGCATAAAGGATCAGTTTTGTTAAGGTTTGGTGGTCTTTGTCCCTCTTTAGTATGCAGATGCGTGTACCTTTACTGAATATAAATGTGACCAATTTCTGTAATAAAACAGTTTTTTTTTCAATGAATAGGAATTGAACAAAATAATAGTCGTCAAACAAAATAATACAAATTAAATGATGGGACCTTTTCCGTTAGTTCACTACCACTACATTTTTATCAAAATTACAGTTAGGTTATGTGAAGAAATTTGATCACAAACCGGTAAATCGAATGATTGACTTAAAACTGATTGTGCTCTCCGTGTGTAAGGTCTTGGAAAGCGATAAAATAAGGCCAGTGATTTTGGATTCGTAGCGGATAAGGATACCACAGTGGACGTACCGATGATTGGGAAACAGTTTTTAGAGCAATAGAATATTTATCAAGTGAATGATAGGGGACTACGAATGAAGCGAAAGAAAAATAAGTAATGGTAGTGAATTAACGGAACAGATACAAATGGTTTTATAATGTAACAATTATTGGTGGGTGAAATTTGTTGATTCTTATTCTCGCACACCGTTAATATTAATTAATATATTTCATAGAAACAATTATTAGGTACGATAAAACATGTTTTGTATACTAAATAATGTTTATATTTACAACTTTAAACTGTATTTTCATATGCAGTAGTTGTGCTATTATTGTATTACCGTCACTAAACCTGTATTTAAATTACTCATTTTTGTAACTTATTACTACTTACATGTTAATTATACATAAATAACCGTAATTTACTTATTGTGTGAGATATGTTTTGTATGTTTTTATTATATCTATCCGTAGACAATTAATATTACTGTCTGTATGTATGTGATTAAATTGTAATTAAGATGAATTTACTATTTTAATTCATTTAATTCATACGTTTAGAATTTTTGAATTTTTTGAACTCACCTCTTTTGTTAGTCTCATTGCTATAGTTAATTTAATTAATACGTCTTATTATTATATACATTTAGAAAGTTATATTTACAATCTCCATTCCAATCTGTCAATAAAGATCGTGAGATCTACTTTATGTGAAAGGGGTTAATGCTAATTAATATGCTGCAATGGAAATTAACCTAAGAGGAAATATAATTACATTATTGCATTTAATATATTTAGTTGTGATGTTATTAATAAATTCTAATGGCCAGTATATTTTTACATGGACTATTATTTGTTATTTCAATTAATAATTTTAATAGCCAATTATTAAGGGCCAGAGTGTGTGCATGAATTTTATTATTATTATAGTCACTGAGCAACACTAGTTCAACACTTTATTGAGAATGCCAATATATTATATACAGTATAAAAATATAAGAACATTAATTATCAATAACAATAGTACAAATGATTAAAAAATGTATTAAGTACCAAATTTTGTCGGGTAATATTTTAACTTTAATCCTACAAAATTGCTATTACTTTTTGTCCAGTTGTAGGCCTACAGATTTAAAAAAAATATTTTTATATATAATAGTAAAAATATATAAATTAAAAAATAAACACTGTCAAAATCACTACACATTATGTATAGTTACATACATTATTTACAACTAAATAAATAAAGCATACTATTTTAATAAATGTTCATATAAAACATTGATAATTTGATAGTAAGCTATTTATTTAATTATTTATTTTCTTAAGGCTATGTTAAGCAGTTTATGTTTCTTACATAAAACTTTAAAACGTGACATGGTACTTTTACATCACATTTAACTTAATTTTCAAACTCTACTATTTATTGAAGTACTTCAAGATTATAAATATAGTTCTAAAGGTGTGCGTGTAGTTTATTTTTATATTTGACTGACATTTTTAGACTAAATTTACATTTTGAAACTGACATTTTTAAACCTACAGCCTTTTTACAGAAAATGTGAATTTTTAAGATCAACTTTCATATAAAATGACAGTATTTGATAAATTCAAATGTTTGCAAAAAACCACACAGAAACACATACAGAAAACGAACCGAAAAATTACACTTGTTATATGGCACTATTTGCTCTTATTCGCCTAACAAACAGTCATTTAAAATATAGCTGGACACCTACATAATCTATATATCGTTCAGTTTATTTTTAATGAATCATCCGTTAACTGCAATATCATTATCAAAGTATATATTCCTTTTAACTAAATGCCCTTTGAATCACTTAAGTATACAACATCGTTCTATCCAAACTACGTTACTTTATCGCTCAAGGTACTATGTCCTTACCTGGCTGATAACGTCAAACCACTCACTTTATAACTGAACTACGACAGTCAATCAGACCAAGCCATGTGTTTAATTAAATCAATAAAAATTCGATATTACGATACATCTGGTGATTTTTTATCTGAAATTCG